>OZ030005.1:96472885-97674552 GCA_964023405.1 Apodemus agrarius | reverse complement strand
TTGCTGGTCTTATGTGGCTGTCATGAGAAACTGAGGAACTTGAGTCTGATATTTCTGCTGCCTTTGTGCTACACATGGGAAGGAAGGAAGCGATGACAAAGAATTTAGAAACCTTTAAAAAGTGGTTGAGATGGCAGAGGGATGACTTCATCTGAGAAGGCCATTGGAGTGTACTTGTATATTAAAGGCTTGCCAGGTTGATACCCATACATCTCAATAAAATAAACTACCTGCTGCCTCTAGTTTCTCATTACAAAGAGCTTTCTTGCATTGAGTCTGGTCTGTGACTGCTCTCTGCAAGCCTCTGCTCCACCCACTTGTCATCACTGACCAGTTTGTGTCTAGGGTTGTGTTTTAGTCAAGGTTTATATTCCTTCATAAAACATCATGACCAGGAAGCAAGTTAGGATGAAAAGGGTTTATTCAGATTACACGTCCATATTGTTGTTTGTCACCAAAGGAAATCAGGACTGGAACCCCAAGCAGGTCAAAAGCAGGCGCTGATGCAGAGGCCATGGAGGGATTCTGCTTACTGGCTTGCTTCCCCTGGCTTGATCAGCCCAGGAATGGCACCAACCACAATGGGCCCTCCCACTCTTGATCACTAATTGAGAAAATGTCTTATAGTTGGATCTTATGGAGGTATTTCCTTAGCTGAAGCTCCTTTCTCTGTGATACCTCCAGCTTGTGTCAAGTTGACACACAAAATCAGCCAGTATAGACTGTCACCTTTGTTACCTAGAGTCACGTAAAGGTAGTTGGGGAATGAGAAGACCAATGGTGTGGACAATGGAAAACCAGCTGGACAGGCATAAAGAACATCCTTTGAATTCAAAATTGTTCTAGTGATATGAAGCTCAAGAGCCTCAAGGGGAGAGAGTATAAATACAGTCTACATTTAAACTTGCATACAGTGGTCTGCAAAAGTGGATAAAGAAACAGGGTATATAATTGCAGTTGGTTATATAATTGCAGTGATGTTACTTTTAGCTCATAGAAAACTGAGTGTTCAGGTTTTTTAAATAACCTTGCTCAAGTTTAGACCTAAGTCATATATGTGGTGTGTGTGTGTGTGTGTGTGTGTGTGTGTGTGTATGGAGAGGCCAAAAGTTCATGTCAAGTGTCTTCTTCCATCACTCTTATATTAGCCAGTCTTATATTTTTGAGACAGGATCTCTCATTGCATCTGGAACTCACTGATTGGCTAGGGTGCCTGGCCAGAAAGCCCCTGGCCTCTTCCTGTCTTCACTCTCAATTCAGGATCACAAGTACCTGCTGTCAAGTACATGTGACTGCTGGCAAGCTGAATGCATGTTCTCAGACTGTGCAACAAGGACTCACTGAGCCATCTTCTTTCCTGTTTGAAAATCTCTTGAGGGATGAAGCCATGATTGCACAGAGGCTAAGCCTCCTTAATAACTGACTTTGGTGGTCAGATTTCAAAACTATTGAATTAAAGCCATTTGAAATGTATAGAACACTGATACTTTTTCCCTCTAAATACCATAATCTTTGCTATGTGAAACATCTCTTTAATGGAAAATTGAAAATATCAAATAAGTATATCTATGTTGTTATAGTCTAACAAAGATTCAGTAAATGGTGGGGCCGAGGAACTATGGGTTTACTTAAAGAAAACAATTATCTAGTGAATGAATTGAGAGGGAGAGATAGAAGTTAGGGGAGAGAGAGAGAGAGAGAGAGAGAGAGAGAGAGAGAGAGAGAGCTATACTTCAAGCTTCCTATGTCTAAACCAATAAAATAAAATAAAAATTCCAAAACAAAAACAAAAAGCCACAACAGCAACAATAACAAAAATCAGACAAACATACAGACAGCCCTCCATCCCACCCTAGATATCATATCTTGAAGGTACCCAAGCTGAGTCTCAGCTTGACAAGTAATACATTAACACCTGGTACTCTGTGTTGGATGGGATGCTTTGGATAGAACAAGTTGAGAAAGATCCGATTATGCGGTTCTTCAGTGGATTCTTGCCTGATACATTCTAGATGATATTTACATGCCAGTTAATACAGCCAGCCCAGTTTGAGAAGTTTCAATTACATTTTACAATGTGAATTACATCACTATAGAGCTTGCCTCCTTCTTTCGGTTTTGTTCTGACTTCCATGCTCCAACATTAAATAACAGAGAAATGGGCTTTAACAAAGTTGGAACCTAAGTGGTGCCATCGGGTGTCACTCAGTCTCCCCACAAGTTACCAGCCTCAGTGAAGATGGTTGAAGAAGCAAGCCAGACATAGACAGACCCAGAAGCAAACTCACATACAGGTAAAGATAGCAGGGAATGCAGATGAAGAACAGACTTGCTTGTTACGAGTTTCCTACATTATGACAATGTTCTTCTAGCAGAAGCCTTTGAAAACTCTGTTGAGTAGATAAAATGAAGTGGAGTTTCAAGTGGATGAGATATACATATTTTGTAAATATCTTTTGAAGAAATATATCTACTATCTACTGCCTACTATCTGTCTGTCTGTTTCTATCTATCTATCTATCTATCTATCTATCTATCTATCTATCTAATCTATCTTATCTAATCTATTTATCTATCTAATCTATTATGGTGTGTGTGTGTGTGTGTGTGTGTGTGTGTGTGTGTGTGTGCGCATCACAGGTATATGGATCCCAGTGGAAGCCAGAAGAGGATATGGGGTCTGCATTTGCAGGCAATTGTAAACGCCAACCTTCAGAGAGGGCAGAAAATGCTTTCAATCTCTGAACCATCTTCCCAGGCCCCATATTTTGTCACTTAATAGGAAATCTATGAAGGGTCTTTTTACTAATACAGACTGGCTGAGACAGCAAAGTTTGGAACATCAAGGTTGTATAGTCAATTGAGTAAGCAATAGCATTATTGCAAGGAAAAAGACTTTCATTATTGGCAAGGCAACAGTGCCTTCATGTGGCTATGAAATGGAATAACAGTCCAGGAATGATTTTTAGTTCTCCACTGCTATTTCATGTTTGAAAGAGGGCTGACAACTCTGTTTCAGCAGTCACTGAGGGATTTCTAAAACTTATGGGTGGACCAGCCACTTCATGAAGATTCTGTACTTCCTGCTTATAGAGCATATGGGGGTTTAGTGGTTAATTTAATAGATCAAAGACACTAAAACATACATTCTGACTTTCTTTTCTCTGGTGATATTTAAAGTCAGTATTAAAACAAACACATTAGTCAAGCCTTCATCGGAGCAGTATACATTCTTTGTATTTAACAATCTATTACTTTATCAATATATACCTGGGTACTGTATTTATATATAAATGAAATATATAAGAAGTTTAAATAAATAAATATTCATTTAACTATAGAAGCAGGGTTGTACTATGAAACATAGAATTAACTATATAGTTTAGGTTGTTCTTAAAATTGGTACCCTCATGCTTCCCAAGTTCTAGACCTAAGGGTATATGCTACCATATGTAGCTATAATAACAATAATTTAGTACATCATCTATAGCTAAGTGTTAGTTATTGGTTCTTAAAAACATGCTTACCTGCTTATAGATAGGCTACTTTTAGAAGAATTTGTGGTCAAAATAGCCTGTGGAAACTCCTGCCAAAGAAGCAGGCAGGCTGACACAGATGTTCCCCTCTCATTCTGCTCCTCCAGATCCACGGGCCCAGTCTCATTCCCACCTAGAAGAGCACCTGCTGGAGTCTTCCTTTCCTCTCTGACGTTATCCCAAATGGATCATGAGGCTCATCTCCTCCGACTCATTACATTACCTCATCCCCCAATACCAGCAGAATTCCCTGGGAGTACACCAGTTGAGCAATCCAGAGAAACAGATACGCTAATTGAAAACCCTTATCATCCCTCTCCTCCTCCAAATCCAATCTCCTAGTCTCATCCCTCGCTCTGGAACAGAACACCTGCTGCCGCCTTCCTTCCCTCACTGCCCACTTCTCCTGTAGGTCCCACAGATCATTCTCTCCTAACCTCCTCCACCACTAATTATTTTATCCCAGCACCAACTTTAGCAGGCAAACCCTGTTAACCCACTAGCCACTCCCACCAGAGAAGCAGGCAGGTTGTCTTCAGATCTCCTCCCCCCTTTTATTTCTCAAGATCCAATCTGTAGTCTCATCCAAAGTTCTATATCAGGTCTTGTGGAGTTTTTTTATTTTTATTTTTTTATTCTCTACCCCATCCCAAGGAGGCTAACTAAGCAGACCCTGGTGGAACACTGCTTTCTTCTCTCCTATGAATCCCCCCTTGGTTTCCCTTTGTTCTGACCTCTGTTGAGCCTTTACCTGACCAAGGACCATTCCTCCCACTGATGCCCATTCCTCTGCCACATTTTTGGCTGGAACCATGTGTGTCCCTTGGTTGATGGTTCAGTCTCTGGGAGTCTTGGGCGTCTCGGTGGTCGAAATCATTGTTCTTCCCATGGGTCTGTAAACCCCTTCAGCTCCTCTGGACCATCCTCCAGCTCCTCCACTGGGGATCCCATGCTCAGTCCAATGGTTGGCTGCTAGCATCTGCCTCTGTATTTGTAAGGCTCTGGCAGGGCCCCTCCAGAGACAACCATGGCATGCTCCTTTTGGTATACACTTCTTGTCATCCATAGTAGTGTCAGGGTTTGTTGACTGTTTATAGGATGAATCCCCAGGCAGGGCAGTCTCTGGATGGCCTTTACTTCAGTCTCTGCTCCACACATTGTCTCCCTTATTGCTCCTGTGACTATTTTGTTCCCTTTCTTAGAAGAACCAAACCACCCTCATTTAAGTCCTCCTTCTTCTTGAGCTTGGTGAATTGTAACTTGTTTATTTTGAGCTTTTGGGCTAAATCTGCTTATTAGTGAGTGCATACCATGTGTGATCTTTTGTGATTGGGTTGCCTCGCTCAGTATAACACTTTCTAGTTCCATCCATTTGCCTAAGAATTTTATGACTTAATTGTTTTTAATAGCTTAATAATGCCGGGAGCCAGCCCCAGCAGAGATGTTTCTTCTTGGCCCTTCTTGAGGCAGCAGGGGGGGAAGAGCGTCGGCGGGGGTAAGACTTTGTCTTACGAAAAATTTAGGGTTGCTGTATAATAAAAGGTTTACTTTAGCCTAGAATCTTGGGACACCAAAGACAATTCACATACCAAATGATGTCTGACAAGAAGAAAGGAGTGGACACTGGTGCTGGAAAGGATCAAAGCATCAGTGTAGGGGAATACCAGAACAGGGAAGAGGGAAGGGGTGGATGAGGGAGCAGGGGGAGGGAAAAGGGCATGTGGGACCTTTGGGGGGTGGGGAACCAAAAAAGGGAAATAAAATGTAAATATAGAATATATCCAATAAAAAAAAGAAGGTTTACTTATCTAAATCTAAGTTACTAGGCTAACATAGCTGACCTGCCTTCTGTGTTCCTCTGAAGACAGAGACTGCAGTCTCAGGCATTTAACACCTCATCATAAAACAGCAGGAGATTAAGTAAAGGATTAGTTGCTAGAGCCTTTTCCCTATTGTCCAGATGTCTCTTGCTTGTCAGTCTAGGAGGAAGTTAGGAGCAATAAGCTTCTATTGAACCAGAAGAGAATAACACTTGAGAAAGAAACACTTTTATATAAGTGAATATGCATAATCTCACATAAACTCATACATACAGATTCATACATATTTTCACACAGTCAGATGGGCTCAGCTTGCATGCATTCTCATAATTTCATACTTACACACATGCATACATTCTCACAATTGCATACTTACACACACATCCATACTTACATATGCATATGGAACAAAAGACCAAGCACCGGTGAAGAAAGAACTCACTTATTCTGGATGAAAGATGGACTCTAATATTTATTACATCGAGAAAGAAAAAGCTTCCATCCTTTCAATGCTAAATGAATTAAACCCATGTTTGTAAGAAAAAGGCTTTGTTTCTCTTAATAAGAGGAAGGCTGCCTTGTCCTTACCATGGGACCTCTCCTGTCCAATGGTAAAGAGAAGCTTGCCTGCTCCTTCTAATCTCTGCAACATCTTTTTCCCTCTTTCCCTCTGCTTCCTGCACATTGTTATTCTCTTAGTTATTTTATGTTACCTATAGTTTCTAAGTTATTCCACTCTGCATTTTCCTTCTAATCTTGTTCTCTTCTGACTAAAAACTTCTCCTCAGTTCAGTTCTTCTCTCAGCTTTGTTCCTCTCACTCAATTCTTCAGGTCTCACTTTCCTTTGTCCTCACCCCTTAAATGTCTTTCGGAATACATGATCACATGCTACAAAGTTCATCATAAATTCACACAAAATACCAAGTCATAAATTGAAATAGAAGTTTACAACAGAGAATGTTTACATGTATATCCATTATGAGTAATTATCTAGATAGTAACATCTTTCATTTGTCTTCTCTATAGGTTCATAGAAAGTTTAACCATAGTTAACCATAACTAAGTTATAAGTGAAGTTTTGTATAGATAAACCCAGCCAATACTTTATCTTCTGTCCTAACATCTATAATAAATCCTAGTTCCTTTTTTATGACCTTAGGTTAATTGTTTTACAACCTCTTGGAATGTGCTCTGAGTAGGAGAAAGTCTGGTTGCCATCTAAGAGCAATTAACTTGTGAACTTGGGAGACTGGCAGAGTTCTCACTGCAGTTTGGCTATAGAAAAGGACCTAGTAGCAGTCCCATTATAAAAGAGCTTAATAATCATAAATATAATGTTAGGAATTATTATTATTATTATTATTATTATTATTATTATTATTATTATTATTATTATTATTTTGGTTTTTCAAGACAGGGTTTCTCTGTGTAGCCCTGGCTGTCCTGGAACTCACTTTGTAGACCAGGCTGGCCTTGAACTCAGAAATCTGCCTGCCTCCGCCTCCCAAGTACTGGGATTAAAGGCGTGCGCCACCACTGCCGCCCGGCTTAGGAATTCTTATAGGATCATCATTAAAACTTAAGTCATCTATTTGTCTACATAGCATCACTATAAGACAGTACATCTTCGTGGATCTGCAGAGATCTGCTCCAAAGGGGTGTGCTATTACTATTGATTATTATAAATGTATAATAATAATAACAGGAAAATCATATAAATAGCAGGAATCTTTCCTAAAATTAGTCCCCCACAGCCTTGCTGAATGGGGGCTCACTTGTCACAGATTATATAATAATCTGAGGTAGGCATTTAAGGATGATCATCTGCTAGTATATCAGCTTGTCCCACTATGGCTCCTGACATGAATAGTACTCCATTGTATATATATATATACCATAGTGTCTGTATCCATTCCTCTGTTAGGGACATCTGGGTTCTTTCTATCTTCTGGCTATTATAAATAAGGCAGCTATGAGCATAGTGGAGCATGTGTCCTTATTACATGTAGGAGCGTCTTCTGGGTATATGCCCAGGAGTGGTATAGTTGGGTCTGCTGGTAGTACTATGTCTAATTTTCTGAGGAATTGCCAAACTGATTTCCAGAGTGGTTTTACCAGCTTGCAATCCCACCAACAATGGCGAAGTGTTCCTTTATCCCCACATCCTCTCCAGCAACTGCTGTTCCCTGAGTTTTTCATCTTAGCCATTCTGATTTGTGTAAGATGGAATCTCAGTGTTGTTTTGATTTGTGTTTCCCTAATAACTAAGGATGCTGAACATTTCTTTAGGTGCTTTAGAGCCATTTGAGTTTCCTCATTTGAGAATTCCCTGTTTAGCTCTGTACTCCATTTTTTTTTAGATTTTATTTTCTATATTCTTTGTTTACATTCCAAAGGCTTTCCCCTTTCCCAGTTCCTCCTCCCCACCATACATCCCATAAGTCCTCTTCTTACCCCAACTATTCCCCAATCACACCCCCCCCACCATTTCTCTGTTCTGGATCTACAAAACTGGATCCAATCTTTTCAGCCCAGGGTCCTCTCCTTTCTTCTTCTTGGGAATCATTTGACTTGCTAATTGTGCTTTGAGTGTTTAGGGCTTCTGGGCTCATTAATATCCACTTATCAGTGATTGCATTTCATGTGTATTCTTTTGTGATTGGGTTAACTCGCTTAGGATATTTTACAGATTTAACCATTTGCCTACAAATTGCATGAATTCATTATTTTTAATTGCTGAGTAGTATTCCATTGTATAAATATACCACATTTTCTGTATCTATTCCTCCTTTGAGGGATATCTGGGCTCCTTCCAACTTCTGGCTATTATAAACAAGGCTGCTATGTACATAGTGGAGCATGTGTCTTTATTGTATGCAGAGTAATCCTCTGGGTATATGCCCAGGAGTGGTATGCCAGGGTCCTCTGGAAGTGACATGCCCAATTTTCTGAGGAACCGCCAAACTGATTTCCAGAGCAGTTTTACCATTTTGCAATCCCACCAACAGTGGAGGAGTGTTCTTCTTTCTCCACATCCTCGCCAGCACCTATTGTCGCTTGAGTTTTTAATCTTAGCCATACTAACTGGTGTAAGGTAAAATCTCAAGGTTGTTTTGATTTGCATTTCCCTGATGACTAATGATGTTGAACATCTCTTAAGGTGTTTCTCAGCCATCTGAATTTCTTCTGGTGAAAATTCTTTGTTTAGTTCTGTACCCCATTTTTTGATAGGGTTATTTGGTTCTTTGGGGTCTAACTTCTCGAGTTCTTTGTATATATTGGATATTAGCCCTCTGTCAGATGTGGGGTTGGTGAAGATCTTTTCCCACTTTGTTGGTTGCCGTTTTGTCCTTCTGACAGTGTCCTTTGCCTTGCAGAAACTTTGTAATTTTATGAGGTCCCATTTGTCAATTCTTGATCTTAGAGCATAAGCTATTGGTGTTCTGTTCAGGAACTTTCCCCCTGTGCCCATGTCCTCCAGGGTCTTCCCAAGTTTCTTTTCTAATAGTTTCAGTGTGTCTGGTTTTATGTGGAGGTCCTTGATCCACTTGGAGTTGATCTTAGTACAAGGAGATAAGAGTGGGTCAATTTGCATTCTTCTGCATGTTGACCTCCAGTTGAACCAGCACCATTTGTTGAAAAGGCTATCTTTTTTTCCACTGGATGGTTGTGGCTCCTTTATCAAAGATCAAGTGACCATAAGTCTGTGGGTTAATTTCTGGGTCTTCAATCCTATTCCATTGATCTACTTGCCTGTTGTTGTACCAATACCATGCAGTTTTTAACACAATTTCTCTGTAGTACTGCTTGAGGTCAGGGATATTGATTCCCCCAGAAGTCCTTTTATTGTTGAGAATAGTTTTAGCTATTCTGGGTTTTTTGTTGCTCCAGATGAATTTGAGAATTGTTTTTTCTATATCTATGAAGAATTGAGTTGGGATTTTGATGGGGATTGCATTGAATCTGTATATTGCTTTTGGCAAGATGGCCATTTTTACTATATTGATCCTGCCAATCCAGGAGCAAGAAATATTTTTCCATCTTCTGAGGTCTTCTTCAATTTCTTTCTTCAAGGACTTGAAGTTCCTGTCATACAGATCTTTCACTTGTTTGGTTAGAGTTACGCCAAGGGACTTTATGTTGTTTGTGGCTATTGTGAAGGGTGTTATTTCCCTAACTTCTTTCTCAGCCTGCTTGTCCTTTGAATACAGGAAGGTTACTGATTTGCTTGAGTTGATTTTATAACCAGCCACTTTGATGAAGTTGTTTATCTGCTGTAGAAGTTCTCTGGTGGAGTTTTTTGGGTTGCTTAAGTAAACTATCATATCTTCTGCAAATAATGATAGTTTGACTTCTTCCTTTCCAATTTGTATCCCTGTGACTTCCTTATATTGTCTAATTGCTCTCGCTAGAACTTCAAGTACTATATTGAAAAGGTATGGAGAGAGAGGGCAGCCTTGTCTAGTCCCTGATTTTAGTGGGATTGCTTCAAGTTTCTCTCCATTTATTTTGATGTTGGCTACTCTACTCCATTTTTTAATAGGGTTATTTGACTCTCTGGAGACTAATTTCTTGACTTCTTTGTGTGCATTGGATATTAGCCCTCTATGGGATGTAGGGTTGGTAAAGATCTTTTCCAAGTTTGTTGGTGGCCATTTTATCTTATTGACTGTGTCCTTTGCTTTACAGAAGCTTTGCAGCTTTATGGCATAAGCCATTGGTTTTCTGTTCAGGAACTTTTCCCCTGTGCCCACATATGCAAGATTCATCCCCACTTTCTCCTTATAAGCTTCAGTGTGTCTGGTTTTATGTGTAGTTCCTTGATCCACTTGGAGTTGAGCTTTGTACAAGGAGATACAAATGGGTCAATTTGCATTTTTCTGCATGCAGATCTCCAGTTGATCCAGCACCATTTATTAAAAATGCTATCTTTTTTCCACTGGAATATTCAACATTTATAAAGAACTTCTGAAGTATGGCATCAAAGAAACCAAATAGTCCAATTAAAAATCAGGTTCATATCTAGGGGTTTGCAACTCCATAGGAAGAACAAAAATATCAACCAACAGACCTCCCCCAAGAGCTCCCAGGGACTAAACCACCAACCAAAGAGTACACATGGAGGGACCCATGACTCCAGCTGCGTACATAGCAAAGAATGGCCTTGTCAGGCATCAATGGAAGGCGAGGTACTTGGTCCTGTGAAGGTTCGATGCCTCAGTGTAGGGGAATGGCAGGGCTGGGAGGCAGAATTGGGTGGGTAGGTATGGGAACACCTTCATAGAAATGGGGGGGATGGAATAGGGAATTTCTGGGGTAGAAATGGGGAAAGCAAATAGCATTTGAAATGTAAATAAAGAAGATATCCAATAAAAAAAGAAAAAGAACAACAAGAAAGCGAATTCTCAATAGAGGAAACTCAAACATCTGAGAATACTTAAAGAATGTTCAATATCCTTATCCAGCAGGGAAATGTAAATAAAAACTACTTTGGGATTCTATGTTATACTTGATAGAATGGCTAAGCTCAATAGCACAAGTGACAGCCTATGCTTCGAAGGATATGGAATAGGGGAACACTCCTCCATTGCTGGTGGGAGTGTAAACTTGTATAGCCACTATGAAAATCAGTATATCAATTCCTTAGGAAGATGGGAACTGACATACCTCAAGATCCAGCTGTATTACTCTTAGGCATATATCTAAAAGACATCATGAAATTTGTAAGCAGTTGGATGGAACTAGAAAAAAAAACTTTTGATAACATACAAAGTAGTTTCCCATATCAAAGATACTAGAATGCATTGATGAAGGTTCTATGTAGGCATCAGCTTGACCTTTCCACATTCAATGAGTTGTATTGGTGCTATTCTTAGCAATGGGCCTTACTGTCAATTTGAAGAGAACAACCTATTGTCTCGGCAATAGCCTAGGTTGTTTGTATATTTCAATGGACCCCTTCAGCCAATAATTCAATTGGATGCCACCCAGTCCTGACACTGTAAGTGAGGTGATCTAGACCTAGAGAGATAAATAAGGTACATATTCACTTCCATGTACATATTAGTTGTTAAATAATTGATAATCAAGCTACAATTTGTAGGCCAAGAAAGGTTAAATATAGAAGAAGTGACAGGGACACATGGATTCCTCTTTAAGGGGTAAATAGAATAGGTTTTATAGGTGGACAGGGGTGAACATGGGGTCAGGAATGGGCGTTTTAGGTGGAGAGAGGAAGTGATGATGGCTTTGAGGGACTGCTAGAACTGAGGGACATTTGAAGTGTAGCATGTAAATCTAGTGCAGTAGAAAGTTCCTAAAGTACATGAGGGCAATCTTAATGAAGACTCCAAGTATTGAAGGACACAGAGTCCCATACGGCCATTCTATTTTGAATGAAGTTTACAGTACAATGACTAGGTTACATCCAATTCATTTATTAACCAAAGAGGTCCCACTGAAATTCCTAAACAACCCAGAGTATTGACAAGACAATAGATTGTTCTCTGCAAACTGACATCAAGGCCCACTGCTGAGGACAGCACAAACACAAGGCCCACTGCTGAGGACAGCACAAACACAAGGCCCACTGCTGAGGACAGCACAAACACAAGGCCCACTGCTGAGGACAGCACAAACACAAGGCCCACTGCTGAGGACAGCACAAACACAACTCTCGAGTTGCTTCTGTCATAGTCACAGGAAAGGAAACTCAGATATTTAGAAAAGAATAAGAATTATATCCTATTTCAGGGGCTGAGAGTGTCTTAGTTAGGGTTTCCCTGTTGTAAACAGACACCATGACCAATGCAAGTTTTATAAAAGACAATATTTAATTGGGATTGGCTTACAGGCTCAGAGGTTCAGTCCATTGTCATCAAGGCAGAAACATGGCAGCATCCAGGCAGATATGGTGCAGGAGGAGCTGAGAGTTCTACATCTTCATCTGAAGGCTGCTAGTGGAAGACTGACTTCCAGGCAGCCAGTGTGAGGGTCTTAAGCCCATACCCACAGAGGCACACCTACTCCAACAAGGCCACACCTCCTAATAGGGTCACTTCCTGGGCCAATCATATACAAACCATCACATTCCACTCGCTGGAGTCCTTTTAACATTCAAACTATATATTTTCTACTTTTCCTTTCTCAGCTTGCTAGGTTTGTTCAAAATTCTCTTCATCAAACTTAACCAGAGAAGAAGGTCTTTGTTGGGCTTTTTTTGAGAATTTCTTTGCTGATGCAATTAATATAAATCTCTGTACCGTAGCCCTAGGCAGTCTCTTCAGACAATGGCAAAAAGCAGTCATGCTCTTCACCAAAACATCACAAAAAGAGTCTCTCAGCCACATATTAAAGTTCTTATCTACTGAAACCTCTTGGGCCATCAGGCCTACACAGTTCAAATGACTCTCAGCATAACCGTCTTCCATATTCCTACTAGGCGGGCCCATTAAGCCCCACTTAAAGCATTTCATGGCTTTCCAAATCCAAAGTCCCAAAATCCACATTCTTCCAAACAAAAGCATGGTCATGCCTATCACAGCAATACACCACTCCCAGTACCAATTTCTATATTGGTTTGGCTTCTCTAGAGTTATAGAACGTATGGGCAGACTCTATGTAGTTAGGGAATTTGTCGATGACTTACAGTCTGTAGTCCAACTCCCCAACAATGGTCAGGGGCAGCTGTGGATGGAAGTCCAAGGATCTAGCAGTTACTCAGTCCCACGAGGCAAGCAGGCAAGGAAGAATCTGTCTTCCTTCTTCCAATGTCCTTATATATATCTCCAGTAGAGGGTGTAGCCCAGATTAAAGGCTGTAGGTCTCCAGCAGAGGGTGTGGACCAGATTAAAGGTGTGTGTCTCCATGCCTTTAATCCCAGATGATCTTGAACTGGAATCTATAGCCAATATGCTTCAAGATCTCCATGCCAAGATCCAGGTCAGAAACTTATATCTGAGTCTCCAGATTAGGATCATAGGTGAGCCTTCCAATTCTATATTGTAGTTCATTCCAGATATAATCAAGTTGACAACCAGGAATAGACACTACAGAGAGTTTCCCTAAATCTATACTTACTCTTTTAAAAACTTTATTTATTTATTTATTTATTTATTTATTTATTTATTTATTATTTTGAGTTGGGGTCTCTCTCTCCCTCCCTTTTTCTCAAAAAATATGTATATTGATTAAGTTTATTAGATACATTCATTTGATTTTCTTTAATTGAAAGCTTCTTTTTTAATTAATTATTTTATTTATTTATATTCCAGATAATTTCCCTGTATCCCATTTGCTTCTGAAAGGGTGCTCTCCTCCCACATCCCTTTTCCCTGGGGTCTCAAGTCTACAATATTAGGCGCATCCTCTCCCACTGAGGCCAGGCAAGGCGGTCCTCTGCTATCTATGTGCTGGGGCGGGGCTACTCAGACCAGCCCATGTATGCTCCCTGGTTGGTGGCTCAGTTTCTGGGAGTTCCCAGGGGTCTGGGTTAGTTGAGACTGCTAGTCTTCCTGTGGGGGGTCTCCATCCTTTAACCTCTTTAATCCTAATTCCTCCATCAGGATCCTAAATTGGGGTCTCTTGATGTAGCCCTGTTTGTACTAGAACTTACTTTGTAGAACACTCTGGTTTTGACCTCACAGAGAGCCTGCCTCTGTCTCCCAAGTGCTGGGAATAAAACTGTGAGCCACTATGTCTGACTTATGCTCACTTTTATAAGAACAAATACTAAGTGCATGTACATTAGCCAAGAGGAATATGTCTATTTGGTCTATGCGTCTTCTCTCCTCATAGTTGCTGAAGGAATGCTCTCCTTGATTGACTTTGTCATATGTTGTTGGCTTAAGAGGTCTAATGAACCTTTTAATTCCATAACTAACTACTGTGAACTATAATACATATCTGAGATCACTAGACCAACTTTCCTTTACATTTCTTCCACATCCCTAACAGGTAGGCTAAATACTTCCTTATGTGATTCCATTAACTTTAAGTTCTTAGTCACATGATTTATATTAATCACTTGGTTAATAAACCAGTTGTAAATCCCTTCAGATCCCCAAATCCTTTCTCCAACTCCTCCATTGGGGACCCCATGCTCAGTCCAATGGTTGGCTGCTAGCATCCACCTCTGTATTTTTAAGGCTCTGGCAGGGCCTCTCAGGAAACAACCATATCACACTCCTTTCTGCAAGCGTTTCTTGGCATCCACAATAGTGTCGGGTTTGGTACCTCAAAGGAAGAACAACAATATCAATCTACCAGATCCCCCAGAGCTCCCAGGGACTACGATATCAACCAAGGGGACACATGGCTCCAGATTGCAGTTGAGGATTGTCTTGTCAGACATCAATTGGAAGAGAGATTTTTGGTCCTACGGAGGCTCGATAGATGCCCCAGCATAAGGAAATCAAGGGAGGGTAGATGGGAGTGGGTTGGGTGGGGGAGCATCCTCATGGAGGCAGGGGGAAGGAGGATGGGATAGGGGTTTTCTGGGAAGGGAAGACCGGGAAGCAGAATAACATTTGAAATGTAAAGAATATATTCAATAAAAAAAGTGTAATGAATACTAGCTGTTCATTCTTTCTTTTCTGTACAGAGTGATGGATGGAACTCTGCTTAAATTCTCTCATGAAAAAACCACCTTACATTCACTTTTGTCACAGTGAGACTTGGATTTGAGGCTCCATACTTTGGTTATGTCTCTGCCTGATTTTTGAATTGGAAAGATGATTTAAATTCTCCATCTTTCAGTTTGTCTCACATATGTAAATGAGTGGTTTTATTTTTATTCAATTATATCTATGAAAACATCAACTATCTTCAACTACAATCACTTCCCCTTTCTTATTACCCTCCCTCCTATCCTTTTCGTGTCTTTTGAAGAATTGTATGTGAAAACTGTATGTATTTAGGACTGAGAGAGTTGTTCAGTGGCAGCATTTATTGGTCTAGCACCCATGAGCCCCTGAGTTGAATCCTGAGCATAGCCAAAGGTGGAGTATATATTTTACTTAGGTATATGATATGATGTTTTGAGTGTTATACACAGTGAACTGAGTACTAACTTTCAGATAATTCATATACCCATTATTTCACACAGTTTCCAGGATTTCTTGTGTGTGTGTGTGTGTGTGTGTGTGTGTGTGTGTAGAACACTTAGCTGGTGGAAGTAATTCATATTTATAATTTTCAGGAGATTGAGGCAAGAGTATGGCTGTGTTATGAAGCACTATCTCAAAAACAACAAAAGGGAAAGTAATGAAGGAAGGATGGAAGAAAGAAAGGAAGAAAGGAAGGAAGGCAGAAAGGAAGGAAGGAAGGAAGAAAGAAAGAAAGAAAAGAAGGAAGAAAGAAAGAAAGAAAGAAAGGAAGGAAGGAAGGAAGGAAGGAAGGAAGGAAGGAAGAAGAAAGAAAGAAGAGGGCATTGCTAATGACAGTGTGAAGAATTCTTGGTCTAGGTGCTGTCCCTTGATCTCCGTGGCTTTCCCATCCTTCTGCACTGAGCCTTTGGACCCTCAACCTTCATCTCTCTATTTACCCGACTCTCAGCCCCGGAGTAATTACTACTTTATTATCTGTTCCCACAAATTCAATGTATTTAGATTCTACACAAAAAGTGAGTCTGTACAATAGATTCATCTCTGTTTCTGGCACATTTTTACCTTGGTTAACATCTTTTTTCTGTATTTAGACTCTTCAGGTCTTTGTGACCTTTTCTAAACCTTGCAATGCATTTTGTAATTTTTTTCTCCTGGGAAATGGACCACAGGGCCTCTTTATATTACCTAACAAGAGTACTAACTTTATGCCCAGCAGGGGAGAAAAGATACACAGAGGAGTATCTATATTACTAGGTTGCAACCAATAGCCAGGAGAGTGGCTGGTACTTCTGAAGTTGGTGAGTCTCAGGAGTGCCAGGGAATCTACATGAAGGAGACATTGAGGAGTGAGTGGGAGTCTAGGAGGTTGGTAGGAAAGGAGGTAGAATTCTTTCAATATGAATTAATGAATTAGAGTATAGGTGCTGACTCTGCCAAGGCACTTAGATCCTGGTGCAAGGTACACTGACCTAAGTGATTTCTTTGCGACTTAAAGCTGAGTCATCTGTGGTTGGTGGACCCAATCAGCACTATCATGAGACTACCTTGGGAGAGGTATCAATTGTGCTCCATGGAATGGGACCTCACCTAATTCAGGTGCTGAATTTTCTGACCCCTTAATTTTAATCGTGTATGTACTAATTTCCAATTATTTACTGTCTGTTGGTCCATACACCATCCAGTATATGGGATTCTGAAAGGGTTAAAGTAACATATCATAGGTTAAAGGTTAAAGTAGTTCATCATTTCCCTTTCCAAATATACCACGATTCTCTAAAGTATCTATTTGTACCTTCAGATTGACCTCTAGGGAAACAAAAACAGTGCAACACACACACACACACACACACACACACACACACACTCAAAGGCCAAGTTTTCAATTACAGTTAATCACAGAAGCATGTTTATGATAAAAGAATTGAATTTATGTTCTAACTACATTGTAACAAGTATCAGAAATAGCTGTGGTGAGAAGCAAAGATCCTTGCTTCATAATAAGATCACTGGACACTAAGAGTAGTAAAGGTAAGACAATTTATTTTACAAGTTTGTCAAGTTGTGCATTAGCCTTGGAGGGCAGGAGTGTGAGAACAATATAACCCTAGACACATGACCCTGATTCCCTTTCCTCATTAATGGACAATCAGGAGGGTACAGTTTTACACTCCAAACAGGTCACATTTTTCTTTTATCATAATAAAACCCCTGGGTGGTGTCAGCTATATATTTCACTCCTATTTATTTCAAAGTCTATTAGGCAGATACTTTCATCATGTCTGTTGGGTTGTTGGGTAAGGTTGGCTGTCACTAATTTTGGTTTGGGGTGGGAGGATGTAATAAGACCAGCACAGAGTTCAGGTGGGGTTTGACTAGGAGGTCTTAATAGGGGTTCAGTGTTTGCTGTTCATGTTAGCAAGATCTAAACTAGATTGAGGTCCCCATTGATACTGAGCAATCATGTTTCATTTCTTACTCTTATTCCATATGAAATATGAAAACAGCATAACATTTGTTAGTAATTCATTTAATTACAAAATCATGCACTCACAGACATTGTCTCCATTGTCACATAACATTTACAGGGGTACCATTTATCTACTAGGCATTCATGCATTTAACATTTTTATTTTAACAATTTTCTTATATTTGACAAAATAAGAAATAGTTCTGAAAATTTAACCTAACAAATTTAAACTGTAGAAACCAAGAGAAATTAAAAAAAAGAAACAAACAAATTAGAACAGTCTTCTTTTACATGCACACCCTACATATTGCCAATTTTAATTGTGCAGGGATCCGAGGTCCCCAGGCTTAGACAATTCTACTTATCCACTATGTGGAGTATCAGCTAAAGGATGTATGTGAACTTTACATTTTAAGAGGGTGAAATTTTATCTTTTTCATGTGAAAAATTCCCAATCAGGACAGCCCTAGGTTACAGGTTTTCCATGAAATGATGCTATTTTGAATATGAAAGCACGGTCTGAGTTCTAGAAATCAAAATGACAGGTGTTCTAGAAATAAATACAACAGGTGTTCTAGAAACCAACAGGACAAATGTTCTAGAAATCAACAAGACAGATATTCTAGCAATCAACAGGTGAGCTTGCCTTGTAAGCACAGGAGTTCACTTAACTAAGAACATTTAGCCCTTCACCTACCTGTGATGAGTTTCGCAGCTGCCCAGCAGGGGAAAAGGTGGTAGATTATGCAAGCGAGAGAAAGCATTTAAATGTTCCAGGTTCAGGGGAGCATTACTGGAGAAGATTTAAGGCTGCAGCCAATGCTGGAGATGCTGCTAAGACAGTATTTCCGAGATCTGACAGGACTTTTGGGTTTGTTTATACATTGTTAAAGAAGGATATATAATATAAAAACCATCCATTCATTCTGTGTATAATCTTCAGTGAATTGGACACAGCTCAAAAATGTGTGAGGGCAGAATTAGATGCACTTGCAAGGTGCTAAATTTTGATGCAGGTCTCTTTAGCATGGGCACAGAAACAGTACATGTTGATACAGGAGTCAGTGCACAGCCTAGTTCCTGAGTCATCTTGTGAAAAGAAATAAATAGAACCCCAAACAGATGAGATTTTAGAATGTGTATTCTACATTCTTGGATGATTGGTTCCTATGTATAAGAAAGCATTGGCAAGTTTGCTTATTAGGTAAAGGGCTTCTGATGTAGGCTTATCTACCTAACACTAATGAGTTTCTACTGCTTCTTTGGTTGATGTCAACTCAAGTTTTGGTTATGTTTCTAAAACGTGTTTAGTTTTAAACCTTCAGAGATCTCCTTTGAAGGAGTTATAGTTTACGGAATACTGGAGAACTTCTGGCCCTACTAGGAAAGCTTTACTGTGGGAGTGGGGAGAGGAAAGAAAAGAGAGGATATTTGGATAGACATGGTCAAAGAACCATGTTTCTCCACTTGAACGAAATGTCTGAACTGGGTCTGGTGGTGCACACTCTTAATCCTTGTACCTGGGAGGCAGGGGCAGTTGGATCTCAGAGTTTGAGGCCAGCATGGTCTACAGAGGAAGTTACAGGGTAGCCAGGGCTACACAGAGAAAAATGATTTAACACACACCACACACACACACACACACACACACACACACACACACACACACAAATAAACAAACAAGCAAAAAACCCCAAAGAACATTATGACCTATGACCAGCAGCAGACCCATATGTAAGGAGTCAAACAAAAGTGTTGTTTTCTGAAGTACAAGTGATCTGGAAAAATCATCTTCTAAAGCAAATCAAAACAGTAAGACATTTTCTACTCATTTCTGAAGATATCTACAAACACACCCAATATTCTCCTATCTCAGAGGAAAAGCCATTTCTCTTTTAAATTGATTTATTTTTCATTGCTAATTTTTATTAGATATTTTCTTTATTTACCTTTCAAATGTTATCTATCCTCTTTCCTTGTTTCCCCTCTGAAAACCCTCATTCCATCCTCCTCCCTCTGGTCACCAACCCACCCACTTCTGCCTCCCTATTAAATTTATTTTTATAATGTAATTTAAATTATTATATAATTATATCATTTTCCCTTCTCTTTGCCTCCAATCCCTCCCATAGATCTTCCTCTATCCTCCTCTCTCAAATTTAAGCACTCTCTCTCTCTCTCTCTCTCTCTCTATATATATATATATATATATATGTATATATACATATATATATATATATATACCCACATACATATATACATATATATGTATATATATGTGTGTGTATATATGTATATATTTATTTATATATAAACATATTTATAGGAAAAGTCAGTTTTATCCAGTTGACTTGATGCTAACTTTCTTCTAATAACATGAAAATAGTACTGTTGCTGGTGCTCCACATAGCCACTTGTATCGTGTGGAAACTATATAGGGAAATCCAAGTTTCTGATATTATAATAGGAACATTGTCCCATTACCCACCTACCTAGCAGAAGTCCACAGTTTCGTCATGTGGCTAGTTCCAGTTATTGGTTTTCAGCATGGAAACTTTCTCATGAGAGAAGAGTAGTGGAGTGAAACATGATATTCTGTCCCTGTCCCTGCAGCACACAGGGATTCTCACTGGTTGCACAGACAGATCCTTTCCAGTGTTCTTTTCTGCTGTGTCCTAGTACATATTTCCCTTTCTGTGACATCATGACTATCAACCCCGCTTGAAAATTCTTAGTCTAAAATTCAGACTCTAAAAATATGTTTTGTTTCCCTACCACCATATTGTATGCTAATACTTCTTTATTTAATTTTTCCAACACAGAAGGCACATTTTCACATGAAGACTTTAATTTTCTCCTCATTTTCAGGCATAGTATAGTTACAATGACTGTTGGAAAACTCTGCAGATACTTTGCAAATTTCCCAGCATTTTATGGGATTTCTGTGTATGCAAATGTGTGTGTGTCTACATTTCTGTCTTTCTTGTGTTTTTCAGTTGGCTCTTTCCCCCCTCTTTGTTCTTGTCTGCTTTTTTGTTGTTGTTGTTGCTGTTTGTTTTTTATTGAGAGATAGAAAGGACCTGGATTTGGGTGGGTAGGAATGTGGGGAGGATCTGCAAGGAGTTGGGGGATAGGAAACCATGATCAATCTATTTTTAATAAAAACAGACAAAAAATTTCCCTGTCTAAAACAAGTTAATTTTCTTGTCATTAAAACTCCTTATTTCCTCATTCCTATTTCTTAGGAAAGTTTAATTCTTTCTGCCACAAAAACTAGAACAAAGAGTCTACTTAGTTATTGGGTTGACATAGAAGACTTGTTTTCTATTTCTTTAGTTTTTCCCACATTACCTTCATTAATGACATTGATCAAGAGAAATGGCCAGAGCAGTGAATCCTTTTCTTTTTAAAAAAATATTCTTAAAAATGCATGCATGTATGTATGTGTGGTGTATGTGTGTATGTGTGTGTGCATGCACACTGATGAGCTTGTCCATGCCTTTCACTGATAGCCATATTCCAAGCCCTTCAGGGAGAGTCTTTTCAAAGAAAGGGATGAATTCATGAATATGACACACTCAGTACAGTGCCCTTTGATAAGTTAATGATGATAATGATGGTGATTTTAAAACTTCACTGGGACAGGTTCAAGCAGGATGGAAACTTGAGCTCTACTTTATCCAGAACATGTCTCTTCTGGGTTACTTCACCAACTTCATTATGTGAGTTTTGCATTTCTGGCCTGATTGGAATCTCTTCCATGGCATTATCCAACAACTCGGAAGCTTCCATGCCTGACTTCCTCCTCATCTGCTTCCCCAACTACCAGACCTGGCAGCACTGGCTGTCCCTGCCCCTCAGCCTCCTCTTCCTCCTGGCCATGGGGGCCAATGCCACCCTTCTCGTCACCATCAGGATGGAGGCCTCTCTGCATGAGCCCATGTACTACCTGCTGAGCCTTCTGTCCCTGCTGGACATTGTGCTCTGCCTCACTGTTATACCTAAGGTCCTGGCCATCTTCTGGTTTGACAATAAATCCATCAGCTTCTCTGCCTGCTTCCTCCAGATGTTTGTCATGAACAGTTTCCTGACGATGGAGTCCTGCACCTTCATGGTCATGGCCTATGACCGCTATGTGGCCATCTGCAAGCCTCTGCAGTACCCGTCCATCATCACTGACAAGTTTGTGGTTAGGGCTGCCATCTTCATTATAAGCCGGAATGCCCTTTTTTCTCTCCCTGTTCCCATCCTTTCTGCCAGACTAAAGTACTGTGCTCAGAATATCATCAAGAACTGCATCTGCACCAACCTGTCAGTGTCCAAGCTCTCCTGTGATGACATTACCTTCAATAAGCTATATCAGCTTGTAGCAGGTTGGACCCTGCTGGGCTCTGACCTCATCCTCATTGTCCTCTCATACTCCTTTATCTTCCATGTTGTGCTCAGGATCAAAGCGGAGGGAGCTGTGGCCAAAGCGCTGAGCACATGTGGTTCCCACTTCATCCTCATCCTCTTCTTCAGCACAGTCCTGCTGGTGCTGGTCATCACTAACCTGGCCAGGGAGAGGATTCCCCCGGATGTCCCCATCCTGCTCAACATCCTGCATCACCTCATCCCCCCAGCTCTGAATCCCATTGTTTATGGGGTAAGAACCAGGGAGATCAAGCAGGGAATAAGGAACCTGCTGAGGAGGTTGTAAGAGGTACCCAGCAACCTTTAGAACTCATAATAAATTATGGGACAATAGGGAATCATATTTATATTAAAATGAAATTAAAATTTTACATACTAAATTATTTTGATTCTGATTTTTACAAACATCTTAGGCAGCATGAGAAACATTCACTTTCAAATCCTTTTCTTTACTGTTGTCTTAAAGGAAAAATTGCTATGAAGATGGAAACAAGCTTCATGACATGCAGGAAAAGACCTGCAGGATATGTGAAGGACACAGAGTCCTAGTCCTTTCCTGTATGATTCAGTGTGGCAGAGCCCTGAGTGGGTTTTGTGCTATAAAGGGATAGTTTGGACAAAACACTGACAGTTGTCTGAGACGTGTGGTTCTTGGGGTGGAGCTCTTTATCATGAGCACCTAAACTCTTTTATTTTTGGCAAATATGCCTATGAGTGGCTTCCTAGACCAATCTCTCTCCTTCCCCCCATCTCTCCCTCTTCCGAGTCCCTCTCTCCCTCTTTTCCCTCCCTCTCTCCTTCTCATCCCTTCTATTCCACCCTCCCATAACCCAGGCTAGTTTCACTATATACCATATTCGATTGGAAGAGACTTTGTATTCTTAAATTAAAAATATTGTTTATTTTCTGTGTCTAATTTTTTTCCACCAGGCTTCCTGATATCATGGAAGTCAGGAGAGGGCTTCAGATCTTGAAAGTAGAATTACAGATGGTTGTTAGGTTCTGTGTAGGTGCTGGGATCTAAGCATGGGTTGTGTGCAAAAGCAGAAATCATTACTGAGCTATCTCTCCAATCTCAGATTTAGAATTTTTCATCTGATTTCTGACACTAGCTTTGTCCATTCATGACCCATACTAAGTACAAACAAAATGATTTATCTATTTTTTCTACTACCGTGCATAATAAAGTAGGGGATACCCACTGTTTCCCACCACTAAAACTCCAGAATTTGTTTTTCATAATAAAATGTGCTCCAGTATTTTGTAGTTTCCCACCCTCAATTATGACACCAATGGACATACCAAAATGGATGGATAAAAAACATTGAGGTCTCAGCTGTACACAGAGATCTATAGGCAACTGAGGAAAGGGAGTGGGAGAGGTGTTCTTTTCCAGGGAAGAGCACAATAATTAGTTGCTCAGTGCTGAACTGTCAGCTCTGAAAACACGTATACAACATTATATAGACTTGGCAGATTGTATTTAGGAATATATGCATATATGCATGTAATAACAATTAATGAAAAAATCTGCTGTGAATTTGAAGCACATGTAAAAGTATATGATGGTGTTTGAAGGGAAGAAAGAGACCAGAGAAATGTAATTATATTAGAATCTCCAAAAGAGAAAAAGAATAAACTTGAGAGGAAGTGGGGGCAATTTGGAAGGAGACAGAGAGGGGGTGAGGAAGTCTAAGGCTTTATTCTAAGAACTGATATAGCTAAGTTATCATGGTAGATATATCATGCTCATCAGAAGAACAAAGTGACTTAAGCTGCAACACAAGGGAATAAAATTAGATTGAAGGAAGAAAATCCTTTCTGGATACAAATGATTACAGATGAGTCTTTCGCAAATCTGAGCTAGGCTGAGTCTAGCAGTCACAAGAGATAAGAGTAAACACTGAACACAGCTGCCTTGAGAGAGATGCTAACTCTGCCACTCAGTGACTCACTTCAAAACTGTCAACTTGAAATCACAATGCTGACTGTGTAAGTAATGCTGAAGGCTATGTCATCTGTCACCTTGACACTTTTCCTGCAGCCTCATGATACAGTGCTCAGTAGTTGTTCCTGGAGTCACATGTCAGTTCCAGGGTTTAGGATCTCTTCCTTCCTCTTTCCTATGGGACTTATTGTGTTGTTTTAACTGGTTAATGTGCTTCATTTCACTCCAAGCTTATCTTTAGTGTAAAAATATATCTGAGAAGCACACATCTGTTTCTCTGTTTCTGTCCCTAAGCCCATACACTCAACATTCAAAGCTGGTTGTTTACTCAGCCTTCCTAGACATCCTACATTGTGTCTGTCCATATTATATCAATATTTGTGTGAATAAACCCTTATCTATGTATCCAAGTTGAAAACTGCCTTTACTATTTTTTTCTACAACTGATGCCTTTTATCTTTTCAACTCTCCTCATTGACTTTACCTTTAACATCTCAGTTTTTGTCAGTCCTCAGTATTACAGCCTGAGAACACACTCCGTTTCTTTCACCTGAAATTTTCTATTATACCCATATTTTTGTTATGTCGCACCTTAATCACCTTGAAGCCACAGGATCTTCCTAAAATTCCACTATTACCATGTCATTCCTGTATATAAAACACTTTCGTGAATATAATGCATGGAATAAATCATAGACTGGCAGGGCAGAGTTTGAGAATATCTTTACTACATGGCATCCTAGGGGTTGTGTGTTTTCAGTTACACGTGTTTTGATATCACCATGGCAACATTGTTCTAATTATGCAATCATGTTGGGAAGCTTGGCTACCTACGGTTGTAATCTACCTTGTCTGGATGGCTCCTTTGAGCTCTGTGTAAAATGGAGGACTCCCTTGTTTTAGCGGGGTTTCCTCTTCTCTGTCTCACCTTATCTGGGGAGCCACACCCCCAATCTTCTACCTGAGAAATGTTGTATAGTTCTTGGCAAACCTTCCTTTTCCACTTCATCTTTCTTGATAAGAACCTGCCCAGCAAGTACTTGGGATTCCTGGAATGCCTCTCCACGCCAATGAGGCATTGCCAGTGCTTTAAACTCTAGCCAATGTTTTTACCTTTATCCATAAAACTCCTTTCCACTCTCTAAGGTTCTTCACCCTGGATAACATGTATGCACACCACCTCTTTTACTGAAGATCCTCTGAGATGTTTCACTGAGTATCCTCTAAGAGTTGTAGCACCAAAATCCTTGGAGAAGGCTTTCCTCAGACAAGTACCCAGACAGATGGGGATCCTGCAGGTGCCATGTATTCTTCCAGCCTGTTGTATGGTGGCACCTGCCCATTCTGAGGGAGGAAGTTGAGGTTGCAGAACCACAGCTGACCCCCAACTCAAATGCCACACAGACAAAGGAGGGAGGGGAGGGGAGCACAGACCTATTTTTCAGTGGGACTTTTGTGCTCCTGTCTCCTTCATCCTTTATCTGAATTGATCCATCTCATTGACTGAAATCCAGATTCCAGTGCCCTCTTCTTCACAAAGACCCACAGCAGTATTCCAAACCTGAAATTGTCCATATTTTACAATCCTTCTTTATTTATCTATACCATTTTGATTTATCATCATTGAAAATATTCTTTCAGCATTTTATATATAATCTTAGAATTAGATCTCATTAAACTCAGTAATCACAACCCTCTCTATTGATCCTTTATAACCAATAAATTTATATAAAAAAACTTAAACTATGTCTATTTCATATTCTATTATAAAACTTTGACTGGCTACTTAAAATTTCTAACCCTTGATTTCTTACCTAACAGTAAAATAAATAATGTTATCTATGCAAGTTGCTATAAATATTTAGCAAGTAGTACATTCAAATTTGAATTCATGTTATTCTATAAATTATGGGTTCAATTATTAACATTATTAATAAAAGTGGTTAAGAATAAAATCTCAAATACCGTTTCATTTTTCTTGGTAGTAAAGACTGCCCTGTGTTTTAAACTCTTTATATGTCTGTCTCTTGCTGTTATATTATAATAATTTATTGCTATTGCTGTTGTGTATGTTAATGACAGGCATAAAAAAGCCATCACATGGTTTAGTCTGGTTCATGTGATTCACTCTTCAAGAGTTACAACAAAAATTTGGTATGATATGTTTGTGACTTTCTGTATTTGAGACAGGTACACTCTGAGATAGTATTGGCCTCAGCAGGGGCTCAGTCACAAACCCATACAGACTCAGGCATAACAGAATTCTTTGAGATTACATGTTAATAGATCATTCTGAGTGACTTTTCTATAAATAGCAATGACTATGATAGCGGCCTGTGATTTTGTATAATAATAACTACAAAATACCAATTGCTTATAAGAACACATCTAGATTTTGCTTTTGTTCTCTCTATTCTTAAAGGAACAATGATAGGTATGCTGAGAGCTCCATGGTAATCTATCCAAGTACAATTCACCCATCAGTACTTAGAGCTCTACACAAAGACAAAGTTTATTCTCCTTTTTAACTATCCTCTTTTGATGCAAGTCTACTTTTCCATTTTCAGCAGAAAAGCAAATTTACCACAATGCATTTAGGAAGTGTGTCCATAGCTTTTATAGGAGCAATATCAGGGAGGCTGAGGGATTATGATGCTGTTCCTTGGCATCAGCTACCTCTTGTGCTCTGTGGCTTTTGTGCCCAGAGTAAAAGCCCAGAGCCTGCTGTATTACTAAGTGGTCCTCAGTGAGCCTTACAAAAACCAGAAAAGTGTTTGTCTCCAGGAAATGCATTTAACTCTCTGACCAGGAAGTGGAAGGCAGAATGGGCTGGGCTGTAATTCCCTCACAGCCATCAGATCCAGCCCAATCCATCTGTCCTTTGTCAAGTGGTTCTTGAGTTCTGTAGGGCAGTCTGACATGTCTCCTTCTCTTCTCAATTATAATCCTTTCATCGCTGTGTCACTGCACTGATTACCTTGCACTATAAGGCCACTCAATCCCTGAAGAGTGGGGATGGTGTCTTACTTCGACTTCCCAGAGCATGATGCAACATACCTGGAATCTAATTAGTCCTGCCTATGACTGGGTAAGGAAACACATACCCAACTGTTTACATTACATAATAAATAAGTGTAAATGAAAAAGGTCTTAAAGGACCTAAAATTGTGGGAACTTGATGAAGCAGAGGCTGGACTTCCGGACAAAGACATTATAATAAACAGAAGAGTGTCTGTCTACTGAGGGGTGACTGCTTCATGGATGAGGGGACGTTGCTGAATCTCAGCTGTAAGAGAAAAGTTAGAGTTCCAGATGTGTACAGAAAAGATGGGATATGGTAGTCACCAGAAGACACTCAGTTAGTTAGTTAGATAGTTAGTTAGTTAGTTAGTTAGTTAGTTAGTTAGAATAACATTTGTTGATATCAATTGGCAGGACCCTTGTAGTAGGTAGAAAGATTGCTTTCTTGGTTGTGACCTGACTTTCCTTAATTTCCTCAACAGTGGCCTGGATTCCATGAAAGTTCAGGAAAGGGAAAGATAAAAACACAGCCAGAGGTGCAGGAATAGTGAGTCCATAAAAATGCCCTGATATAAAGGAAGACACAAAGCACTCAGAGGCGTGGCTCCAACTAACACATCTCAGAGAACCTAATATGACAAGCAGGACATTGTCTTTCTTGTGTTTGGGTTGTCCTTAAAGATGGGTTCTTTGAATTTGAAATTTTAGGTCAACTATGAAGAAGATAGATTCAGCAGCAAGTAGAGTACTTGGAAAGGGGGAATCTTGCCAGACTCAGAAAGGTTCTACTAAGACCCTAACACCAACCCACAGAGCTACCAGGCACCATTTCAGCCTCCACAATGACACACTGCTCTAGCTTTGGAGTGACGATGGGGAGACTTAGTGCTCAGAAGGGCTGCATGGCAATTTCTGAATATTGAAGTGAAAATTAAACACATCACTCATGGCCTGTGAAGCTAATGCTTCTGAAGTTGTCAACATTATTAGTAGCATCCTCCTGGGGTAGTGTGCTGTGAGGCTGAGAAAATGAGACCATGCAGAAAGGCCTGTTAGATTCTCAAGCTGACCTTAAAGTACAATCAGATCACGAGGTGTCTGGGAACAAAGGGTTTGTATCAGTGTGCCCTCCATGATTTCTGTGTTTATGTGCTTAACAGTCCTTGATAGTGCCAAGGCCAGATCAGGAAAGAACAATCCTTCTGACTCAGGGGGTCAGTGTCTAAAACCACTAAGAAATGCTGCACTGGAGAGAAAGCTCAGTTAAATGTCTACAGTGCAGGCACTCTGCGGGAGAGACAGCAGATGAGCCATCTCATTGGCCAGCCTGAGTCAGTGAGTTCAGGGTCAGTGAGAAACCATTTCTCAAAAGCCATGAGAAGCCAAGGTGGAGAGAGACTGAGGGAAAAAAAACCTGCCATCTACCTCTGGCTTCCTCGTACAGGTACATCCATGTACACATCCACAAAATCATGTACATACATCACACACACACACACACACACACACACACACACACACACACGTACGTGCAAACATATACATAAGCAGACTAACATGATGTATTAAAGTGATGGTTTTTGCGGAACTGTAACCCTATCAACCAAGCTGAGAAAGAATCATCACCAAGGGCCATGAAAAGTGTCAGCTTTCAGTACGGTTCTCCAAACATGGAGTTCCAAATCTGATCCCATTTCCAAATCCCAAGTCCTGTGTTTAATCTTGTTGCTGGTTATGAAAGTTATGATAGTCCCTTTGTGATGTCTCCTTAAAGGGGGGGCCATGGCTGTGAACAAGCTCCAGGAAAGGGTGTTACTATCAATTGGCAGGTCCCAGAAGACTTGCAGCACATCTGGTCAAAGCCTGAGTTAGTCTTTGGACTGGAGAGACACATGGGTGAGTGAACATCCCAGAATGGTGGTTGGATGTGCAGTGCGGCAAGTGCTGACACCTGCTCTGAACTGTGTGGCTAGGCTCTGTGCAGTGCGAACTATGAGCCCTAAGCCTGAACACCTTGAGAACTGCACTACAAAATGTGTGTTCTGTGAGTCATGAACTTCAAAGTGCTCTGGTCTTTACACTTACCATTCACACAGACTGTTCTCAGGCCCCGTTAAAGACTGCATATCAATTGGTGCTCTGATTCCACATCTTGAAGCATAATCTTGAAGCTTATTTTAGCCATTCTCTGGTTGTTGTAAAAAAAAAAATGCCTCCATTATTCTGTTGTTTTTTTCCTTCTAAATTAAGCACATTCCTAATAATTAGTGATTTAAGAATACAAAAATACATTACATTTTATCTAAATTTTAAATTATGCTGAATACTCATCCCAGATTATGGGGTCATATTGGATTAGCCAAGACATCTGATTAAAGTGGATTACAGTATAACTTCCTTGGTTCACCAAGCTTCTATGACATCCGGCAATTATTGCTTCCATATCTACCACACAATGGACTCTCTTCATTTGAATTTGCACTATGAGAGTCTATTCCTGAAGACAACCCAAGTAAATGCTGACTGCTTTAGACTAGATTTTCATGGACATCAATCCCACAATCATGGCAAGTTTACAGTTCCTTGACAGCAGTGCTTTTTTCCTAGTACTTTCTTTCCTCTAGTCAACTATTAATTCATGATTGATGGGAGACTGCATCTATTCATTCATCACAGCTATTTACATAGATCTCAATTTTCTATTTTCCAGGCTTTATAATGGTGCAAAGTAATATGCACTCATCCCAAGCCATATGGTTTTGAGTTTTGATCTTTTTCAAGTTAATACATGTGATAGCATGCTTTATAAGTGCTGGACAGTGTCACTTAAGTGTTGTTTCTGGGTAACTGTGTATTCATGAGAGTAAACAAATGAAATCTACAGTACATTTTGCTAGTAAGCTAGTGTGTTCGGTAGAGTAGGTGTATTAACATTTGTGACTTACAACATTTACAAGGGGTTTATTGGCTGTCACACCATCATAAATTGTGAACATCTGTTTTATCTATCACTCCAGGTACTCTTATAAGTGTTATAAAATAATTAATAGATATAACTACCCTGGGGTAATATATCTCTCTATCTCTATCTCTATCTCTATCTCTATCTCTATCTCTATCTCTATCTCTATCTCTATCTCTATATAAATTAGAGTGTGACATAAATATTATTAACAACTAAAGCTTTACAGTTTAAAACTTAACTATGTTAGGTCCATAACAGTAAGACTTTCTAGGAGTAGGTGATTCAGGAAATACCCGTTGATGTGAATCAATAAACAGAAGTATTGGTTAAAGGTGGAAGTGTGTGTGGGTAGGCTAAGGGTACCAGCATGAAGAATGAGATAAAGATAAGAAAGAATTGTCTTCCACTACTGTTCTTTATTCCATTTTTGTGACAGGGCCTCTCACTAAACCCGGAACTCGCCATTTTAGCTGTACTGACTAAGGAATAAGTCCCCAGCATCCACCTGTTTCCAACCTGCTAGAGCTCAGATTACAGATTACACCCCCAGACTTGGATCTTAGATGGGTGTTGGGAATCTGAACTCAGATCCTGGTGCTTGTTTAGTAAATACTTTACCCACTGAATCCTCTCTTCAGCTCCATCTCAATATATTTTAAATTTTGAACAATTTTTAGTTTAAATTTGTTCAGTGCTACGCAACTCCATAAAAAGTCAAGAAGTTCCTGTATTGTACCCCTGCTTGAATACATTTTCTAGCATATTCTTCACCTTGAATTAGTTAAGATCTTATGTCTAGAAATATTTGCTTTCAAGTGGATCTATCATCTATCTGTCTATCTATCTATCTATCTATCTATCTATCTATCTATCTATCTATCTAATCTATCATCTATCTAATATGTTTAGAAATCTCTATCTAAATTTTATTTTACTTAACTTTATTTTCTTCCCTAGCATTGTTTCCATGTTGTGTTTGCCTTCTGTGTTTTCTTACCCAACTCCATGAGGGATAAGCTATATGCTCCCAGTTTAGATAGTCTTAAGTGGCTTAGCCCCTATGGGCAGTGAGAAGAGAAGGGACAGAATGGAGCTTAGGGCATGAAAATTCCCTTCAGCATCTTTGAAACACTGGTCTAAATAGTGCAACCAACTGTCATAAACAGCATTTGTGGGAGCTGCTGATATTGGCTTAGAATCAGGAATATTTGAAGAAGAGATGGTGGTATGGGTGGTGACATGGGTGTCTAAGGACAGGAAGAAGGACTCCTTCCAGTAGGATTACTGCAAGTCTGATATTAAAATTTTAGATTCTACCCCTACTTTCTGTTGGGTCCTCTATTTCCTGGATGTGAATTGTACACTACCCATTTAGAAAACCAGGTATCATCAGGTTAAAGATTCTTGAATTACAACTATACTTTCATCATTGTCTATATGAGCCAGAAACTAGGAAAGTCTCAATAAATTCATGTTAACTACAATTCAGCCTTCACAAAAGTCTGCTGTACAGGTTTCAGATGAGGGCCAGGTATCCTGGCTCCTTGGTCACCCTTCTGGGTTCTTATTCTACCTTATATGTTAGGGCTCTCTTGCCTCTTCTGTTGGATCATCTCTTTGATTGCTCAAATTACCATATTTCTTAGAAGACTCTAGATAGGATATGGATATAATTCTTTATCCTTGTTTTATTGTTCTAGGGAAACGAATTTAATAACCAGTTGGAAATGATAAAGATAACTTCACATAAGGACATTTATTTCTTTATGCTATCATCTAGCCAAGGTAAGTTTGTATAGTTTGTCTTATAGCAAAGGATAGATAGGTAAGTTTTTACTTGGATTTGTATGTGAAGCTACATTTTTAAAATTCAATTTCTACCCCTTTGATCTTCACTATTTTGCCTTCCTTTATTAATACTAATTAGTATTAGTTTTCAGATATTTCCAACACACACACACACAAATAATGTGCCTAGTGCCACATTTGATGATATCTTAAAAACTTGCCATTTCCCAGTAAATGGTAACTATGCTTGTTAATAAAATATAGATATAAATTCCTTGCTTTAAGTAAGGTGTAAGAGAAGAGAAGGATGTGGCTGGGTGGAGGTAACTGGGTGAGCTAGGCTTTGGAAGACTATATGGTGGTAGTCTATGGAAGACCATAGGATGACCTGTGCTGGGACAATGAATGTTTGATTATCCCCATCTTTTGTAGGTTTCCATTCTGAAGCAAAGAAGAGCAATTCACAAAGAAATCCCTAAAGGGAGGCTATTTAGAAAAAAGAAAGCAAAACCATGATTTTGCATGGAACTACATAAAATAAGTTCCCATATACCACCTAAAAGCAACAGATGTCACTGAATTAACATCAAGATTAATTTCATATATTAATCACAATGAAAGCACAAATACCTAGCAGTACTCTTCCATACTCTACTCAATAGCATATGGATACACACATGGTTTGTATTATATTTTTGCTCTAGACTTTATGGTGCTGGGGAGCCTTTTAGGGTGTTATCATAGTGCTTAAACACAGAAGAGTAAGTTAGTTTCTTTCTAGCTCCAAAATGCCTTTGGCTACTCACACTCCTTGCCTTTGAGAAAATCACTTCTGTTCTTTCAAATGAGAGAGAGAAGCTGACCTTAGCCATTAACAGGACCACTCTCATTGCTCAGTTAAAAATGCCACGTGTGGGCTTTCTCAGAGCATTAAAAGCATAGTTCCACTGGGGAATATCCACCAAGACTCAGAGAATAGCCCTTGTGTGGAAACCATGTAACACTTTGGTCCATTATATGTTTCATAAGTTAGTTATCACTTATGAGGCCCCATAACAAATGAGAAGCTGCTTAATGACTCACGGAGAATTCATTGGAATCAGTTGATTGTATCCCAAACCTACTGGCTCCTAAAATTTCTTGTTCACATCCCACCCACTGCCTAGTGTGTTAGATGATGTTTTCATTATATTTTATCACTGAGTCTACTTTTTTTTGTCATCCAGTTGTTTTTCCTGTCCAATGAAGGTTGTATCTCCAATGAAGTCATCAGATACATTCTGGTGATACCCTTGGGTCTGGCTACTGATTTGCCTGCTACATCTTCTCTTGGAAGAAATAAAAAGACAGACAGTCCAGTGAAGTCTTAATGCCTGATTATTTACTTTAAGGCCTGAGTATTTTGTTTTAATGACAGAAGAATGCATAATCCAAGCAATACAGACTTCATGTTTTTACTTAATATGATTTAGAAAAAGTAGCTCTACTTACCTATGCCTTTGATATTTCCCCTGTTAAATTAAACAATGGAATTCTATTTTTAAGAATGATGTTAATTCAATTTATTAATCAAATTGGGTGTGAAGAAATGAAAAGAAGTATAAACAGGAATTATCCAAATAAAACTAGAAAATAATACCTTTTATATCAATTCTTAGTGGCTTTTTAAACAAAATGGATGGGTACCTAAGACAATGCCAGATTACCTCTTATGATTTTCAAATTATTTATTTATTATATGTGTGCCATGTATGCCATGGCACATGTGTGGAGGACAAAGGATAACCTGTGGAAGTCAGTTTTCTTCTTCCACCATGTAGGTCCAAGGATTGAACTCAGGTCATCAGGCTTGCTAGCAAGTGCCTTTACCCACAGAACCCTATTACTACTTTTTAATGATTATTATATGCCACCTCCTTGTGGGTATTCATAGTGTGTGGATAATTTATCTCTCTTCTAGCCCCAAGGTTTTCTGGTATCAGTCATGATCAGAAGGTGACCCATGGAAGCACAAAGCAACACTTCCTCTATTGTGGTCCCTGACTTCCTCCTCATCTGCTTCCCCAACTACCAGACCTGGCAGCACTGGCTGTCCCTGCCCCTCAGCCTCCTCTTTCTCCTGGCCATGGGGGCCAATGCCACCCTTCTCGTCACCATCAGAATGGAGGCCTCTCTGCATGAGCCCATGTACTACCTGCTGAGCCTTCTGTCCCTGCTGGACATTGTGCTCTGCCTCACTGTTATACCTAAGGTCCTGGCCATCTTCTGGTTTGACAATAAATCCATCAGCTTCTCTGCCTGCTTCCTCCAGATGTTTGTCATGAACAGTTTCCTGACGATGGAGTCCTGCACCTTCATGGTCATGGCCTATGACCGCTATGTGGCCATCTGCAAGCCTCTGCAGTACCCGTCCATCATCACTGACCAGTTTGTGATTAGGGCTGCCATCTTTGTAGCAACCAGAAATGGGATTCTTACTATGCCCATCCCCATACTTTCTTCCCAACTGAAATATTGTGCAAGAATTATAAAGAACTGCATCTGCACTAACATGTCTGTATCCAAACTCTCCTGTGATGACATCACTTTTAATAAACTTTACCAGTTTGTCATAGGTTGGACGCTGCTGGGCTCTGACCTCATCCTCATTGTCCTATCTTACTCTTTCATTCTGAAGGCCGTGCTCAGGATCAAAGCAGAGGGAGCTGTGGCCAAAGCGCTGAGCACATGTGGTTCCCACTTCATCCTCATCCTCTTCTTCAGCACAGTCCTGCTGGTGCTGGTCATCACTAACCTGGCCAGGGAGAGGATTCCCCCGGATGTCCCCATCCTGCTCAACATCCTGCATCACCTCATCCCCCCAGCTCTGAATCCCATTGTTTATGGGGTAAGAACCAGGGAGATCAAGCAGGGAATAAGGAACCTGTTGAGGAGGTTGTAAGATGTAAGATGACAGACATTAGTAATCAGAAACACCACATATAAAGCATTATGCTTTTAAAGGTGTCTTGTATGTTTTATGTCCCTTAAAACCTTCAGTGCGCACATGTAACTTTAAATTGTTAAGTAATCATGTTGAAATGGGACCTGACAGAGTGAAGCTGAGCTATATGAGATGGTAAAGTCAGCCACAGGTAAAAGAATAAGAGCTGGGCAATGAGCTTTCAGTTTCCTGAGAGTTTTGCATTCTGGAGTTATTGGGAAGTTCCCATCGTCTAATCTATGTGAGATGAACTTGCTAAGTTGTGACTATATATGTCATGTAATGAATAAATATAACTTCAATAGTTTAAGAACTTTTTAGTTCCTTAAATTGCTTGTGTGCTTTTACATGTCAAATCTTTTGATTCTCCCTTAATGTTGCTTGTTCCTACTTCCTGCTTCCTGCTATGAATGATGCCTCTATAGATCTAACATTTTCATTATTTATTTTTTAATTGAACTTAAAATTCGTTTTGAAATGACATTATAGACAAGTAAGGGATGAATAAACATTACAAAACTCATTTGATTTTATTATCTTGCATCAAACTCAACTGTGATTTTATTTTATTTTTTCTTTTGCTGAAATAGATTTTTTCATACAATATATTTTCATTAGTTTCCCTTTCCCCAACTACTCTCAGTTCTGTCCTCCTTTCCCACCCATCCAGATCCACTCCATTTCTGTCTTCTTTTAGATAATAGTCATCTAAGGAATAAGAATAAAATAAAATAACATAAAATAACATAAAATAAAATAAAATAAAATAAAATAAAATAAAATAAAATAAAATAAAACAAAATAAGAGAAAACAACTCAACATAATAGAATACAAATACATCGAAGAAAAAGCACACAATACACGTGTAAATGCAGAGACACACATGTTTGCAAACATAAGAAGCCCCTAAAAACACAAGGCTAAGGACCCCTAAGATTAAAACCTATGTCAGGGCATCTACCTCTGGGCATGCAGACTGCCCTTAAGTGGTTTGTTTCCCTAGTGAGACTCCTGCGGAGAAAACAAATTGTTCATTTACAAGTGGTTATCACTTGGAGATGTCTTCTGGGTTGGGCTTGGGGCATGTGTTCACATCTGCTCAGCTCTAAGGTCTATCTGGTGCAGCCCCATGCAGGCCCTATGCATGCAGCCCCAGACTCTGTGAGTTCATATGTGCATTGAGAGTGCTCTTGAGAAAGTTTTGTTTCCTTGGTGTCCTCCATCCTCCATGGCTCATACGTTCTTTCCATCCCCTCTTCTGCAGGATTTGATGGACATATCCTGCTTAGGGCCGTGTGTCTTCTCATTCTCAGCTCATTGTCTGGATTGGGTCTCTGTTTTTGTTGCCACCTGCTGCAGGAGGTAACTTCTCTACTGATGGCTGAGTAACGGTCTAGGTAGGGAGGCCATGTGCCGCCCTGGAGACTTCTTTGCACACGCAGCAGTGGCTCCTGCTCTCACTCCTCACACTCTGCCATTTTTATTAAATAGCCCTTCTTTAGAATATGTATTTCCTGAAGCTCTTTCCTTGTGGATAATATATTTTATAGTTTTAAGATACACACTGGTATGTACGTTTTAAACAAAATGGTCTGTCCTTTCTTATGCTATGTTTTATCAATGTCTGATTTAATGTTGTCCTGTCTGATTTTTCCATCAGATTTGAGGCACCATCTGCACCCCTCTTTTTGCCACTTGCCTAAGATGTATACATTTTCCCCCTCTGTGTTGAGCCCAGCATGTCAGTCTCACATCTTTAAGATTCAGGCATCTGAGCTGGTAGGTTTTGCTAAACACAGATTCTACTATTTGCAATTCTGGTCATACTGCAAGTGTTAGTGACTAAATGCTGCTTGATAGGCATTTCCAAGGATTAATTTATCAGCAGCTAGGCCTCTTTTTGGAATAGTAACTGAGAACTTCCTGTGTGCTATTTCCTAACAGTCACTTGAGAATGGCTTTTGACATGTTGATGTAGGATGACCTAACTGTCCTAATTTAACTTTCTTTAGTATTCTCTTCACCAAAAATAGCTTTTATCTTTTTTTCTCTGCTACATAATATCAAAGTTTGATTCTTACCAAAATTTAAGATGCTTCAAACACCCTTCTACCACCCCTCCCTCCACAGTTGGCTGCTAGTTCATTTTATTTTGAGATTATATCCTGCACTTACTGATAATCTTACTTTAAGTGCATGCTCAGTTATCCTCATAAAAATGTGACATGACTGTATCCACTTATAACTTGTCCCTGTCCTCCAGTCTCTGTTAAATTCTACCTAGTGCACAATGCCTGCCTCTGTTCAACGATGGAGGTAATTTGGCTTCTTAGAGTCTTGAGTGTGCCCCTTTGTAAGCTCTTCCATGGCATGTGAAGTGCTTTATTCATCTTATCAACCTTCTATGCTTTAGAGTGCTGATATTAAATATTTTTACATGTTGTGGGCCTTTTGTTGCATAAAAGAGAATAAAACATCACGTCCTGTTTCTTACATCCTTTCGATGTTTCTTTCTTTTTTTTTCATTTTCTATTTTTTATTTTCTATATTCTTTGTTTACGTTCTAAATGCTTTCCCCTTTCCCAGTCCCCCCTTACCATATGTCCCATAAGTCCTCTTCCCTCTACCCAATCCCCAATTACCCACCACGCGGCATTTCTTTGTTCTAGTACTCCCCTACCATACTGGATCAAGTCTTTTCAGGACCAGGGCCCCCTCCTTCCTTTTTCTTGGGATTCATATGATTTGCTAATTGTGACTTGAGTATTCAGAGCTTCTGGGCTAATTAATATCCACTTATCAGTGATTACATTTCATGTGCAGTTGTTTGTGATTGGGTTACCTCACTTAGGATGATATTTTCCAGTTCCAACCATTTGCCTACAAATTTCATGAATTCATTGTTTTTAATTGCTGAGTAGTATTCCATTGTATAAATATACTACATTTTCTGTATCCATTTCTCCACTGAGGGACATTTGGGTTCTTTCCAGCTTCTGGCTATTATAAATAAGGCTGCTATGAACATAGTGGAACATGTGTCTTTGTTGCATGTAGGGGACTCCTCTGGGTATATGCCCAGGAGTGGTATGACAGGGTCTTCTGGAAGTGTCATTCCCAATTTTCTTAGGAACCGCCAGACTGATTTCCAGAGTGGTTGTACCTTCTTGCAATCCCACCAACAGTGTAGGAGTGTTCCTCTTTCTCCATATCCTCGCCAGCATCTGCTATCTCTTGAGTTTTTTTCCTTTCTTTTTTTAAAATTTTTATTTTCTATATTATATGTTTACATTCCAAAGGCTTTCCCCTTTCCCAGTGCCCCCCCCCACGATACGTCCCATAATTTCTCTCCCCCAACCATTCCCCAATCATCCCCCCCCCATGATTTCTCTGTTCTGGGTCTACAAAACTGGATCCCATCTTTTCAGGCCCAGGGTCCTCTCCTTTCTTCTTCTTGGGAATCATTTGACTTGCTAATTGTGCCTTAAGTATTTAGGGCTTCTGGGCTCATTAATATCCACTTATCAGTGATTGCATTTCATGTGTATTCTTTTGTGATTGAGAAGCACCTTAAGAGATGTTCAACATCATTAGTCATCAGGGAATTGCAAATCAAAAGAACCCTGAGATTCCACCTCACACCAATCAGAATGGCTAAGATTAAAATTTCAGGAGACAACAGGTGCTGGCAAGGATGTGGAGAAAGAGGAACACTCCTCCACTGTTGGTCGGATTGCAAGATAGTACAACCACTCTGGAAATCAGTGTGGCGGTTCCTCAGAAAACTGGACATGATACTTCCGGAGGACCCAGCCATACCACTCCTGGGCATATACCCAGAAGATTCCCCAGCATGCAATAAGGATACATGCTCCACTATGTTCATAGCAGCCTTATTTATAATAGCCAGAAGCTGGAAAGAACCCAGATGTCCCTCAACAGAGGAATGGATACAAAAAATGTGGTATATATACCACAGCCATTAGAAACAATGAATTCATAAAATTCTTAGAGAAATGGATGGAGCTGGAGAACATCATACTCCACTATGTTCATAGCAGCCTTATTTATAATAGCCAGAAGTTGGAATGAGCCCAAATGTCCCTCAAAGGAGGAATGGATACAGAAAATGTGGTATATTTATACAATGGAATACTACTCAGCAATTAAAAATAATGAATTCATGCAATTTGTAGGCAAATGGTTGGAACTGGAAAATATCATACTAAGTGAATTAACCCAATCACAAAAGAATACATATGAAATGCAATCACTGATAAGTGGATATTAATGAGGCCAGAAGCTCTGAATACTCAAGGCACAATTAGCAAGTGAAAAGACTCCCAAGAAGAAGGAAGGAGAGGACCCTGGTCCTGAAAGGACTGGATCCAGTTTTGTAGGAGAGTATCAGAACAGAACAGAGAAATGGTGGGATGGTGATTGGAGAATAGGCAGGGATGTGGGGGAAGAGGACATATGGGACATATGGTGATGGGGGAACTGGGAAAGGGGAAAGCCTTCGGAATGTAAACAAAGAATATAGAAAATAAAATAAAAAAAATGTCAAAAAAAACCCCTGCATGGTATTGGTACAGTGACAGGAAAGTAGATCAATGGAATAGAATTGAAGATCCAGAAATGAACCCACAGAGTTATGGTCACTTCATCTTTGATAAAGGAGCTACAACCATCGAGTGGAAAAAAGATAGCCTTTTCAACAAATGGTGCTGGTTCAACTGGAGGTCAACATGCAGAAGAATGCGAATTGACCCACTCTTATCTCCTTGTACTAAGATCAACTCCAAGTGGATCAAGGACCTCCACATAAAACCAGACACACGGAAACTAATAGAAAAGAATCTGGGAAGACCCTGGAGGACATGGGCACAGGGGGAAAGTTCCAGAATAGAACACCAATAGCTTATGCTCTAAGATCAAGAATTGACAAGTGGGACCTCTCAAAATTATAAAGTTTCTGTAAGGCAAAAGACACTGTCAAAAGGACAAAACAGCGACCAAAAATTGGGAAAAGATCTTCACCAACCCCACATCCGACAAAGGGCTAATATCCAATATATACAAGGAACTCAAGAAGTTAGACTCCAAGAACCAAACAACACTATTAAAAGATGGGGTACAGAGCTAAAAAAGGAATTTTCACCAGAAGAAATTCGGATGGCAGAGAAGTACCTTAAGAGATGTTCAACATCATTAGTCATCAGGGAAATGCAAATCAAAACAACCCAGAGAGTCCACCTCACACCAGTCAGAATAGCTAAGTTTAAAAACTCAAGAGACAACAGGTGCTGGCGAGGATGTTTAGAAAGAGGAACACTCCTCCACTGTTGGTGGGATTGGAAGATGGCACAACCGCTCTGGAAATCAGTCTGGTGATTCCTCCGAAAATTGGGCATGACACTTTCAGAGGACCCTGTCATACCACTCCTGGGTATATACCCAGAGGATTGCCCTGCATGCAATAAAGACACATGCTCCACTATGTTCATAACAGCCTTATTTATAATAGCCAGAATAGAACGAACCCAGATGTCCCTCAACCAAGTAATGGATACAGAAAATGTGGTATATTTATACAATTGAATACTACTCAGCAATTAAAAATAATGAATTCATGCAATTTGTAGGCAAATGGTTGGATCTGGAAAATATCATCCTAAGTGAGTCCAACCAATCACAAAATAATACACATGAATTGCAATCACTGATTAGTGGATATTCATGAGCCCAGATGCTCTGAATACTCAAGACACAATTAGCTAAGCAAAAGATTCCCAAGAAAAAGGATGGAGAGGATCCTGGTCCGGAAAAGACTAAATCCAGTTTTGTAGGAGAGTACCAGAACAGAGAAATGGTGGGGAGGGGGGTGATTGGGGAATGGGGGAGGGGGAAGTGGACTTATGGGACATATGGTGAGGGGGGAACTGGAAAGGGGAAAGCCTTTGGAATGTAAACAAAGAATATAGAAAATAATAATAAAAAAATAATTCATTAGCATAAAAAACAACAATAAGTCCTATGAATTACAAATTTTGATTATGCTCTATTATGTATGACATCTAAATAAATAGTGTCAAGTCCCCTGGAGGAAAAATAAAATTCTTTCTTTCTTTATTACATATTGGGTTTTGATTATTATGTGACAGGAGGTATTTCTGTTCTGGTCCAATCTGTTTGGAGTTCTCTAGGCTTCTTGTATATTCATGGGCATCTCTCTCTTTAGATTAGGGAAGTTTTCATCCATAATTTTGTTGAAGATATTTGCTGGCCCTTTAAGTTGTAAATGTTCACTCTCTTCTATACCTATAATCCTTAGGTTTGGTCTTCTCATTGTGTCCTGGATTTCCTGGATGTTTTGGGTTACAAGCTTTTTGCATTTTGCATTTTTTGACTGTTGAGTCCATGGTTCCTATGGTATCTTCGGCATCTGAGATTTTTTTTCTTCTATCTCTTGTATTCTGCTGTTAATATTTGCATCTATGGCTCCTCATTTCTTTCCAAGGTATTCTATCTCCAAAGATGTCTCCCTTTGTGATTTCTTAGTTGTTTCTACTTCTGTTTTTAGATCCTGGATGGCTTTGTTCAGTTCCTTCACCTGCTTGTTTGTGTTTTCATGTAACTCTTTGAGAGATTTTGTGTTTCCTCTTTCATGACTTTTGCCTGTTGACCCATGTTCTCCTGTATTTTTTAAAGTGATTTTTGCATTTCCTCCCTATTGACTTCTATCTTTTGACCCATTTTCTCCTGAATTTCTTTAAATGATTTTTGTGTTTCTCTTGTAAGGGCTTCTGCATTTTGATCTATTTTCTCCTGTATTTCTTTCTTCTTTTTTTATTGGATATATTCTTTATTTACATTTCATTTCCATTTTCCTGGTTCTCTGACCTCCAAAGGTCCCATATGCCCTTTTCCCTCCCTCTCTTCCCCCTTACTCCCCTTCCCACTTCCCTGTTCTGGTATTCTCTTACACTGATGAATTGGCCTTTCCAGATCCACGTTCCATTCCTCCCTTCTTCTCGGACATCATTTGGTATGTGAATTGTGTCTTTGGTGTTCCAAGATTCTAGACTAATACCCACTTATCAGTGAGTGCATACCATGGGTATTCTTTTGAGGATGGGTTACCTCACTTAGTATGATGTTCTCCAGCTCCATCCATTTCTCTAAGAATTTCATGAATTCATTGCTTCTAATGGCCGAATAGAACTCCATTGTGTATATATACCACATTTTTTAATCTATTCCTCCATTGAGGGACCTCTGTGTTCTTTCCAGCTTCTGGCTATTATAAATAAGTCTAAACATTCCATCCTAAAGCAAAAGAATATACCTTTTTCTCAGCACCGCATGGTACCTTCTCCAAAATCGACCATATAATTGGTCACAAGACAGACCTCAACAAATATAAGAAGATTGAACTAATCCCATGTCTCCTATTGGATCACCATGGAGTAAGAGTGGTCTTCAATAGCAACAAAAACAACAGAAAGTCCACATGCACATGGAAGCTAAACAATATTCTACTCAATGATACCTTAGTCAAGGAAGAAATAAAGAAAGAAATCAAAGATTTTTTAGAATTTAATGAAAATGAAGGCACAACATAACCAAATCTATGGGACACAATGAAAGCAGTGCTAAGAGGAAAACTCACAGCCCTGAGTGCCTCCAAACAGAAACAGGAGAGACATATACTAGCAACTTAATGGCACACCTGAAAGCTCTGGAACAAAAAGAAGTTACTTCACCCAGGAGGAGTAGAAGACAGGAAATCATCAAACTCAGGGCTGAAATCAATCAAGTTGAAACAAAGAGAACCATACAAAGAATCAACAAAACCAGGAGCTAGTTCTTTGAGAAAATCAACAAGATAGATACACCCTTAGCCAGACTAAGCAAAGGGCACAGAGACAGTATCCAAATTAACAAAATTAGAAATGAGAAGGGGGATATAACAATAGAAACTGAGGAAATTCAAAAAATCATCAGATTCTACTACAAAAGCATATACTCAACACAACTGGATAATCTGGAGAAAATGGACAATTTCCTAGACAGATACCAAATACTACAATTAAATCAGGATCAAATAGAGATCATCTAAACAGTTCCATAACCCCCAAAGAAATAGAAGGGTCATAGAAAGTCTTCCAACCAAAAAAAGCACAGGACCAGACTGTTTTAGTGCAGAAATCTATCAGACCTTCAAAGAAGACCTAATACCAATACTCTTCAAACTATTCCACAAAATAGAAACAGAAGGAACACTATCCAACTCATTCTACGAAGTCACAATTAGGCTGACACCAAAACCACACAAAGATCCAACTAAGAAAGAGTACTTCAGACCAGTTTCCCTTATGAATATCGATGCAAAAATAATAAAGTTCTTGCCAACCGAATCCAAGAACACATTTCCTGTATTTCTTAAGAGATTTATTTATGTCCTTCTTGTGTTCCTCTAACAGCATCATGACCAGTGATTTTTAAATCCAAGTCTTGTTTTCCTGGTGTGCTGGGGTATCCAGGACTTCCTGTTGTCGGAGAATTGGGTTCAGATGCTATCATGTTGCCTTGATTTCTGTTAGTAATGTTCCTATGTTTGCCTTTTGCCATCTGGCTATCTCTGGTGTTCGTTGGTCTTGTCACTGCCTGGTAATTGAACCTCCTGCGAGCCTGTAAGGCTATTTCTGCACCTCTGGATGTCTGGTTTCCCCCTGGCTCAGGTTGCTAAATGGCTACCCTCCTCTTGTGTGCCCTTGGAGCCCTCATGTGTCCTGTCCCAAGGAATGCTATACTTGGGTTGTCTCTGTGAGCCTAATGTTGCCTGTCTGCTCCTTCAGGGAGTGCAGATGGTGGATGCTGCAGGGACCTTATCCAAGTGCTGATCACTCTGTAGGGCAGATGACCCCCCACCCCGGCCTGGGTTGGTGCATGACCAGGTTGGCTTACAGATGACCCGCTGAGCTGCTCAGGCTCTGGGTGCAGGCAAGAGCCTGACAGGATAGGACCTGAGCAATGTTAGACTCAGACTCTGTCAGTGTACCTGGAATTAGCTGTTAGCTGTCTGTGGTGCTCCAAGGCAAGATGGGTGTCCTCAGGGTTGTTTTGATTTGCATTTCCCTGATGACTAGTGATGTTGAACATCTCTTAAGGGGTTTCTCATAGCTTATGATCTAAAATCAATTGACAAATGATACCTTTGGATGTTTCTTAGGAAAAGACCTGTTTATTTATACGATATATTCCCAAAAAGGCAACCGAAAAATCTCTTGTAACTTAAAGTTCAGTGCAGCCTCACATATCATAGAACCCAAGACTTCTTTCCTTGGAAGGAGGCTGAGTTTTGTGTAAACCATAGCATACCAATTTGGCACCTTTGATCTCAATATAAGCTCTGGTTTTATCATCCAAGGAAGAAAATATTTACATTTGTATTCTATTTTTGAAGGTCCTAGAAGATTTAATTTGTGAGATGATTCTAAACCTGAACTCACATAGGCAATTAACTATTAAATGCAAATGCTCAGTTCACTTTCCTTGCTTACTGTGTCTCCAGATTCTTCAAGCAGAGCTGATCTTTATTTTCTAACACACCATGTCCAGGTAACAGATCTGCCTGCTATGCCATTCACTGCCTCTAGTACAGTTCCTCTCTTACTGGGTCTTGTTCCTTATAAAATTCTTTGCTTATTTGAAGGTTATAACGTTATGCATTGGAATTCTATTTAAAATTCATTAAAGTCTTAATCCTTTGGCTCCATCTTAGATGTTGGTAGTTGGCTCCCATTATGATCGAGATAGACTCAGCAATGTTTTTCACAGGGGGTTGTGAATGTAGCTCACTGTTAGAGCATGTGTCTGCCTAATCTGGTAGGATCTAGGTCCTAGAGTTGAGCATAAGGAAGTAAATAATGTTTTATATTTTAAGCTAGGGAAATGGTTAGGTGGGTAAACTATTAAGGGAGAAAGCACAAAGACCTGAGGTCAGATTCCCAGAACCAGTATAAAAAGCTGGCATGGTTGCATATGCTTGTAATCTCAGTACTCTGGGTGGAGGCAGGAGGATCCAGATCTCTTTGGTCAGCCACTCTAGTTGAAATGAGTGAGCTTGATGTTCAGTGAGAGAGGATCTGCTTCAGCAAAGTAAGGTGAACAAGTGAATAAGGAAAGACATTCTGATGTCAACCTCTAGCCTCCACACACATGTTCACAGGCAAGTACACTTGTGTGAACACATGCACACACAGACACACAGACACATACACACACCAATGGGCAACAACCTCAAATTAGTCATTTGGAAGAGAAATCTCTATTTCTTTCTTTCCTTCCTACCTTTAATATCCTCCACTTTCCCCCCCTTCATTTTGCTCTTCCTCACCTCTTCCTTCTCCTCCCCTCCCCTTTCCCTCCCCTCCTCTCTCTTTCCCCTCCCCTCTCCCTCCCATACCCTCCCATCCTTCCCCTCCCCTCCTTACTTGTTCCCTTTCTTGCTTTACCCACAGAATTACATATGCTGGGCAGCCTACTACCACTGAGTTATACCCATGAACCTATATATTTTTTTAAATTCTTCCCATTTGCTTGTAATGTTTCTTTGAGACCATGGAGAAAAGCTTTCTGTGAAGGTAAAAGTCAGTGATTTTAACAATGTTCCATCAAATATCTAGAAACTTGCTATCTCTACAACATGTATGTTGCTTATTCACCTTCCAAATTGTTTTTGGTGTGTTTTCTTCAATATCTTTTTAGTTCCATTACATCAGTATTGGTTTCACCCACTTTTGCATATCCTACTGGGGAAATTAGATTAACAAACATGCTTCCAGAATATATTAATAAAACGTGGAATGCAATAGAATGGGAGAGGGATAAACACACACATACACATATATGTGTATACACACACATATCACATATTGAATCATATCATATCACATACAGGTATGTATATGTATGTATATGTATAATATAATAGGAGTCCATATTGTAATATTATCCTTTCTATTGCAAACAAGCACATTAGTGAATGAAAGTACATTTTTCAAATTGTGTTTGTGGAAGGTGAGGTCCCAAGCAGCAGGGTGGGCAAGTGTGTGCAGCCATCCACCTTGCAGATTGGAAAGAATCAAACAATACAGACATAACTCATCTCTTAATAGATTGTGCCCTAGTACTTGAAATGTTTTTTTTTATTTAGAAGAATTGTAAAAATGGAAAAAGAAAAAGTAAGGGATGATGAAAAACCAGATCCAGAAAGCTCTTTGGACTTGTCTGAACAGTGGAACCAGCTTGAATTGTTGGAAACCCATGGACGTCTGATTCCCACTGGCACTCAGTGTCTCTGTGTAGGTGATTTTGATGAAAATGAGGAGCAAGAGGTAAAAGAGCAAAGGGTGGTATCATTTGCAAGGAAAAAATGGAAAAAGATCCAAACAAATTACTTCTTTGGGCTGCTGAAAAATAATTGGCTTGCACAATGCAGAGACTACTCTCTGAGAAGACCACCCTGACGTGAACACTGGGGATGAAGATGAGCACAGGCTGGCCTTTTTATCACTTTATCATGAGGCAGACATCAGTGCCCAAACACAAGGCCTTTGACCCCTTTGCACTTTGTTGCTGGGAAGAGAGACAGCAGTGACACACTGGAACTCCTCTTGATGAGTCACTACATCAAACCAGGGTTGAAGAACAACTTACAAGAAACTGCTTTTGATATCATCAGGAGGACAAGTATCTATCACCACCTCTTTGAAATCATGGAAGGCTGTACAAAATCTTTACCTTCTTAATGACTCTAGTAGCTTTCTTAAATTTCAAAGAGCCCCTCATATATGAAAAGTAAAATATTGCCATGTTCAGAGAACAGATGTCTCACTACAGAAATCCTGTTGTACACATCACAGCTTTCTTCCAAGTGAGCTGCCTGACTTTGATGTCACATGTATTTGAGAGGTATTTGGGTATGTCTGTGGTGATATCTGCTGTGTGCGATTTTTATCAGAAATAATTTTACTGTACACAGGTAATATAGAAACTATGGCTTTGTGTGTGCTAATCCAAGAGAAAAGTCTTTTTAAATATCTCATACCCTGGATCTTTGTTCAGTTTAGCATATTGACTAGTATTTTTATAAGCTAACTCCAAATTTTTCATCTTCAATATATTGGTGTAGTTCAATTATCTTCTCTGCAATCCCAGCTACCTTCATTCTAAACAAGAAGCACTAACACATTCGTAACTTAACATCTTTGTAAGTCTAAAACTCACAGTGGAATGTTTAGGTGTTTTGTTTTTTAAGATGTAGGTCATTCTGGGAAAAGCAGTTAGGGATATGTTTAATCCTTGAATGTTTACACTCCCTCCCCCACTACACTCAATCTTGTAGACAGTCTTATCTCACCCTGGTCAACCCATGTGACCCTTATTGTTATGGCCAGTATCTCCATTTAGACATGCACAAAACTGTTCCTTGGTCCAAAAGATTAAAACTGTCTTCTGAAATGTTTTTTTAAAAAAGTGTGTGTGTGTGTGTGTGTGTGTGTGTGTGTGTGGCATTTTGCATATGTGTAGACGAGACAACTCTGTGGAGTCTATTCGCTCCTTCCACCTTTGTGTGGGTTCTGGGAACAGAATTTATGTTGCTAGGCTCTTATGGCTAACACTTTTACCTAATGAGCCATCTACTGGTTTCTCCTATTCCATGAAAATTATGTTGCTTCTGGAAAGTACATTAAGCCTCTATTCTCTCTTCCTTTTTGTATTTAAATGTACAGCCTCTCCTTCACCATTGGTGTGTAGGGCACAAAGTTCCTGTGCTCACAGACAAGCAGGAAGGAAACTAGGAATGTTAAATGCTCATGGAGCCTTTAATCTCAGCACTTGGGAGGCAGAGGCAGGCAGATTTCTGAATTCGAGGTCAGCCTGGTCTACAAAGTGAGTTCCAGGACAGCCAGGGCTACACAGAGAAACTCTGTCTCAAAAAAGCAAAATAAAAATGCTCATGGATGCTTCTTCAAAGAAAGAGCTATATAGCCTGTTTTCTGCCCAGAAGGCTGGGGATGGATGGAGTTAATAGCCTGATGATCTCTGTGCTATCTGAATGGCCAGGGCCTCTCCTGACTGATAAACAGGACCATAGCTGGTTACAGGTCAAGCTGGCCTTGATGCTACCTGTAGTAAGGTTACACCTGCTCCTCCCGACCCTTACAAATAGGACCAGAAGTGGATGATAGTCTGAGTCCACACCAGATCCTCCCTAGCCTCTTAAGATGACACATGTAGTTTCTCTGTAGAACCTGTTTTCATGGAAGAAGTGACATGTTCTTTGAGAAGAGTCTCACTGTTATTGGGCCTTAAGCTTTATGGTGCACAGCGGATTGTGTTACAGAAACTTTTTCCAAATTGTAATGTACTTAAATGTGTCTAAAATAAACTGCCTACTTTCAGAATCTCAAAATCACTGGCTGCTGAGTCATGTTGAGCCTGACTTTCTTCTCTCCTCATGTGGATTGATACTGTTGGCTGTGGTGCTTGCAGCAAACCCCTCTCCTCCACACATTGAAAGTATTTAGATTTGTACTAGTATAAACGTAGGCAAACAATTATGCTTTTGTAGCTACAATACCTTAAGAATTAGAGCTCTTGAGCACCTCATCACCAAAAGCATTTATTATTACTATTATTATTTTGTATTTTGAAATATACCAAAGTTAAATCAAGAGCAGGTAAACTGCCTAAACAGACCCATATCACACAAGAAAATAGAAGAAATCATTAAAAACTCCCAACCAAAAAAAGCCTAGGGCCAGATGGATTAGTGCAGATTTCTCTCAGACCTTCAAAGAAGACCTGACACCAATTTTTCTCAAACTGCTCCAAAAATAGAAAGGGAAGGAACACTACCTAACTCATTCTAGGAAGCCACAATTACTCTGATACCTAAACTACACAAGGAGCCAACAAAAAAAGAGAACATTATACCAATCTCATTCATGAATATCAATGCAAAAATACTCAATAAAATTCTTGCAAATTGAATCCAAGAACACATCAAGGCCATCATTCACCATCATCAAGTAGGCTTCATCCTAGGAATGCAAGTTTGGTTCAATATTCCACTATATAAACAAACTCAAAGAAAAAATCACATGATCATCTCCTTAGATGTAGAAAAATCATTTGACAAAATACAACACCCTTTCATGTTAAAAGTATTGGAGAGATCAGTAATTTAAGGCCCATACCTAAACATAATAAAAACAATTTACTGCAAACAAACAACCAATATCAAATTAAATGGAGACATATATGAAGCAATCTCACTGAAATTGGGGACAAGACAATGATGTCCACTCTCCCCATATCTATTCAATATAGCACTCAAAGTGCTAGCTAGAACAATAAGACAACAAAAAGAGATTAAGGGATACAAATTGACAAAGAAGAAATAAAGGTATCACTATTTGCAGATAATATGATAGTATACATAAGTGACCCCAAAAATTCTATCAGAGAACTTTTCGGCTCATAAACGACTTCAGCCAAGTGGCTGGATATAAAATTAACTCAAATAAATCAGTAGTCTTCCTTTATACAAATGGTAAACAGGCTGAGAAAGAAATTAGGGAAAGAACTCCCTTCATAATAGCCACAAATAATATAAAATATCTTGGGGTAACTCTGACCAAACAAGTGAAAGAGCTGTATGACAATAATTTCAAGTCTCTCAAGAAAGAAATCAAAGATCTCATGCACATGGATTGGCAGAATTAACATAATAAAAATGGTCATCCTACCAAAGGCAATCTATAGATTCAATGCAATCCCCATCAAAATCCCAACACAATTCTTCAAAGACATGGAAAGAGCAATTCTCAAATTCATCTGGAAAGGCAAAAAACCCATAATAGCAAAAATGGTTCTTTTTTTTTTTTTTAGTTATTTTTATTTTCTATATTCTATGTTTACATTTCAAAGGCTTTCCCCTTTCCCAGTTCCCACCCACCATAGTTCCCATAGTTCTTCTCCCCCCCAACTATTCCCCAATCATTCCCCCTCCCCCCTCAGTTTCTTTACTAAACTGGGTGCAATCTTTACATGCCCAGGGTCCTCTCCTTTCTTCTTCTTGGGAATCATTTGACTTGCTATTTGTGTCTTGAGTATTTAGTGCTTCTGGGCTCATTAATATCCACTTATCAGTGATTGCATTTCATGTGCATTCTTTTGTGATTGGGTTAGCTCACTCAGGATGATATTTTCCAGGTCTAACCATTTACCTACAAATTGCATGAATTCATTATTTTTAATTGCTGAGTAGTATTCCATTGTATAAATATACCACATTTTCTGTATCCATTCCTCCTTTGAGGGATATTTGGGCTCCTTCCAATTTCTGGCTATTATAAACAAGGCTGCTATAAACATAGTGGAGCATGTGTCTTTATTGCATGTAGGGGAATCCTCTGGGTATATGCCCAGGAGTGGTATGGCAGGGTCCTCTGGAAGTGACATGCCCAATTTTCTGAGGAACCGCCAAACTGATTTCCAGAGTGGTTTTACCATTTTGCAATCCCACCAACAGTGGAGGAGTGTTCCTCTTTCTCCACATCCTCGCCAGCACTTGTTGTCTCTTGAGTTTTTAATCTTAGCCATTCTGACTGGTGTGAGGTGGAATCTCAGGGTTGTTTTGATTTGCATTTCCCTGATGACTAATGATGTTGAACATCTCTTAAGGTGTTTCTCGGCCATCCGAATTTCTTCTGGTGAAAATTCTTTGTTTAGCTCTGTGCCCCATTTTTTGATAGGGTTATTTGTTTCTTTGCGGTCTAACTTCTTGAGTTCTTTGTATATATTGGATATTAGCCCTCTGTCGGATGTGGGGTTGGTAAAGATCTTTTCCCACTTTGTTGGTTGCCGTTTTGTCCTTCGGACAGTGTCCTTTGCTTTGCAGAAACTTTGTAATTTTATGAGGTCCCATTTGTCGATTCTTGATCTTAGTGCGTATGCTATTGGTGTTCTGTTCAGGAACTTTTCCCCTGTGCCCAAGTCCTCCAGGGTCTTCCCAAGTTTCTTTTCTAATAGTTTCAGTGTGTCTGGTTTTATGTGGAGGTCCTTGATCCACTTGGAGTTGATCTTAGAGCAAAGAGATAAGAGTGGGTCAATTCGCATTCTTCTGCATGTTGACCTCCAGTTGAACCAGCACCATTTGTTGAAAAGGCTATCTTTATTCCATCGGATGGTTGTGGCTCCTTTATCAAAGATCAAGTGACCATAAGTCTGTGGGTTAATTTCAGGGTCTTCAATCCTGTTCCATTGATCTGTTTGCCTGTTGCTATACCAATACCATGCAGTTTTTAACACAATTGCTCTGTAGTACTGCTTGAAGTCAGGGATATTGATTCCCCCAGAAGTCCTTTTATTGTTGAGAATATTTTTAGCTATCCTGGGTTTTTTGTTGCTCCAGATGAATTTGAGAATTGCTCTTTCTAGATCTATGAAGAATTGAGTTGGGATTTTGATGGGGATTGCATTGAATCTGTATATTGCTTTTGGCAAGATGGCCATTTTTACTATATTGATCCTGCCAATCCAGGAGCAAGAAATATTTTTCCATCTTCTGAGGTCTTCTTCGATTTCTTTCTTCAGGGACTTGAAGTTCCTGTTGTACAGATCGTTCGCTTGTTTGGTTAGAGTTACGCCAAGATACTTTATGTTGTTTGTGGCTATTGTGAAGGGTGTTATTTCCCTAATTTCTTTCTCTGCCTGCTTGTCCTTTGAGTACAAGAAGGCCACTGACTTGCTTGAGTTAATTTTATAACCTGCCACTTTGCTGAAGTTGTTTATCAGCTGTAGAAGTTCTCTGGTGGAGTTTTTTGGGTCGCTTAGGTAAACTATCATATCGTCTGCAAATAATGATAGTTTCACTTCTTCCTTTCCAATTTGTATCCCTTTGACTTCCTTATGTTGTCTAATTGCTCTTGCTAGAACTTCAAGTACTATATTGAAAAGATATGGAGAGAGAGGGCAGCCTTGTCTAGTCCCTGATTTTAGTGGGAATGCTTCAAGTTTCTCTCCATTTATTTTGATGTTGGCTACTGGTTTGCTGTAGATTGCTTTTACTATGTTTAGGTATGGGCCTTGAATTCCTGCTCTTTCCAAGACTTTTAGCATGAAAGGATGCTGAATTTTGTCGAATGCTTTTTCAGCATCTAATGGGATGACCATGTGGTTTTTTTCTTTCAGTTTGTTTATGTAGTGGATTACATTGATGGATTTCCGTATATTGAACCATCCCTGCATCCCTGGGATGAAGCCTACTTGATCATGATGGATGATCGTTTTGATGTGCTCTTGGATTCGGTTAGCAAGAATTTTATTTAGTATTTTTGCATCTATATTCATCAGAGAAATTGGCCTGAAGTTCTCTTTCTTTGTTGGATCTTTTTGTGGTTTAGGTATTAGCGTAATTGTGGCTTCGAAGAATGAGTTGGGCAGTGTCCCTTCTGTCTCTATTTTGTGGAATAGTTTGGAGAGTATTGGTGTTAAGTCTTCTTTGAAGGTCTGGTAGAATTCTGCACTAAAACCATCTGGTCCCGTACTTTTTTTGGTTGGGAGGCTTTCTATAACCCCTTCTATTTCTTTAGGGGTTATGGGACTATTGAGCTGGTCTACTTGATGCTGATTTAATTTTGGTATTTGATATCTGTCTAGGAAATCGTCCATTTCCTCCAGATTCTCCAGTTGTTTTGAGTATAGACCTTTGTAGTAGGATCTGATGATCTTTTGAATTTCCTCAGTTTCTGTTGTTATGTCTCCCTTTTCATTTCTAATTTTGTTAATTTGTATACTGTCTCTGTGTCCTTTGGTTAGTCTGGCTAAGGGTTTATCTATCTTGTTGATTTTCTCAAAGAACCAGCTCCTGGTCTTGTTGATTCTTTGTATGGTTCTCTTTGTTTCTATTTGATTGATTTCAGCCCTGAGTTTGATGATTTCTTGTCTTCTACTCCTCCTGGGTGAATTAACTTGTTTTTCTTCCAGGGCTTTAAGGTGTGCCATTAAGCTGCTAGAGTATGCTCTCTCCAGTTTCTTTTTGGATGCACTTAGAGCTATGAGTTTTCCTCTTAGCACTGCTTTCATTGTGTCCCATAGATTTGGGTAGGTTGTACCTTCATTTTCATTGAATTCTAAAAAGTCTTTGATTTCTTTTTTTATTTCTTCCTTGGCCAAGGTGTCATTGAGTAGAGTATTGTTCAGTTTCCATGTGTATGTGGGCTTTCTGTTGTTTTTGTTGCTATTGAAGACCACTCTTACTCCATGGTGATCTGATAAGAGGCATGGGATTAGCTCGATCTTCTTGTATTTGTTGACATCTGTCTTGTGACCGATTATATGGTCTATTTTGGAGAAGGTACCATGCGGTGCTGAGAAAAAGGTATATTCTTTAGCTTTAGGATGAAATGTTCTATATATATCTGTTAAATCCAATTGGTCCAGAGTTTCAATTAGTTTCACTGTGTCCCTGTTTAGTTTCTGCTTTCCTGATCGGTCCATTGAGGAGAGTGGGGTGTTGAAGTCACCCACAATTATTGTGTTAGGTGTAATGTGTGCTTTAAGCTTTAGTAAGGTTTCTTTTACGAAGGAGGGTGCCCTTGCATTTGGAGCATAGATGTTCAGTATTGAGAGCTCTTCCTGGTGGATTTTCCCTTTGGCCAGCAAGAAGTGACCTTCTGAGTCTCTTTGGATGATTTTAGGTTGAAAGTCAATTTTATCTGATATTAGAATGGCTACTCCAGCTTGTTTCCTGAGACCATTTGCTTGTAAAATTGTCCTCCAGCCTTTTACTCTAAGGTAGTGTTTGTCTTTAACACTGAGATGTGTTTCCTGTATGCAGCAAAATGTAGGGTCCTGTTTCCGTATCCAGTCTGTTAATCTATGTCTTTTTATTGGGGAATTGAGTCCATTGACGTTAAGAGATATTAAGGAATAGTAATTATTACCTCCAGACATTTTTGAAATTATATTTATTTATCTTATTTATTTTTTATATTCGAGAGGTTATCTTCTTTTGGGTTTGATGAGAGGAGGTTTCTATCTTGCTTCTTCCCGGGTGTAGTTTCCGTCCTTGTCTTGGTGTTTTCCCCCTATTATCCTTTGTAGGGCTGGATTTGTGGAGAGATATCTTGCAAATTTGGTTTTGTCATGGAATACCTTGATGTCTCCATCAATGGCAATTGAGAGTTTTGCTGGGTAAAGTAGTTTTAGCTGAAGTTTGTGTTCTCTTAGAGTTTGCATGATATCTGCCCAGGATCTTCTAGCTTTCATGGTCTCAGGTGAGAAGTCTGGTGTTATTCTGATAGGTTTTCCTTTATATGTTACTTGGCCTTTTTCTCTTGCTGCCTTTAGTATTCTTTCTTTGTTTATTACATTTGGAGTTTTGATTATTATGTGACGGGATGTATTTCTGTTCTGGTCCAGTCTGTTTGGGGTTCTATAGGCTTCTTGTATATTCATGGGCATCTCTCTCCTTAGGTTGGGGAAGTTTTCTTCCATAATTTTATAGAAGATATTAGCTGGCCCTTTAACTTGTAAATCTTCACTCTCGTCTATACCTATAATCCTTAGGTTTGGTCTTCTCATAGTGTCTTGGATTTTCTGGATGTTTTGGGTTACCACCTTTTTGCCTTTAGTATTTTCTTTGACTGTTGAATCAATGGTTCCTATGTTATCTTCAGCTTCTGAGATTCTGTCTTCTATCTCTTGTATTCTATTGTTGATACTTGCGTCTATGGCCCCTGATTTCTTCCCCAGGTTTTCTATCTCCAATGTTGTCTCCCTCTGTGATTTCTTAGTTGTTTCTACTTCTGTTTTTAGTATCTGGATGGATGTGCTCAGATCTTTCGCTTGCTTGATTGTGTTTTCATGTATTTCTTTAATAGATTTTTGTGCTTCCTCTTTCATAGCTTCTACTTGTTGGCCCACGTTCTTCTGTAGTTCTTTAAGTGACTTTTGTCTTTCTTCCTTATTGTCTTCTTCTCTTTGATCCATCTTCTCCTGCATTTCTTGAAGTGATTTTTGTATTTGCCTCGTAAAGGCTTCTAACTTTTGATCCATTTTCTCCTCTATTTCTTTACGAGATTTTTCTATGTGTTCAGCTACCAGCATCCTGACCAGTGATTTTATATCCAAGTCTTGTTTTTCTGGTGTTTTAGGGTATCCAGGGATTCCTGTTGTTGGAGAACTGGGTTCAGATGCTGTCATGTTGCCTTGATTTTTGTTAGTAACGTTCCTTCGTTTTCCTTTTGCCATCTGGTTATTTCTGGTTTTAGTTGGCCTTGTTGTCAGTGGCTGGTGTTTGAATCTCCTGTGAGGCTGGGCTCACCTGTTGTTTCTCTATTGGTGAATATGTGTGACTGCTGCTTTAAGGGATCATAAGCTGGCTGCCACCCATGCGATTGTAGCCCCTGTTGGAGTCTGTCTACCTGGGCTTCTCCAGCTGTGTCCTGGTTGCAAGGAACTCCGAGAGCCTAGCAGATCCCCCGTGAGGGTAGCCCTGGAAGGGGTGTTTACCTGGGCCTTTCCAGCTGTGTCCTGGTTGCAATATGGAGGCCCGCCGCTACACCGCTGGTCTAGGGGCCGGCGAGCTGGTTGCAGAACGCAGCTTAGGTGCTCACCCGAGGGCGGGGATGTCCCACAGAGCCTGGGCCTTCCCAGCTGTGTCCTGGTTGTGATATGGAGGCCCGCCGCTACACCTCTGGTCTAGGGGCTGGCGAGCTGGTTGCAGAACGCAGCTTAGGTGCTCACCCGAGGGCGGGGATGTCCCACAGAGCCTGGGCCTTTCCAGCTGTGTCCTGGTTGCAATATGGAGGCCCGCCGCTACACCGCTGGTCCAGGGGCCGGCGAGCTGGTTGCAGAAGCAGCCTTGGTGCTCACCAGAGGGCTCGGGGATGTCCCACAGAGCCTAGGCGGGACTCTGCCTGCTTGGCTCGGAGACCCTAGCAGATACCCCCGTGAGTGTAGCCCTGGAAGGGGTGTTTACCTGGGCCTTTCCAGCTGTGTCCTGGTTGCAATATGGAGGCCCGCCGCTACACCGCTCGCAAAAATGGTTCTTAACAATAAAAGAATGGATGGGGGGAATTATCATCCCTAACCTCAAGTTTTACTACAGAGCAATAGTTATAAAAATTACATGGTATTGGTACAGAGACAGAATAGAATTGAGGACCCAGAAAAAAAACCACACACTTATGGATACTTGATCTTTGAAAAAAAATCCAGAAATATACAATGGAGAAAAGAAAGCATCTTCAATAAATGGTGCTGGTGTAACTGGCTGTTTGTTTGTAGAAAAATGAAAATAGACCCATATTTGTCACCTTGCACAAAGCTCGAGTACAAGTGGATGAATGACCTCAACATAAAACCAGATACACTGTATCTAATAGAAGAGAAAGTGGGAAAGAGCCTTGGACTCATCGGCACAGAGGGAAATTTCCTAAACAGAACTCCAGTGGCTCATGTTCTAAGAGCAAGAATTGATAAATGGTACTTCATGAAACTGGAAAGCTTCTGTAAGGCAAAGGACATGGTCAATATGACAAATCAGCAACCTACAGATTGGGAAAGTCTTCACTAACCCCACAATCGATAGAGGGCTAATATCCAAAATATATAAAGAACTCAAGAAACTAATCTAATACCCCCAAACCCAAACAATCCAATAAAAACTGGGGTATAGAACTAAATCGAGATTTCACAACTTAGGAATCTCGAATGGTAGAGAAGCATCTAAAGAGTTGTTCAAAGTCCTTAGTGATCAGAGGAATGCAAATAAAAAAGGCCCTGAGATTCCACCTTATACCAATCGGAATGGCTAAGTTCAAAACCACAGGTGACAGCACATGTTGGAGAGGATGTGGAGAAAAAGGAACACTCCTCCATTGCTGGTGGGATTGCAAACTGGTATAACCACTCTGGAAATCAATCTGGAGGTTCCTCAGAAAATTGGAAGTAGAACTACCTGAAGATCCAGCTATACTACTCTAGGGAATATACCCAAAAACTGCCCCACCATACTACTGGAGAAACCTGTTCCACTATGTTCATAGTGGTCTTATTTGTGATAGCCAGAAGTTGGAAACAACCCAGATGTCCCACGACACAAGAATGGATACAGAAAATGTGATTCGCTGGGCAGTGGTGGCGCACACCTGTAATCCCAGCACTTGGGAGGCAGAGGCAGAGGCAGGTGGATCTCTGAATTCGAAGCCAGCCTGGTCTACAGAGTGAGTTCCAGGACAGCCAGGGCTATACAGAGAAACCCTGTCTCAAAAAACCACACACACACACACACACACACACACACACGCGCGCGCGCACACACACACACACACACACACACACAAAGAAAATGTGATTCATTTACTCAATGCAATACTACTCAGCTATTAAGAACTAGGACATCTTGAGCTTTGCAGGCAAATGGATAGAACTAGAAAATATCATCCCAAGTAAGGTAATTCAGACCCAAAAGGACAAGCATGGTATGTTCTCACTAATAAGTGGATGTTAAAAAGAACAGAGTACCAGAGATACAGTCCACAGAACTCAAAATGTCTAACAAGCTGATGTGCCCAAGTGAGGAAGCCTCAGTCCCACTTGGGAGGGAGAACAAAGCAATCACAAATGGGGAGGGAGGGACCTGGGAGGGAAAGTGGATGGGGGGAGGCAGTGGGAGGAGAGGGGAACATGATTTGGTATTGGGTGAGGGAAAAGGACTGAAGCTCTGAGGTCCAGCAGAAAGAATGGAAACAGGCAACCTAGGGAGATAGTCGGTTGGGGGACCCTACAGAATGTACCAGAGTCCTGGGAGGTAAGAGACTCTCAGGGCTCAAATGAGGGGGACCTTAGATGAAATGACCCACAGTAGGGAGAGAGAACTTATTGAGCCCTTCCATGAGGAAGACGGCATCAAATGAGGGAGAAGATGGTCATCTCACAGTCACAACTCTGATCTATAATTGTGCCTCTCTGAAAGAATTACAGGGATGGAAATGGGGAGAAGCCTGAGAAAAAGAAGATCTAGAGACAGAACCAAAGTGGGATCCAGCTCAAGGGGAGGTCCCAAGGCCTGAGACTATTACTGAGGCTATGGAGTGCTCACAAAAAGGGACCGAGCATGACCACACTCCAGAAGACCTAACAAACTGCTGAAAAAGTCAGATGCAGATATTTACACCCAACCAATGGACAGAAGCAGCTGACCCCTGTTCTTGAATTGGGGAAGGTTGAAAGAAATTGGAGACAAGGGCAATCCTGTAGGAGGACCAGCATTTTCATTTAATTGGGGCACCTAAGATCTCTCAAACACTGGACCACCAAACAGACAGCATTCACCAGCTGATATGAGGCTCCCAACACACATACAGGAGAGGAGTCTCCGGTCTGTGTTCATTCATAGATGATGCAACTAACCCTAAAGAGACTGGATGCCCCAGGGAGTTTAGAAGTTAGGGGGGCAGAGGGTTAGGGGGCGGGGACATCCACGTGGAGACAGTAGCATGGGGAGGAGGTATGGCATGTTGAACAGTCAGATTGTGCATGGGGGGTGGTGGGTGTGGAATAAAATATAGAGTGTAAAATATGAATAAATAAATAAATTAATTAATAATAATTAAAAGTAAATAAGTGGAGGTCGGAGGGGGTGGGAAAGCATATGCTGCTATTGCTGAGAACACGGATTCGGTTCCAGCTCCCATGTCAGGTGACTTAATTCCTTGGAACTACATACAGGTCCAGGGAATGTAATCCTCTATTCTGGCCTCTATGGGAGCTATACTTTTGTGAAAACACTCCTCCCCCACATACATCTAATTAAACAATGAAATATGCATCATCTTTGCTCCTGAGTGATATCCCTTCCCATTGGAAGCAGTACACTTCAGCTTATGTAATACCCAGTCATCTCCAGAGAGACCATGCATGACTTTAAAGCAAAAATCTCTTTATTGCTATTTATTGATTTATTTACATTAGATGTATCTAGTATCTTCAGAGAGGCAGGACCCCATGGGAGCAACCTGTGCCTTTCCAACCTCAGGAGAATGACTGTTACCCAGATAACAGTTCAATAAAAGCATCTAGATACCACAGCCACGATCACAGGGCCATTGAGAAATTGAGTAGCCAGACATTGTCTCCAAGCTATGGGGTAGTCCCATCTGCTCTCCAGAGAACTTAGTAAGTGCTTCAGGAACTGTGCATCAGAAAACCAAGTTCAAGTGATACGAAGTTTATCCTTTGACTCTGTTATTTATTTCAGGATGTTATTATATTCTTGTGAATGCACATGATGACCATGAGGATAATTTGTGTCAGAAGAACTTGAGCAGTCAGGGTGTGGGTCATCTGAACTCATAGGGCATGTCTGTATTCTTTTTCTGACAGAAACAAAAAGAATGAACAAAACCCTCATCTCATCGTTTGGCTTTATGTGCTTTGATCCTCCTAAGAAAGGTGGCTAACTTGATATGATGTTATGTGCGTGGTCTTATTGTAGCTTGTTTTGCCATGTTTCCTTGATGTCTCTGGGAGTCCTGCTCTTTTCTGAGGGAACTTGGAGGGGGAAGGAAATGGGAGAGACTGGGAGGAGGGAAGAGAGGGGAAACTGTGGCCAGAATGTAATATATGAGAGCAGAACTTAAAGGAAAAAAAAGAAAAGGTGGCTGAGAAGTATAGACTCACAGAGAGAAATGCATCTATGGAAAAGAAATCTACAATTCTGAAAAAATTGGAGGGAGGGAAAAAGGAGGAGGAAATAGTTGTGCATATTGACTTAGGATAAAGATAATAGGAATAGCACGAAATAGATCTGAAACTGATTGGAAACGTCTGTGGGAAGCCTTTTGTATGTATTCAAGAAAAAGGAACATCTTTAAAGCTTGACTGGGAATATGTTTGCATCCTATATGGTGGACACTTCTAACAGCATTTCCCAAATCCAGATATAAGAGGTGAGTTCACCTCTCCAAAATAAAGTGAGATTATTATCTCACATTATAAAGCAAAACTAGTGATATTCCTTTAGTTATTGCTTATATTAGCGGGTCTTACATCCTATATATTGTCCTATCTTTTCACAAAAAATGCAGAAATATTTTTGGTTCTTACCAAATACACAAAGGTGTTTGTGCATTTGTGTTTTTATATTTATTTTCTCTCTTTAATCATTTTTATGCTTTTTCCCTCACCATTAATTATTATTTTTTTTATTAAGGTAATTCTTTGACAATTCGGCATTACTGTTTCCATCCTCTTTTATCTACCTCTACAAAGCAAGCCCCTCTCCTCCTTAGTTGTCCATTTCCCAGATTTTTGACTTTGGATTTTGCTGTGAGACATTTAATTAGGCCCATCTGTGTGACTGCTGAGCTGGGGCTGCCCATTGGAACCTAGTGCAGCCATCAGCAGGTACACAGCTGAAGGCTATGGTTCTCTATTCTTTGAATTTATCCAGAGTAAATAGCAGTTAGGATTAAGGTCCCTAAGGGATAAGGTATCTCCTCTGTCCATGCCTGGTTGCTGATGGGCTCCTATCTCATGCAGATCTAGTGTGCTGTCGGTAGTTGCTAAGAGTTGTGTTTGCAGAGGTTCTGTGCTGACCTCATGTCCTTTAGCAGCCCTTCTCTCTATATTCTGGCTCATACTTGAACTGTTCTGCATCTTCTTCTACAATGCTCCCTGATTCTTGGAGGGGATGGTATCAAAGTCTTGTTTAGGACTGAGTACTAGCTAACTGCCATTTATTCTGTGGACCATATCCAGCTTTAAGTCTCTTCTATCAAAGTTCATTAGAAAGAAGAGCTTTGATTAAGTGAAATAGTTGTAACTGTCTATGGGTATAAGCATGTATTTTAGAAGGTAATTCGGTGCTACATCAGTTTATTAAAACAACAGAATTAAGTCCCCACCTCATCTTATGGCCTCCCTGTCATGGGATTTCCAGTGAGTTTAATGCCATATATGAATTATATACTGTGGAGTGGACCTCAAATGCAGAGAATGGTGAGTTACCTCCATAACAGTAATGATACTATTGTATAAGTGGTCAAATCTTGTTTGTCAGGTTGGTATCATAGTTTGTAGAATTCAAATTGACTCCCCACCCTAGCAGCCCATATAACACATTCTGACACTATGAAAGGTATCAAGTAAGGGAGAGGCTTCTATTTTAGTCCCAGCTGTGTTTTGGTATCATGGTGATGAGTACCATTTCACCACTAAATGATGTTTTTACTCTCTGCTTCATTCACATTTTTTTCTGAGAGTTAAGCAGCAGTTATAGTAGCCTTTAGTAGGGAAAAATGTGGAGATAATAAATAATACAGTATATTTGTCAATTTATGGTACTTTCAATGGTTAATCAGGTCTCTACATCTGTAATGGGGTTATTGAATGCCTATCTTCAACCAGTTGGCTAACATGTTTCTCTATGATATAATAAAAAGATGATATTCTGCCCATAACATCTTATAAAACAAATGTAAGTGTGGCTAGCAAAGTATGATTAATATTTTATAACAACAGGCCTGACAATTTTAGGACCACAAGGAAGAAAAGAGAGAGGTTTTTTTTTCAATCTGATGGTTATAATATGGTGTATATTTATTTGATATACACATGTTTATGAGAATTGTAAGATTAAGCAAGAGTAAGAATGCCACGCATCCCGTAACACTTCTTTAGTCTGTCTAATTAATTTATCTTCCCTTATAAGTAACCAGAATATCTTGTGAGGATTCAAGGAATATCATTCTTCAAGTTTCACTTAACATCAAAATCACAACTCCTGATAACAAAGGACTTTGAATATTTTTAAGTGTTTCTTTGCCTTTCAAGATTTTTCTGTTGTAAATTCTCTGTTTATCTCTGTACTACATTTTTTAAAATTAGGTTATTTGGGTTTTTTAAAATTTAACTTGTTGAGTTCTTTATATATTTTGGATATTAGCCTTCAGTAGGATGTAGAGTTAGTGAAGAATTTTTCCCAATCTGTAGGTTGCTGATTTGCACTAATGATGCCATCTTTTGCCTTACAGAAGCTTTTCAGTTTCAGGAGGTCCCATTTATCAATTGTTGATCTTAGATCCTGAGCCATTGTGTTCTGTTCTGGAATTTTCCCCCTGTGCCAATGATTTTAAGGCTCTTTTCCACTTTCTCTTATATTAGACTCAGTGTATCTGGTTTAATGTTGAGGACTTTGATGCACTTGGACTTGAGCTTTTTGCAAGGTGATAAATATGGATATATATTTGGTCTCCTACATTCAGACTAGCAGTTACACCAGCACTATTCATTGTAGATACTTTCTTTTTTCCACTGTATTTATTTGTTTCTTTATCAAAGATCAAGTGTCCATACGTCTATGAGTTTTTGTCTGGGTCTTCAATTCAATTCCATTGATTGATTTCTCTGTCCCAGTTAAGAGCACTCACCGATCTTCCAGGGGTCCTGAGTTGAATTCCCAGAAACCAAGGGGTAGCTCACCACCACCTGAAATGGAGATCCAATGCTCTCTTCTGTTATGTCTGAAAACTGCGACAGTGTACACCTGGTTTAAAGTGATAAGCAAGAAATCACTACTCCAAGAAATGAAGATAGGGCAAGTAAGAGTAGGGCAGGTAGGAGTTAATTTTGGGGGACAAAAGGACTCATTCTAAGGGAAAGGGATGCTACATGTGAATCTCAGAGTGATTTACACAAAGCAAAACATACCCTGTAAGTGTGGCTGCATCTGAGTGCAAGCAATGAAGTCTATCTGGGCTGAGACCTTATATGAAGGAATTTATTTTCACATAAAATTATGAGTGCTAATGTAAACTATGTCATCAGGAAGATGTGTGGTTCAAGAATAATGAAAATGGATATGCATTAATTTTGTTGATGAAACAGTGGAAGCTTTGAATTCTTGCCTGTTTCTTTTCAGCTATTTTCATCTCTACGCGCCATCATGGTATCATCTCCCAACAACACAGGGATTCAGGTGACAGAGTTTCTGATGATCTGCTTTCCAGGAATGCAGGACACACAGCACTGGCTATCCATCATCTTGGCTCCCCTCCTGGTTTTGGCTCTTGTAGCCAACTTTGTGCTGTTATTTACCATCCATCAGGAGGCATCTCTGCATGAGCCCATGTACTATCTGCTTGCCATCCTCTCTGTGCTTGATGTCATTCTCTGCCTCACAGTCATCCCCAAGGTCAGACCCTCTCAGGACACTCACTTTCCATCTTCAGCTAGATAGTTCTTTGATCTTTGTGTGAATCCTCTCATTCCTGAAGAAAAAAATGCTCAATGTGTCACTTAATCATGACACCAGATCCTTCTTTCAGCTCTAAGCTGTATCCCCTTCTATTCCTTTTCTATTTATTTATTTATTTATTTATTTATTCATTTATTTATTTATTTTAACATCCCACTATTAGCCCTGCCTCCTAGTCTCCCCCCAACTCCTTTTCCCATTAGATATGCAGATGGTCTTTATTCAGGTATCCTTTTACTCTTTTTTTTTTGCCTTTTAAACTGTTTTTTTTTAATTTATGGAATATATTCTATATTTATATTTCATTTCCCTTTTTCTGGTTCCCCATCCCCCAAAGGTCTCACATGCCCTTTTCCCTCCCCCTGTCCCCCCATCCACCCCTTCCCATTTCCCTGTTCTGGTATTCCCCTACACTGATGTTTTGATCCTTTCCAGCACCAGTGTCCACTCCTTCCTTATTGTCAGATATCATTTGATATGTGGATTGTGTCTTTGGTGTCCCAAGAGTCTAGGCTAATATTCACTTATCAGTGAGTGCATACCATGGGTATTCTTTGGAGACTGGGTTACCTCACTTAGTATGATGTTCTCCAGCTCCATCCATTTCTCTAAGAATTTCATGAATTCATTGTTTCTAATGACTGTGGTATATATACCACATTTTTTTTTGTATCCATTCCTCTGTTGAGGGACATCTGGGTTCTTTCCAGCTTCTGGCTATTATAAATAAGGCAGTTATGAACATAGTGGAGCATGTATCCTTATTGCATGCAGAGGAATGTTTTGGGTATATGCCCAGGAGTGGTATGGCTGGGTCCTCCAGATGTATCATGTCCATTTTTCTGAGGAACCGCCAGACTGATTTCCAGAGTGGTTTTACTAGCTTGCAGTCCCACCAGCAGTGGAGGAGTGTTCCTCTTTCTTCACATCCTCGCCAACACCTGATGTCTCCTGAGTTTTTAATCTTAGCCATTCTGACTGGTGTGAGGTAAAATTTCAGGGTTGTTTTGATTTGCATTTCTCTAATGACTATTGATCTTGAACGTTTTTTAAGGTGTTTCTCAGCCATCTGAATTTCTTCAGGTGAAAAGTCTTTGTTTAGCTCTGTACCCCATTTTTGGATAGGGTTATTTGGTTTTCTGGGGTCTAACTTCTTGAGTTCTTTGTATACATTGGATATTAGCCCTCTGTTGGATGTGGGGTTGGTGAAGATCTTTTCCCAATTTGTTGGTTGCTGATTTGTCCTTTTAGCAGTGTCTTTTGCCTTACAGAAACTTTGTAATTTTATGAGGTCCCATTTGTCTATTCTTGCTCTTAGAGCATAAGTAATTGGTGTTCTGTTCGGGAATTTTCCCCCTGAGCCAATGTCCTCAAGGGTCTTCCCCAATTTCTTTTTTATTAGTTTTAGTGTGTCTGGTTTTATGTGGAGGTCCTTGATCCACTTGGAGTTGAGCTTAGTGCAAGGAGATAAGAGTGGATCAATTCTCATTCTTCTGCATGTTGACCTCCAGTTGAGCCAGCACCATTTGTTGAAAAGGCTATCTTTTTTCCACTGGATGTTTTCAGCTCCTTTGTCGAAGATCAATTGGCCATAGATGTGTGGGTTCAATTCTGGGTCTTCAATCCTATTCCATTGATCCACCTCCCTGTCACTGTACCAATACCATTCAGTTTTTAACACTACTGCTCTGTAGTATTGCTTGAGGTCCGGGATATTGATTCCCCCAGAAGTTCTTTTACTGTTGATGATAGTTTTAGCTATCCTGGGTTTTTTGTTATTCCAAATGCATTTGAGAATTGCTCTTTCTAACTCTATGAAGAACTGAGTTGGAATTTTGATGGGGATTGCTTTGAATCTGTATATTGCTTTTGGCAAGACTGCCATTTTAACTATATTAATCCTGCCAACCCATGAGCATGGCAGATTTTTCTATTTTCTGAGGTCTTCTTCAATTTCCTTCTTCAGAGACCTGAAGTTTTTGTCATATAAATCTTTCATTTGTTTGGTTAGAGACACACCAAGATACTTTATATTGTTTCAGGCTATTGTGAAGGCTGTTATTTTCCTAATTTCTTTCTCAGCCTGCTTATTCTTTGCGTATAGGAAGGCTACTGATTTGGTTGAGTTGATTTTATAACCAGCCACTTTGGTGAAGTTGTTTATCAGCTGTGGGAGTTCTCTGGTGGAATTTTTTGGGTCAGTTAAGTATACTATCATATCATCTGCGAATAGTGATAGTTTGACTTCTTCCTTTCCAATTTGTATCCCTTTGACTTCTTTATGTTGTCGAATTGAATAAGAGTATCCTTTTACTCTTAATGCCTATGTTTTAAAGCTTTAATGACCTCCCAACTGATAACTCTTTTCCTATTGTATTAGTGATATTTTAAATCCAAATTTCTTCTCAGTTCAGATACTCACTCTCTTTGACTGAAATTTCTTACTTCTATGTCCAAGGGATCTAGAATTTAGTCACTGAAATTTAATTGGCTTTGTATGTGATATACTTAGGAAATATTTTGGAGAAGATTTCTCAAAGTACAGAGAGACTAGTGATGTTCCAATGTAAGCATTGGACTTACTGTCTTTGATCCTTCTGTGACACATACATCCCTACATGACAGATGAATCCACTAGAATTGGTTTAGAACCAAGGAACTCAACTGAAGATAATATATGAATAAATGCTTTTACAACAAAAGCTGGGTTAAAGAAAAGATATAAACTAGAGTCTGTAGATCAGTGGTTCTCAACCAGTGGGTCATGACCTCTTTAGAGGGTTGAATGACCCTTTAACAAGGGTTGCCTATCAGATATCCTGCATATTAGATATTTACATTACAACTCATAACAGAAGAAAATTACATTTATGAAGTAGCATGAAAATAATTTTATGATTGAGGGTCACCACAACATGAGGGACTGTATTAAAAGGTCACAGGATTAAGAAGGTTGAGAACTGCTGCTGTAGATTAACATGGACATAGAAAATATTTAAAATTAGGATGCCAGCCAGGTGGGTTCAGGATTTGGATGGTTTTAATCATATACCTTATGAATTTCCTTAGGCTACAAATTTTAGGATGACAATGCATGCACAGAGTTTTTGAGAATGATAATTCTTGCAGGTCCTGCTTATCTTCTGGTTCAACATGAAACCCATCAGCTTTGTGGGCTGCTTCCTGCAGATGTTCATCATGAATACCTTCCTTCCGATGGAATCCTCTACCTTTCTGGTCATGGCCTATGATCGCTATGTGGCCATCTGCCATCCCCTGCGCTACCCAACCATCATCACAGAACAGTTTGTCATTAATGCAGCCATTTTTATTGTTGCCCGCAATCTTTTAGCTACACTGCCCACTCCAGTTCTGGCTGCTAGACTCAATTACTGTGCCAGCAATGTGGTGGAGAACTGCATATGTGCCAATATTTCTGTAGCAAAGCTCTCCTGTGGGGACATTCGCCTAAATAAACTGTATCAATTTGTGAGTGTTTGGTGCCTGCTAGGTTCTGACTTGGTGCTCATCTTACTGTCTTACTGCTTCATCTTGAGGGTTGTTATGTGTCAGCAGTCTGGAGGCACAGTCACCAAGGCCCTGAGTACTTGTGGTTCGCATCTCATCCTTATACTCTTCTTCTATACTCTGTTGCTAGTCTTTATCTTCACAAATAAGGCAGGGAAGAAGATACCATCAGAGGTACCAATTCTTCTCAATGTGCTGCACCATCTTATCCCTCCTGCCCTCAATCCCATTGTGTATGGAGTACGAACCCAGGAAATCAAGCACGGGATTATCAAACTATTCAAATACTAGTTCTGAGATACATGAACCAAAGAAGGACTTGTAGAAGGGATTGTGAAAATCTGGCCATATTTTATTATTGGTTTGATGTGGATACTTCAATAGACAAAATGTGTGCATGTTGCTACATTCATCTTGAACTTACAACTTTACAATTACTGTTACAAGTTTACTCCCACTTTCCTCTATGAATATATCTAAATAAACCTTTAGGGATACATTGTGTTCTTCATTCTGACTGTCTTTGATCATGATGTGTCAATAATGCAGCCATTAAATATGAATCTATCACCTTCTGTGTGTTTTTCAATCTTTATGTTCTAATTAGGCATCATAATTTATAGGATAGCAATGAAGGGATACTTTGAAAAGGACATGGGGCATCTGATTTGGGGAAACCAGGGAGGCTTCTTTCAATACTCTAGGTTAAAAATGATTGATAAACAGTCTGGACTAAGGGAGTGAGTGAAAATTGAAGTTACAATTCACAAGATTTGTAGAGAATCACTAAAGTGAGTAGATATTTCCTTCCGAGTCTAATAAGATAGTCCTCAGTGGAGAAATAATTGTCTCAGAAATGTTGAATACTCATTCTGCATGTTGCTAGACTACTGATAGGAATTAATGTTAATTTCATTAAAGAGAATTCCATCTTAAATCCCAAATCACATATTCCTGCTTTCCAACCCCCAAATGAAAATGCATTTAAGCCTACAATTAGAAAAATTTACCAAGTCTGGGTCACTTTTCCTAGTATGAAATACCTCATTAATTGATTGTCTGTATAAGGTATAGCCTTTTATAGTTGGCCAATTTTCTTCAATTCCTATATGGTAACAAAACAAATAAATATTGAACTTTCTCCTTTGGTCTTCAGGATCACACTAGACTCACCAACTTGTGACTAGAGCAGTAATGAAAATGGATGTATGCATAAGTAGTAATGTAGTAGGTTACTGGTTATTTTGGGTATAGCTGCATATGGTAGTTCTATTTCTAGTTTTTTTGAATCTCCAGATTGATTTCCAAAGTATTTGTACTATTTTACCCTTCCATCAACAATGTATGCAGCTTCTCTTTCACCAGATCCACGCCAGTATTTGTTGCTAATGTGCTTTTTATGATGTATGATTCCCTAAATTTGGGTCACTTCTGATATGAAATAGCTCACTAATTGTCTGTATAAAGTACAGCCATGTGTTTGATCAATTTTGCATACATCCTGTATAATAACAAAACAAGTCAATATTGAACTTTTCTGTGGACTCCAGGATCATTGGAGTAGTACAGTTAGCATCTGCTTGGAAACAAGTACATTTATATCTCTTTAAACATATGTCATCATTGAGCCTAAAATTGGGTCAAAATCATGTTCACACAATATACTCTTCATTATTACATAGGCTACTATAGCTTATAAAAATCTTGCTCTTACAAATGTGAATGTCTTAATTCAACATATTGTAACTCAATACCAATGAAAGTTCTCAAAATAAAAGTAACAACATCTCACCTTAAAGCAAAGCTAGAATTTTTTCAGATTATTTCTCACTGTAGTCAGAATGGCCATCATAAAAAGGACAACATCAAAACTTTTTGCAAACAGAAACTGAAATAATTCACTAATATCTATTCATTTTTTTTCCGTGAAGCAGAAACATACAGTCGTTATCAGTAGTTGGATGCACTGGGTCCATAAATGATGTCTGTAGAGGAGTTTTAATCCAGCTGCTCAGGCAGAGAATCATATCCAAATCCTTTGTAAGTCTCTGTGATCTGGCTGGAAAGCAGACACACTCTGGATTAAAGTATGACCTGGCCAGAATACAGCCATGTCCTTAGTACACATCTTTAATTCCTAACAATGAAGGTATGGCTAGTTTGTAGAAGGAAATAGCCATGTTTGAACATGACATCTAATTGAGGGACAAAGTGACAAATCTGAGAAAGAGCTAACAGAATGAATCAGAGATGAGATACACACAACTCATATGAGAACAGCACGGGGGAGAGAGAGAGAGAGAGAGAGAGAGAGAGAGAGAGAGAGAGAGAGAGAGAGAGAGAGAGAGAGAGAATATTGCAGTTTTACTGGGATAGTTTTACAGAGACAGGCTGCAGAAAGAACAAGCTAGATACTGTTAAAGACTGAATGAGTCAGAGAATGAGAAGAGCCAAAAGATTAGAACATATTGCCAAAGTTAGTATGAGGTCAAGCAGAACAATTCAGGCAGAAACTGAGAGAAGCTGGATTAAATCAGTAATCTTGGAAGAATTGATTGTATGGAGACTAGAAGTTTCCAGGTCTAGGCCTGGGGATAGTTAGAACAGAGAAAGAAATGTTCTGAGCTCTAACTGAGCCATGTATACACAGTTTGAGTGTGGCTCTCACATTATTTCTTCATCTAAGGAAATAAAAGCAACATTTACAGATGCAGATATACAAACACTCTTTAGGCTCACTTGAATTTTGATCTGAGAATATTTGGGAATGCTTCCATTTCCTCTATCAACTGTCACTGAGGTAACAACATGGGATGCGTCCGTCTATGCTTATGGTAAATGAGAAATATGGAGGAGGCTCTTCAGTAGGGCCTCCTGTTTCAGGAGGGCCAATCATTTTGTAGCCTCTCAGGACTACATGTGCATTTTGAAACAACTGATTTACTGCCTCACACATCAGATAAAGACCCTGAAACTGAATGATACTCCTTATTTGTTCTAAGCAGCACATGTTCTTTGAAGTTGTGCAAAGACTAGAATGGAGAACTTGGAGCTCAAACAGCTTACATGGGTTTCTTTCATTTTTCAAGTTATTGATTGCATGTATAAGTAACTCATATTTTTTCTAGTTGTTTCTATGTTGAAGGAAATAAAAGCAACATTCCTTGGATCTAGATTAACAATCTTCCAATATTCCTGAGATTTGGATTGGTTTGTATTTTGCCTAAATATCATCTTTCTCAATAATTGCAAATTTCCATACATCTTTGTATTTCTAATCTCTAATAAGACTTCTGAATTTAAAAATAAACTGATTGAAAAATGTTTTGCACAACTAGTAATGGGGTGAATTATATTTATGTTGTATTATAGAGTGTCTTCTGATATATCATTATACGTAAACAGAACCGTATACACAGGTCACTGGGTGTTTGTGAATTCAAGAAAGGAAATTCCAGGTGCAGTGGTAGTGTGACTCCATGAAGGAAGAAGCTTGAAGTGATGACTCTGTCTCCTAAATCCAATAAAATGCACCATGTCACATGTCAGTTCTTTTTTTTTTTTTTTTTTGGTTTTTCGAGACAGGGTTTCTCTGTAGTTCGGCTGTCCTGGAGCTCACTCTGTAGACCAGGCTGGCCTCGAACTCAGAAATCCACCTGCCTCTGCCTCCCAAGTGCTGGGATTACAGGTGTGCGCCACCACCGTCCGGCCACTTATCAGTTCTTTAAAGAGCTCTGACTTGAGAGCTTGGGCTAATGACAAAGAAGCTTTGCTTGAGAACACAAGCCAGATGGCAGAAAGATGTTGGCCTGGGCAGACTTGCTTCTGGCTCTAGCCACTTACCATCATTCAGAGCTGACCATTAAACGCTGTGCTTTGTTCACCTCATCGTAGCCACTCATGTCTACAGTCAGAATAAAAACAAACGTGCAGAGGTTCTCAATGCAGGAGCAGCTGGAGGTTGTTTTTCTAGTAGAGTGTTTATTCTCTAGATTCTTCTACTTCAGACAAAATAGAATATTTTTTATTGGAAAAAGTTTAAAAGTCACAGAAATATGGGATGTTTTGTTTGTTTGATTTTTTTTAAAGATAGCATTTCACTGTGTGGCTCTGTCTGTCCTGGAAATCTCTTTGAAGACCAGGCCTACTTTGAACTCAGAGATCCAACTGCTTGTACCTCTTAAATGCTGGGATTAAAGGCAGGTGCCACTACACCTGGATGAGATAGGGAATTTGTATGCGTGTTTGTTGGGGGTATTGAATATTTTAGAGGAAAATAAAGCCAGGAATATTTTTTTTAGAGTTAGTACTTACTTTCCTCATTAGGATGTTTGAAGTTAGCATTTCAGCCATCTTTCTATCAATATAATAAATCATTAGAAATGCAGAGATGCAGTTGTCCTGTTTACCACCCCTTCTTCAATAATCTCTTGATTCCTTGCTTGATCTCCTGGGTTCTCACCCCGTAAACAATGGGATTAAGGGCAGCAGGGATGACATGGTGGAGAACATTGAGCAAGATTGGCACATCAGAAGAGACTTTCCTCTTAGCTACATGTGTGAGGATAAAGACCAAAAGGATAGTGCTAAAGAACAGGATAAGGATGAAGTGAGAGCCACATGTGCTCAGAGCTTTGGCTACAGCACCTTCTGCCTTGAGTCTCAGCACAGCTCTTAGTATAAGGGTATAGGAGAGGAAGATGAGGATTAGGTCCGATCCCAGCAAAGTCCAGCCTCCAGCAAACTGATAAAGACGATTGACAGTGACATCACTACAAGAGAGTCTAGAGACAGACATGTTGGCACAGATGCAGTTCTCAATGACATTTCTCCCACAGTAATGGAGCCGAGCTGAGAGAATGGGAATGGGCAAAGGAATAAGGACATTCCTGACAAGAATGAATGTGGCTGCCTTGACGACAAATTGGTCAGTGATGATGGATGGATATCTCAGTGGGTGACAGATGGCTATATAGCGATCAAAGGCCATGATCATAAATGTGCAAGATTCCATGGCGAGAAAGCTGTTCATGATATACATCTGGAGGAAACAGGCAGAAAAGCCAATGGGCCTGAGATCAAACCAGAAGATGGCTAGTACCTTGGGGATGACCGTGAGGCAGAGTACAATGTCCAGCATGGAGAGGAGGCTGAGCAGGTAGTACATGGGTTCATGCAGGGAGGCCTCCATCCGGATGGTGATCAGGAGAATAGCATTAGCCCCCATGGCTAGGAGGAAGAGAAAGCTGAGTGGCAGGGAGAGCCAGAGCTGCCAGCTGGGAGACCTGACAAAACAGTTTAGGAGGAAGTCTGAAACTCCAGTAGAGATGGTGTCATTCCTTTGTGCTGTCATATTTTGTCATGTACTCCTACAACTTTCTTTTAGGAAGCTGTAAGTTAGGATTTAGATAATTAGGTTCTGACTCTGAATATATGAGGAGAGAGCAAGTGGTTTTAGTTATATACACTTTTAGCAGGTTATCTAAGTCAACTGAACATATCTGTTTATCTCTGGTGCCTTGTTTCTGGGGACTACTACCTTAACCAGTGTGGAGGAAGCAAGCACTGAAGTAGCAAGATTTATCTGTACATTTGATTTTATTTTTGAAAGAGTTAGGATTATCTTTACAGAAACTAAAACTGAGAAAAGCACTTAGCAAATTATTTTCATGCACAGTTGAAAATATACATTTTTTACATATATTTTTCTCCCTATTTTTTAAATACTCATAATCGCTATTATGCAACATAACTACTATAGTGTAACAAAACAATATGCAGAGCTTGGCACAAAAAGGACTCAGATAAGTGTCTCTAGTTCCCATAGCAGTCGAGCCTTTTGATTGTATTTACTTTGATTTAATTATATATTTTTAATCTATTCTACAATGAAAAGACCGAATCCCTTTGTCTCAAAAAATCACTTGTATTTGGTGAGGATGTTCCTTATAAAAATAGTGGGTCTCCACTCTGTTTCTTAACTCATCAAGGTTTTAGGAGTCCCAACTTTTGGACCAAAGTAACCGCAATGCTAGGAGAGCAGTGGGTATCACTAAACAAGATGAAGGATCACATGTTCTGACTGCAGTGGTGTGGGAATGATGAAGTTCACTTGTTAAAGCTTTCCATCCCTGTTCATGTTCATTTCTGCCTTGAATGATTCAGGTACATATTTCCACTCTCCGTATTTCTGTAAATCTCCTTTCATTTAGGACTTGCCCGTAGAATTCTTTTAGCTTCTAAGGTCACAAAGTTGAAAATGAAAGTATCTTCACTTGTAAGGTGGTGAAACTGTGTTTATTCAGTGGGATTATGGTGCTAACAAATGAGTGAGCCACTATAAGAATGGGCACAGAGTGAGTTGGTGGCACAGTGATGAGTATAGCTGCTTTCTAAGAAAGAGCTCAGGTTACTTGGAGAGGGATAAATCTCACATTGGGGAGAAGTGGGAGAAAAATGTAAATAGTATGAAACAGTACCTTCACAGACATCAAATATTTCAGTGTGCATCTCCCCTGCTCCTGGACTGAGAACAACCTCAGAGCATTGTAGCTTGGCAAGTTGTGGTATTCCAGGATTCTTCAAGCTTACTCATTGCACCTATGTCTGTCTAGGATATAGTAGTGTCTGACAAGGTGTAAGTGATTTTATGATAGTGGAAACTTAAGATAGAGCTAGGTGCAGTGGCACACATCTGTAGCTCTAACACTTGGGAAGCTAAGGTAGGAAGGATCACCCAGCTCAAGGCCAGTCTGGGCTACAGATAGAGACACCCTTATAATAATTTTAAAATTGGAATGTGTTAGGAAAAAGTGTGGTTCAGAGGTTGGGGTAGAGTACAATCAAAGTTGCAGTGAAACTGGAGAGCCAGAGCTCTGTGATATTTTCACACTGATCAAAATCTTTTTCCAAGAGGTTCTTGGTGTATCTTTGTGTCTAGTGATGCCTCTTCTACTCTGTAAATGCAATTCTAATTCTTGGCTAGCTCCTCCAAGACTATCCCTATAGTAATAATAGCAGCTCAGTGGAGGGAGGATGGGCTTCAGGTTCCTCTGTTCACTCCTGATTGTCGTTTCTTCAGGCATGTCTGCCCAAAAGAGTTCACTAACAAGATATATAGGTATATAGACAGAAAAATTTAAATCTCCCATTTTTAAAACCTTGTTAATAATAATGAGCATATTAGTAACAATATATTAGTTTTAAGTATGTTACTAACAAAATTAATTGAATAGTTTCACTCCTGTTTCACCATATTCTGGGTGAAGGTTAGGTAAGTTGACCACTTTAATAATTTATCTTTTACCTGGACAAGAGTCAGTATTTTTCCTATGGTTTAAAAGGTAGCCATAAAAATGAGGTAGAAATAAAAGTCTAAATTTCTTTTAGATCCAAAGGCAGTGGAAATATAAACACATCTATCTCCTATGGTACCAGGGTGACAAATATATACACATGCATACATACATACATACATACATACATACATACATGTATATAACTATATAAATACATCTATCTATCTATCTATCTATCTATCTATCTACCTACCTACCTATCATCTACCTCTATCATGTATCACCAGTCTATATATCAATGTATCTGTCATCCATTTTCTATGTATTCATGCATCTAGGTATGCATGTATGCACATCTATCTATCTATCTATCTATCTATCTATCTACCTACCTACCTATCATCTACCTCTATCATGTATCACCAGTCTATATATCAATGTATCTGTCATCCATTTTCTATGTATTCATGCATCTAGGTATGCATGTATGCACATCTATCTATCTATCTATCTATCTATCTATCTATCTATCATCTATCTATCTATCTATCTATCTATCTATCTATCATCTATCAGTCTATATACTCTATCAACCTACCTCTCTACTTATCTGTCTGGGTTTTTCCATGATGCCCTGCCCCAATCTTAAGAATAGTTTACTAGCATTTGGACTCCTCTTATCCTTTTTGTTGTATGTAAGGCTCAATTTCATCCCATACCCACATTTTGTATTGGTTCTCATTGTTTTTCCTTGGTTTTATGGGCTAAAATGTGATTAAAAATTGCAAAGGTATTTTCATTGCTATAATCCCATGACTTCACATTTTTTTGTTGGATATATTCTTTATTTACATTTCATTTCCCTTTTCCTGGTTCCCTGCCCCCCCCCAAAGGTCCCACATGCTCTTTTCCTTCCCCCTGTTCCCCCATCCACCTCTTCCCACTTCCCTGTTCTGGAATTCCCCTACACTGATGCATTGAGCCTTTCCAGAACCAGGGTCCACTCCTTCTTTCTTGTCGGACATCATTTGGTATGTGGATTGTTTCTTTGGTATGACTTCACATTTTATAACTCCATACCCTCAACCTCCATCTCATCTCAGCTTCTCTTTTTCATCAGTTCTAAACTATGCTTAATGTGCTTAAATAACCTATAGAAAGTATCTTGTTATCTGAGTTTGTAACTAAGTAACTTTCCCTGTGGTGTGGGCATTATAAACTTGACCTGTTCTTTTTCTATTTCAATACATCTATTTGTGGATTGAAGGTATAAATCAAGTCAATGCTATGTACATAATTATGGCAATTGACCTAATCCCCATTAGCTTTTATTTTACCCACAACACATATAACTTCAATCTAATGAAAAATATTCTTGATATCATTATATTCATCTTTAAGATTTTACATTTATTGATTCCTCAGTTTTTGACTACTTTTTTGGAAAAATTTACATTTATTCTTTATGAAGTGTAGCCCCTGATCTCACTGTGAGGTACTTACCCTTCCACCTCATGGAGTCACAAATTATTCCTGAAAAGAATGGAGGACTTTCATTTTGAAAACAGGAAGAATTTGGAGATTTCATTTGGAGGCTCCCATCAAATTGAAGGTCTTGTGACTGAAGCATGGTGGGTGGAAGAAGAGCCTAAAGAAGTGCTTTCCTCACAGAGCTTAATGTGACTCTTTTCATCATTAGATAAAATGACTGGATGATATATGATCATTTCATATCTTCCCATCTCAGTCATGCTTCCGTTTATCCCTCTACCTTCTCTGCACTGTTTTATTAGAATTACCACTCAGCAAATATGGGCTTGCCTATGCAGCCTAAGAAGTTAAGCACTCAGAACACATCTGTTGTATCTTAGTTTTTGTTTGCAACTAGAGCTCGCCAGTGACAATATTATGGCTGACACTGGCTTCTAACATCTCTGGTTCTAGCCAGAGGTATGGTGAGGAATCCAAGGAAGTTTAAGTTGAAAACCAAAAAAGACTTTGTGGCCAGAGCCTCTCTCTAAGCTGACAAGATGATGGATCAGTACTAGAAAAACACTGCTCTAAGTAGTGACAGTGTTGTTCTTTTCCCCTGGATTTTTGAAGTTCAGACAGGAATGTAAGGAATCTGTTCAGAAACTTTGTAATTTTATGAGGTCCCATTTGTCAATTCTTGATCTTAGAGCATAAGCTATTGGTGTTCTGTTCAGGAAATTTTACTCTGTGCCCAGGTGCTCAAGGCTCTTCCCCACTTTCTTTTCTATTAGTTTCAGTGTATCTGGTTTTATGTGAAGGTCCTTGATCCACTTGGACTTGAGCTTTGTACAAGGAGATAAGAATGGATTGATTTGCATTCTTCTGCATGCTGTCAGTTGAACCAGTACCACTTGTTGAAAAGGCTATATTTTTTTTCTTGATGGTTTTAACTCCTTTGTCAAAGATCAAATGAGCAAAGGTATGTGAGTTAATTTCTGGGTCAATTCTATTCCATTGATCTACCTGCCTGTCACTGTACCAATACCATGCAGTTTTTTATCACTATTGCTCTGTAGTACTGCTTGAGGCCCAGGATACTGATTCCCCCAGAAATTAATTGTTGAGAACAGTTTTAGCTATCCTGGGTTTTTGTTATTCCAGATGAATTTGAGAATTGTTCTTTCTAACTCTATGAAGAATTGAGTTGGAATTTTGATGGGGATTGCATTGAATCTGAAGATTACTTTTGGCATGATGGCCATTTTTACTATATTAATCCTGCCAATCCATGAACATGGGAGATCTTTTCATCTTCTGAGACCTTCTTCAATTTCTTTCTTCAGAGACTGGCATTATTGAGTAAATAGAATAGGAGGTAGCTCATGGGCATACTTTTCTAGTTTTAGAACTATCATTTTTAGCAATTTCAACTTTTGCTAAAACCTGCTGAATTATCTTTCCCTCAATTACCAATCATAGCTTTTATCCATACCTATGATGTTACACATAACTAAATTATTTCCTACTCAATAATCCACTTAAAAAATATTTTTCCCTAGACCTCTGAATTTCTGTATTCATAGGTGAAAACTACCTGGGTTATATAAGATACAAGATACTGTCTGGCTTTTCCATTCCTCACTCCACTAGGGATCTAGCAGAAGAAAGAAAGAGAAAGAGAAAGAGAGAGAGAGAGAGAAAGAGAGAGAGAGAGAGAGAGAGAGAGAGAGAGAGAGAGAGAAAGAGAGAGAGATCAGAAGCCAGCCCTCACATTTGCTTCTTTTCCAGACAGATGACCTCTACTCTTCCCATAGTACTGACTCAGCAAAAGAAATCACAGGTAGGTCTCTGATCTTCTGGTAAGTCCTTGAGTATAGATACCCTTTTACTTCCTCTCCTCAGAATCACTTACCAAGAACTTGAAGCATGAGTTTTGGATCCATGGATGCTAGAGTTCTGGCTAGTTTCAGAAGTAGCCAGTGTAGTTATACAGCCAGAGCCTCAGGGACCTTACCCACTGCAATGCTCTCAATTTATTTTCTTTCTAACCCAAAAGATCCCTCTGGGAGAGACAAGCAGACAGGCAGGAAAAGAAAATCATTTTCTTTCTTTTGGAAAGGAATTTGCCTTGGTAATCTATTCTTACATTGGCTGTCTGTCCTGCAGGGATTAAGTCAGTCTCCTGGGTGAAGAGCTTATAACACACATCTGGATGTGCTCAGGACAAGGTGCACATGTTTACTTGGTGCCTTCCATGGAGTTTGTCTGGGCTTCCTGCATATGCCTATCATATAGGTAGATTGCCTAAAACTGCATGACTCAAAGTTAAACTATCACAACTCTTTTCATGGAACTGTTAACAAAAAAAATGTAAGAGAAATAGTAAAAAAAAATCACTGAGGTATTAGTGCAAGCTGTTCATTACTCAATGGAAATATTTTAATTCAATGAAATAAAAGACATTTTTTTAATTCAGTGCTTAATATGCCCTGAATTCCTTTTGTCATTTCACACACCATACTTTTCACCTATGGAGGATAACCTTAAGTCTTCCAAATATTGTCTATACCTTCTTTCTTTTGAATATATAGAATGAAATCCCAGCAATTATCTTACCCTTCATATCCTCTAATTCTAACATCATTACTAATTTCAACTAACTTTTTCATTCTATTTTGGGTTATATGTTCTAATTATTTCTGTATTTGGAAATTATTAATTGTTATATTAAACTATTTTTTTGAGATAGGGTTTCTCTTTACAGCCCTGGCTGTCCTAGAACTTGCTCTGTAGATGAGGTTCACACTGAACTCAGAGACGTGCCTCCCTCTGCCTCCCAAGTGCAGGGATTTAAGGCTTGTAACACTACTGCCCAGTTCATATCAGATATTTTTGGATGTTGCTATTTTTTGGGTACCAAATCTTATAAATGTGATTTTTATAAGCATTCTTAGGATTCATTATGAAAGTCTAGTAAATTATTTGAGAATAATTTGCTTTTAGGATATATGGGCTTTGTTTTTAAGATTTGTTATGAAAGACCCAGAACAATTCTTAATCTGTGATTACATTTGATTTACTATTGAGGAAAGATTCTTTCAGTACCCCCCAGGAACACAAAGGAGATTTATTTTCTCCAGAGCGACAGAAGGCAGAGAATAAGCAACAAAGACTGGATGAGAGAGGGGCAGAAGGAAAGAGAGGAGAAGGAGAAGGGGTATTCGTCTTGATAAGACAAAGGCTTGCATCTGGGTAAGGAGAAGACAGATATGACACATAGGAAAATGGGAGTTTATAAAGGTAGAATGAGAAAACCCATGTTAGGATGAAGTGTTTAATTTTGATTGGGAATGTTACTTAGGTGAGCCATGGGGGCATGTTGATTGCTGGACTTTAATACTTTGATAATTGGACCTTGTTAGTCAGGAAATGATCAAAAAATGGGAATAGACCTTGGTGTCTAACTTTTGGAAATGTAATCTAAGTTTTTACAATTACTTTTACTTTCTTACAATCCAGCTGTTACCCCCTTCCCAGTTCGCCCTCCCACAGTTTCTCATCCCATCCCTCCTCCCTCCTGTCTCCAAGGGATGCCCCCCACCCATACCTCCACCCCACCCCCTCCACCAGGCCTCTCCATTCCCTGAGGCCTCAAGTCTCTGAAGGGTTAGGTAATCTAATGGTTTTTAGTAGGGCAGAGAGAATGGGAGAGAAGGGCAAGGCCTGCCTGAGCTGGTCAGAGTCCCTTCAAGTGTGGATTGGATATCTATGTTCACCTGCAATTCTTTCCTGCCCCCAAATATCCCAGAGCATCATAGAAAGAGTGTAAGGATAGGGAAGAGCTGTAGGATATGGAAGAATATGATGAAATATCTTCTGGACAGGATACAGCTGCTGCAATATGACCTTACAGCAGCGATGGCTGCATGCAGGTACAGGATTGTCCAAGATCAAGCCATTTAAAAAACCCTAACAAGGATATGTGAGGAGCTGCTGAAGTCATACCTCTATCTGAACTGCTATTATTAATTCATGATTGTTAGGGGGAAAGCCATTTATAGATTGCCCATATCCTAGAAGATGACTCCTTATCAATGTGGACAGCATTAATTGAACTCAGTGGGTTAAATTTGTAAGAGAAAAAAAGAAAATGAAGTTGTAATGGAGACATGTTGGAGGGGCAGGGTAAAGGATGGATATGATTAAAGTACATTGTGCATATGCATAAAAGTTTCAAAGAATAAACAAAAATATGATTAAAAAGATAAATCTACATACACCAAGAAAAGCAGGCATACTGTGTTAAGTATGCAAGATTCCATATGTTTTGAAGTTCAATAGTATTCAAACATTTCCCATTGTTTTTGAGTTCATAGCATCAAATTAATTTTTTGTTGTTTTTTAAAAAGCATTTAAAAAAAAGCATTTTGTGGCAGGAATACTGAAGGTCATAAAGGTTTATCTAGATTTTGTTTGTAGTTTACTTTCTCTCTCTCTCTCTCTCTCTCTCTCTCTCTCTCTCTCTCTCTCCCTCTCTCTTTTAGATTTTTTTGTGAGCCAGGAGATCATTATGTAGCTCAGACTTGTCTGGAACATACTGATCTTGTGTAGCTTAAGATAGGCCCAGATGTGTTCCAATCCAACTGCCTCTGCTTCACAGGAACTTGGATTTCAAGTAGTCACACCCACCTTCAAAGACTTTTATTGTACTGTTCAGGTCAGACTTCCAGAAAAGGCCAGACTTGTGGTTAAATGAATATATGTTTTATGATATTTAGTTCATCTTTCACTACTCTATTCTATAATATTCCATGCTATTTTTATCACTATAACTTTGGCTCTGACATGTGACTGGAGAGCATATGTGGGAAGATGCCACTCAAGGTAGTTAATGGGCATCAACTTTTTCCAATCCTCCTCTTTTCTCTCACTGGGAATTTTATGTTGTCATAAAGATTTTTAAAAAAGAGTTCTGTTGTACCTCCCATAGGTTGGACTAGAGATAAGATTTTGGAATCTTTATGCAAATATCTTTGGATGGTGTACACTAACTTGTGAATCATGGAGAGTCATGCAATGGGATTGGCCTTTATGGTGATAGTGAGGGGAAGTGAGCATTTTTTCCCTCAGGATTTATTGTTCACTTGCCGTCTTGTGGAAATTTAACAAAATGTGTTTGTAATGTTTACTTCTGACTGGACTGTGTTAAGTATGTTGGACTGTATGGAAGATCTTGGAACTACCTTTCAGTGCATCTTAGGGTTAAGCATTCTTAGTACTCTCTCTCTTATCTGTTTTGTCCTGACTCCATAGATAACAGGGTTCAGTGCGGGAGGAACAACCACATACAGGTTGGCTAGAAGTATGTGGATGTAGTGAGGGATATTGTGGCCAAAGCGGTGTGTCATGAATGAGAAGAGAGCTGGAAGGTAAAAGGCCAACATGACACTGACATGGGAGCCACATGTGCTTAGTGCCTTAAGCCGAGCCTCCCAAGATGGAAGGTGGAAGACTGCTTGGAGAATCCGGATGTAGGAAAATCCAATCACAGATAGATCAATGTATCCCACTGAGAAAGCAACCAATCCATAAATGACATTCACCCTGATATTGGCACATGCTAGCTTTGCCAAACCCATGTGTTCACAGTAGGTATGTGGGACAATCCGGACACCACAGAAAGGCAACCTCAAGATCAGAAATATAAACGGAGTCACAAACACCAACGTCCTGACTATGATAATCACACCCAGAATAGCTATCACCTTGGTGGTGAGGATCATACTGTACCTCAGTGGGTTACATATAGCAATATAGCGATCTATGGCCATAACTGTCAGCACCACAGATTCCAGGCCAGTGCATATATGGATGGTATACATCTGAGTGATGCAGGCTCCAAATGCAATCTCCCTGAGATTGAACCAGAAAATACCCAGCATCTTGGGGATAGTAGCTGTGGATAAACCCAAATCAGTGCACGCCAACATGGCCAAGAAGTAGAACATGGGCTGGTGGAGGCTGCGTTCAGTTTGGATCACAAATAAGATGACGATGTTTCCCAAGACAGCTATTAGATACACTGCAAAGAAGGGAAAGCCGATCCACAGGTGCAACTCTTCCAGCCCTGGGATCCCTGTCAGGAGGAAGGAGGAAGGGTGGAACTGCGTCTTGTTGGAATGAAGCATGTTAGTGTGAACTGATCACAAATGTATTTCTTGCAGTTTTCTGGCTTCCACTGAGAGACCCTTGCTTTCGTAGTATATTGTGTAATTCTTTCAGAAGCAGAAAACCTATTCTTTAATTCCATAATACAGCACATGAAACCTACAGAAGGAATGAGAGATACTTTAACTTTGACAAATTTTCCTCATATTTATAGAAAACCATGTAGAAAATATTCAAATTTGGAAAAACAAAACAAAACAAAACAAAAACAAAAACATGTAGTTCTGTTTTTTATCTCTTCAGTTTTAAGGAAGGACTTACATACATTAATTTAGCAACTATTTACTTATAACTACACTAGCTAATCAGAATATAACCAATTACATATATAACCAATATGTAGTCTCTCCATCCCTCCATTCCCCCATGTGTATTTGTGTGTGTGTGTGTGTGTGTGTGTGTGTACATGTATAGTGTACAGTGTACAACATATAACATATGACTGGGTTGGAATTAGGAGATGATGACTCAACAAGTTGTTGGAAATATAATATTTCTTGTTAAGCAGAAGAGAAATTGTTGTATGGAGCAGTGGAATAAAGAGGGGATAGGTTAGATCGACAGTGGTTTAGAATTAAACTATGGAATGAAATGAAGGAATAGAGACAACTAGAAACTATTACACAATTCCATAAAACAATGCTCTCTCTTAGAAATGTAAAATCTTGCCTTAATATTACAATCATTACACAAACAGCAATGAAATTTATTTCAGACCTTTCATGATTCATGGTCTCTTAAAGATGGAGCAATATGATAAGCATTTATTGGCTTCTGTTGTGTTAGCACTGTATCTAATTTTTCAGCTAGAGTATGTGGTGATATTTGGTTACTAGTTAGCTGACTCCAAAAACTGAATTCATCTTTTGCCTTATTTTCTGGTCGGAGTCATTACTTGTAACATGATGAGGTAATATGTGTGAGCAAATTAACCTATTGATTAACTATTAACCACAGAGGGTGAATTTTGTGGTAGACTCTTGAGTACTCCTTTGAGTACAATGTATTCTAACTTGGTGGCTATACATAGTCTTTAAAAACATGGTGATGTATCTCATTTAGATTGACATGTGCCCATATTATATCCCATTTCCTTTTCTAATGTACTATGGAATTATGTGTTATAATCAGCTATTTTGTGATTTGTTCACTCCTATGTTGGATTATCTTGGTCTTTCTCTCCCTTTGGTTTTGATGATATCAAACTCAGTATCAGTAGCTTCCACACCCCCTACCCCTTCATTAGATCTCTCTTTGTATTCATCCCTAGCCATTACCTCAGCATATAATAATCCAAAGAGTTCTTTTAATTTTATTTTTCACTGAAAAAATACTTCTGATTGTTTTTTTGGGGAAGGATGTCTGGTATATATATATACAAACCTCAACACTTGGGAGGTTTAAGTAGGAGGATCATGAGTTTGAGGATGCCTTGTGCTACACAGTTAGATACTGTTCAATCAGCAAAGGCAGCCTGGAATCTCAATCCTGTATATAACTAAAGAAGGTCACATGTCCAGGTCATATAACAATAATTCAAACGTTATGAAAGGTTCTGACATTATTTCTCCCCATAAATCTGTCAGTCCTAAAGAAATGGTCTCCAATGATAATTACCTGTGTATTCATGCAACATATTGCATGTAAAGCAGCAATGATAAACAACATTAAAATTCAAGGCATTTGAAGAAGACACAAACATCTCAATGAACATAAAAATAAAAGGAATAAATATCTGATTGATGTATAGGAAAACAAAAATAAATATTGAATGAATGAATGAAGACAATTCTTGGCTTTGAAAACTAAATTTAGTAAATGGAAATATTGAAAAGAATTCACATTGAAATGAAGATAGGATTGAAAAACTTGATACATCAATTAGAAAGTTCAGAGAAATGCCTTTTAAATAGATTGGATCAAATAGAAGACAGAATATCAGGACTTGAAGGTAACATAGAGGAATTGAATCAGTTCAGGAAAGTATATGAAAAAATTCAAAAAACATATAAAAGAAATATGCAAAAACCGTGGGACACCGTGAAAAGACCAAAGCTTTGAATCATAGATATAGATGAAAAAGAATCCTAGTTTCATGATGTAGACAAGTTATTCAACAGTATCATAGAAGAAAATGTCTATTTAAGGAAAGACAATCTATACAGATATAAGAAACACACAAAACCCAAAATAGACAATCCCAACAAAACTACTCATGACTTATCATACTTAAAACACCAAGTATACAGCACAAAGAAAGAGTATTGAAAGCAGAATATATATATATATATATATATAATATATATATATGTTATATATGTTATACACACACACACACACACACACACACACACACACACACACATACACACATCAAAACAGAGGAAAACTTACCAGAGTAATACCCGATTTCTTAATGGAAAAATTTAAAAAGCCAGAAGAGCCTGGTGTAAGGTACTTCAAATTCTAAAAGATCACTGATATCAACCTAATTTACTGTACCCAGCAAAACTATCTATTAAGTTAAAGGAGGAAGAAAAACTTTCCATGATATAGAGTCTACTTAAAAACCAAAACCAAAATGAAGAAACCAAAACACCGACAACTAAATAAAAAATAAAAAAATGTGGATTTGAGAAAAAGTAAGTAAAAGAAATAAAAGTTTTTACGTTTAGTTTTACATTGCTGTGGTTTCTTGTGACTTTAAATCCCAATTTTCCTTGCTATGTAATTTTTCAACTAAATAACTATTCTTTTTAAGTTTCAGACTGTACTTCTTATTATATGAATTGTATTTTCTAAAATACTGCCTCTGGAAAACTGTAAATTTTTTGTTAAAGTTTTAAAGTAATTTGACACATTTTAAAGTAAGTTTGATTTTGCCAGTAACATTACTTAGCCCCCTATTTTGGCCATCAGATTACTTGCTTCTGCCACCCATGACTAATTGGTAATTTGACCTCATCTCAAAAGACAAATGGAAATGTATAATAAGGAAAAGATGCAATCTATGCCAACTAACCTCTTTCCACGAATATTTCTCTTATGTAGCCAATATACTATTCTTTGTTCATATGCTCCTGACTGTACACACACTCCTGCATGTATTAAAACTGCTTTTGTTCTTGTCACAGTGGGTATTGATCTCTGATTTTGAGAGATGAAACTGAGTATTTGTCGTATTGACCCCCCCTCCTCACTGTGCACCTTGTTATCTATCAACAGAATCTACGGTCACTGGCTGACTTGCTGAAGGTCAGTTAATGTTTGGAGACCCTCTATCAGCATTACTGGAACTTACCCACCTCTGACCAACATCTGAGAAGTCCTTTGTGAAGAACTGGATGCCATAGACTGCAACTTGTATGGGACCAAGTTCTCAATAACCAGAGTCAGAAGTTAAATGAAGACCTCTAATTCTCTGGGGAGATCCTCCTCCCAATGAGGACCTAGACACAGCACAGAAAATTCCCACATCTCTGAGAGTCGATTATTTCTTTTCTGTTTCTGGGTACCAATGATCAGTTATCTGTACATCACCAGGGAGCACTCTCCCCTGAAGATGTCCCAGGAAGCTAGCTTCTCAGAGGCATGAGAGCTTCACACTAATTCTGCAAGTTTCACTGTGGTGATAGTTGATGTCACTTTTGGCAGAGAAGCAATAAAGGAGGAAAAGAGCACAGTAGGAAAACTCCAGTATTTCTACTAAGTCATCTCTGAAACTTATAAAAGTAATAATTAGGAGAAAAAGATGATTCTTATTTCCAAACCTGGATATAGACACAGACACAGATATAGACACAGACACACACACACACACACACACACACACACACACACACGCACACACACACACACACACACACACACACACACACACACAAAACTGCACATATTTTTGTGGGCATTTGGTACCCTTAATTCTATATATTAACTAAAAAAACCCACAAAAATAAACATAATAGACATTTATGCCAAGGATAAAGTACAATTTAAGGACATGACATGATTTTTAGTTATAATTTTATCATATTTGCTCTTTGAAGATGTTACATATGTATATATTCTGTTGACACTCATCCTCTACTCTCTCTTATCTTTCTTCCACCCCTGTCAAACCCCTCTTCTTCCCTACCAGTCTTTTTTTCACTTTCATGTCTTTTTGTTTTATTTTGTGACCCACTGAGCTGTAATCAGGCAATCTGTGTAACTCTGGGTTCAAAGGAGCCTGGTGGGGATACAACTGAAGACAATTTCTGTACTTTTCCAGAATCCATCCGTAGTCAGTAGTTCATTGGGGAGTGGTAGGGATGCATACACCTCTCCCCAATCTAGATTGACTAATGGCAGGCCCAGTGTAGGTAGCTTTAGTTTGGGGGAATCTTAACTGCATGGCTATGCAGTGTTCTTTGCATTCTTTCTGTCCCTCTGTAGCATTCCCCAAATGGTCCCACCCTCAGAGAGCAGTGCTGGCCTTACCAACTGCAAAGTGAATTTGTAGCAAGGGAGAAAAATAAAACAGAAAAACTCTCAACTAACCTGGATCCCTGAGATTCCTCAAACACTGGACCACCAACCAGGCAGCATACACCAACTGATAGGAGGCCCCCAACACATATACAGAGAGGACTGCTGGGTCTGAGTTCAGTCAGAGATGATGCACCTAACCCCCAAGAGACTGAAGGCCCCAGGGAGTTTAGAGGTCTGGTTCATTAGGGGTTGGGTAGTGGGGACATCCTCATGGAGACAGGGAGTAGGGAGGAGGTATGGGATGTGGAACAGTCAGAGGGTGGATGGGGGAAAGGGGAATAAAATATGGAGTATAAATGAATGAATAAATAAAACAAAAAAACAAAAAATAACAAAACACCTTCCAAGAATTAGTTTTTTAAAAAGTACTTTAAAAGAACAATTTATTTGTACTTTTATCTAAATTTTATACTCTGTACATATTGCTAGAGGCCAACAATTATTTTTTAATTTGTATCTTTTAATTTACCAAAAAATTGCAAAATTTTTTCTCTTTCACAAAAATAGATTCCCCCACCATGGTCCCTTTTCTCAGTCTAGATTTCAGAATAGATTCTGTAGCCCACCATGGGGGAATCTCCCACTGCCCTCAGTTCTGAGACACTGCCAAAGCTGCAGGCCAGCATGTTTTCCTTGAGGACTTTTCTGGAGTCAGCAGAGACATTCCAGGTCCTGCTGCCCCAGAGAGTCCCAGCTGTTTCTCTGGAAGGCACACAGGCAGTTTGTCAGCCATAGACGGGGCCTGGTTTTAGAGGTTCACCTCAGCAGCCATCGCCAGCCAGCCCAGGGTGTGGTGGAGTTTTCTGGCTTCAGGCTAGAGATCCTTACTCAATGCATTAATGGTTGTGTCCTGGAGAGTGTATGACAGCCTCTCTTTGCACACACGTATCTCGGTGTTGCAATCACCAGTTCCTAGAGTAAAAGTCAATTGCCTTGGATTTTTAATGGTTTCAGTTTCCTCCGATGCATATTGAGAGACAGATACAATATTCTTTTTTTTTCTTAATTTTTTTATTTTCTATATTCTATGTTTACATTCCAAAGGTTTTCCCCTTTCCCAATTACCCCCCACCATATGTCCCATAATTCCTCTCCCCCCCTGCTATTCCCCACTCGTCCCCCCCCCCCACGATTTCTCTGTTCTGGGTCTACAATACTGGATCCAATCTTTCTTATGTGACTTCTTGTTCTCATCCTGGCCTCTCAGGATAAAGGCTCTGGAAGGGCAGAAACCTATTTCTGCCAGTTTCCCTACCTGTGAGTCTGTGCATAGTGCTCAGCATCACGGAGTGATGGCACTGGATGAGCATCTCAGCCTCTCTGGATAGCTGCGCTTGGAAATCCAGGAATCAGGAGAGTGGGCTGAGGCAGGTGTTTTTAGGATGGGAGGTTCTCCATCAGCTATATGATCCTCAGTGTCCTGAGATAGAAGAAGAGACTCTGGATACTCCAGTTCAAGTCTCAGTGGCTCCTTGTCCTGAGGCCGATTTCGCATTGGCCTTCAGTCATGCCGGTAGGTTCTGGGTTTGATCCAGTCATCAATGCTTTTTGCCAAGTGGCAGCCTCACAACACTCCGAAGGCCTAGGCCAGACTTGAGTGAAGCTTGTGTCTTCTTACATAGTTCAACGTGCTGTGTGCCAGGCTTGGAGTGCTTCCAGGCTGGACAGTCCCGTCCTTGGCAAACACCTGCTTCAGACACAGTGCCATGGGCAGGCAGGTAAAGCTGGATGTCTAGGCACCGGGACCTAAAGATGCCCCTCTCCACCAGAGTGGACAGCTCTGGGTCCCAGCAGAGGCCAACCATTTTTAATGGTCATTGGTAACCAAATTGACTTTTAGAATGTTCTCTGTTCCCTTTCTGACTTAAAGTGTGTTATGACCATGTACATTGTAATTGCAAAGGGAAAAAGTCTTATTCAAACAAACAAACAAACAAACAAACAAACAAACAAGGTGGTGGTAGCACCTTTAATCCCAGCACTCTAGAGGCAGAGGCAGAGGCAGGCAGATCTGTGAATTCAAGGCCAACATGGTCTACAGAGCTTGTTCCACGACAGCCAGGGCTACAACAGAGAAACCTTGTCTTGAAAAAACAAACAAACAAAAAGAAACAAAAAAACTAAACCAAACCAAACAAACAAACGAAAGGAACAGAAAACAACAAAACCTTACTCCAGGCATTCCAATATGTTTCTGTGCATTTCTGTGTGTGTACCTAGCTATGCTATAATTATTTGTTTTGTATGGGGTAGCTAAAAATGCCAAAGTGAGAAAAGGTTCTTTTCTTCTTGTCTATAAATTAAGTATTTATTTATGGCTTAATTGATTATATATATATATATACATATATATATATATATATATATATATATATATATGAGACAAAGCCCAACAGAAAACTGTAGTTTTGTTTTGCTTGCCCTGTTCTAACATAAAAGTTGTTTAACAAATAAAAATAGCCATAATTATTAATTTTTAATCATCTTATTGCTGGAATTAATTCTTTGGGGTCAGGCAATTGAAATCCATTTCCAGTAATTCAATAGCCAAAAGCCCTTCTCATATCTTTGGGCCTTATCATTTCCATATAGATTTTTCATAAGTGAAAAAAATGACAATATACAGTCCACATGGCTTTTCACAGAATGCAGTGAGTTAATACATTAATGCATAAATAAGTAAACTAAATTACTAAAGATAGCCCATGAAAAGCTCAGTAGTTTTTTGTACTCAAGATACATATTTCCTTTGACCACTAGATGTCAGCAATATGCATTTGCCAAGCCAATGATGCTAGATGCAAACTATCTTCATGAGATCATGCTATAGGTTCAACATACAATAATTTGATTCTTGATAAATGTAAGAAAAACAAAAGACTTGCTTGACATTTGAAGTGTATGGATACTTAATGGTCAAATCAACTACATTTTTGCAGAAACAGCCAAAGATCCCCAAGCTATCACCCTACCTCTAATATTTCAATATATTTTAGATGTATATTTGTGTAGCTGCAAGGTTGAGAACATCTGTTTAGCGATCCTTGATTTCTTTTAGGATAAAAAGAATAGGGTAGAAGGTTGGCAAGTTTTTAAAAATGATGGACACAGTTTAAAAACAACCTATCAAATTATAGAGGGAAGGCATTTGGTTTTACAGATTTAATTAGCGTATTCTAATTGTCCATAGGAGTGGGTTTTATTTCATAAATGCATATGACACATTGCTAACATTTACACCTCCCTCTATTACCCTGTATAGTCCCTGTGACCTATCTCCCTCTCCGCTTATTATCATCCTTCAACCTTCATGATGACTACCCCCAATTTTACATGTGAGAAATACTTAATACTTGTCTACTGAGCCTCACATTCCACCTAATGAGACTTAATTATTTCTGATAAACATAATCTGTCTGAGCTAGCTTCTTTCTTTGGTCACATGAAAATGATGCAAAAGATGGGTCTCTTTGGTATATTTTGGACATAGGTATCTGTGTTCATTTTGACATCACCCATTTTATTTGTAAGATTAAGCTCATAGATCAGATTTTAATGCATTTTAAAAAAATTCACTTTCAATTTATAGCAAATAATTTCCAGGCACACAAGGTAGAGGCTATAAAACTCAAGTGCAATTCATGCACACAAATGAGGAAATTCTGTGGTTGCTACATCAGGAAGGAATGGGGTATACCTGGTGTTATTCAGAACAAAAGTTGCTTAGGGTCCCAGAGATGAATAGATGCTACCTTTTACTGTCTTCTTGACTTTTTTATATCGATATTTCCTGGTCATCTAATACTTTGAGTAATTTTGTATTAACATGTGGACCTAGAGAACATTTCTGAACAGGAGACATTCAGGATTTACTGCTGATTTTGAAGCAAGGGTTTTCTAGAACTGGCTAGTCATGAATTTCATCTCAATGGCAATTTAAACAAAACCTCATTCTTCATCCATATTGGAAATTTGAGAATATGAACAAATATTCAAAATTCATAGCATTAAAAATTTATGATGCAGATCTCCACCATCTTGGCTCCTGGACTAACAGGACAGGCAGTGCCAGGTACACAAAGATATCCTGAGTCTAACATCATTTGTGATGCAGCCCACCAGGCTTCTGCCTGTGCCCATGGACTGGGCAGCTCTGCAGGCCATCTGTGTGCCAGTCCTGTCAGGGGACATTTGCCCTGCAGAGTGATCTGCATTTGGAGGGGGTGTCCACCATCTTGGATCCTGGATGGACTGGACGGTCAGCACCAGATACACAGAGATATCCCAAGTCTAACATCGCTTGGGGTGCAGCCTGCCAGGCTTCTGCCTGCACCCATCAGCTCTGTGAGCGGTCTGTGTGAATGCCCTGTCCTGGGTTGTTTGTCCTTTAGAGTGCGTGATCAGCACTTGGAAAAGTTCCCCACAGCATCCACCATCTTCACTCCTGGCAGCACCAGGTTCACAGAGATATCCCAAGTTTGACATCACACAGGACACAGCCTGGGCAGCTTGGCGGGCCATCTGTGTGCCAGCCCTGTCCTGGGCCTTTTGCCCTGTAGAGTGATCGGTGAATGGAGGGGGTCCTTGGGGCGTCCACCATCTTCATTCCCAGGCGGACCAGACAGGCAACACCAGGTACACAGAGACAACCCGAGTATAACATTGCTTGGGGAAAGGCACACCAGGGCTCCAATGGCACCGAAGAGTAGGGCAGCAATCTGTGCCAGGGGAAACCAAGTCATCCAGTGGTGCAGAAATAGCCTTACAGGCTCACAGGAGGTTCAAGCACCTGCCAGTGACAACAGGACCAACTAATGCCAGTGATAACCAGATGGCAAAAGGCAAACATAGAAACGTTACTAACAGAAATCAAGGCAATATAGCAGTATCTGAACCCAATTCTCCAACAACAGCAAGTTCTGGATATCCCAACACACCAGAAAAACATGATTTGGATTTAAAATCACTTATGATGCTATTAGAGGATTACAAGAAGGACATGAGTAAATCTCTTAAAGCAATATAGGAGAACATGAATAAGGTAAGCCCATACAAAGAAAACACAAAAAGCACTTGAAGAAATTCAGGAGAATATGGGTCAACAGATAGAAGTCAATAAAGAGGAAACACAAAAATCACTTAAAGAAATGCAGGAGAAATTGGGTCAACAGGCAGAAGTCATGAAAGAAGAAACACAAAAATCTCTTAAAGAATTACAGGAAAACACAAACAAACAAGTGAAGGAACTGAGCAAAACAATCCAGGGTATAAAAACAGAAGTAGAAAAAACTAAGAAATCACAAAGGGAGACAACTTTGGAGAAAGAAAACCTTGGGAAGAAATCAGGGGTCATGGGTGCAAATATCAACAACAGAATACAAGAGATAGAAGAAAGAATCTCAGTTGCTGAAGATACCATAGAAACCATTGACTCAACAGTCAAAGAAAATGCAAAATGCAAAAAACGAGTAACCCAAAACATCCAGAAAAATCAGGACACAATGAGAAGACCAAACCTGAGTATTATAGGTATAGATGAGAGTGAAGATTTACAACTTAAAAGGCCAGCAAATATTTTCAACAAAATTATGGAAGAAAACTACCCTAACCTAAAAGAGAGATGCCCATGAATATACAAGAAGGCTACAGAACTCAATTCCCCAATAAAAAGACATAAACTCACAGATTGGATACTTAAACAGGACCCTACATTTTGCTGCATACAGGAAAGACACCTCAGTGTCAAAGACAAACACTACCTCAAAGTAAAAGGCTGGAAATCAATTTTACAAGCAAATGGTCTCAGAAAATAAGCCAGAGTAGCCATTCTAATATCAGATCAAATTGACTTTCAACCTAAAGTCACCAAAAGAGACACAGAAGGACACTTCTTGCTGTTCAAAGGAAAAATCCACCAAGAACACTCAGTTCTGAATACCTATGCTCCAAAAGCAAGGGCACCTTCATTCCTAAAAGAAAGTTTACTAAAGCTCAAAGCACACATTACACCTGACACAATAATTGTGGGTGACTTCAACATTCCACACTCTTCCATGGACAAATCAGGAGAACAGAAACTAAACAGAGACAAAGTGAAACTAATTGAAGCTTTGGACCAATTGGATTTAACTGATATATATATATATATATATATATATATATATATATATATCAGTTATATATATATATATATATATATATATATATATATATATATATATATATATATATAAAATATATCACCCTAAAGCAAAAGAATATACCCTTTCTCAGTACCTCATGGTACATTCTCCAAAATCGACCATATAACTGGTTACGAGACAGACCTCAACAAATATAAGAAGATCGAAATAATCCCATGCCTCCTATCAGATCATTATGGAGTACAAATGGTCTTCAATAGAAACAAAAATAACAGAAAGCCCACATATAAATGGAAGCTGAACAATACTGTACTCAATGATACCTTGGTCAAGGAAGAAATAAAGAAAATCAAAGACTTTTTAGAATTTAATGAAAATGAAGGCACAACATACCCAAACTTATGGGACACAATGAAAGCAGGGCTAAGAGGAAAACTCATAGCCCTGAATGCCTCCAAAAAGAAACTGGAGAGAGCATACATTAGCAGCTTAACAATACACCTGAAAGCCCTGGAACAAAAATAAGCTCATTCACCCAGGAGGAATAGAAGACAGGAAATCATCAAACTCAGGGCTGAATTCAATTAAGTAGAAACAAAGAGAACCATACAAAGAATCAACAAAACCAGGAGCTGGTTCTTTGAGAAAATCAACAAGATAGATACACCCTTAGCCAGACTAACCAAAAGGCACAGAGACAGTATCCAAATTAATAAAATTAGAAATGAAAAGGAAGATATAACAACAGAAACTGAGGAAATTAAAAAAATCATCAGATCCTACTAAAAAAGCCTATATACAACACAACTGGAAAATCTGGAGGAAATGGACAATTTTCTAGACAGATACCAAATACCAAAATTAAATCAGGATCAAATAGATCATCTAAACAGTCCCATAACCCATAAAGAAATAGAAGGGGTCATAGAAAGACTTCCAACCAAAAAAACAAAAACAAAAACAAAAACAAAAACAAAAACAAACAAACAAAAAATCACAGGACCAGATGGGTTTAGTGAAGAATTCTATCAGACCTTCAAAGAAGAACTAACACCAATACTCTTCAAACTATTCCACAAAATAGAAACAGAAGGAACACTATCCAACTCATTCTACGAAGCCACAAGTACACTGATACCAAAGCCACACAAAAATCCAACAAAGAAAGAGAACTTCAGACCATTTTCCCTTATAAGTATCAATACAAAAATACTCAATAAAATGCTTGCCAACAGAATCGAAGAACACATCAAAACAATCATTCACCATGGTCAAGTAGGCATCATCCCAGGGAAGTAGGGATGGTTCAATATAGGGAAATCCATTAATGCAATCCACTACATAAACAAACTCACAGGAAAAAAAAACATGATCATTTCATTAGATGATGAAAAAGCATTTGACAAAATTCAGCATCCTTTTATGCTAAAAGTCTTGGAAAGAACAGAAATTTAAGGCCCATACTTAAACATAGTAAAAGCAATATACAGCAAACCAGTAGCCAACATCAAGCTAAATGGAGAGAAACTTGAAGCAATCCCACTAAAATCAGGGACAAGATAAGGCTGCCCTCTCTCTCCATATCTTTTCAATATAGTACTTGAAGTTCTAGCTAGAGCAATTAGACAACATAAGGTGGTCAAAGGGATACAAATTGGAAATGAAGAAGTCAAACTATCACTATTTGCAGATGATATGATAGTATACTTAAGTGACCCAAAAAAACTCCAACAGAGAACTACAGTTGATAAACAACTTCAATAAAGTGGCTGGTTATAAAATCAACTCAAGCAAATCAGTAGCCTTCCTATACTCAAAGGATAAGCAGACTGAGAAAGATATTAGGGAAATAACACCCTTCACAATAGCCACAAACAATATAAAGTATATTGGTGTGTCTCTAACCAAACAAGTGAAAGGTCTGTATGAGAAGAACTTCCTGTCTCTGAAGAAGGAAATTGAAAAAGACCTCAGAAAATTAAAAAATCTTCCATGTGCTTAGATTGGCAGAATTAATATAGTAAAAATGGCCATCTTGCCAAAAGCAATCTACAGATTCAATGCAATCCCCATCAAAATCCCAACTCAGTTCTTCATAGCGTTTGAAAGAACAATTCTCAAACTCATCTGGAATAACAAAAAACCCAGGATAGCTAAAACTATACTCAACAGTAAAAGAACTTCTTGGGGAATCAGTATCCCAGACTTCGAGCAGTACTACAGAGCAATTGTGTTTAAAACTGCATGGTATTGGTACAGTGATAGGCAGATAGACCAGTAGAACATAATTGAAGACCCAGAAATGAACCCACACACCTATGGTCACTTAATTTTTGACAAAGGAGCTAAATCCATTCAGAGGAAAAAAGATACCCTTTTCAACAAATGGTGCTGGCTCAACTGGCAGCTAGGATGCAGTAGAAAGCAAATCAATCCACTCTTATCTCCTCGTACTAAGCTCAACTCCAAGTGGATCAAGGACCTCCACATAATACCAGACACACTGAAACTAATAGAAAAGAAACTGGGGAAGATCCTTGAGGACATGGGCACAGGGGAAAAGTTCCTGAACAGAACATCAGAGCTTATGTTCTAATATCAAGAATTGAAAATATGACCTCTTAAAATTACAAAATTTCTGTAAGGCAAAGGACACTGTTAATAGGATAAAAGGGCAACCAACGAATTGGGAAAAGCTCTTCACCAACCCTACATCTGACAGAGGGATAATATCCAATGTATATAAAGAACTCAAGAAGTTAGACTCCAGAGAACCAAGTAACCGTATTAAAAATGGGGTATAGAGCTAAACAAAGAATTTTCACTTGAAGAATTTCAAATGGCCGAGAAGCACCTTAGGAAATATTCAACATCATTAGTCATTACTGAAATGCAAACCAAAACAACCCTGAGATTTCACTTCACACCAGTCAGAATGGCTAAGATTAAAAACTCAGGAGACCACAGGTGTTGGCAAGGATGTGGAGAAAGAGGAACACTCCTCCACTGCTGGTGGGAATGCAAGTTGGTACAACCACTCTGGAAATCAATCTGGCAGTTCCTCAGAAAACCGGCCATGATACTTCCAGAGCACCCTGCTATACCATTCCTGGGCATATACCCAGATGGTTTCCCTGCATGCACTATGGGCACATGTTCCACTCTGTTCATAATAGCCTTATTTATAATAGCCAGAAGCTGGAAAAAACCCAGATGTCCCTCAATGGAGGAATGGATACAGAAAATGTAGTATATTTACACAATGGAATACTACTCAGCAATTAAAAGCAATGAATTCATGAAATTCTTAGGCAAATGGTTGGAACTGGAAAGTATCATACTAAGTGAGGTAACTCATTCCCAAAAGAACACACATGGAATGCAGTCACTGATAAGTGGATATTAGCCCAGAAGATTTGAATACCCAAGACAAAATTCACATATCAAATTATTCCCAAGAAGAAGGAAGGAGAGGGCCCTGGTCCTGGAAAGGCTTGATGCAGCATTGTAGGGGATTACCAAGACAGAGAAGTGATAGGGGTTTGATTGGCAAATGGTGGAGGGAAGAGGGCTTATGGGACTTATGGGGAGGGGGAACCGGGAAAGGGATAATCATTTGGAATGTAAACAAATAATATAGAAAATAGAAAATAAAGACATTTTCCAGATATTTTTTAAACTTATGCCATAGAATTGGCTTTATTTTCTCCTCTAAAGTTTATGAAGTACTATGTACATGAAGGCAAATGATGTATAGAATCAGATTGAATTTAGACACAAGATACTTAGAATTACTCACACCTTCTTGCATTAAACCGGAAAAGTGTATCACATTTCCTTAATATTCATATGGTAGTTTGTCAATCCCTTAAAACCAAATTTATTGGAGAAAGTATAGAGAGGTGGAATATGGGGAGAAGGAGTGAGAACACAGAAGGAACAATAATGACTGTAAGGATAAGACGTAGAGAATTTAATCAAAGTGAATCAATGATATAGAGATGAAGGGAAAGTCTGGGCTTATTGTAAAGGGTAGAATCCTGTGAGGCACTAGATGTTCTGATTCAAGTACCACTACCTACTAAGCCAAGAGCTAAGCATTGCATTCATAAAACACATTAGGTCACATTGTTCTTCAATATTTAAATTTACCTAAAGAGAAGATGTGTGGAGAAATGAAGAGGTATCCCTCTCTACTGCAAGTGATTCTATTCAAAGGGCATTGTTACCTTCAGCATTATCTCTATGACTTCTAAACTTTGTCCAGACATGTGGAGGGAGGTGGGGAGGCTGGGCAGAAATGTATTTTTCTTAGTTATTAATACTAAACCATTTGGATCAAAGTGCTAGGCATGGAAACCACACCTAAAATTATAAAGAATTTCAAGAGAGCTCTGATTATTATATACCTTGATGCATATATGGATACATTTTTGCAAACCTACATAGAATTATTCTTTTCGTACAACTATTTTTATAATTTTCTCACGGATCTGCTTAGTCCTGACTCCATAAATGACAGGGTTCAGAGCAGGTGGGACAATTACGTATAGATTAGCTAAAAGAATGTGGATGTAGTGGGGAATGTTTTGTCCAAAGCGGTGAGTCATGAAAGAAAACAGTGCTGGTGTGTAAAAACACAGCATTATACAGACATGGGAACCACAAGTGTTGAGAGCCTTCAATCGGGCATCTTGAGAAGGAATTCGGAAAACAGCTCGAAGGATAAGCAAATAGGAAGAGGCAATCAGGATCATGTCCACAAGGATATGGGAAATCACCACAAGTCCATAGATGATGTTGATCTTGATGGGTGCACAAGCTAATCGGGCCAGACCCATGTGCTCACAGTATGTGTGAGGCATGATGTGGTGCCCACAGAAGGGCAGTCTCAGAATGAGAAACACGAACGGAGTCACAAGAATTAAATTTCTTCCAATAACAACCGAGAGGAGAAGGCTGATGGTTTTATTGGTGAGGATCGTGGTGTACTGGAGAGGTTTGCAGATGGCAACAAAGCGGTCATAAGCCATGACCACTAGCAAAACAGTTTCCATGCCTGTGAACATGTGGATAAAGAACATCTGAGCAAGGCAGCCCCCGAAACTGATCTTCTGAAGATTGAACCAGAAGATGCCCAACATTTTTGGGATGGTAGATGTGGATAGACACAGATCAATCATCGACAATGTGGCTAGAAAGTAGAACATGGGCTGGTGGAGGCTGTGTTCAGTCTTGATCACAAAGAGAATGGTGATATTTCCCACAAGGGAAGTCAGATACACAAGACAGAATGGGAAAGCAATCCATATGTGAAAAACTTCCAGTCCTGGAATCCCTAGCAGGAGAAAGAAAGAGGGATGGAACTGGGTGCTATTGATAAAAGTCATTCTCCTAGCGAACGTCTGGGAATTCTTGTTAAGGGAGACTATCCTCTCATTAAGCTCTTCGGTTATCCAGGTCCTAGGAGATGGAAAAACATCCGTCCATGTGCTGAATAAAATAGCATAAATATGAAGATAAGATATTCTTCAAAAGTAATTTAGCAATTTGCTCAACACCCATCATACTTCTGAGACCTATTGTAATCAATATTGCTTACTTTTTTCTAACTTATGGGATCACTGAAAAATAACTGACATATTCATTCTTATGTTACATATTCACATTTCTTGGTGTTCTCTTTCATTAATCACTTTGAGTACTGCCACCCATGTCCAGTGCCCCTCAAAACGTGGTCTACTATTAAAAAAAACCATAAATTCTATGAGATGTGTTATATTTTCACCAGTGTTTGGATTTGTTATAAATCTAGGGGTTTGTTCATTAGTTATGCTCAACTTGACATGATAAAACTCATTAGATGTTCTGTACTAGAATTTTCCTTATTTTAACTCTGTTACTCTGAGAAGCCTGTTTGCTAATTTTTAGTGCTTTTTCATCTATGGAGCTGAGTTATTTTCAAAAGTATTTCTAGCCTCCTAGTTCTTTGACAATACTCACATACCTCTCAGAGTTTTGATTGTTGTGATAAAACACCATGACTACAAGAAACTTGGGAGGAAGGTTTTATTCTAATTTACAAGTCTCAGGCCACACTGTACTACTAAAAGAGGCTGGAGCAGGAACTCAAGGCAGGAATCTGGAGCATGAATTGAAGTAAAGGTTATGGATGAGTGCTGTTTACTGGCTGGCTCCTCATGGCTTGCCCAGCCTGCTTTCTTTTACAATCTGGACCACCTGCCCAGGGGTGATACCATCTACAGTGAGCTGGGTCCTACCAAATTAACCACTGATTAACACAATACCCCACAGATCTGCTGATAAGCCAATCCTATAAAGGCAAGTTCTCAATATAAATTTGAAAAACAACAAAGGTATAAGGAAAGGTTTGGAGGGAGGAAGGGGAAGAGGGAATGATTTAATTATATTTACTTATAATCTCAAAAGCAAATGAAATAATTTCCTCTTCCCAGATACATCTAGATTTGTGTCAAATTGACAAACAATAACAACAAACCAACCACTCTGTATATCTTTTTAAAAATTATATCTAGCTTTAAGTATAAAAAGATTACATATCCAAAAGATATTTAGACACCAAAGTTAAATCTTTGTTAGGTTATCTTTTTTTTTTAATCCTTTAACAATAACAATCAATCAAACAAAAATCCCTTGACAAAAACAACAAAATCCTTTAATATGTTGTGCTCCTAGGAAATTATATAACTCTAATAACTAGCATTATCTAACTTCTTTTTCCTGTAGTGGCAGAAGATCTGCTACAGGGGCATAGAACAAGAGAATTTTAGTTTCATATTTCTAATATCCAGATATGTGTGTGTGTGTGTGTGTGTGTGTGTGTGTGTGTGTCTTTGAGAGAGAGAGAGAGAGAGAGAGAGAGAGAGAGAGAGAGAAAGAGAGAGAGAGAGACCATGACAGAAACACAGACACACAGACACACAGAGAATCACATAGACACAGACAGACAGACAGACAGACAGACAGACAGACAGACACACACACACACACACACACAACATGGCATTGTGGAACAGACAGACAGATGTAGAGAGACAAGAAAGACAATGGGGTATATTGTTCTGCATACCAGATGTTCTCTAGCTTGTTGGGTAGCTATCACACCAAGAAAATGTTCTGGTAGAAGAGTTATTAACAATGCTCTGTTCTGTATACGAAGAGACAGAGCCATAGAAGACTCCTAAAGAAAGTTGATCATGTAGAAGGAAGAGAACAATGTTTGCCAGTATTGAAGGAAAGATGGCAGTCTAAGAAATTAGATGTTGTTTGTGGAATTTGGCTAACTTACAGTACCATCTTCAGGGTGGTTTTTTATAATAGGATACTTTATCAGCAAATGTGGAGTCCAACAGGAGTGAGGGAGGAGGCTAGTCTTGCACAGTGTCCACCAGGACATTTACTTCTTAAAAAAATAGCCAGAATACTTGTTCTTGTCTTTCTGCTGGAGCTGTGTGATCCCAGCAGTATCTGATACATGTAGCTAACAAGCCAGTCATTTTTGGAGGCCATCTTGGTTTAGATGGACTCACTGACAAACATCTCAGTCCCCCAGCACACTGTTGAGTTGGTAATAGGCTGCTTTCCTTATAGCACCCACAAGTGCTGTGGTCAGTAGTAATGAAAATTATTTTTACAGTATTGTTTCTTTCTTTCTTGCCTTTGCAGACCTTTAAGTGGACTATTTTTAGACTTGAAACTATTTCAACGTAAAGTGGCTAAATTTTTTGTTGTGCCATTTACTTGCTGAGGAACTTTGACTAATCTCTTTTATGAATCACTTTCTTTTCCTATAACATTGGGGAATATCCAACTAAAATCCAACTATTATTCTATTTTTAGAATGAACAAGACTAATGGATCTGAGGGAAGCAGGTCAGAAGGTAGCCAAAAAATGTCACAGGTGTTCCCTGGTGTTTTATTTTAATACAAGATTCCATGAAAAGGCCATTGTTTAAAATGCAGTCATTGTTGTCTAGAAGAGTGGGTTGTTATAGAAGAATGAAGGGCTGCTATCAGGCTAGACACTGCACTTTTTTAGATATCCATCTATAAACATCATCCAGTACTGCTCAAATTGAAGAGAACCAGGATTTTTTCTCATTCTTACTCTTCCCTCTACAGCTTTCCTCAGATTCACTGGATCAAAGAATTTGAATGATCTGAGAAGGAAGGTTAATTCAGGCAATTTCAAGACTGAGACAGGAAGGAGGCTAGAGTCACAGGCAGATTTTGGCTGCTCTAGCAAGGGATATTAAATCAAATTTTAGATCCAGTTTCCCAAAGTAGGGAAGTAGGTGGTGAAAATAGCTGGAATGAGCTTTAAATGAGAATGAATATGAAAGGGGCAGGAGCAGTCAATAGTGAAAGTGAAATTACTGATGAAATTGTATCTGGATACTGACATCAGTCATAGCTTTATCCTGACCCAAACATGTCAGTGATCAGCACATTTTCACCTGCCACAGAATCACACCAAACCTTGCATATGGTTGTACCTGTGTTTTTATAAACTATATAGAAATGGGATTGTACCAGGGAGAGATCAAGAAAGAGGAGAAGGGAAGAAGTAGGTGAAGGATAGAGGGGGAGCGAAGGAAAAGAAAGGCACAGAAACAAATGTACAAAGTCTTCATGAATACCACAGTCCTTACCTTATCAATACCAATCCCACTGAATTGCATTTTGCTATGTACAGTATGGTTCACAAAATAATGGTTAAAAAAGGACGCTTCCGCTTATTTGACTGTTCTTCCTCTTCTCTGCTACCTCTTCTGTATCCTTCTTGGATCCTGATGTCTCTAATATTTTATTTCCAAGTCTTCACATAGAGCAGAGTAGCACTGTGGTCTAGGCTCTTAAAGGTATCCCTTTCAAGCCTCTGGGTTTCCAGCCTCACTATTCCCTTGAAGAGAAACTTTATAGGGAGTCTAAACATGCCCCAGTATTCCTAAACATAGTTTTCAGGTCCTTTTGTGCATAAACCTGTGCTCGAGGATCTAACATTTTATTCCTCTCCACAGCATAGTGGAGGAACACCAGATATAATCCCTTTGCTCCGAGGAGGAGATACAGTGTGAATGGTGAGGAAGGGAAATACACCAGGGGAAGATGGTAATGAGTGGGCCTCCCAAGGGTAAAAGAAGACATTAAATTTATCCTAGAGAATTCTCCAAAGTATGACATTCTTCAGCAACTTTTCCATTTTGTTTTATTAAAAAGTTTAAGTGCTAGCTTAGTCTGGGCATGGCCACAGCTAAGGGTTTAAAAGCACAAAGAAAGTGTAAACTCTTAAAATATATTCATCTGTGTGTGCAGAATAACAGATAAATCTACCAACTTCCTTCAACCCACTGAGAATCCTCATCCCAGCCTGTGCCTAGCATTCAAGGGATGGGGTCTATAGGAAGGTGTATGTTTACTCTTTTGTTAGGTTGTAGCAAAATTTTCATTTCTCCTAAGAAAACTTATCCTAATGTTTTCCCCTTGTGGGGCACTGGTACTATTTCCCCAGTGTCCCTTCCTGTATGGTGAAGTAGGCTTGATAGTCTTCTAAGGACATGCCGTAGGCTCTAATTTCCTGGATTTAGGAACAAAAAATCCAGCAGGTAATGGGGTATGTCAGTTTTCATTTTCTATGTTCAGAGTTTTTTAAGTTGTTATCATAGAGAAAATAATGTTCCTGATCTAAAAGAGGCTAGGGGATTGTTCTGTTCATCCTTCTCTTTTGATAGACAAGATGAATAGTTCCTAGCCTCATGTCCTTTCCTTACAGAGTCCAGGTTGGTGTTTTATCTACACATAACATTCCCACATTAAGCCTCACTCTATCCAGTCTCTGCTTAACATTTTTCCTATGAATCGCCTTTCTTTACTTTACAATGTAAACTTCACATGGTAAATCACAAATGCTGCTGTTACCAATTGATTTTATTCAATAACCACTAATCAATCAGACAGTTTGTTGTAGCATGATTTTTTATACTTTATATCACTGTCTTTTGGGACCAAAGGTCTTACATATAAAATCATCACCAGTCATTTTTATGTTCCTTTAATTCTTCTCCAGGGACAGTTCTCCATGACAGTCTTCCATATGACCTTTGTGCTTTTTGTATTTTCATGCCACTGTCACAGCTTGCACATTCTCCCGCTTTTTTTTTTTTTTGGTTTAGAATTTCCTGGCATTATCCCTTTGTGTGCTGATAGGAATATAATATTTCATTTAACACTACTCTTCTGTTCACCTAGCACAGTGTCTTGGATGGAAAAATTGGTTCTTAGTGAGCATAAACAGCACATGATAATTTACCACTACAATGTATATTATAATTTCTCATATACACGGGTAAGATTTATAATATGTTGCTGGAATCACATTCCAAATGAATTTTACATAGTGTGTCATTGCTTAGCTTTTGTGACATAACCAACTTCTGTGCAGTTTGTGATTTAAACGTTTGGTTTTCTCTTACATCAAAGTTCTTTCATAGAATGAAGAATTGTTTCAGTTGGGTTACCTTGTTTTATTTTCACAGGCCTTTCTTTTGAGATGAAGGACAGTTTAGCTGGATGGCTAAAGCCAGCCCCACTCACAGTACCTCATGACTCAAAACTGAACTAATTTCCATTCTTCTCTATAGAGCTTCTGATCCTTCAGCAAGCCACTCACTCACGATGGTCCCAGGTTTTCATGTGCTACAGTGATAAGTCTTAATTGTCTCTCTAAGCCTCTGCTTGTGTCACACTAATTTAATAAGAAGTCATATTCCTACTCTAACTCAGGAGGTTGGGAAATAACTTCATTTCTTCTTTTATTATTTTTTTGAGAATTTTATAGAATGAATTATAATTATGTTCAAGGTACCCACCTTGAACACCTAAATCACCACCTGTCTTTTTACCCAATCAACTTGTGTCTTTCTTATTTTAAACTCAAGCTCTATTTGCGATAACCAGTTGCTCTAGGATGTGTGGGAATCCACTGGAGTGTAATCAACCTGCTAGGGGTCAGGCCCTGGAATGAAACTGATCCTCCCTGTTCCAGAGGCTAACACTTTCCAACAGCTTCTTAGTCAAATATGGGACATCATACCCACTTCCCCTTGCCACCTGAAAACCAGGGACAGTCAGTTGGCTTGCTATAGGATAAGAGGTCATACAGATAAAATGAAAGTCAGTTTTGAATAATGAGGTACTGTCTTTAACCACCCAGCTAAACTGATTTATCTTAAAGGAAAGGCTCAAAAGAATATTGTCTGGCTTGTTCTTGTTCAGTCTTGTGCGTGCTAGCACAAGGGATCTGAGTTTGCATGTGTGACTTCCCTGCTGTGTCTTGAAACATTTTCCCCTAAACATCCCATTGAAAACCAGTGTTTCAGGGGCAAATCTCATTTTTTTTCCTGCACAAAAATGATACACATTATAATTCATTTTGTTCTGCATCACTTATCAAAAAGCATACACATTCTCTAACTTTGGCAATTTTATGTCATTAACCATACATTTTTCACAAGTATTTTTTTCTGTACTTGTTCCTTTTTAATGAAGCTGTCTGCTTGTGTACGAGTTTCCCACATTTTAATTAATGAAACTATTTGTAAATGTGTGGATTTGCATAAGTATAGCAGCATGAATCCTAGAGTGTTGTTCTTCAAGTTTGCCTGGTTTATTACTGTTGTGATGTGGATGCAATATGTATCTGACCTCTGGACCCCTAACTGGTGACCCTGTTCAGAAAGGTTGTAGAAGCTTCAGAAGGCAGAACCTTGCTGGAGGAAGGATGCTGTAGAGTGCAGGCCTTGAATTTTATAGTCAAAGCCTATTTATGTTTGCTCTCTGACTCCTGACTGCTGAGACAATGTGACCAGCCAGTTCCCAGCTCCTGTCTTCATGACCTTTCCTCCATAATGGACATATTTTTCTGGAAATACAAACCCCAAATCCTTCTTTTTAAAAGTTACTTAGTCTGGTATTCTGTTGCGGTAAAGTATAAGGCAACTAATATGATTAATATTATATCCTATATACATATATATCCTAATTTGATAAGAATAGACACATGATGGCAAGCCAACATGGACAATGGATTAGAGGAATAACCTAGCAGGAAATGTAAAAATAATGCACACACACACACATACAGGCACATGCATAAATGTGCACACAAACGGTTCCCCCATGAAGAACTTGAAATTGGAGGGGGATTTCTTGGGATGGATAAAAGTTTCAGAGGAAGAGGGAGGTGGCATGGAAGAGGGTTATGAAAAGTAAAATGAGTAAAACTTTATCACATACATATATAAAACTCATTTTGGATTGTTGTGAGTTTTCTTGTGATAATGTATACTTGAATACTTAATTTCTAACTTATTCATCATTTCAATGTATTTTTAAAGGAGATCAGAAGAAAATCCTGATCCAAAAATAAAATCTTCAAGTTGAATTTTAGAGAGATTTTTGTCTCATATATTCAGCAATCAAGAAGATGTAGTGATGGTTTCAGGGTTAAGAATATTGAAGCATGAATAAATGTACAATCAAAATGACTATGCAAACGTTGGGGCCCATCAGTCATCATGTTCATTACTTCTTTCATGTTTATTCTTATCCCTGAAGTTTACTGCATTAATAACATAATTTGAAAATATTTATATGTTAATCAGTGGAAATAATTAGGAGTGCTATACAACTGGGTAAGGTGCATGCTCTGGTAACTTCCAAAATAAAATTTGACTTTATCTTGGCTTGAGCAATATTTCACTTAAGATCGTTATAGCAACCTGTCATTCTATATTTTTGATTGCCAGTTGTAAAAATCAGGGATGTATATTTATCTCCTTGGCTGTTTCTTACATTTACATTTTCATACTACAAGGCTTTATGATTTTGCCACAAAATTATTTCTGCTGTTGTCTCATCTTTGAAGTTCATGAACCATTTTCAAAACCTTTTTACACATTTCGCTGGTGAAAGTCATTGAGTTCAATACTCAGAACACAAACATACATTCTTGCTGTCTTTCATGTGGCTAAATTGCACCTGACTGACTAGTCCCCTCATTATTTATTCGACCTTACCTAATCTACTCCCATCATGACTGCAAGTTCTGTATTTAACATCTCTTTGAAAGAAATATTTTTACCTGCAAGAGACCTAGAACTTGACAGCTCTAACAGTAAGTTCTTCTTTCAGCAAATTTAATCACTCTTCTTTAAAACTTGCTGTTGAATGACATACTCTGCCAAGTTTCAATAGAGGATACAACATACCTTCAAAAGATACCACTGCCACCAAAGATGATGTGTGTGCGTGTGTACATTATATGTATTCTAAATATATACATTATAATATATATAATGTATATATAAGTAAATACATTATAATGTGCACATATTATATATATGTATACATCATATACACACACATACACATACATATACATATACATATAAATATACATATACATACCTGAAGCATACCAGTTGCTAGAGAGGCTGAGGCATAATGGTTTCAGACTAACAGTTGGCCTGGGCTACCCAGTGAGACCCTTATGCTCAATATTAGTAAAATTAACTAATTTATTTTATTACTTCATTTTATTTATTATTATACTTAAATGTCATTGTACATTCAAGTTCTCTTAGGCCTTATCCATTCATTGAACAAATTTTCTCTAATCAGTTTCAGGGCAATATTGTGTTATTTCTTAAAATGTCTGAGAAGGGTTGACATGTTTGGGATGAAATTAGGAGAGGAAAAGTGTGCATATTCAGATATCCCACTGGAAAGAGTTCAGGCTGGGTTTGACCAAAATATAGCACATTTTGTAAATGTTTTGAAAATCTGACGAATGGAAGTTTTTGATGTGGGGTTAGAAGGTCTGCTGTACACTTGTACATTAAGTCTTCTTTGTGGTTAAGCATCTTATATATTCTATTATTTATTTTTGTTCATTTGTTTTATTGACAGCTATAATAACCTATTAAATCTCTAATTTTGCCTTATGTGTCTGAAAGTTTCTGTAATGAATATTATTGATCAGAATTATATGCTGAGTCATTTGATGATTAGATATTCCTTCTGGCTATAATTTTTCTGCCCTATTTTTTTATACACTACTACTACTTGTATATATTTGGCTGGCTTCATATTCATCTGCTATCACCACTGCTGTTTCTGCCTTGTTTTGCCTCTCCCCAGACATATTTACCTGTTTTGTGACTTCTCTTTGATAATTACCTAGTTTGATAAGATTATCTTTTGTGCAGTATGGCTTTCGCATGCTCTGAGAACCTGTGTCTTAACATGAGCCTGAACTCTAAACCATTATAATGGAAATAATCTTTTTTTTAATTTTTATTTTCTATATTCTATGTTTACATTCCAAAGGCTTTCCCCTTTCCCAGTTACCCCCACCATATGTCCCATAATTCCTCTCCCCCCCCCGCTATTCCCCACTCATTCCCCCCCCACGATTTCTCTGTGGTGACCACATAGGAGGCAGGAAAGTAATTTCCCTATGTTGGGTGCAGAGAAGTCAGGAATTTGAAGGTAGAAGGATCCTCTCGTACTTGGCAAGAGTGAAGATCTGGGCTTTTTCATTTTTTTCTTAAGATTTATTTATTTATTATATGTAAGTACACTGTAGCTGTCTTCAGACACTCCAGAAGAGAGAGTCAGATCTTCTTATGGATGGTTGTGAGCCACCATGTGGTTGCTGGGATTTGAACTCAGGACCTTCGGAAGAGCAGTTGGTGCTCTTAACCCGCTGAGCCATCTCTCCAGCCCTGGGCTTTTTCATTTTTTATTCTTTAGAATATAGTGCTGTTTTCTGACCAACTGTTATATTATTTGTATTTTCGATTGCATTTTTAGATTATATGTCATTTATATCTGTGAAGCCTCCTGTATCATAAATATTTTAATCACTGTAAGATGGGCATCAGCTGTGATCAATCTTTTTAAACAAAAAGACTCTTCACCCTCTGCTGGATCTGCTTGGTCCTGATTCCATAAATGACTGGGTTGAGGGCAGGAGGGATGACTACATAGAGATTAGCCAGGAGGATATGGATATACTGAGGGATGTTGTGACCAAAGCGATGAGTAAGGAAGGAGAAAAGAGCTGGTCCAAAGAAGGCTAAGATAACACAGATATGGGAGCTACATGTATTAAGAGCCTTCAGGCGAGCATCTTGAGAAGGAAGATGGAAGACAGCATGTAAGATCCTAGCATAGGAAACTATAATAAGAAACACATCCAGAAACAAAATGGAAATATTCCCAAGACCAAAGTAGACATTGGCTCTGATGCTGGCGCAGGCTAGTCGTGCCACGCCCATGTGCTCACAGTAAGTATGTGGGATGATTCTATGTCCACAGTAAGGCAGCCTCAGGAGGAGAAAAATGATGGGGACAATCATACATAGGCTTCTTATTAACACGAGCACAACAATCACAATGATGATTCTGTTGGTGAGGATTGTGGTGTACCTGAGAGGGTTGCAGATAGCCACATAGCGATCGAAGCCCATGGCGAGGAGTACGATGCTCTCCATGACTGTGAAAAAATGGATAAAAAAGACTTGAGCAACACAGCACCCAAAACACAGCTCCCGACGGCTGAACCAGAAGATGCCCAACATCTTGGGGATGGTAGCAGTAGAGAGACTTAGGTCAATCACAGACAGCATAGCCAGAAAGTAGAACATGGGCTGGTGAAGGGTCCTGTCACTCCATATAACAAACAGAATGATGAGGTTTCCAATAAGAGCGATCAGATACACGAGACAGAAGGGAAAACCCAGCCAGAACTGTGTAGCTTCCAGCCCTGGAATCCCCAGCAACAGGAAAGAAAGAGGGTGGGCCTCAGTGACATTACTGAGGGCATTCTGATGCAGGTTGATGCTGGACATGGTTTGAAGGCAGTTGCCACTTTCTATGGGGCAGTTCATCCAGGCTTAATTGTGATCTATAAAAATTTAAAGAATCTTTAAACTGTTGATATTAGAAATGCTGTTTTCCCAATGTCTTTGACTCTTTCCCATTTCTTCAGCTCTGAGTAAATAACCCTAGTAACACCATTCACCTACACTAAAAGTGTGAGAAGCAGAGCTGTCAGACATGAGCTATGCAGCTCTTAAACTTAGCTTTGAGAGTAAGGAAGAATGTGAACTCCTCCCTTTTCAAGAGCTATACATGAGGAGGAGATAACAAAACTGATAAGTACTATAATAACAAGAGATGTCATTTTGGTATCTACTTCTGAGAAACATCGTACTTATTACCCGTGTTGTACCATACAGTTATAATTTGCTGACAAGCATCCTGCATCTGGTTTCATGTCGAAGTGTTTTAGTAAGTTAGGTTTCTTCCAGCTATTTCTCGTGCCACCAAACAGCAGGGTCAAGATTTCTGAACATTTGAAATTAAAGATGTGACATAGTCTGAAACTGTCTTTGTAAATTTGATTGTTTTTCTAATTTATTTTGATTAGATGTTTTCTTTATTAACATATCAAATATTCTTTTACTTAGAAGCAGTATAAAGAGAGAGGGAGAAGAAATGGCTGTGAAGAAGAATAGGTTATACACCATTTCCTCAAAGGAAAAGAAATCTACATGATACCAATTACTATATTTTGAGTTTTTTTTTAAAAAAATAAAGCCATTATAAGTACAACAACATGGTTTTTGCTCCAAAAGTGAATAAATTAAAGAGTAGAAAAAGACATAGGTGCCAAGTTGAGAGTCTACAAGCAGGTCCACATATGTCATTGGATCTGGGTATTTAAAAGCAAAGGAGCTTTGGAAAACAATATAAGATGAGTCAGCAAAAGGAAATGGAGGCCTGTAAAATATCTTCCCCCTATGAAGCTTCTTTATAAGCACCTGCTGACTTTAAGTTTAAAATACATAGCATCAAATCATGGAGCTCAATTTTGTGTCATGGATCTCATGTTTACCTTCACTTCTGACATCTTCAGTCTCAACTCTCCCAAAATTTCTTTAGCACAAGAATTTACTATATGGACTCATAAAAATCACTCAAAGCTATTAGATTCCTGCATACAGTTTCTTGCAGGGAAAGGCTACAGGTTATAGTTAGACACAGAATGACATGCTTAGGAAATCCTGTGAGCTTTACAAATGTGAGGTATCCACTGTCCTCTCATGGAGATGGGATGCACTACCCTGATACAGTGTGAGAATGTACAGGGAGGCACATTACCATCTAAGGACGCTTACCCAGGCATTCTTTTGTGGCCTCATTTCATGAGCATGACTGCTTGCATACTCCATGTCAACATGATATTATATTTGCTATTCTCCGTGTTGACTGGTGCCACTTGATCAAAATAATCTCCACATGTTTCTTGGACAGTTTTCTTTACGTACGTATATTTTTAATTCTTTTAATATCTCATACAATGTATTTTGATTCTGTGGCTTGGCTGCACCCTACATAATGACATGTTATTTCCAATCCTTACTTTGAACAAATCCATGAAGATTACCTCCTTGGAGCCCAGAATAATGAAGAGCTACACTCTCTGTGCAAATTGAACTTCTTTATTACAGGCTTACAAACTTAGTTCCCAGAGCATTTTTTGCTGTTGCTGCTATATCTGGGTTTATGATCTCATGTCTCATCCTCTCATCTTGTACCTAACTACAAATTTCATCAACTAGTTTTAAATTTAGCCTAATACATCTGAAATATGAAGAATGAAAAGAGACCAAACAGCTAATACATATTTTTGTCTCTTCCTATGTCAAAGTATTGTGACATTCCTTTAAATGTAAAGAGCTAAAATGTACTGTCCTGTCCTTTAACTATTGTGGCCCTTTTCTCATTGTATCACTTATTATGTCACTAAAAAGACAGAAAATACAGAAAAACCAAGAAAAATTACAGGCTGTGTATTAGACTATGAAGCAGAATCAGATCCTGATTCTACTCTCAGCTTACTGAACATAGGCAAGTTATATCATGTCCTGAGTTTCTGTTTCATGTACATAAATGCACAGTGGTGTGTATAATTGCATGATAAATAATTTTCTTTGTAATGTCTTTCCCATTCTTGCCCTATACTATTAATACATGACCTTGTGTTCACTACTCTGGTTTAAGCCTTATGTATTTTCACCCATGAATAGATTTTTCTTTGTTTTTATATTCTTTTCTAATTATACCTTTATATTTTGAAAGTTTTCATGTATATCCTAAATCTTAACTCAACTGTAAATTCTAATCATATGCTGCAAAGACTTACCAATATTCTTCTCTTTCTCAGTGAGTCATGTAACAGTTGTGAATTTAGTTTTAAAATACAGATACATGGCTTAAAAGAAGCCTTTAATATATCTGGGGAGATAATAACAAAGTGTGTGTGTGTGTGTGTGTGTGTGTGTGTGTGTGCTCAAGTTCTGGGGCAGGCCATTAGTAATAATGTCTCTAGATGCCAGTGTCATTCTAATGAAGTGAACAGTAATTCCCTTTAGTCATTCCAACAGGTGAAGAGCTACTCTGTCCTTACTCAGTGAACAACTTTCCTGTATTTGATTAGCTATCTTTTATTGTTATTTCAATTATCATTTAGGTAAGTCCCATTTTGTCTTTTGTTTTCTCTCTTCTTTCCCAGACCCTGTGTCCTCCAGCCTGTGTAGTGTGTGTTTTACCCACTTTGGACTCTATTGAGAATTTATAGGCACAGTAGCATTTTCATCCTTATAAAATACATACATAATAACACTGGCCATTTAAAAGTTTCCAGTTCAGCGGCCCACAGAGCAGTCATGGTGCTGTGTTATTATGACTTCTGTCTTTCTCCAACAGTTTCCACCTTTCCAAAGCCAGCACTGATGCCATGAAGCATCACTTCCCTTGTTATCTCTTCTTCCATCCAGTTCCTAGAAAACATTACATTGTTTTCTGTCTTTATTAATTTCATTAATTAGTTCATTCTGGATAGCTCATATAATGGAGCCATGTTACATAGCCTGCTCAACTATAAGTTCTGTTTCTTCATGTCTTTTTCTTTTACATCAGCATTACACTCAGTTGTGCACTATACCATTTGTTTTGATTTGATCCCTCTTGATGTATCTTTATTTTCAATATTTATTGAATTTATTAGCATTCATAATAATCTCTTTAAAGTGTATCATGTATCTGACCCAAACTAATCTTTCATAACTTCTTCATTCTTTCTACCTCTTTGCCTACTCATACTGGTCTGCTTCCTACAGTCTTAATTTCTCTCTCATTCTCTCTCTCTCTCTCTCTCTCTCTCTCTCTCTCTCTCTCTCTCTCTCTCTCTCTCTCTCTCTCTCTCTCTCTCTCTCTCTCTCTCACACACACACACACACACACATACACGCACACACATGCACACATGTTGCATACACTTTCCAGGAAATTATGTAATTATAATCTTATGGTCAAATAACACCCCAAGGCACACACATATCACATTTTCTTTATCTATTCAGTGGATTATGGACACCCAGTCACCATAGCTTCAGTATTGTGACTACTGTTGTCTTTTCTCCAATGTATGATTGTATTAGTAGAGTAGATTAGTAAAATGTGCCATAGACACATAGTCAGTATGTTCCTTTTACCCTATTATTTTTTTACAGCAACCCCTCCAACAAGTCATGGGAAGGAGGTATTCTGTGGTGCATCATAGCTGAAGTATCCTCATTTATTTTATGTTTAGTCTGTTGTTTTAGTAGAGATGCTGTCTAGGAGCATCTTTCTGGCCCTCTCTTAGTTGTGCCTACTTGGATCCTTTTAACTAACTTAGGATTTCTAATAGTCCCATTATTTGTATTAATGATCTTGCTGAGCATTGTACAGATATAGGTTGTATGTATGTCAGAGCTGGGGTTAGGGTAGATGTGAGATACCATATGGGTGGTTGGAGGCAAACTCAAGTACTCTTTAAGAGCTACAACTGCCCAGCAAACTTCACATTATGTAAGATTATTGGCATTGGTTTTGGCCATGGGTTTTTTTTAATTGATTCCAGAAGCACAGGTAAGAAAGCAAGAACAGACGAAAGGCTTTGTGGAAGAGGTAATCAAGGGCACTACCACATAGATCATAAAGGTTAATATCTAAAAGAGGTAGAACAATGCTAAGATATAAGAAGAAAACTATGCAGAGAACATGTGGGTGTTTCCCAAAGGAAGACATTTATTATACCAATAGGTATGTAAGCTTCTCTGTTTTCATTGTTCTTTGGGGCTCTTATAAAATGCATTTTGATCATGCCCCTCTCCTCACTCCTCCAAATCCATTGCCTTCCTTACCCCAAACTCAAGAGCAGTTGATGATAACTATATATTCATGTATTTGTGGCATTCCATTGGAACATTGCCAACCCACCAAGAGCATACTTTGTCAGGTGTGGGAACATAGATAGACTGCAAAAAGCTATCTCCAGTAGAATGAGCCAAGCACAGAAAGTCACTATCAGGTTTCAACTATGTGCTCAAAATATATGTAATTCCTATAAGGAGACAATATAGTGCTAATTCTTTTTTTTAAGGACAAAAGCAGTTTTTATTCGCAGCATTTTGTTCCTTTGGTTAGTCTAACTTGTTTATTGAAATTTCTCCCTAGAAGAATATGTATGATGAAATGAGTAATTAGGTAATGTAATAGTTTCTCAAAATTTGGTCTTGAATTATCTGAGAAATTTCTGAAGAAGACCATTCTTTTCTTTGAGAAGGAGGGAAGGCTGGGTTTATTTTAATCCTAAATAATGAAGATTATAATATATCACCTCCCAATCCAGGTTTTACAGGTCTGTTCAAACACATTAGAGATTTCTACCTTTAACCCAGAGTCTAATTTCATTGGTCTTTCCTGTTTGTAAAAATTTCTCTGCCTTCTTTTGGGGCATTCAATATCATTTACATATAAATTCTAATCTGGATGTCTTTAAAGCTACTAAATGGTTAGGTTGCATTAATAACTCCAGTAAAAACTCTGAATTTCCTCATATAGCTAGCAGGCATTTAAACATGGCGGCATTGTTGGCCCCAGTTTTCACAGTAGTGTAGAAGTCAATTGAGACTCAAGTGTCTTGGGTCTCACTCCCATCATCCTTTGCATGGGGACAATCTCAGAGTCTTGGGTCTTCAAGTGTTCTTTGTGTTACCTTGGGAAAGTTTCCTAACTTCCTAGTGCCTAGGTTTTTCTTTCTTTCTTTTTTTTTTATTTATTTACTTTTTATTTTTTTATTGGATATATTCTATATTTACAATTGATTTCCCTTTTTCTGGTTCCCCACCCCCAAAGGTCCCACATGCCTTTTTCCCTCCCCCTGCTCCCTCTTCCACCCCTTCCCTCTTCCATGTTCTTGTATTCCCCTACATTGATGCTTTGATTCTTTCCATCACCAGTGTCCACTCCTATCTCCTTGTCAGACATCATTTGGTATGTAAATTGTGTCTTTGGTGTTCCAAGATTCTAGGCTAATATCCACTTATCAGTGACTGCATATCATGGGTATTCTTTTGAGACTGGGTTGCCTCACTTAGTATGATGTTTTCCAGCTCCATCCATTTCTCTAAGAATTTCATGAATTCATTGTTTCTAATGGCTGAATAGTACTCCATTGTGTATATATACCACATTTTTTTGTATCCATTCCTCCGTTGAGGGACATCTGGGTTCTTTCCAGCTTCTGGCTATTATAAATAAGGCTGCTATGAACATAGTAGAGCATGTATCCTTATTGCATGCTGGGGAATCTTCTGGGTATATTCCCAGGAGTGGTATGGCTGGGTCCTCCGAAAGTATCATGTCCAGTTTTCTGAGGAAACGCCAGAATGATTTCCAGAGTGGTTGTACCAGCTTGCAGTCCCACCAGCAGTGGAGGAGTGTTCTTCTTTCTCCACATCCTCGCCAACACCTGATGTTTCCTGAGTTTTTAATCCTAGCCATTCTGACTGGTGTGAGGTGAAATCTCAGGGTTGTTTTGATTTGCATTTCTCTAATGACTCATGATGTTGAACATTTTTTAAGGTGTTTCTCAGCCATCTGAATTTCTTCAGGTGAAAAGTCTTTGTTTAGCTCTGTACCCCATTTTTGGATAGGGTTATTTGGTTTTCTGGGGTCTACCTTCTTGAGTTCTTTGTATACATTGGATATTAGCCCTCTGTCGGATGTGGGGTTGGTGAAGATCTTTTCCCAATTTGTTGGTTGCCGATTTGTCCTTTTGACAGTGTCTTTTGCCTTACAGAAACTTTGTAATTTTATGAGGTCCCATTTGTCTATTCTTGCTCTTAGAGCATAAGCAATTGGTGTTCTGTTCAGGAATTTTCCCCCTGAGCCAATGTCCTCAAGGTTCTTTCCAAGTTTCTTTTCTATTAGTTTTAGTGTGTCTGGTTTTATGTGGAGGTCCTTGATCCACGTGGAGTTGAGTTTAGTGCAAGGAGATAAGAGTGGATCAATCCCCCCGCCCCCCCCCCCCCCCGCGCAAACTGGCACACTGGACGCACTGGAGCTGAAAACATCCAGTGGAAAAGATAGCCTTTTCAACAAATGGTGCTGTCTCAACTGGAGGTCAACATGCAGAAGAATGAGAATTGATCCACTCTTTTTTTTCTTTTTATTATTGTATATATTCTATATTTACAATTCATTTCCCTTTTTCTGGTTCCCCACCCCCAAAGGTCCCACATGTCCTTTTCCCTCCCCCTGCTCCCGCATCCACCCCCTCCCACCTTACTGTTTTTGTACTCTCCCACAATGATGTTTTGGTCCATTCTAGCACCAGTGTCCACTCCTTTCTTCTTGTGAGACATCACTTGATATGTGATTTGTGTCTTTGGTGTTCCAAGCTTCTAGGCTAATATCCACTTATCGGTGACTGTATACCATGGGTATTCTTTTGAGACTGGGTCACCTCACTTAGTATGATGTTCTCCAGCTCCATCCATTTCTCTAAGAATTTCATGAATTCATTGTTTCTAATGGTTGGATAGTACTCCATTGTGTATATATACCACATTTTTTGTATCCATTTTTCTGTTGAGGGACATCTGGGTTCTTTCCAGCTTCTGGCTATTATATATAAGGCTGCTATGAACATAGTGGAGCATGTATCCTTATTGCATCCTGGTGAATCTTCTGGGTATATTCCCAGGAGTGGTATGGCTGGGTCCTCCGGAAGTATCACGCCCAGTTTTCTGAGGAACCGCCATACTGATTTCCAGAGTGTTTGTACCAGCTTGCATTCCCACCAGCAGTGGAGGAGTGTTCCTCTTTCTCCACATCCTCGCCAACACCTGATGTCTTCTGAGTTTTTAATCTTAGCCATTCTGACTGGTGTGAGGTGAAATCTCAGGGTTGTTTTAATTTGCATTTCCCTAATGACTAGTGATGTTCAACATTTTTTAAGGTGTTTCTCAGCCATCCAAATTTCTTCAGGTGAAAAGTCTCTGTTTAGCTCTGTACCCCATTTTTGGATAGGGTTATTTGGTTTTCTGGGGTCTAACCTCCTGAGTTCTTTGTATACATTGGAGATTAGCCCTCTGTCAGATGTGGGGTTGGTGAAGATTTTTTCCCAATTTGTTGGTTGCCGATTTATCCTTTTGACAGTGTCTTTTGCCTTACAGAAACTTTGTAGTTTTATGAGGTCCCATTTGTCTATTCTTGTTCTTAGAGTATAAGCAATTGGTGTTCTGTTCAGGAATTTTTCCCCTGAGCTGATGTCTTCAAGGGTCTTCCCCAGTTTCTTTTCTATTAGTTTTAGTGTGTCTGGTTTTATGTGGAGGTCCTTGATCCACTTGGAGTTGAGTTTAGTGCAAGGAGATAAGAGTGGATCAATTCTCATTCTTCTGCATGTTGACCTCCAGTTGAGCCAGCACCATCTGTTGAAAAGGCTATCTTTTTTCCACTGGATGTTTTCAGCTCCTTTGTCGAAGATCAATTGGCCATAGATGTGTGGGTTCAATTCTGGGTCTTCGATCCTATTCCATTGATCCACTTCCCTGTCACTGAACCAATACCATGCAGTTTTTAATACCACTGCTCTGTAATATTGCTTGTGGTCCGGGATATTGATTCCCCCAGAAGTTCTTTTGCTGTTGATGATAGTTTTAGCTATCCTGGGTTTTTGTTATTCCAGATGAATTTGAGAATTGCTCTTTCTAGCTCTATGAAGAACTGAGTTGGGATTTTGATGGGGATTGCATTGAATCTGTATATTGCTTTGGGCAAGATTGCCATTTTGACTATATTAGTCCTGCCAACCCATGAGCATGGAAGATTTTCCCATTTTCTGATGTCTTCTTCAATTTCCCTCTTCAGAGACCTGAAGTTTTTGTCATATAAATCTTTCACATGTTTGGTTAGCGTCACTCCAAGATACTTTATATCATTTGTGGCTTTTGTGAAGGGTGTCATTTCCCTAATTTCTTTCTCGGCCTGCTTATCCTTCATGTATAGGAAGGCTACTGATTTACTTGAGTTGATTTTGTAGCCAGCCACTTTGCTGAAGTTGTTTATCAGTTGCAGGAGTTCTCTGGTGGAGGTTTTTGGGTCACTTAAGTAAACTATCATATCATCTGCAAATAGTGATAGTTTGACTTCTTCCTTTCCGATTTGTATCCCTTTGACCCTAGCTTCCAGCATTCCGCAGTGTCCCCAGGCAAGATGGCAGCCTTGCTGCAAGCCCAGCTAGCCGGTCTCCAGTGGTCAGCAACCAGCCACTGAGCTGTAGGTTCACAGATCTCCTGCTGAGGTCCTCTGGCTCTGGGCGCCAGCAAGGGCCTGATCTGGTTGTCTATGCTAAGCTAAGCTAGTTCTCTGTCTATGCATCTGACCTCAGTTGCCAGCAGTCCGTGGTTTCCTGAGGCAAGATGGCAGCCTCTCTGCGAGCCCTATAATGCTAATTCTAAAAAGACAGGTTGTGAGTATGAATGTGGTTTGGGAAATGAAGACAAAAAAATGTAAAAGATATTTTGGAGATCATTTGAATAGAACAATGATAACTATAAACAATGATGTGATTTACTAGCAGATAGTATATCTTACTACTCTCATATTGACACATATAAGGTAATTGACTTGTTAATTACCTTGACCATAACAATATCTCTATAATGTATAGGCATCCAAATATTGTATATTATAAATACATAGAATCTTTAATTGCCATTATATATTTTTAGCCTGGCAAAAAAGAGTCATCAATTTTTATTATCACTTGTAATATTTGATACTTCTAATTTCTTCCATCCCTTTTAAAGGATTTCTCTTAGGAAGAGGTCAATTTTGCTACCTTCCACAGCCTCCCCTTAATTGTTTGGGATTATATATTTGTATTCTAATTCACTATTTTCTACTTTTCTTTGCTATGTCTTCCCATTTAATTTACTGTGCTTATTTTTGCTTCTTTATAATCACTTTATTTAGCCCATTAACTCATTCCCAGTGTTTCTTTTTTTACATCCATGTTTATGTCAGGCACATATGTAAAGGCATATGTGCATGTTTGTGTGTCTCTTGACAAAACTCTTGATGCATCAGAGCAGTTTTCACAGAACAAATAATTTTTTCAGCAATCTAGTGTGTAGATGTCTATCATTGGTAAGATACATTGAGATAAACCAGGTTCAGACACAGAAACACAATGTTGAAAAATTGATTAACCTATCTATAAGCAAAAAATAAAAAATAAATAAATGAATAAAAACACAGAAGAAGTGAAAGAGGCTCTGTGAATGGCAGAAACTGAGGCTGAAGAGGAAGATAGCAGCAAGAATCCAGAAATGTTCTGGGTGTTTAAAAGTTAATTTTGAAATCATAAGTCAAGCACATTATATCAGTGCAAGTAGAGACATAGATAATTAAAAGAAAGCAAAGGAACAGCAATAGTCCCTTGCTCTTCTATCTTGTGTGTGCAGAGAGTGACTGATAGGAAGAACTCTCTAGAGCCCACACACTGTGCTCTATCAAGGTTCCCATGATACTGTGGTTGCATTCTTAGGGGAAGTGGGCCCATGGAAAATGCATAAATTCCTTCTGCTCAGCAAGGAAATAGTGTGCCACAGGATTATCCTGAATGACATTTCATAGTGATTTAGAAAACAAGGTAAGTCATGTTGTGTTTAGACAAAGAAAAAATATTAAGGGAGATGGAGAAAGGGTGTTTACCCAGATAGAAGGACTGTAGACATGCAAGGATTATGAATTTATAAGTACCAGATGCAGAAAAAAATATATATTTATGCAACATCCAAAGCTGTTCCTTTGCTGCAAACTCTTTTTGGTATGGCTATACAAATTTTCACATGTAAAACTAAGAAAAATATCTGAGTGTGGCTTTGTACCAATATCTGATTTTTATTTAGCTGCTGTTTCTGATCCCGTGTAACTGATTCTTGCAGTCTGAACTGCATAAGAGACAGACAACTTCTCTGTTTACAAAGAGGCATCAAAGGGATCCAAACACATTTCTGAATTAGTGAATTTATATCTACATGTATCATGGACGATGGCAGTTTAGAATAGACATTTATGAAATAGGACCCAGAAAGCTGAGAGGAAACTCAGAGAGAGGGCACAAATTTTATAACACACAGTTGGACATGTGATTGCAGAATTATGTGCAGAAACAAAAGCCTAGGTATTTATCTTCTTTGTCCTTCTAAGTGGACACATGGGTTGTGAGAGAACTTGATGTTCTCCTGAGAGGTCAACGGACAGAAGGGTTTGTAGCCTCCATGTTGTTACCAGTTTCTGTTACAAAGTCTCTGCCATTGCCTTAAATGTCAGTTACATAAGACTTAACCTACTGAGTCTTCCTGAGGTCAGCAAAAGGGCCATAGATTGCTTTTTTACATATCAATTAGTCATTATGCTCCCATTTCCCCCACTTTGATCTTATTCTTTTTCTTTAACAAAATGCCTTTTCTTCTTTACCTGGAGTTCTTTGGTGTGGGAGATACCTTAGAGGAGATAGCTAAGTTGGCAAAGAGCTTGCCTTTCAAGCGTGAGGAATTGAATTTGATCCATGCCAGCCTACATAAATAGCTGGATAATTTTTTGGCACACAGCTGTAATAGCAGGGCTGTGGACATGGAGAAAGGTAGATCCCTGGGGTTTGAGGGCCAAACAACTGAGCTTACTAGATGAGCTCTAGGTCAATTAGAGAATTTGTACTAAAATAAAAAATAATTACAAGATAAAATAAAATTAATAGTATAGGTGGCACCTGAGGAAAACCATCTGAGGTGTATATGTGCATATGTACACATTTTCATGCCTAACCTCATGCACATTTGTATATACCTGTCTGTATCCATAGGCATACATTCCCAGCTCCCAAAGTTCCAGTATCCTTCTTGGTCTTTGTCTTAAACCCTTCTGTTCTTCACAGTGTTCGGTGCATATGCTACCATACCATTTTCAGTACAAGTTAAAAATGGGGGGTTTGTGGCAGGCAACTTAAAAAAAACCTCCCTATTTGGAATTTTATTTTTCTTGCTTCAAAAACGAATGTCTGGGGGGAGTGTATGGTCAGTTTTATCTAAATTTGTCTTCAGGTCTCCTGGTTGACACCAGTTCTTGTAGAATTACTGTAAACACGTGATAGAATGAATTGTCTAATTGTTTCCCCAACTATAATGCTGTGCATGCTCTCAGTAAACAAAAAATAGAACTATGACTACATGTTACATAGGTTCATGTGACAAATTTAAATAATTTATTTATATTTTCCTTAATATCAGCAGTCTAGTAGATACACACATGTCCACACCTACATACACCCATGCCATACACATGAACACAGTGTTCCTCAAACAACTTCTAAAATTATCAATTGCTTTTCATTTCTGCAGTGTTTTATAGGCCTTAACTAGACACCTCCAGGGATATATGTGTCGTCATATATTTAAAGAGAGAGACACTGGTTTTCTTAAAACATTTTTGTAAGTCCAGAGATAGAACTCTATTACTAATTTATTTTAAAAATTTTTATATAACAACTTTGATCACATTTGTTCCTTTCTCCCACCCTCCATTACTTCCTGTACCCACACACATAAAAACATCCCAAGGCATAAAAGTATCCCAAGTATATTGGGAAATTGTTTAGCTCTCTCTTCCAATATCTGGTCCATATCTGGAGAGCTTTTTAGTGGATGCATTATTCATTCATTGACTAAATGAAAGTTTTCTCTATATTTAGACAATCTTTCAATTCATGTTTTTATCATAGCTAAAAATGAACATAATGATCTGTATCAGATATATTTTTTCTCTCATTGTCTTTACTTTCCAAACCTGGTAAAGACTCTCTACTATAGTTATAATGGACATGAATGATATATTTCCTATTATAAAAATCAAACCGCGTACAGCTTCATCTCTTCATCTAAATATGAAAAAATAGAGAACTTCTACATGACTCAACTTTTTCATGAAAAGAAACAAAGGAAGGTAAGTTGTTTATTCTGCCCCCAGAACCAGACTAACTCTTAACATTAAACATGAACAACATTGTATACACAATATTGAGGGAGTTTAGCTTCCCACATAGGGAAAGGTGAAAATAACAGGAGCCTGAGTAATTCCTATGCTGATTAGGCAAAAGCATACGTAACACTACTTTGTATAACCAGTCCTGGAATTCCAATCTTCATGTGTTCCTGGACACTCTGCAGTCTGCATTACTTCTTGCCCCTCTTCTTCATATCAGTCTTTGTTCTTACATGAGTTCAGTGCAGTAACTGTGGCTCCATAGCTGATGCTGTGTGAAATTCAGGAAACATACACAAAAACATGAAGAAAGTGTTTTACTTATTCTACAAATATAAACAGGAGACCCAAATGTTATTTTTATATGTTTTCAGGAATGAAGATAAAAGGCTGAGTAGATAAATAAGCACACTAATCATACAATAAAACTCATTTGTATTAAGCACAGCATCTATCGACGACTGAGAGAATGTTCCTATCTAATGACACACAAGTCTATCCTTCTTCGTTTCTCCTGCTGGGCATCCCAGGGCTAGAAGATGCACACATCTGGATTGGATTTCCCTTTTGTTTTCTCTATCTCACTGCAGTCCTAGGGAATGCTGCTGTTTTATTTGTGATCCAAACTGAACGCAGTCTTCATGAGCCCATGTACTACTTCCTAGCCATGTTGGATTCTATTGACCTGAGTCTGACCACAGCCACCATTCCTAAAATGCTGGGCATCTTCTGGTTCAATCTCAGGGAAATATCTTTTGGAGGTTGCATTTCTCAGATGTTCTTCATCCACTTCTTCACAGTCATGGAAAGCATTATGTTGTTGGCCATGGGCTTTGACCGCTACATTGCCATTTGCAACCCCCTTCAATATACTGTCATCCTCACCACAAAAGCCATCGGGGTCATTGCAGGTATCGCTGTGCTGCGGAGCATATACATGGTTCTTCCACTGGTGTTTCTTCTACTGAGACTTCCCTACTGTGGCCATCACATCATCCCCCATACTTACTGTGAGCACATGGGCATTGCCCGTCTAGCTTGTGCCAGCATCAAAGTCAACATCATGTTTGGTCTTAGCAACATTGCTCTCTTGCTCCTGGATGTGGTTCTTATTATTCTCTCCTATGTCAGGATCCTCTATGCAGTGTTCTGTCTGCCCTCCCGGGAGGCCAAGCTCAAGGCTCTCAATACCTGTGGCTCTCATATAGGTGTTATCTTAACCTTTTTTACTCCAGCATTTTTCTCCTTCTTGACACATCGTTTTGGCCACAATGTGCCCCAATATATCCACATTTTCTTGGCCAATCTCTATGTGGTTGTCCCACCAGCCCTTAATCCTGTTATCTACGGGGTAAGGACTAAGCAGATTCGGGAGCGAGTAATGAGGATCTTGTTCCATAAAGATCACTAGCCAAAAGCAGTTTAGAGAGTTTGTCCCAGAATTTGTCTTTTATGTTATTGAAAGTAGTTATTATGTTTCTAGTCCATAGAAAATTTTAAAAAGAGAGAAACTTACTGGGACCAAATAGTGTCATTTAACTGTGAATCAGATACCTTATTTTTCAAGGTAGTGCTGTAAAATACAAAAACATTATGAAAATGTTTTTCTGTCAGCATTTCATTGATATTGCTGGATCTTGCATATGGTCCAGTATGTAGGACAGTTTCCTCTTTTGCAGAGAATATATTGATATTTGGGAAAGTTATGTGGTCTATCTGAATTTTATTGTTTGCAGAAAGTAGTAGTTTAGGCCAAAGAATATTTCTCCAAATTGTGACTATTTCATTTTCCTTTGTTTTTTTTTTTAGAATTTAATACAATGCAGAATATTCCAGCTTACTGCAAAACCATTATGGATAGAGTAAGTGGCTTCTAGAATGATGGTAGTGGTGTTAATGGCATTAACAACTTATTACAATATAGCACGACATCAATTTAGTATAAAAACACCACATACTCAGAGATATTAATAAGAATACTCACTCATTCATTGCATTTACTAGGAACCTACTTAAATATTAATGTGATTTTTTTCTCATGCATATAGAGAAGTAAACAGAGAAAGGACATTGGAAAGTACTGTAGTGGAAAAAGGTGATGATATATCTTTGAAACAGCACGGAATGTATAAGCACAAATAACTATTTAGTTATATTTGTTGAAGAAGATGTACTTACGATTCATTTGGCACTAATTGTGTGATACATTATAGTAACCCATATACTAGATGTATGTATATATATTTAAACAGTTTTCTTGCTCCATGCATAAGTTTTTTGAAGAGTAGACTGATAAAGACATTGTGTTTTATAATCACTTTCATAGAAAATAGAAGACAAGTTTTAAAGTGATGTATATAAATATTTCTGAAGATTTAGAGTGTCTCAGTATCGATAGGAGAAGGGCACATAAAGTTTTACCCCATGCTGGTCCTACTGGCAAATGATTGCTCTAAGAGGAGGGAGAGGTAAGTTTCCTCAGGGATGTGGGCCTTGAAATACTACCATGCTCCAGTAGATGGCTCTACACACACACATTTAAGCTGCCTGGAGTGAACACAGTGGTGCAAGAGAGACTGGAGCAGGAGGGAAGAGAGAGCAACAGAGAACATGAAATTTGGAGCAAAAAGTGTTTGGAGGATAAGGGAAGAATTGTGCAGGATGGAGCGGGGCATGAACTTAACCAAAACACATTATATGCAAAGTTCTCAAAGGATAAAAATAAAATTCTGTAATTTACCAGGAAGGAGATAATTTAGAAATGACTTCTGTATTTTTATACTTTACACACACACAATTGTTTATAAAAAGTATTGTTTAGAAATAAAAAATAAGGATTTAAAATTATTTTGGAGAAAGATGGTTTTAGGACAAAGACCTGGAAAAGGTATGCATGAATTAAGGCAGAATTATTCAGCAAATGTGTTCTAGATCTCAAAATAATTGTGATTATGGACACAAGGTCTGCACAAAACTAGGCCAGTTCATATCCTGCCATGCAGAAAAGACGTGAGGTCCCACCTACATCAGAGAACTAAGACACAGATAATCTTAGCAGCTAGTAGGGGCTTGGGAACTTGGACTCATGAAACCTGATTCTTTAGTCACTAGGGGGAGGGAGACATATTTTCTACATTTAACTACTGGTAAGTAGGCCAGGTTCTTGAGTTATCCCTCACCCTAGATCCTGTGATAAACACTAATAGAATGTTGTTGGTCATCAAAAAATGGAAGAAAAAGGAAGGAAAACATGAAAACATCAAGAAGAAAATCTGAGAAGGGACTCATTGTGAGTGCAAGGGGAAAAGCAGGGCATTAGGAGGGGAATATGATACAAATTCTATGTGCACAAAGCATCATGACAAAATCTATTGTTATTCATAATTAACATCTTCTGATAAAAATACATAACTGTAAATGCCTTTCCTCCAAAAAAATATTCCACAGAGTTCATAATTGACATATCAAGGAAAAAAAATAAAGCAACAATTATGGACACCACATTGAATTTACCACTTGTCCTTTCCCTATTTAATTTGTTCACTTATCTCTTCCTTATTTTTATTTAAAAGTGGTTAGTGCTCATGTATATATGTATTATGTATGTTTGTTTTATGTATGTATTTATATATGTATGTATGTGTGTATGTATGTATATATGTATTGTGTGTGAACATATGTCTGTGTACATGGTGTGGTATTGTGTTACATGAAATGTGTGTGGATGTCAGAAGCCAACTTTATGTAGATCCCAGTGGGTCAGACACAAGTTTGGGGGGCTTGGAAGCATAAATACATAGATAGATACATTATAAAAGGAAAATGACACGAAAAAGAAAATAAAGCACAGTGCAATTGAGGAAGACTCATAACTTCAATGTCTGGTTTCTACCTGTATACACATTCATGTGCATACATAAAAATGCATACATGTACACACAATATAATACAATTCTATATGTAATTGCTATTCTTGAGGTGGAATGAATTGCATGAAATTGACAGCAGATTGAAAACCAAGGAAGAAAATGTTAGTCAACCCTAATAGAGGCCATTTGAAATGAAACATAGAAAGAGGCAGAAAGAACAAAATAAACAGAACACCAGTGTTGAATTCCATAGCTATTTGCAGCTACTGTGGACTGGCCCTGTAAGAGAAACTTATGGGATGGATGGGGAAAGTGGCACAAAAAGAATTGGGTCTTTCAAGACCTTAATTTTCATAAATGTTAGGCAATATATAGTCTGGAGGATTCCCTCCCCCTAGGCATGAGGTGAAGTCTAGAGATCTTGCTGGCTCCAGATCTCAGCAGGTGGTTGGCTCCATCTCAGCAGCACGAGGCCTGAGGCCTGAGAACTGTAGATCCAGAATGCTTCCCTGGCTTCCAGGTGAGGCTGGCTTGTTTTATACAGAGCAAAGGCCAGGAAATTCATGGGCTGAGAGCTGATCAGAGCAGAGGCTGAAAACGCCTAGCTCAATGCTGAAGTGGGTGAAGGGAAACACCAGAAAAGCTGCAACCCGACCTCAGTGGACCAATATCTATATTATTGAAGACACTGGAGGAGGCATGAAGGGACAAAATAAATACTTCAATAAATAATGCTGGAAAATTTATGAATCCATTTAAAACTGTAAACCCATAGATCAAAGAAGCTCAGTTATTGCCAGGTAAAACAGTCATAAATGAAAGTACACCAAAAAAGCATGGTGACTGATTTCTTAATGGCAGTGGGATGCCTGACAGCCTAAAAAATTAATAATAAATTCTGAAACAAACACTGTGGTAATTTGAACATGCTTGTCCCAGAGAGTAGCACTAATAGGTGATGTGGCCTTGTTGGAGTAGGTATGGACTTGTTGAAGGAAGTGTGTCACTGCAGGGGTGGGACCCTCTTCCTAACCATGTGGGAGCCAGTCTTCTAGTGGCCTTCAGATGAAGATCTAGAGCACTCACCTCTCCTGCACTATGCCTGCATGAACACTGTTGTGCACACCTTGATGATAACCTGAACCTCCGAACCTGTAAGCCAGCTCCAATGAAATGTTTTCCTTATTTAAAAAAGTGCTTAGTGCTCAATCAAAGATTATATTCAGCAAAAGTATGCATAGTGATGATATGGTATATATATATATGTATTATATATACATATATATATTAAAGTCAATGAATATCAAATTTTATACAGTTCATTGGTGTTTAGAATGTGCTCTTCTCATAAAAGAAAGCTTTGTTGTCTGATCATATATTCACATTTAATTTCTTCTCAGCTGTGGGTAAATTATTGAGGTCAAAGTCCACATTCTTTCCATCTACCTGTAAATAAGATAATAATACAATATGATTTAACATGTTAAAAGCTGTATTAGTGTTTGTCATCTCAGCATAATCTAGTCAGTTCTGACTGATTTCATTTGTATAGACTGATACCCTACATCCCTACATATTGACTCAGAGCTGTCCCTGAATATCCCCTCTCTCTGTTCTCTCTCACCTTTCTCTTGATATATATATATGTGAGTATGTGTGCATGCACACTTGTGTGTGTGTTCTATAATCATTAAAACTGTAAAGAAGAAACCAGTTTTTGGACAGCAGTATTGTTTTGTCTTTGCTTAGATGGGATTATGGAAGTGCCTATTGTTTTTATTTTACTTTGTCACTGTTGAGTTGCTACTGTAGGACATCTACTGAAATTGCCTTTTTTTCCTCATATGCAAATCAGGCCCTTGTGCAGGGAAGATACCTCAGGTTGTGGAGTATTTGCCTTGTAAGCTTGAAGACTTGAGTTACAGGACCATAGCTCATGTAAGAAAGCAGTGATGGTGGTACTTGTTTATAATCCCACTGTTGAGTTATCAACAGATGGGGTCCTAGATACCCTTGGTTCCCTGTGAACTATGTTTCAGTGAGAGACTCTGTTTTTTTTTAAAGAAAGGCTTTCACACACCTTCACACATGTACAAATACACACCAAAGAAGAAGCCAGACTCCAAGACTGCATATATCTCCAGTTAAACACCATATGATTTTATTGATGTGGTCAACTTAAATAGTGAAATTTTCATCTGAATTTGTACTTTTGTTGTATATCTTCTAATTCCCTTCCAAGATAATTGAGGTAGAGTTCTTAGAAATTTTACTGGTTCTAATAAAAGGATATCAACTTCAGACTGGAGGGGGCATTGGAGGGGTTTGAATGAGGGTAACTGGGGCAAGGAAAATAAGGAGGGAGTGATGTTATTCTATTTCAGTGAAAATATATTTTTGAAAGAAAGTTTATTGGTTCTCCCAATTTCTGAAGCTTGAGAGAAAGTTATTTGCATATTTATAAGTGATTAGTATAATCTAAGTAAATAAGACTTGGTTTCATTGGGGGAAATAAATACAAAAATTAAACAAATCTGAACACACAATCTGAATAAATGCAATGACTTTCCAAATCCCAAATAACCCAAAATCCTTAGGGGTTGACTTCATGGTGAGCAAGATGTCTTGCTTTAAAAATGTCTCAATCATGAACGAATACAACAGACCTAGATAACAAGGTAGGGAATTCAGATTTGCTCATATATTCTTGTGGGATGTGAGGGAACATAGTAATTAGAAATTAAGAAGTTAAAAATTACAGAATTATGCAAGTTGGGGAACTGAAGAGAGAAATTATGAAGGCTCAAGGGGTCCCTTGCAGGTGTACTTTTTATGCTCATAGGTCTGAGTGAGAAATATACATTGTCTTTGTGATCTGATACCACAAAGGCCCAGGGGGGTAACTGTTCTTGGTCATGGAGGAAGATTTTAAACTCCAGAATAAACTTGAGCCTCAGGCTGACAACCTTGGAATAGTTATGACTACCGATTCTGTCAACAGCTCTTCTGTCTGAAGTTGGTGTATTTGGTATCAACTTGGCTGCAATGTGAATTTGGTCACAAAGTAGATAAATCTTGAAGTAAGATCCATTGATTTAATCCCTTCATAATTTGTATATAATTCAAATATTAATTTGGAGGAGGTTATTTATAGCTGGTAGAATTTAAGTAGAATCTGCTCAGTTTATTGTTTTCTTTATTTGATATATATACATATATATATACATACATATATATACATACATATACATACATATATATACATACATATATATATATAAAACTAATTTTGAAGGAAGGAAGTCTTTAATAATTTCTAGCCAAGCTCACTGCTGCCTTTGCTGCAGTGTTGCTGCATTTCTCCTCAACCCCGTTCCTTCTCCTGTTTTCTTTCCAGTTGCCCTTCCTCTGTCTTTGGTACTGCTCCTATATCTTACCCTCTCTCCCTTTAGAGCAATTTTACTGAAACTTATTATGTTACTGGTGATTTGAATATTATTAACACTGTATGTGGTATTCTTCCTTTTTTTTCAAATTATAGCTTTTTTACCTCATTTTGAAGAACCAAAGTCTTACCAAATCCCAAGCACTTATAGGTAATGACTGAAAAGCATACACTGTATTTACCATTCTAATGTGGGTCTTATTGTTTGTGTTGGCCACTGTATCACATTCTTCCAAATTATTCTGTTATTCCAGCACTGTAACCAGGCAGTGGTGTCACATATCTTTAATTCCAGCATGTGAGAAGCAGAGGGAAGAAAACATCTAATTTCAAGGTCATCTTTATCTACAGTGCACGATCCAGGATAGCTAGGGTTGTTACAGAGAAATATCCTGTCCCTCCACAATTCCCCCAAAATATAAAAAACAAAATAGTAATAATCATAGCAAGTAAATAAAAAGTACTATAATTTAAGTATAAGAGATTTTTTTAAAGCATCTCTCTTTTTCTTCCCATAAATATAACTGACATGACATTAATCATTTGATGGCCTATTTACCAGATAATAAAAATGCACTTTTTAAATTGTTTTTGTTAAGGTGTTGGGTCCTTGCACATACTGGGTAAGGTCTGTATTACTGAGCTGCAACACAACCCCTATTTCTCAAAGATATATTTATAGCTATACTTCTATCATTTTTGCATAAGGGAAATCTTTCTTGAGTTGACATAAACAGCCTTGAGTATCAAGATATCAGATTTTCCTTAGACACTGACAGTCTGAGACATTAGTGGCTGCTCTAATTTAGGTCTGCTCATTTATTTTCATGGAGGAACAAGTCTGGTCTTAGAAAAAACATTTTCCCCCAAACACTGGAGAATACTTTAAAAAATATATCTCAGTAATTCTTTTTTAAAATTTTGTCTTTGTTCTTTTATTACTCATATTTCTGAAATGTCTTTTTTGGAATTTCATGTACCATGCATGTGTAATGCATTTACATGATTTTCCTCCTCAGTCTCCTTCCAACCCCTCTAGAGACCCCCAGTTCTCTCTCAGTTCACAGCTCTCTTGTTTAAATACCATTGTTACATGTATATGTTAAACATTAGTATATACAAGTAAGTGTACAAATACCAGCTGCTGAATCCACTTTGTGCTGCCTTTATGCACAGGCTTTAATCAGTCCCATATTTTTGTCATGAATTTTAAGTCTGAATGAAGATCTCCCAGGAAGAAGTTCTCAGCAGGCAGCAGGCTGAATGCCGCTGTCTACAGCAATGGTTTCCTGTTTCTTTTCTGGGTTTGTTTCTCTCCTAACAGATGCCTCCTGAATTTTCTAGCAACCGTGATTCTCTACTGGTAGATTTTGTAAGTCTCATACCTCATTGCTTTTCTCCTGGTATAATATTGTTGGTTTTGACACTGCAATGGTGAGAAAAGAATCATGAATGTTAAAAATATGTCAGCATTATAAAGAATGAATAGTTTCAGATTTTAGAAAATGCAATACTAAATAACCTTTTCAATGGTTTTCAAATGGCTTCTCACATTGATGCAGCTTGCACAATAATACAACACATTTGAATTTTTATGGAAATGAACTATGCATAAAGTCCATCCAGTATTTTTGTCTTTCTGATTCTGATTCTTATAGTCAGCTGCTTGTTACACTTTATTTAGTTTACTTTCCATAATCTCTCTCTGTTATATCATGCATGCTGTCAGCCCCAGTGTCACAAAAGACTTTTGATAAAAGACTCATCTCTTCATATACCTACCAAGTCTTCTCATGAGAATTAATTTACTGTCTTGTTTTTACATTCCCAGACACTAGATACATAGTATGATTCTTTTCTTATCCGTATAACATATGGAATTTTAATCAAGAATCAAAATAAAAAATTACTATATATTCAATCTTTAATCATCAATATAATTTGGGTGGCAGCTATGTTCCAGATGTGATAATGGAGACAGTGATCAATAAATCTACTCTTTTCCAATTCTGCATGAAATATAATTAGATGGAGATTCTGGACTGATTGAATAGTCAGAGAGAACATTCTGTAGCACAGTCTGAGAATTCTATTAGAAGCAAAGGCTCTGAGGTCAGAAAAGGCCTTCCTGAAAATGAGTCACACAGCACAGATAAAGGACTGAGAGGAGGCTCATATTGGTCCCTGTTTCTCCTCCTCATAACTGTCAGATCCCTCCAACAGTCACATGTCTGTATGAGAGATTTTAGTTTTCTTGTTCCTCTCACCAATCATGCTTCTTATTCTTCTGAAATAGACTTTGATTTTCTATGCTCTCAAGTTTGTACATATCATACAACATCCTGATTTCCTTGGCTCATCCAAATATGATTTTTTCTATTATTAATATTACTTTAGCTAATTCAAGGGTTTACTCTTCATAAATTATATTCAGAAAGCCATGCATCCATGGTCTTTATTATGCAAAAATGTACCATCATGATAAAAGTTCTGGAGAGTAGTATTGGAGAGAATTTACCTCAGGTGGATTTAAACCGACTATGATTGTAAGAATCATTAGAAGTAATAGAAAGCATTTCAGGAACAATTTGCGGAATATCTGGTAGTACTAATTTTGATGAGAAATGCAGCCCAAGTAAAACTAAACAATGAAATTCTTGTATTGTAGCACAAGTCCAAGGAAAAAACTGAGAAGAAACCTGGAACCATCAAGATGCTACAAAACAGCTTAATGTTAAGGGTAGATGTATAACTTTGGCTGCTAATGTGAGGACATCTCATTAATTCAGGAACTATACTGTTTCTTGTCTTCTTTTTGAGTAGGAAATGTCACAGTCTTAAACTTCAAATCTTTTCATGGAATTATTATTTTAATAATGGCTAAATTCTCATTGTATTGATAATGACATCAATAGCAATATCACTCACCATTTCCCACATGGAAACCAAGTTTTAAATGTTATGGATTATTTCAAAAAGAAGTGAGCACATATTATTGACTTGAGGAATAGAAGACATCAATGAAAGTCTAAGGGTTAGTGTTTGAAGGCTGAGTTAGTCTCTGAAAAATAATGATTTTATATCCAACTTCAATTATGTTGCATTGAATATTGAGAAACCATGGCCTTATAAGTTATGATCCTTGTTCCAAACATCAAACCCATTATCTTCACAAATTGGTGACAAAATAAAAAACAACACAAATCTAGAAAAAGCAAAAGGGTTAATATGGTCTACAAACAAACCTACGAATTTCATATATGCATATATAATTTATGTTCTTCTTCTTTGGTAAGTGTTGGCAAATAACCCAATCTATAGATATAGAGATAAGAATATTATGATGTTTATTTAACATAAGGTCCTTCTATAAGGATTATGGCCTGACCAGCCATGGATTTTGGGCCCATTTAATAACACCAGGCATGAGTTCTGTTTTGTGGGGTGGGCATCATCATCATCATCATCTTCATTATTATTATTATTGTTACTATAATTCCATCTCTCTCTTGTGTGTGTGTGTGTGTGTGTGTGTGTGTGTGTGTGTGTGTGTGCCTGTGAATGAAGTGCCCATAGATGTTTGGGCACATTCCCCGGAAGCTGGAGTATTAGGATATACTATGCTGCCTTATATGAGTGGTTGGAAACTAACTTGGGTTCTTGGAAGACCAGTATACATTCCTCATTACTGAGCCATCTCTTCAGCTTCTGGAGCAGGCTTTAAATAAAATGTTTGGTTTCTTCCATACTATTAATGCTACTATTTCACTTGTGGGTTTATCTTGCCAGGCCATTGTTACTACAAGTCAAAGATACTTGCTTATTTTTTCCTCTTATAGTATACATAGCATCTCCCAGTTTTATGAAAATTATCCAGGAGGGATGGATCTTCCAAGTCAGTACTGGGTTGATTTTTTCATGTAAGATACCCCAAATTTGTGATGTCTTTGGCAATAGAATTTTATCACCATGTTCTATAGGGTAACCAAAAAAATGGCAGTTGCCTGTAGACAGCCACTCGGAAAACAGTAACCTATACATGGCGCTGGGCCTTTAGTTGACAGCCTATGTTGTTTAGTATTGTCCCCTGATTACAGATGGTTACAGGCAAGTTAAGGAGCAGGAAAGAGTTCTATTGATTATATGTGGAAGTTGGCCATGGCACATACTTTTTACTAACATTTCTAGTTAAATAAGTGCCATTTGAAGGATATTTTGGAAAGCTACAATATTATCTGTGGTCTTAGCTTGTAATCATTTATCAGTCAGATAATACTCCCCCCCAATTCAAAAGTATGTATTTCAAAATGTTGCAGCCCATACAGAAACCTGTGTGACCTGTCTAGGTTCATCTCCCCAATAGACGTGTTTTATATAAAGACAAAACTTAATTTATGTTATCTGGAACAGAGACTAAATATTTATCTACTTGTTAGGAAATATTCACCTTCATATTATATTTGCATGAGTGAAAAGAAATGAAGAGAAAACATGAAGTAAACAAATTTCTATACTCCATGAGAAGGAACATGAATTACATCCTTTCTGTTCTTATTCATTACTAGTGCTGATAAATTGTTGTCAAGTCATATGTAGATTCCTGCAAATGAGTCTGACCATCAGAGGCTCCTGACAACATGTCACCAGGCAACAGCTCATGGATTCACCCTTCTTCCTTCCTGCTCTTGGGAATCCCAGGACTGGAAGAGTTGCAGTTCTGGCTTGGTATACCATTTGGAACAGTCTATCTTATTGCTCTCCTAGGGAATGCCATTCTTCTATTTGTGATCCATCTTGAGCACAGCCTTCACCAGCCTATGTTCTACTTATTGGCCATGCTGGCTCTGACTGACTTGGGCCTGTCTACAGCAACTGTTCCCAGAGCACTTGGCATATTCTGGTTGGGCTTCCATAAGATTGCCTTTAAGGACTGTGTGGCTCAAATGTTTTTCATACATCTGTTTACAGGCATGGAAACATTCATGCTTGTAGCTATGGCCTTTGATCGCTACATTGCCATCTGTAACCCTCTCCGATACAATACTATCCTCACCACCAGGATGATCTGCATTATTGCTGGGGTTGGACTATTTAAAAATTTCATTTTTGTTTTTCCACTTATATTTCTCATTCTAAGGCTTTCATTCTGTGGACACAATATCATACCACACACATATTGTGAGCATATGGGCATTGCCCGGCTTGCATGCGTCAGCATCAGGATTAATGTATTATTTGGCTTAATACTCATATCTATGATACTTCTGGATGTTATTTTGATTGCTCTGTCCTATGTGAAAATTCTTCATGCTGTATTCAAACTCCCATCCTGGGAAGCCAGGCTCAAAGCTCTTAATACCTGTGGTTCTCATGTGTGTGTGATCTTGGCTTTCTTCACTCCAGCCTTTTTCTCCTTTTTGACTCATCGATTTGGACACAACATTCCACGGTATATCCACATTCTCCTTGCTAACTTGTATGTGATCATTCCACCAGCTCTTAACCCTCTTATTTATGGGGTGAGAACCAAACAGATTCGAGATTGTGTGATGATATTTTTTTGCAAGGAAGCTTGACAGTGAGCCTATGACTTGTACTCTTCAAGTTTTTTACTTCATTAAGAGAATAACTTATGTGCAATTAAGCTGAAATAGAATAAATGTTTTACAGAATATTATACTAAACACAGTGTTTCTTTATTCATGGGCCGTAAACAAAATAAATATTGTGGTGTATCTTCATTCCAATTTTTAATAAAATACTTTTGACTGATAAATGAGTTTCCTTTCTATAATGCATATTACATCCTTGTTTCAATATAAAGAAGTCCCAGTACTACTTTCACAATCCTTTTATAAGAATTCATTGATTATTGAGGACGGGTTTGATGATATTATTTTTTAAATCACATTTGCACTGGTGGATGACAATGCATTGTTTAAGATGTGGGTTCCAGGAGTCCTGATCAATAAAATCAATCATAATTCCAATTTCTTTTATGATTAAATTGGCTCCCATCATTATGTAATGATGGGCAAGAAAATATTGAAAAAAATCATAGCATTACTTTATAATCTCTTCTCACTTTTGAAGAAACAACTACTTCAATTACATAATGTCAAATATGGAGAGAACCTTTACTTTGAATCCAAGCAAGAAGGAATTCTCCCAGATGACAAAAAAAAGTACATGGAGAAATAAGTGTAGGGTACTAAAGTAGAGAGAGATAAAAAGAAGAAAGAAAACTCATAGTTTAACCATCATGAAGCTTATCATGCACAGAATCAATCTCATCTTTACACTGAACCACCAAAATTCTACAAAGTTATCATTGTCTCACAGGTCAAAAAGTTTACCCAAATCTTTTAATTTTACTTCCGATACAACAATCACCATGTCTTCCAGAATGTGTGTGTGTGTGTGTGTGTGTGTGTGTGTGTGTTCATTGTTTTTTTTTTTTGTTTTTTGTTTTTTCTTTTTTGGTTTTTTTCTTTTTTCTTTTTTTTTCTTTTCTTTTTTTTTTTTTTTTTGGCTATCAAAGGTCTTTTGTGTTTCCATAAGTGTAGAATGTTTTGGGTTGTTTATTGAAAAACATCATGAGAATTTTTAATGAGATATCACTAAATCTTTAAATTACATTTACTAGGATGGGACAGGCCTTGCAAAGGAACAGCCTCAACTTGTAGAGGGGATTTGAGGAAGTGGTGTTCAGGAGAAGCAAAAAGAATGACTCCAGTCAAATTGTGGGTACAAGCTGATAGCCTGTCTTCTGATAGAGACAGCTTTCTGAAGATCACCAGGCAGCTCAACTCTGGTAGACCAAAGTCCAGGGATTTATTTATGTATCAAATCAATCACCCACTCCAAGATCCCTCTTGATTATCCCACCACTCAGCATTTCTTTTTACTTTAACCTCTTGAGTCTTAGGAAAAGACAGCAAGGAGATTATTCTTAATATGGTAAATGAATTCAGTGATCTGCTTGCTTTTGTAAGAACAGACAATAAGCTATCTAGGTGGAATCCAGCTCTGAGATCACCACTATCATGCCATGGCCTAAATTCTCCCTGTCCCAGGCTGACCTTGAACTCTGGAATAGGCATGCCTTTGTATCTTTATGATAAGCTGTCTCATACTGCAGCTGCCTCTCTTCTTTTAGGTCCATGAAACCCCTCATATAATCCATATTGCATCCTACTATTTTGCATTGTTGAGAAATCCTGTGTACATATTTTGAACTCATGATTTCAGAGTTCTTTGCTACAGTCTTAAGGGCTGTGGGCATCATATTCCTCATAGGTATTGTGAGCACATGGGCACTGCCCATCTACTTTGTGCCACCATCAGAGCTAACATATTTGGTTTTATCAACATTTCTCACTTGCTCCTGGATGTGGTTCTTATTATTCTATCTTGTGTCAAGATCTGTAGGGCCTCCTTTTTGGGGACCCCCACTCAAATCTCAGGATGGTGCTCCCCAAGAAACTCGAGAGACCAGCTTGATGCAAATGCATGAGGCAGTTTAATATTGGAGCTCCAGGATGACTAGTATCTCACTCAGGAGACAGAGGAGTCAACCCCGAGGCTCAGAAGTTAGGGGCTTATATAGGAAAAGTTAGGGGGTTTGGCATGGTTACATATAATTGGCTGATTTAAACATTAACAGGGAGAATAGGTGCCCAGTTACATCAGCAAGCAGTACGTGCAGATTGGCATTTCAGCAACGTGGGAAGATAGCTTCTTTTGGTTAGCAAGAGGTCAGGTTAACCTCAAACTGCATCGAGGAGGGAGACTGGAGACCAGGGGGCCCAGTCCAGATAGCCCATGACTCAGTGGAGAGTGGAGATTGTCTAGACATGTCCCTTATCCTTCATGGCCAGTTAGTTCCCAGAATAATTCATTAGCCTTATTTCAGGCCTGCCCAGGCATGCCCAGGCCTATCCTGTTCTGCTGCCTCTATCGTGGGCTCTGAAAAATTTAAAACTTCCTTCAGATCTTGTATGCAGTGTTCTGTCTACCTTCCCAGGAGCCCAGACTCAAGGCTTTTAATAATGTTAATGCTCATAAATATATATTATAACATATACATTTTAATATATGTAATATAGAAATATGAATTGTAACATATACACAATATATTATACACAATGAATATATAAATATATACATTATAATACACTGTATATGTGTATGTATATATGTATACATATATGTAAGCATACACATATATGAAGCATACCAATCTCTAAGGAGACTGAGGCATAAAGGTGTCCTGCTAGCAGTCAGCCTAGGATAACCCTGATGTTCAATAATAGTAAAATTAACCTATTCATTTTGTTACTTTCATTTCATTTCATTATTATACTCCAATTTTCATATATTCAAGTTCTGTTACACCTTATACTCCCATTCACTGAGCAAATTATCTCATCAGTTTTTTCATGGCAATATTATATTATTTTTAAAGCATCTGAGAAGAACTGATGTGTTGAAATTAAAAGCAGGTGAGTGTGCATATTCAAAATTCACACTGGGATGTGTTCAGACTGGTTTTTTCCATAATTTAGTACATTTTGCAAATGTTTTGAAAATATGAAGAATAGAAGTTTTTCGTGTAGTTAGAACATCTGCCGTACATTTGTAAATGAAGTCTTCCATGTAGTTCAGCTTCTTATATATTCTATTATTTATTTTTTTGTTCATTTGTTTTATTGATAGCTATAATAACCTCTTAAATCTCTAATTTTGCCTTATGTGTCTAACCATTTCTATAATAAATATAATTCATCAGAGTTATTTGCCAAGTTATTTGGTAATTAGGTATTCCCCCAGCCATACTTTTGCTACCTTATGTTCTTATCCCTCATTATTTATTAGATATATTTTTTCTGACTTCATAATCTTAAGTAGGAGTCAAACACAGCTGGGGAAAAAGCTGCTCTTTAAAGCAGTTCTGGGACAAATGGACTAATGGATATTTCTCCTAAAATTTTTTTCTACAATGGTGAAGAATGGGTTCAAAGTGCTTTTTTCCCTCAAAAATTTGTTTGGCTTAAATTTATGAGATTTGTGTAATTGCTTATTTTTATTTCCAATTGTTCTTAAAGGTAAACATGTTTTACATGTCTTGACTATAGAGTATTGGCTCATAAGTTATTGGACATGATTTAAAAGATATATTGTTGATAACATATGGTAAGTTTAAAACTGATAATTCAGAGCTATCTTAAGCAACATGTGGCATGACACAACCCAAGAAAAACAGGCCTCTAAGACATTTCTAAATTGACAAAATGTTTTATGTAGTTCATATCCTAGAAATTAGACTTATAAGGAACAAGATTTAAAATAATGTCTGTTTAATAAGTTACACTGTCATATATTCAAATATAAGAACTGATAGACAAACTTTACAATATAAAAGTAATGTGTTTGCCATTATTTTTAAGGAAAAAAAAGATTGTTTAAAACTGGGCTTTGCTTTCAAAAATTGTAGTTATGCTTTAATATTACAGGTCCTTTTGTTATTTGATCTTCATACAATGGGTCTGGTTATAGGCTACTTCTTGCAGGACCAGTGGGTGTAGGTCTGGCCTTAGAGATAATAGACTCAGATCAAAAGATTTATATTTGAGTTAATACAAAGCTCAGAGCTGCTTCAGCAGAGGCTTGAGAGATGCTGCTTTCATCTTGCAGGCCTCACCTAGAGAGTTTCTGGCCAAAAGAACATTTTTAACAGATTTATACCAATGTGGTTCAAAATACAATTCAAACTTAGATCTGTAAAAGATTAATAAGACTATATAGAAATTATGAAAGCATCAAAATTTGGCTTGCCTATTTCATACAAAATTATTACAGATTTAAATGGTTGTTTTTTGCTTTGTGGATCCTGATAATTTTAAGAGCATAAGCTAACTTTAAAAAAACCAATAAGATAATTTCATTAGGAAAATTTTCCTCAAGAAATGGCTAATAGCCTTACCTTATGTGGGAAAAATATTTTGTCGCTACTTCAGTACAAAAAACCCAAGATCTTAAAGTTTTATTCATAAAATTTTATTATAGACATTTGCTCTTAACAATGGGCCTTTAAAATTTTTAAGTAAATGATTTTCAAAAGGTGTTAAGACAAATTATTTGGCTAAGACACTGCTTTAAGCTTCCCACAAGAGGATTTAAGCCTCTGATCTTCTCAAGGTAAATGAAAAATAAATATAAAGAGACATAACTTAAAGAAAGCTACCCTAAGTATTTGTCAACACTTTATGTTATGTGTTCACTGTCATTCCTTGACAAAGAGAACATTAATGAAAAATCTCTCCAAATATAGTTTTAACATCCTTCAATAAAGATTTGGTGTGATAATAAAGTGTTACAAGTTAAAATCATAAAAATATTTTTTTTAAAAAAGAAATGTTTAAGAGTCTGATAAAATATTTGTTCCTTATTTCAAACAACAATTAAATTAATTATTGTTAATTACATGGCAAGCCTTTTAAAGCAAAATTAATAATTGTTATCTAATAGATAAATTATCAGAATTTGCCTCCATACATACCTTTATATTTCTATAGATTTATACATACATCCAATAAAAAAGCATCTGTTGTGGGAGTAAGGCTCATATAATTAGATAACATGTTTATTCTTTTGAGTTTCCCCTTGCTTCAGCTTTAAAATGTTAAAAATCAAACTATATATATATATATATATATATATATATATATATGTATATATATATATATATATATATATATATATATATATATATATATCATGGCTTACAATTTATTAAAATTATTTCTTTTATTCATGCTACTAATTCTTAAATTTTACAATTATTTATACAAATACAATTCAAGTTAAAAAATTTAAAAATATACATATTGACAGCTTTTTAAGCTTTCTATTTACAACTGTTTTAACAAAAAACAAAAATAAAATTAGACATTGCATATGTTATTTTTCTATACTAAATGTTCCATCAGATTAAGACAAATATCATCACTGACTATTACAGTCAGTCATTTGAGATGTTTTATTAACAATTTATTATCAGTCATATTACTGATATTCCTTATAATCCTTAAGAACAAGATATTGTGGAACAGGCCCATAAAACTTTAAAACAATATTTTTATTAAAAAAAGGGGGGAGAATCATATCTCTGTATACCACAAAAAATTTGAAATTTTAAATTGTCCCTACCTGCAGGACAGTTAACCCGGGTCCTTGGGCCACCTAGGAGAGGGCGAGAGACAAGAGACACAAGAGACGGACAGCAAGACAGTATTCTGATCAAGCTGTCAAATTTTACTTTTTACACAAGGCAATTTAAAGGGAAGCAAGCAGGATGTAGGGAGGGGTAAAGGGGGAAAGCCATTGTATTTGGGGAACAGTTTCAGGGAGCTAGTATCATTTCTCAGGAACAGTTTCTCAGAATTGTCTCTCAGAATCTCAGGGAAAATCTTGGTGATTGATATAGGAACTTGGCAGGAGAAATTGATTATGAGGAGGTGAAGTGGAAAGGAGTTGCTATGGTAACCTAACCACAGGTGAGCTTCATTTGTTCTAGCCCACTCAGGTGAGCTCTGTATGTACTATCTAGCTACTTGGCTAATCTTTAAGCTAGTACTTTTCCTTCTAAAAGTCAGGCTAGAAGAAGCAGGCTAGAAATGGCTGAAAGGAGAAGGTTTTGAGATCTATGTGAGAATGGTTCCTGGCATCTCCCCCCTTCTCTGTATAAAAGAGAGCAGAGGTCAGACAGCCATTGATGGAAAGCAGATGAGGTACCAAGATAATGGAGCAGCGTCTGTCTTAGGATCATCCCAGTCACCATCCATCACCCTTTCCTGTCCCTGGGTGTCTCCACCAGTCTCTAGAGACCCCTGTCTTAGGTGGGTGTGGGCCTGGGAAGGTGCCCATCATCGGCAACTACTCAGCAAATTTACTGTTTATTGGTACCTTGAGCTTGTGGGCTCCTTCTGGAGTCCCAGTTGGAATGGCTGTGACAGGAATGCTCTCTCTCCTGGGGCACTTGAGTGTGCCTTTTGGGCTGTTCAGTAATTGCCCTGGGGGGCTGGGTAGCCAGCTCTCGATCCTCCAAAGCCAAATGATAGGTAATGTATCTGAATGGGCTTGGCTGCCAAGTCATCTACGTGCTTTTTAATTAGGGCAGTGAGGCGTTTAAAAGCCCATGGTCCAAAAGAACATAACAATAATAGACCTACAAATGGTCCTAGGATACTAGGTAAAAGTGTACTGAGCCATGGAGAGGTGGAAAACCAATTTTTATACCAGATTTCTTTCTGTTCTCTTTCTCTATTGTGTTTTTTCTAGTCCTTCTCTGACTTTTTTCATGCTATCTCTTACAACTCCTGTTTTACTAGCATAGAAACAGCATTCTTCTTCTTTTTTTTACTGTTTTTATTTTCTATATTCTTTGTTTACATTACGAAGGCTTTCCCCTTTCCCAGTTCCCCCCTCACCATATGTCCCATATGTCCTCTCCCTCCCCCCCCACTGCCTATTCCCCAATTACCACCCCACTATTTCTCTGTCTGTTCTGGTACTCTCTTACAAGACTGGATCCAGTCCTTTCAGGACCAGGGTACTCTCCTTGCTTCTTGGAATCTTCTGACTTGCTAATTGTGTCTTGCATATTTAGAGCTTCTGGGCTCATTAATATCCACTTATCAGTGATTGCATTTCATGTGTATTCTTTTGTGATTGGGTTAACTCACTTAGAATGATATTTTCCAGATCCAACCATTTGCCTACAAATTGCATGAATTCATTATTTTTAATTGCTGAGTAATATTCCATTGTATAAATATACCACATTTTCTGTATCCATTCTTCCTTTGAGGGACATCTGGGCTCCTTCCAACTTCTGGCTATTATAAATAAGGCTGCTATGAACATAGTGAAGCATGTGTCTTTATTGCATGCAGGGGAATCATCTGGGTATATGCCCAGAAGTGGTATGACAGGGTCCTCTGGAAGTGTCATGCCCAATTTTCTGAGGAACCAACAGACTGATTTCCAGAGTGGTTGTACCATCTTGCAGTCCCACCAACAGTGAAGGAGTGTTCCTCTTTCTCCACATCCTCACCAGCACCTGTTGTCTCTTGAGTTTTTAATCTTAGCCATTCTGACTGGTGTGAGATGGAATCTCAGGGTTGTTTTGATTTGCTTTTCCCTGATGACTAATGATGTTGAACATCTCTTAAGTTGTTTCTCAGCCATCTGAATTTCTTCTGGTTTAAAATTCTTTGTTTAGCTCTGTACCCCATTTTTTGATAGGGTTATTTGGTTCTTTGGGGTCTAACTTCTTGAGTTCTTTGTATACATTCATTCTTCTTTTAAAGCTGCGCAAAGTCCGCCCTGTTGGAGGAATAGGAGATCAAGCCCCCGCCTATTTTGGAGGACAACCTCAGCTAGGGAGTCAATGGAGTCAGAGAGATAAATTATCCTCTGCTGAAGGCGCTGGACATCTTGGTCGATGGTGGCACTTAGCTCTGTTTAGCTAGAGTTAGAAAGAACAAGGAAAGAAATACCTGTTCTTGCTCCCATAGCTCCGAGGCCAAGTAGGACAGAGATAGGTTCTCTGAGTCTCCAGTGGATATGGATTGATCCCACAGGTGGAAAAATTCTTCAGAGTGGTAATAGACTAAATGAGGAACCATCTTAATAAGGATGCAAAACTCAGGGCTCTCTCCATTCTTATGATTTTGAAAGTCCAAGGCAGAGAGGCAAGATATAAGGCCAATAAGGCATGCCCACCAGATTTCCTCCAGGGGTTGGGGACAATAAAATAATTGTCAGGAAGGGGAAAATAGGTTTCATTACACAAATGAGCATAAACTGTGGGGACATTTGTTCCACTAGAGATCACACAAAGTCCCAGGCCAGATATTTGGGTTAATGAAAGACCTGGCCAAGCACCCTTCTGCCAGCGGCAGTGCTGTGGATCATCAGCATGGAGGGGATCACCGAGAAGGGCAATTCCTTCATAAAAGGGTAGTTGGGAATGGTAGCACAACCAGCAATCTTCAACAAGTTCAGGGGAAGTTTCATTTAAGGTAAGAAAAGTCTGATTAACTAAAGAAAGTATAAGATTCTTAGTGGGAGCTGGCTGTGGAGATGGTACAGGCAGAATAGTCGCTGATGGCCTAGCTGGTGGCTGGAGGGCAAATACAGAAGGTAAGGAGGTGCCTTTAAGAGAAGGAGCACAGGTGATGTCCTGGTCAATTCCTTTAGGAGGAACAGGACGAGGTACCAACACAGCATTAGGTCCCATTGGGACTGGCTGGACATGATGTAAAGGCTCTTTAAGCAGATTAACAGAGAAAATAACACCTGTATCAAAGCCAAGTACATAGAGGCGAAGACCCCATTCTTAGCCTTTTTGCCAATATAGATTGATTGGGAGATTTTGCATAGGTGGTAAGCTTAATTTGTAAAGGTGTGCACAATCCCTTTGTAGAGGGATTAGAGGCTTTGCAGGACTCATCATCTGTTTGAAAACTAGCTGGAGGTGTAACATTGTGATTTACTTGTATAAAATCCCATGAGGAGAAGACCAGAGGCTCTCCCAAGAATCCCAAACAACCAAAGTAAATCCTGTGGGTGCCTTAAAGAAAACAAATGGCAGGCCATGTTCTACCTTGTCTACACTTGATATCTGTAAAATTTAAATATATGGTCTTTTGACACCATGAAGGGGGCAATCAGCAGTAGCCAATATTTCCCCTTTAATCTGTTTATAATTTGTCTAATTTTCAGCTAAATAAAATTGCCATGTAAAGAGGGATGTGGAGTCTGTAGATATCTGTGGTGTCAGCATTAGTAGGAGACATCCAAAGGTGTCGAGGACTGTGGCCAATTTTGATTATAATCAGCATCATCTATTGCCTCAGTATTAGCACACTCTGGCAGCTAGCATGTTCCTTCAGCATCCTGCAGAAAAAAAAACCTACAAACATGCCCTCTTCTCCACACTCAGAGAGTTCCCTGGCATTTCCCTTTTCTTTAGCTCTGAGTAAATAATCCTAGTAACACTGTTCACCTACACTAAAAGTGTGAGAAGCAGAGCTGTCAGATGTGACCTATGCTGCTCTTAAAATTAGCTTTTAGAGTAAGGAAGAATGTGAACTCCACTCTTTTCAAGAGCTATATATGAGGCGGAGATTAAAAAACTGATAAGTACTATAATAACAAGAGATGTCATTTCAATATCTACTTCTGAGAAACATCACACCTATCATTATTACTCATGTTGTATCATACAGTTATAATTTGTCAACAAGCTTTCTTCTGCATCTGATTTCATGGAGAAGTGTTTTAGTAAGTTAAGTCACTTCCAAGCTATTTCTCATGCCACTAAACAGTAGGGTCAAAATTTCTGAACACTTGAAATTAAAGATGTTACACAGTCTGAATCTATGCTTGTAAAATTTGTTTTTCTTTTAATTTATTTTTTACTAGATATTTTCTTTACTTACAATTCAAATGTTATCCTTTTTCCTTCGAAGCAGTATAAAGAAAGAGGGAGAAGAAATGGGGCTAAAGAAGGATAGATGATACACAATTTCCTCAAAGGCAAAAAATCTGCATGATTCTGATTACTATATTTTTACTTTAAAAAAAACCAAAGTGAATAAAGAGTAGAAAGAAAGAAGTGCCAAATTGAGAGTTTACAAGCAGACCCACATATGTCATTGGATCTTGGTATTTAAAGCAAATCAGCACTCAGAGGACTCCCAGCCGCCATTTCTGCTTCTGCTCAGATGGGACAAGCGGTCCCAGGTGCCCAAGATATTCGAGGAGTTTAAGATCTCTGGGGACGCAGGCCACCCGGAGCTGGGCAGAGCAGTAGTTCCTGTGTGCCAGCCAGGTGTAGGTTCTGTGCCCTGCGGGGTGTCCTGCACTCACTGCCACCATTTTTGCTGTTGCTCAGACAGGACAAGCAGACCCAGGTACCTGAGACATCCCAAGTTTAAGATCTCTGGGGATGTAAGCCACCAGGCCGTGACCTGCACACAGGATCTGGGCAGAGCAGAAGTTCCTGTGTGCCAGCCAGGCATAGGTTCTGTGCCCTGTGGGGTGTCCTGAACTTGGAGGACTCCCAGCCGCCATCTCTGCTTCTGCTTAGACAGTACAAGTGGCCCCAGGTAGCTGAGATATCCAGAGTTTAAGATCTCTGGGGATGCAGGCCACCAGGCTGTGATCTGCACACAGGAGCTGGGCAGAGCTGTAGTTCATCTGTGTGCCAGCCAGGCATGGGTCCTGTGCCCTGCAGGGTGTTCTTCACTCCCTGCTGCCATCTTTGCTTCTGCTCTGGCAGGACAAGCGGCCTCAGGTACCCAAAATATCCCAAGTTTAAGATCTCTGGGGACGCAGGCCTCCAGGCTGCAACCTGTGCATAGGATCTGGGCAGAGCAGCAGTTCATCTGTGTGCCAGCCAGGCATGGGTCCTGTGCCCTGCAGGGTGGTCAGCACTTGAGGGAGCTCCCAACTGCCATTTCGCTCCCCGAACAGAGCAGACAAGCAGCATCAGGTCTACAGAGACAACAGAGTATAACATTGCTTGGAACAAGATAAACCAGGGTTCCAACAGCACCCAAGAGGAGGGCAGCACATCAGCAATATTTGCCAGGAGAAACCAAGAAATCCAGTGGTGGGGAAATAGCCTTATGGGCTCACAGGGGGCTCAAGCATTAGCCAGTGACTACTGGACCAACTAAAGCCAGAGATAACCAGATGGCAAAAGGCAAACATAGGAACGTTACTTACAGAAATCAAGGCAATATGGCAGGATCTGAACACAATTCTCTGACAGCGGTAAGTCATGGATACCCCCAAACACCAGAAAAACAAGATTTAGATCTAAAATCACTGATCATGATGCTTTTAGAGGAATACAAGAAGGACATAAATAAATCTCTTAAAGAAATACAGGAGAAGCAGCCATCTTGCCCCAGACCCCCGCGCGCAAACAGCGGGCACACTGGACACAGTGAGCCGCTGGAATCAGGTGCGTGGCCAGAGTTATAGCTTAGCTTAGCTCTGCAGGAGATCCGAGCACAGAAAGCTCAGCTGCTGGTGCAGACTACCGGCCGGGACCAGCTCTCTGAGCGGACTAGCAGCGAGGGGCCACCGGGCCTCCTCAGGGCACAGCTCGGAACTCTAGCAGCTGGAGTCAGGGGCCTGGACTCAGAGCGAGCATAGTCCAGCACAGACAACGCAGCCAGAAGGGAGCAGCAGAGCCGGGTACCAGCAGCTCAGCCAAGGCCACGCGGTGCCTTCAGCTGGGGCAGCCATCTTGCCCGAGACCCCCGCGCACAAACAGCGGGCACACTGGACACAGTGAGCGGCTGGAATCAGGTGTGTGACCAGAGTTATAGCTTAGCTTAGCTCTGCAGGAGATCCGGGCACAGAAAGCTCAGCTGCGGGTGCAGACTACCGGCCGGGACCAGCTCTCTGAGCGGACTAGCAGCGAGGGGCCACGGGGCCACCGGGCCTCCTCGGGGCACAGCTCGGAACTCTAGCAGCTGGAGTCAGGGGCCTGGACTCAGAGCGAACATAGTCCAGCACAGACAACGCAGCCAGAAGGGAGCAGCAGAGCCGGGTACCAGCAGCTCAGCCAAGGCCACGCGGTGCTTTCAGCTGGGGCAGCCATCTTGCCCCAGACCCCCGCGCACAAACAGCGGGCACACTGGACACAGTGAGCAGCTGGAATCAGGTGCGTGGCCAGCGTTACAGCTTAGCTTAGCTCTGCAGGAGATCCGAGCACAGAAAGCTCAGCTGTGGGTGCAGACTACCGGCCGGGACCAGCTCTCTGAGCAGACTAGCAGCGAGGGGCCACCTTGCTGCCTCGGGCACAGCTCAGAACTCTAGCAGCTGGAGTCAGGGGCCTGGACTCAGAGCGAGCATAGTCCAGCACAGACAAGCTGCCAGAAGGGATCTGTCTCCTGGGGACAGGCATGCTGTGCTTTCAGCAGGGCGCCATCTACAATAAGACCAACTAACGCCAGAGATAAAGAGATGGCAAAAGGCAAACGTAGGAACGTTATTAACAGAAATCAAGGCAATATGGCACCATCTGAACCCAATTAGACAACCACAGCATGTCCAGGATACCCCAGCACACCAGAAAAACAAGAGTTAGATATAAAAGCACAGGTCATGATGCTCCTAGAGGAACACAAAAAAGACATAAACAAATCTCTTAAAGAAATGCAGGGGAACATCAATAGGGTAGAAGCTCTTACAATCCAAACACAAAAAACACTTAAAGAACTCCAGGAGAATATGGGCCATCAGACAGAAACCAATAAAGAGGAAATGAGAAAATCAGTTAAAGAAATGCAGGAGAACTTGAAACAACAGGCAGAAGTCATGAAAGAGGGAACGCAAAAATATATTAAAGAATTACATGAAAACACAAACAAACAAATGATGGAACTGAGCAAAACCATCCAAGATCTGAACACAGAGGTAGAAACAACTAAGAAATCACAAAAGGAGGCAACCTTGGAGATAGAAAACCTTGGGAAGAAATCAAGATGTAGATGCAAACATAAACAACAGAATACAAGAGATAGAAATAAGAATCTCTGATGCTGAAGATAACATAGTAACCATTGACTCCACAGTCAAAGAAAACGCAAAATCCAAAAGGCTTGTAACCCAAAACATCCAGGAAATCCAGGACACAATGAGAAGACCAAACCTAAGGATTATAGGGATAGATGAGAGTGAAGATCTACAACTTAAAGGGCCAGCAAATATCTTTAACAAAATTATGGAAGAAAACTTTCCTAATTTAAAGAGAGAGATGCCCATGAATATACAAGAAGCCTACAGAACTCCAAACAGACTGGACCAGAACAGAAACACCTCCCGTCACATAATAATCAAAACCCCAAATGTACTAAACAAAGAAAGAATATAAAAGGCAGTAAGAGAAAAGGGCCAAGTAACATATAAAGGAAGACCTATCAGAATCACACCAGACTTCTCTCCAGAAACCATGAAAGCTAGAAGATCCTGGGCAGACCTCATGCAGACCCTAAGAGAAAACAAATGTCAGCCAAGACTACTATACCCAGCAAAACTCTCAATCAACATAGATGGAGAAATCAAATTATTCCATGACAGGACCAAATTTACACAATATCTTTCCACTAACCCAGCTCTACAAAGGATAATAGGAGGAAAACTCCAACACAAGGAAGGGAATGGCACCCAAGAAAAAGCAAGACAGTAAACTTCTTCCATCAAACTCAAAGGAAGATAACTACTCAAAAACAAAAATAACATCAAAAATGTCAGGAAGTAATAATCTCTATTCCTTAATATTTCTTAACATCAATGGACTCAACTCCCCAATAAAAAGACATAGACTAACAGACTGGATACGGAAACAGGACCCTACATTTTGCTGCTTACAGGAAACACACCTCAGAGTCAAAGACAAACACTACCTTAGAGTAAAAGGATGGAAGACAATTTTGCAAGCAAATGGTCACAGGAAGCAAGCTGGAGTAGCCATTTTAATATCAGATAAAATTGACTTTCAACCCAAAGTCATCAAAAGAGACACAGAAAGTCACTTCCTGCTAGTCAAAGGAAGAATCCACCAAGAGGAACTCACAATTCTAAACATCTACGCTCCAAATGTAAGGGAACCCTCATTTGTAAAAGAAACCTTACTAAAGCTCAAAGCACACATTGCACCTAACACAATGATTGTGGGGGACCTCAATACTCCACTATCTACAGTGGACCAACCAGGAAAACAGAAACTAAACAGAGACACGGAGAAACTCATCGAAACTTTGGAGCAATTGGATTTAACAGATATATATAGAACATTTCACCCTAAAGCAAAAGACTATACCTTTTTCTCAGCCCCTCATGGTACCTTCTCCAAAATCGACCATATAATTGGATACAAGACAGATCTCAACAAATATAAAAAGATCGAACTAATCCCATGCCTCTTATCAGATCACCATGGAGCAAGAGTGTTCTTCAATAGCAACAAAAACAACAGAAAATCCCCATATGCTTGGAGGCTGAACAATATTCTACTCAATGATACCTTAGTCCAGGAAGAAATAAAGAAAGAAATCAAAGAATTCTTAGAACTTAATGAAAATGAAGGCACAACATACCCAAATCTATGGGACACAATGAAAGCAGTGCTTAGAGGAAAACTCATAGCCCTGAGTGTCTCCAAAAAGAAACAGGAGAGAGCATATACTAGCAACTTAATGGCGCACTTGAAAGCTCTGGAACAAAAAGAAGCAATTTCACCCAGCAGGAGTAGAAGACAGGAAATCATCAAACTCAGGGCTGAAATCAATCAAGTTGAAACAAAGGGAACCATACAAAGAATCAACAAAACCAGGAGCTGGTTCTTTGAGAAGATCAACAAGATAGATAAACCCCTAGCCAGACTTACTAAAGGGCACAGAGACAGTATTCAAATTAACAAAATTAGAAATGAAAAGGGAGATATAACAACAGAAACTGAGGAAATTCAAAAAATCATCAGATGCTACTACAAAAACCTATACTCAACACAACTGGAGAATCTGGAGGAAATGGACAATTTCCTCGACAGTTACCAAATACCAAAATTAAACCAGGATCAAATAGATCGTCTAAACAGACCCATAACCCCCAAAGAAATAGAAGGGGTCATAGACAGTCTTCCAACCAAAAAGAGCACAGGACCAGACGGTTTTAGTGCAGAATTTTATCAGACCTTCAAAGAAGTCCTGATACCGATACTCTTCAAATTATTCCACAAAATAGAAACAGAAGGAACACTACCCAACTCATTCTATGAAGCCACAATTACCCTGATACCAAAACCACACAAAGATCCAACTAAGAAAGAGAACTACAGGCCAATTTCTCTTATGAATATCGATGCAAAAATACTAAACAAAATACTTGCCAACCGAATCCAAGAACACATCAAAACGATCATTCACCATGATCAAGTTGGCTTCATCCCAGGGATGCAGGGATGGTTCAATATATGGAAATCCATCAACGTAATCCACCACATAAACAAACTCAAAGAAAAAAACCACATGGTCATCTCATTGGATGCTGAAAAAGCATTTTACAAAATTCAGCATCCTTTCATGCTAAAGGTCCTAGAAAGAACAGGAATTCAAGGCCCATATCTAAACATAGTAAAAGCAATATACAGCAGACCAGTAGCCAACATCAAGGTAAACGGAGAAAAACTCGAAGCAATCCCTCTAAAATCAGGGACTAGACAAGGCTGTCTCCTCTCACCATATCTCTTCAATATAGTACTTGAGGTACTAGCTAGAGCAATTCGACAACAGAGGGAAGTCAAAGGGATACAAATCAGAAAGGAAGAAGTCAAACTATCACTATTTGCAGATGATATGATAGTTTACTTAAGTGACCCAAAAACCTCCACCAGAGAACTCCTGCAACTGATAAACAACTTCAGCAAAGTGGCTGGCTATAAAATCAACTCAAGTAAATCAGTAGCCTTCCTATACGGGAAGGATAAGCAGGCCGAGAAAGAAATTAGGGAAATCACACCCTTCACAATAGCCACAAATGATATAAAGTATCTTGGAGTGACGCTAACCAAACATGTGAAAGATTTATAGGACAAAAACTTCAGGTCTCTGAAGAGGGAAATTGAAGAAGACATCAGAAAATGGGACAATCTTCCATGCTCGTGGGTTGGCAGGACTAATATAGTCAAAATGGCAATCTTGCCCAAAGCAATATACAGATTCAATGCAATCCCCATCAAAATCCCAAATCAGTTCTTCATAGAGCTAGAAAGAGCAATTCTCAAATTCATCTGGAATAACAAAAAACCCAGGATAGCTAAAACTATCATCAATAGCAAAAGAACTTCTGGGGGAATCAATATCCCGGACCTCAAGCAATATTACAGAGCAGTGGTATTAAAAACTGCATGGTATTGGTTCAGTGACAGGGAAGTGGATCAATAGAATAGGATCGAAGACCCAGAATTGAACCCACACATCTATGGCCAATTGATCTTCGACAAAGGAGCTGAAAACATCCAGTGGAAAAAAAGATAGCCTTTTCAACAGATGGTGCTGGCTCAACTGGAAGTCAACATGCAGAAGAATGAGAATTGATCCACTCTTATCTCCTTGTACTAAACTCAACTCCAAGTGGATCAAGGATCTCCACATAAAACCAGACACACTAAAACTAATAGAAATGAAACTGGGGAAGACCCTTGAAGACATCGGCTCAGGGGAAAAATTCCTGAACAGAACACCAATTGCTTATACTCTAAGAACAAGAATAGACAAATGGGACCTCATAAAACTACAAAGTTTCTGTAAGGCAAAAGACACTGTCAAAAGGATAAATCGGCAACCAACAAATTGGGAAAAAATCTTCACCAACCCCACATCCGACAGAGGGCTAATCTCCAATGTATACAAAGAACTCAAGAGATTAGACCCCAGAAAACCAAATAACCCTATCCAAAAATGGGGTACAGAGCTAAACAGAGACTTTTCACCTGAAGAAATTCAGATGGCTGAGAAACACCTTAAAAAATGTTCAACTTTACTAGTCATTAGGGAAATGCAAATTAAAACAACCCTGCGATTTCACCTCACACCATTCAGAATGGCTAAGATTAAAAACTCAGAAGACATTAGGTGTTGGCGAGGATGTGGAGAAAGAGGAACACTCCTCCACTGCTGGTGGGAATGCAAGCTGGTACAACCACTCTGGAAATCAGTATGGCGGTTCCTCAGAAAACTGGGCGTGATACTTCCGGAGGAGCAAGCCATACCACTCCTGGGAATATACCCAGAAGATTCACCAGCATGCAATAAGGATACATGCTCCACTATGTTCATAGCAGCCTTATATATAATAGCCAGAAGCTGGAAAGAACCCAGATGTCCCTCAACAGAGGAATGGATACAAAAAATGTGGTGTATATACACAATGGAGTACTATTCAGCCATTAGAAACAATGAATTCATGAAATTCTTAGAGAAATGGATGGAGCTGGAGAATGTCATACTAAGCGAGGTGACCCAGTCTCAAAAGAATACCCATGGTATACAGTCACCGATAAGTGGATATTAGCCTAGAAGCTTGGAACACCAAAGACACAAATCACATATCAAGTGATGTCTCACAAGAAGAAAGGAGTGGACACTGGTGCTAGAATGGACCAAAACATCATTTTGGGAGAGTACAAGAACAGTAAAGTGGGAGGGGGTGGATGCGGGAGCAGGGGGAGGGAAAAGGACATGTGGGACCTTTGGGTGTGGGGAACCAGAAAAAGGGAAATGAATTGTAAATATAGAATATATACAATAAAAAAAGAAAAGAAAGTAAAAAAAAAAAGAAAAAAAGAAATACATGAGAAAATGGATCAAAAGGTAGAAGCCCTTACAAGGAAAACACAAAAATCATTTAAAGAAATTCAGGAGAATATGGGTCAAAAGATAGAAGCCAATAAGGAGAAAATGCAAAAATCACTTAAAGAAATACAGGAGAATGTGGGTCAAGAGGCATAAGTCATGAAAGAGGAAACACAAAAATCTTTTAAAGAATTACATGAAAACACAAACAAGCAAGCGAAAGATCTGAGCAAAACCACCCAGGATCTAAAAAACAGAAGTAGAAACAACTAAGAAATCACAAAGGGAGACAACTTTGGAGATAGAAAACCTTGGGAAGAAATCAGAGGCCATAGATATCAACAATAGAATACAAGAGATAGAAGGAAGAATCTCAGATGCCGAAGATACCATAGAAACCACTGACTCAATAGTCAAAGAAAATGGAAAATGTAAAAAGCTTGTAAACCAAAACATCCAGGAAATCCTGGACACAATGAAAAGACCAAATCTAAGGATTATATGTATAGATGAGAGTGAAGATTTACAACTTAAAGGGCCAGCAAATATCTTCAAGAAAATTATGGAAGAAAAACGTCCCCAACCTAAAGAGAGATAGATGCCCGTGAATATACAAGAAGCCTACAGAACTCCAAACAGACTGGACCAGAATAGAAATGCCTCCTGTCACATAATAAACAAAATCCCAAATGTACTAAACAAAGGAAGAATATTAAAGGCAGTAAGAGAAAAAGGCCAAGTAACATATAAAGGAAGACCTATCAGAATTACACCAGACTTCTTACCAGAGACCATGAGAGCTAGAAGATCCTGGGCAGACCTCATGCAGACTATAAGAGAACAAAAATTCCAGCCAAGAGTATAATACACAGCAAAACTCTCAATTGCCATAGTTGGAGAAGCCAAGATATTCCATGACAAAACAAAATTCGCACCATATCTTTCAACAAACCCAGCCCTACAAAGGAAAATAGGGGGAAAACTGCAATAAAGGACGGAAATTGTACCCTGGAAGAAGCAAGATAGAAACCTTCTCTCATCAAACCCAAAAGAAGATAACCACTCAAATATTAAAAATAACTTCAAATATGACAGGAAGTAATAATTACTATTCCTTAATATGTCTTAACTTCAATGGACTTAATTCCCCAATAAAGTTAACTGGGTGAATCTTGCCTCCAAAGTCACCACTCATTCTATGAAGCCACAATTACGCTGATACCAAAACCACATAATGATCCAACAAAGAAAGAGAACTACGGACCAATTTTCATTATAAATATCGATGTAAAAATACTAAATAAAATTCTTGCCAAATACAAAGAACTCAAGAAGTTAGATGCCAAAGAACCAAATAACCCTATTAAAAAATGGGGTACAGCACTAAACAAAGAATTTTCACCTGAAGAAATTCAGATGGCTGAGAAGCACCTTAAGTGATGTTCAACATCATTAGTCATCAGGGAAATGACTAAACAACCCTGAGATTCTACCTCACACCAGTCAGAATGGCTAAGATTAAAAACTCAAGAGACAACAGGTGCTGGGGAGGATGTGGAGAAAGAGAAACACTCCTCCACTCTTGTTGGGATTGCACGATGGTACAACTGCTCTGGAAATCAGTCTGGCATTTCCTCAGAAAATTGTGCATGGCACTTCCAGAGGACCCTGTCATACCACTCCTGGGCATATACCCAGATGAGTCCCCTGCATGCAATAAAGACACATGCTCCACTCTGTTCATAGCACCCTTATTTATAATAGCCAGAAGTTGGAAGGGTGCCAGATGTCCCTCAAAGGAGGAATGGATACAGAAAATGTGGTATATTTATACAATGGAATACTACTCAGCAATTAAAAGCAATGAATTCATGCAATTTGTAGACAAATGGTTGGATCTGGACAATATCATCCTAAGTGGATATTAATGAGCCTAGAAGCTCTGAATACTCAAGGCACAATTAACAAATCAAAAGATTCCCAAGAAGAAGGAAGGAAAGGACCCTGGTCCTTAAAATACTGGATTCAGTTTTGTAGGAGAGTACCAGAACAGAGAAATAGTGGGGGTGTGTGTGATTGGGGAATGGGCAGGGGAGGGGGAAGAGTACTTATGTGACATATGGTGAGGAGGGAACTGGGAGAGGGGAAAGCCTTTGGAATGTAAACAAAGAATATAGAAAATAAAAAAATAAATAAAATGGGGTACAGAACTAAACAAAGAATTTTCCCATGAAGAAATTTGGATGGTTGAGAAGCACCTTAAGAAATGTTCAACATCATTAGTCATTAGGGTGACAGCAGGTGTTGGCGAGAATGTGGAGAAAGAGAACACTCCTCCACTGTTGGTGGCATTGCAAGACGGTACAACCACTCTGGAAATTAGTCTGGCAGTTCCTCAGAAAATTGGGCATGCCACTTCCAGAGGACCCTGTCATACCACTCCTGGGCATATACCCAGAGGATTCACCTGTAGGCAACAAGCACACATGCTCCACTATGTTCATAGAAGCCTTATTTATAATAACCAGAGGCTGGAAAGAGCCCAGATGTCCCTCAATGGAGGAATGTGGTATATTTATACAATGGAATACTACTCAGCAATTAAAATCAATGAATTCATGAAATTTGTAGGCAAATGGTTGGAACTGGAAAATATCCTAAGTGACCTAACCCAATCACAAAAGAATACACATGAAATGCAGTCACTGATATGTGGATATTAACTATCCCAGAAGCTCTGAATACTCAAGACACAATTAGCAAATCATATGATTCCCAAGAAGGGAGGAAAGGGCCCTGTTCCTGACAAGTCTTGATTCAGTATTATAGGGGAGTACCAGAACCGAGAAATGGGAGGGGGTGATTGTGGAATGGGTGGATGGAGGAGGACTTATTGGATATATGGTGTCTTAGTCAGGGTTTTTATTCCTGAACAAATGGCATGACCAAGAAGCAAGTTGGGGAGGAAAGAGTTTATTGAGCTTACACTTCCAAACAGCTGTTCATCACCAAAGGAAGTCAGGACTGGAACTCAAGCAGGCCAGGAAGCAGGAGCTGATGCAGAGGCCATGGAGGGATGTTTCTTACTGGCTTGCTATGTTTGTTCAAAATTCTCTTCATCAGACTTAACCAGAGAACAAAGTCTTTGTTGGGCTTTTTTGAGACTTCCTTTGCAGATGCAATTAATATAAATCTCTTTCCCTTAGCTCTAGGCAGTCTCTTCAGGCAATGGCAAAAAGCAGCCATGTTCTTCACCCAAACATCACAAAACATTGTGTCTCTTGGCCACAAATTAAAGTTCTTCTCCACTGAAACCTCTTGGGCCATCTGGCCTAAACATTTCAAATGTCCCTCAGCACCACTGTCTTCCATATTCCTACTAGAGTGGCCCATTAAACCCCACTTAAAGAATTCCATGGCCTTCCAAATCCCAAGTCCCAAAATCCACATTCTTCTGAATAAAAGCATGGTCAGGCCTATCACAGCAATACCCCAGTCCCTGGTACCAACTTCTGTATTAGTTTGGGTTTCACTGCTGTGAACAGACACCATGACCAATGCAAGCTTTATAAAAGACAACATTTAATTGGGGCTGGCTTACAGGCTCAGAGGTTCAGTCCATTGTCATCAAGGCAGAAACATGGCAGCATCCAGCCAGATATGGTGCAGGAGGAGCTGAGAGTTCTACATCTTCATCTGAAGACTGCTAGTAGAAGACTGACTTCCAGGCGACTAGGGTGAAGGTCTTAACTCCACACCCACAGTGACACACCTAATCCAACAAGGCCACACCTCCTAATAGTGCCTCTCTCTGGGAAAAGCATATACAAACCATCACATATGGTGAGGGGTGAACTGGGGAAGGGGAAATCATTCAGAATGTAAACCAAGAATATAGAAAATAAAAAAGAAAATATTAAAGCAAAAAAAAAAGCAAATCAGCTTTGGAAATCAATTTAAGATGAGTCAGCAAATGGAAATGGAGACCCATAAAACATCTTCCCTCTATGAAGCTTCTTTATAAGCACCTGCTGACTTTATGTTTAAAATACATAGGATCAAATTATAGAGCTAAAGGGAAGTGTTTTGTCATAAATCGCATATCTAACTTCACTTCTGACATCTTCAGTTTCAACTCTCTCAAAGTATCTTTAGCTCAAGAATTTACTATATGGACTCATAAAAATCACTCTAATTCCAATATCAAATATCACATAACTGTATACAGTTTTTTACAGGGAAAGGATTACAATTAGATACAGAATGACATGCTTAGAAAAGCATGTGAACTTTGCAAATGTGAGGCATCTACTGTTCTCTCATGGAGATGAGATGCACTATCCAGACATTGTGTGAGAATGTGCATGGAGGCACATTACTTTCTAAGAAAGCTTACCCAGGCATTCTTTTGTGGTCTCATTCCATGAGCATGACTGCTTGCATACTCGATGTCAACATGGCATTATATTTGCTATTCTCCATGTTGACTAGTGCCACTTGAATAAAATAATCTCTACACATTCCTTGGACAGTTTTCTTTAAGTACGTATATTTTATTAATTCTTTTAATATTTCATACGATGTATTTTGATTCGGTGGCTTGGCTGCACTCTACATAATGACATGTCATTTCCAATTCTTACTTTGTACAAATCCATCAAGAGTAATGAAGAGCTGCACTCTCTGTGCAAATTGAAGTTCTTTGTGACAGGCTTGTTTACAAAGAGGCATGAAGGGGATCCAAATGCATGTTTCTGAATTAGTCAATTTATATCTAAGTGTATCATGGATGATGGCTGCTTAGAATAGACACTTATGAAATAGGACCCAGAAAGCAGAGAGGAAACTCAGACAGAGGGCCTGGATCTTAAAACACACAGTTGGGTATGCAGTTGCAGAATTATGTGCAAAAAAGAAAGCCCAGGCACTTATCTTCTTTGTCCTTCTAAGTGGACACATGGGTTGTGAGAGAACTTGATGTTCTCTGGTTTGTAGCCACCATGTTATCATTTTCTGTTCCATAAAGCCTCTGCCATTGCCTTGAACATCATTTACATAAGACTCATAAGCTTACTGAGTCTTCCTGAGGTCAGTGAAAGGGCAATTGATTGCTTTTCTACATATCAATTATTCAATGTGCTTCAATTTCCCCCATTTTGATTTTAATATTTTTCTTTAACAAAATGTCTTTTTCTTCTTTTTTCTTTTTTTCAATTTTTTTATTTTCTATATTCCTTGTTTTCATTCTGAATGCTTTCATCTTTCCCAGTTCCCCCCTCACCATGTGTCCAATAAGTCCTCTTCCCTCTGCCCATTCCCCAATAAGCCCCTCCCATTTCTCTGTTCTGGTACTCCCCTACAATACTGGATCAAGTCTTTTCAGGACCAGGGCCCTTTCCTGATGCCCAATTTGCTGAGGAACAGCCAGACTGATTTCTATAGTGGTTGTACCATCTTCCCTTCTTGGGAATCATATGATTTGCTAATTGTGTCTTGAGAATTCAGAGCTTCTGGGCTAATTAATATCCACTTTTTAAAATGTATGTACCATTGTGCTCTTTAGACAGAATAGGGCATCAGATCCCATTACAAATGGTTGTGAGCCACTGTGTGGTTGCTGGGACTTGAACTCAGGACCTCTGAAAGAGCAACCAGTACATTTAGCCACTGAGCCATCTCCCCAGCCCAATATCCATTTATCCGCGATTATATTTCATGTGTATTCTTTTGTGACTGGGTTAGCTCACTTAGGATGATATTTTCTAGTTCCAACCATTTGCCTACAAATTTCATGAATTTATTGTTTTTTAAATTGCTGAGTAGTATTCCATTGTATAAATATACAACATTTTCTGTATCAATTCATCCATTGAGGGACATCTGGGTTCTTTCCAGCTTCTGGCTATTATAAATAAATAAGGCTGCTATGAACATAGTGGAGGATGTGTCCTTTTTGCCTGCAGGTGATTCCTCTGGGTATATGTCCAGGAGTGGCAAGAAAGGGTCCTCTGGAAGACTCATGCCCAATTTTCTGAGGAACAACCAGACTGATTTCCATAATGGTTGTACCATCTTGCAATCTCACCAGCAGTGGAGGAGTGTTCCTCTTTCTCCATATCCTCGCCAACACCTGCTGTCTCCTGAGTGTTTAATCTTAGCCATTCTGACTGGTGTGAGGTAAAATCTCAGGGTTGTTTTGATTTGCATTTCCCTAATGACTAATGATATTGAACATTTCTTTTTTTTTATCATTTTTTTTAATTTCTATATTCTTTGTTTACATTCCAAAGGCTTTCCCCTTTCCCAGGTACCCCCCACCATATGTCCCATAATTCCTCTCCCCCCCATGCTATTCCCCACTCTTCCCCCCCCCGATTTCTCTGTTCTGGGTCTACAATACTGGATCCAATCTTTACAGGCCCAGGGTCCTCTCCTTTTTTTCTTCTTGAGAGTCATTTGACTTGCTAATTGTGCCTTGAGTATTTAGGGCTTCTGGGCTCATTAATATCCACTTATCAGTGATTGCATTTCGTGTGTATTCTTTTGTGATTGGGTTAGCTCACTTAGGATGATAGTTTCCAGATCTAACCATTTACCTACAAATTGCATGAATTCATTATTTTTAATTGCTGAGTAGTACTCCATTGTATAAATATACCACATTTTCTGTATCCATTCCTCCTTTGAGGGATATCTGGGCTCCTTCCAATTTCTGGCTATTATAAACAAGGCTGCTATAAACATAGTGGAGCATGTGTCTTTGTTGTATGCAGGGGAATCCTCTGGGTATATGCCCAGGAGTGGTATGCCAGGGTCCTCTGGGAGTGGCATGCCCAATTTTCTGAGGAACCGCCACACTGATTTCCAGAGTGGTTTTACCATTTTGCAATCCCACCAACAGTGGAGGAGTGTTCCTCTTTCTCCACATCCTCGCCAGCACTTGTTGTCTCTCGAGTTTTTAATCTTAGCCATTCTGACTGGAGTGAGGTGGAATCTCAGGGTTGTTTTGATTTGCATTTCCCTGATGACTAATGATGTTGAACATCTCTTAAGGTGTTTCTCGGCCATCCGAATTTCTTCTGGTGAAAATTCTTTGTTTAGCTCTGTGCCCCATTTTTTGATAGGGTTATTTGGTTCTTTGGGGTCTAACTTCTTGAGTTCTTTGTATATATTGGAAATTAGCCCTCTGTCGGATGTGGGGTTGGTGAAGATCATTTCCCACGTTGTTGGTTGCCGTTTTGTCTTTCTGACAGTGTCCTTTGCCTTACAGAAACTTTGTAATTTTATGAGGTCCCATTTGTCCATTCTTGATCTTAGAGCATAAGCTATTGGTGTTCTGTTCAGGAACTTTACCCCTGTGCCCATGTCCTCCAGGGTCTTCCCAAGTTTCTTTTCTAATAGTTTCAGTGTGTCTGGTTTTATGTGGAGGTCCTTGATCCACTTGGAGTTGATCTTAGTACAAGGAGATAAGAGTGGGTCAATTCGCATTCTTCTGCATGTTGACCTCCAGTTGAACCAGCACCATTTGTTGAAAAGGCTATCTTTATTCCACCGGATGGTTGTGGCTCCTTTATCAAAGATAAAGTGACCATAAGTCTGTGGGTTAATTTCTGGGTCTTCAATCCTATTCCATTGATCTACCTGCCTGTTGCTGTACCAATACCATGCAGTTTTTAACACAATTGCTCTGTAGTACTGCTTGAGGTCAGGGATATTGATTCCCCCAGAAGTCCTTTTATTGTTGAGAATAGTTTTAGCTATCCTGGGTTTTTTGTTGCTCCAGATGAATTTGAGAATTGCTCTTTCTAGATCTATGAAGAATTGATTTGGGATTTTGATGGGGATTGCATTGAATCTGTAGATTGCTTTTGGCAAGATGGCCATTTTTACTATATTGATCCTGCCAATCCAGGAGCAAGAAATATTTTTCCATCTCCTGAGGTCTTCTTCGATTTCTTTCTTCAGGGACTTGAAGTTCCTGTTATACAGATCTTTCACTTGTTTGGTTAGAGTTACGCCAAGGTACTTTATGTTGTTTGTGGCTATTGTGAAGGGTGTTATTTCCCTAACTTCTTTCTCAGCCTGCTTGTCCTTTGAGTACAAGAAGGCTACTGATTTGCTTGAGTTAATTTTATAACCAGCCACGTTGCTGAAGTTGTTTATCAGCTGTAGAAGTTCTCTGGTGGAGTTTTTTGGATCGCTTAAGTAGACTATCATATCATCTGCAAATAATGATACTTTGACTTCTTCCTTTCCAATTTGTATCCCTTTGACTTCCTTATGTTGTCTGATTGCTCTCGCTAGAACTTCAAGTACTATATTGAAAAGATATGGAGAGAGAGGACAGCCTTGTCTAGTCCCTGATTTTAGTGGAATTGCTTCAAGTTTCTCTCCATTTATTTTGATGTTGGCTACTGGTTTGCTGTAGATTGCTTTTACTATGTTTAGGTATGGGCCTTGAATTCCTGCTCTTTCCAAGACTTTTAGCATGAAAGGATGCTGAATTTTGTCAAATGCTTTTTCAGCATCTAATGAGATGACCATGTGGTTTTTTTCTTTTAGTTTGTTTATGTAGTGGATTACATTGATGGATTTCCATATATTGAACCATCCCTGCATTCCTGGAATGAAGCCTACTTGATCATGGTGAATGATCGTTTTGATATGCTCTTGGATTCGGTTGGCAAGAATTTTATTTAGTATTTTTGCATCTATATTCATAAGAGAAATTGGCCTGTAGTTCTCTTTCTTTGTTGGATCTTTTTGTGGTTTAGGTATCAGTGTAATTGTGGTTTCGAAGAATGAGTTGGGCAGTGTCCCTTCTGTCTCTATTTTGTGGAATAGTTTGAAGAGTATTGGTGTTAAGTCTTCTTTGAAGGTCTGGTAGAATTCTGCACTAAAACCATCTGGTCCCGTACTTTTTTTGGTTGGGAGGCTTTCTATAACCCCTTCTATTTCTTTAAGGGTTATGGGACTGTTTAGCTGGTCTACTTGATGCTGATTTAATTTTGGTATTTGGTATCTGTCTAGGAAATTGTCCATTTCCTCCAGATTCTCCAGTTGTTTTGAGTATAGGCCTTTGTAGTAGGATCTGATGATCTTTTGAATTTCCTCTGTTTCTGTTGTTATATCTCCCTTTTCATTTTTAATTTTGTTAATTTGGATACTATCTCTGTGCCCTTTGGTTAGTCTAGCTAAGGGTTTATCTATCTTGTTGATTTTCTCGAAGAACCAGCTCTTGGTTTTGTTGATTCTTTGTATGGTTCTCTTTGTTTCTGCTTGATTGATTTCAGCCCTTAGTTTGATGATTTCCTCTCTTCTACTCCTCCTGGGTGAGTTAGCTTCTTTTTGTTCCAGCGCCTTCAGGTGTGCTGTTAAGTTGCTAGTGTATGCTCTTTCCAGTTTCTTTTTGGAGGCACTCAGGGCTATGAGTTTTCCTCTTAGCACTGCTTTCATTGTATCCCAGAGATTTGGGTAGGTCGTACCTTCATTTTCATTGAAGTCTAAAAAGTCTTTGATTTCTTTCTTTATTTCTTCCTTGACCAGGGTGTCATTGAGTAGAGTATTGTTCAGTTTCCATGTGTATGTGGGCTTTCTGTAGTTCTTCTTGCTATTGAAGACCACTTTTACTCCATAGTGATCCGATAGGAGACATGGGATTAGTTCGGTCTTCTTGTATTTGTTGAGGTCTGTCTTGTGACCAATTATATGATCAATTTTTGAGAAGGTACCGTGCGGTGCTGAGAAAAAGGTATACTCTTTTGTTTTAGGATGGAATGTTCTATATATATCTGTTAAATCCAATTGGTCCAAAGCTTCAATTAGTTTCACTGTGTCCCTGTTTAGTTTCTGCTTTCCTGATCGGTCCATTGAGGAGAGTGGAGTGTTGAAGTCACCTACAATCATTGTGTTAGGTGCGATGTGTGCTTTAAGCTTTAGTAAAGTTTCTTTTACGAATGAGGGTGCCCTTGCATTTGGTGCATAGATGTTCAGTATTGAGAATTCTTCTTGGTGGATTTTCCCTTTGACAAGCAGGAAGTGACCTTCTGTGTCTCTTTTGATGACTTTAGGTTGAAAGTCGATTTTATCTGATATTAGAATGGCTACTCCAGCTTGTTTCCTGGGACCATTTGCTTGTAGAACTGTCTTCCAGCCTTTTACTCTAAGGTGGTGTTTGTCTTTGACACTGAGATGTGTTTCCTGTATGCAGCAAAATGTAGGGTCCTGTTTCCGTATCCAGTCTGTTAGTCTGTGTCTTTTGATTGGGGAATTGAGTCCATTGATATTAAGAGATATTAAGGAATAGTAATTATTACTTCCTGACATTTTGGGAATTTTATTATTATTTGTATTTGAGTGGTTCTCTTCTTTTGGGTTGGATGAGATGGGGTTTCTATCTTGTTTCTTCTGGGGTGTTGTTTCCCCCCTTGTGTTGGTATTTTTCCCCTATTATCCTTTGTAGGGCTGGGTTTGTAGATAAGTATCTTGCAAATTTGGTTTTGTCGTGGAATATCTTGGTTTCCCCATCTATGGCAATTGAGAGTTTCGCTGGGTATAGTAGTCTTGGCTGAAGTTTGTGTTCTCTTAGGGTCTGCATAAGGTCTGCCCAGGATCTTCTAGCTTTCATGGTCTCAGGTGAGAAGTCTGGTGTAATTCTGATAGGTCTTCCTTTATATGTTACTTGGCCTTTTTCTCTTACTGCCTTTAATATTCTTTCTTTGTTTAGTACATTTGGGGTTTTGACTATTATGTGACGGGAAGTATTTCTGTTCTGGTCCAGTCTATTTGGGGTTCTATAGGCTTCTTGTATATTCATGGGCATCTCTCTCTTTAGGTTGGGGAAGTTTTCTTCCATAATTTTGTAGAAGATATTTGCTGGCCCTTTAAGTTGTAGATCTTCATTCTCATCTATCCCTATAATCCTTAGGTTTGGTCTTCTCATTGTGTCCTGGATTTCCTGAATGTTTTGGGTTACCAGCTTTTTGCATTTTGCATTTTCTTTAATTGTTGAATCCATGGTTCCTATGGTATCTTCAGCATCTGAGATTCTGTCTTCTATCTCTTGTATTCTATTGTTGATATTTGCATCTATGACTCCTGATTTCTTCCCAAGGTTTTCTATCTCCAACATTGTCTCCCTTTGCGATTGCTTAGTTGTTTCTACTTCTGTTTTTAGATTTTGTATGGTTTTGCTCAGATCTTTCAGTTGCTTGTTTGTGTTTTCCTGTAATTCTTTAAGGGATTTTTGTGTTTCCTCCTTTATGACTTCTACTCGTTGACCCATGTTCTCTTGTATTTCTTTGGGTGATTTTTGTTTCTCCCCCTTATTGGGATTCACTTTTTGCTCTATATTCTCCTGGATTTCTTTAAGTGATTTTTGTGTCTGCCTTGTATGGGCTTCTAGTTTTTGATCTATTTTCTCCTCTATTACTTTAAGAAATTTATCTAAGTGATCCTCAATCTGCATCTTTACCAGTGATTTTAGATCTGAGTCTTGTTTTTCTGGTGTGTTGAGATATCTGGGATTTAATTGTGTTTGTCTTGCAATGGCTTCTAGCTTTTGATCTATTTTCTCATGTATTACTTTAAGAGATTTATCTAAGTGTTCCTCTATCAGCATCCTGACCAGTGATTTTAGATCTGAGTCTTGTTTTTCTGGTGTTTCGGGGTATCCAATATTTATTGCTGTTGGGGAACTGGGTTCGGATGCCGCCATATTGCCTTGATTTTTGTTAGTAGCGATCTTACGTTTGCCTTTTGCCATCTGGTTAACTCTGGTGTTAGTTGGTCCTGTAGATACTAGCTGGTGCTTGACCCTCCTGTGGGGTTGTAGGGCTATTTCCCAGTGACTGGGATACCTGAATCACTGTCCTGCGGGGGTCTTGCTCACAGATTGCTGACAGGTGGCCTGAGTCCCCCGAGGTCTTAACCTCAGGATATCCCAGGTATTTGGTTCCGCCTGTTGGGCGGCTGCTCTGCACTGCTCCTGCTCAGGGTTCGCTGTCTGATATCCTGTTTCCCCAGGGGTCTTAAAGTTGGGATATCTCAGTTATCTGGTTCCGCCTGCTGGTCCCAAGCTGCTGGGAAGCTGGCTGGGTCCGGTTTCCAGCTTCCCTGCCACTGGCTGGATGGGAGGCTGGTTCGGCCTCCGGCTGGGTCTGGGTACCTGGCACACTGGCTGACTCCGGCTTCCTCACCACCAGCTGGACGGGAAGCTGCAGGCAATATGGCAGCTGCCTGCAGGGAGCTCGGGGTCCGCCCCGCGCGCGAGTGCAGAGTGCACCCGCTATTCTGTGCCCAATTCCCACTCCAGGCCTGAGTCCCCGAAGGTCTTAAGCTCTGGCTGTCTCGGGTACCTGGTTCTGCCGCCGCCGCCGGATGGTTCTGAGCACCTGGCACGCTGGGTGACCCTCCGGCTTCCCCACCACCAGCTGGGCGGGAAGCTGCAGGCAATATCTGAACATTTCTTAATGTGCTTCTCAGCCATCCAAATTTCTTCATGGGAAAATTCTTTGTGTAGCTCTGTACCCCATTTTTAATAGGGTTATTTGGTTCTCTGGGGTTTAACTTCTTGAGTTCTTTGTATATATTGGATATTTGCCCTCTGTTGATGTGGGGCTGGTGAAGATCTTTTCCCAATTAGTTGGCTGCTGTTTTGTCCTTCTGCCTGTGTCCTTTGCCTTACAGAAACTTTGTAATTTTAAAAGGTCCCATTTGTCAATTCTTGATCTTAGAGCATAAGCTATTGGTGTTCTGTTCAGGAACTTTTGCCCTGTGCCCATGTCCTCAAGGGTCTTCCCCAGTTTCTTTTCCCCAGTTTCAGTGTGTCTGGTTTTATGTGGAGGTCCTTAATCCACTTGGAGTTGAGCTTAGTACGAGGAGATAAGAGTGGATCAATTCACATTTTTCTGCATGTTGACCTCCAGTTGAACCAGCATCACTTGTTGAAAAGGCTATCTTTTTTTCCACTGGATGGTTTTAGCTCCTTTATCAAAGATCAAGTAACCATAATTCTGTGGGTTCATTTCCGGATCTTCCATTGTATTCCATTGATCTACCTACCTGCCACTGTACCAATACCATGCAGTTTTTAACACAATTGCTCTGTAGTACTGCTTGAGGTCTGGGATATTGATTTCTGCAGAAGTTCTTTTATTGTTAAGAATAGTTTTAGCTATCCTGGGATTTTTGTTATTCCAGATGATTTTGAGAATTGCTCTTTATTAATCTATGAAGAATTGATTTGGGATTTTGATGGGGATTGCATTGAATCTGTAGATTGCTTTTGGCAAGATGGCCATTTTTACTATATTAATCCTGCCAATCCAAGACGATGGAAGATTTTTCCATCTTCTGAGGTCTTCTTCGATTTCTTTCTTCAAAGACTTGAAGTTCCTGTCATACAGATCTTTCACTTGTTTGGTTAGAGTCACACCAAGGTACTTTATATTGCTTGTGGCTATTATGAATGGTGTTATTTCCCTAACTTCTTTCTCAGTCTGCTTATCCTTTGAGTATAGGAAGGGTACTGATTTGCCTGAGTTTATTTTATACCCAGCCACTTTGCTGAAGTTGTTTCTCAGTTGTAGGAGTTCTCTGGTTGGGTTTTTATGGGTCACTTAACTATACTATCACATCATCTGCAAATAGTGATAGTTTAACTTCTTCTTTTCCAATTTGTATCCCTTTGACCTCCTTATGCTGTCTAATTGCTCTGGCTAGAACTTCAAGTACTATATTAAAAAGATATGGAGAGAGAGAGAGAGAGAGAGAGAGAGAGAGAGAGAGAGAGAGAGAGAGAAGCCTTCTCTAGTCCCTGATTTTAGTGGGATTGCTTCAAGTTTCTCTCCATTTATTTTGATGTTGGCTACCGGTTTGCTGTAAATTGCTTTTATTATGTTTAGGTATGGGTCTTGAATTCCTAATAAAATGATCATGTGTGTTTTTTCCTTTGAGTTTGTTTATGTAGTCGATTGCATTGATATATTTCCGAATATTGAACCATCCCTGCATCCCTGGGATGAAGCCTATTTGATCATTGTGGATGATCGTTTTGATGTGTTCTTGGATTCGGTTGGCAAGAATTTTATTTAGTATTTTTACATCGATATTCATAAGAGAAATTGGTCTGAACTTCTCCTTCTTTGTTGGATCTTTGTGTGCTTTTGTTATCAGGGTAATTGTGGCTTTATAGATCGAGTTGAGTAGAGTTTCTTCTGTTTCTATTTTGTGGAATAGTTTGAAGAGTATTGGTGTTAGATCTTCTTTGAACATCTGATAGAATTCTGCACTGAATCTATCTGGTCCTGTGCCTTTTTTGGATGGAAGACTTTCTATGACCCCTTCTATTTCTTTAGGGCTTGTGGGACTCTTTAGTTGATCTATTTGATCCTGATTTAATTTTGGTATTTGGTATCTGCCTATGCCTTTTCTTCTTTACATGGAGTGCTTTGGTGTGGAGAATGCCTTAGAGTAGATAGCTCCGATGGCAACGAGCTTGACTTCTAAACATGATGAATTGAATTTGATCCATGGCAGATTAAATAAATAGCTAGACATTTTTTGGCACACAGCTGTAATAGCAGGGCGGTGGGCAAAGAGAGAGGTAGATCCCTGGGGCTTTGTTGGCCAACCAGCTGAACTTACTAGATGAGCTCTAGGTCAATTAGAGAATTTGTACTAAAATAAAAAATAATTACAAGATAAAATAAAATAAATAGTGTAGGTGGTACACAATAAAATGATCTGAGGCTTATATGTGCATATGTACACATTTTTATGCTTAACCTCATGCACATTTGAGTATACCTGTGTGTATCCATAGGCATACATTCCCAACCCCCAAATTTTGGTATCCTTCTTGGACTTTGTTTTAGTCCCTTCTGTTCTTCACAGTATTCTATGCATAACCTACCATACCATTTTAAGTACAAGTTAAAACTGGTGGTTTGTGGCAGGAAACTTAAAAAACTTTCTCTTTGGAGTTTTATTTTTCTTGATTCAAAAAGGTATGTCTTCTAAAATTATGAATTATTTTTCATTTCTGCAGTGTTTTATAGGCCTTAGATGGACACTTCTAGGAATATATTTGTGTCATCATATGGTTAAAAAAGAGACACTGATTTCCTTAATCACTTTTTGTAAGTACAAAGATAGAACTCTATTTCTTATTTTATTTAAAAAAATTATATAACATATTTGATCACATTTGTTCCTTTCTCCCACCCCTCCACGACTTTCTCTACCCATGCACTTAAAAACATCCCAAGGCATATTACATTCATAAACATATCTGGTAGACATCTTGAATTTTTTCAAGAGTTAAGTCTTGTTAATTGTGAATATATTCTTTGTGTACAATTATACCTAATGGTCAATTACTTCCACATTATTAATACATTAGTTTTTTTATAAATAAGTACAGTATTCAGCTTCATGCTTGTTTTCTTCAAAAGTTTAATTTACTACTTGTTCAGAATTTACTATAATACAACATCCATTGAACATGTTACTGGGATAGAATCATAGAAGGAACTAAACAGAAATGTCTTGAGTACTTCTGTCTCTTCCTTGTACATAGGTTGAAGTAAAGTGGGAAATTGTGTAGCTGTCTCTTCCAATAGCTGGTACATATCTGGAAAGTTTTATTTTAGTGGATGCATTATTTATTCATTGACCAAATAAAAGTTTTGTCTATATTAAGACAATCTTACAATTCATGTTTTTACCATAGGTAAAAATGAGCAAAATGATCTGTATCAAGTATATTTTCTCTCTCATTGTCTTTACTTTACAAATCTGGTAAAACACTCTAATAGAGTTATAATGGACATGAATGTTATATTTCCTATAATAAAAATTAAGACACCTAAAACTTCATCTCTTCATCTGAATATGAAAACATGGAGAACTTATACATGACATAACTTTTTCATGAAACAGAACAAAGGAAGGTAATTTGTTTATCCTGCTCTGAGAATGAGTCCAACTCTGTAAATAACATCACACACAAACAATGTTCTTTATACAACATTTGTGGGTTTAGTTTCCCCCATAAAAAAAGATGAAAATAACAGGAGCCTGAGTAATTCTTATGCATATCAAGAAAAAGAATATGTAACACTACTTTGTATACCAACCTTGGAATTTCAACCTCTCCATGTATTCTTGGCCACTCTGCAGTCTGCTTTATTTCTTGCCCCTCTTCTTCATATCAGTCTTTGTTCTTACATGAGTTCAGTGCAGTAACTGTGGCTGCATAGCTGATGCTGTGTGAAAATCAGGAATCTTTCACAAAAAAATGAAGAAAGTGTTTTACTTATTCTACAAATATAAGCAGGAGATCCAAATGTTATTTTTATATGTTTTCAGGAATGAAGATAAAGGGCTAAGTAGATAAATAAGCACACTAATCATACAATAAAACTCATTTGTATTAAATACAGCATTTATCGATGACTGAGAGAGTGTTCCTGTCTAATGACACACAAGTCTATCCTTCTTCGTTTCTCCTGCTGGGCATCCCAGGGCTAGAAGATGCACACATCTGGATTGTATTTCCCTTCTGTTTTCTCTATCTCACTGCAGTCCTAGGGAATGCTGCTGTTTTATTTGTGATCCAAACTGAATGCAGTCTTCATGAGCCCATGTACTACTTCCTAGCCATGTTGGATTCTATTGACCTGGGTCTGACCACAGCCACCATTCCTAAAATGCTGGGCATCTTCTGGTTCAATCTCAGGGAAATATCTTTTGGAGGTTGCCTTTCTCAGATGTTCTTCATCCACTTCTTCACAGTCATGGAAAGCATTATGTTGTTGGCCATGGGCTTTGACCGCTACATTGCCATTTGCAAGCTCCTTCAAAATACTGTCATTCTCACCACAAAAGCCATTGGGGTCATTGCAGGTATTGCTGTGCTGCGGAGCATATACATGGTTCTTCCACTGGTGTTTCTTCTCCTGAGACTCTCCTACTGTGGCCATGATATCATCCCACATACTTACTGTGAGCATATGAGCATTGCCTGTCTAGCTTGTGCCAGCATCAAAGTCAACATCATGTTTGGTCTTAGCAACATTGCTCTCTTGCTCCTGGATGTGGTTCTTATTATTCTCTCCTATGTCAGGATCCTCTATGCAGTGTTCTGCCTGCCCTCCCGGGAGGCCAAGCTCAAGGCTCTCAATACCTGTGGCTCTCATATAGGTGTTATCTTAACCTTTTTTACTCCAGCATTTTTCTCCTTCTTGACACATTGTTTTGGCCACAATGTGCCCCAATATATCCACATTTTCTTGGCCAATCTCTATGTGGTTGTCCCACCAGCCCTTAATCCTGTTATCTACAGGGTAAGGACTAAGCAGATTTGGGAGTGAGTAATGAGGATCTTGTTCCATAAAGATCACTAGCCAAAAGCAGTTTAGAGAGTTTGTCCCAGAATTTGTCTTTTATGTTATTGAAAGTAGTTATTTTGTGTCTAGTCCATAGAAAACTTAAAAAAGAGAGAAACTTACTGGGACCAAATAGTGTCATTTAACTGTGAATCAGACACTTTATTTTTCAAGATAGTGGTGGAAAATACAAAAACATTATGAAAATGTTTTTCTGTCAGCATTTCACTGATATTGCTGGATCTTGCATATGGTTCATTATGTAGGACAGTTTTCTCTTTTGCAGAGAATACATTGATGTTCGGGAAAGTTATGTGATCTATCTGAATTTCATTGTTAGCCGAAAGTAATTTAGGCCTAAGAAGATTTCTCCCAATTATGACCATTTTCTTTTCCTTTGGTTTTTTAGAATTTAATACAATGCAGAATATTTCAGTTTACTGCAAAAACATTATGGACAGATTAAGTGACTTTTAGAATGATGGTAGTGGTGTTAATGGCATTAACAACTTATTACAATATAGCATGATATCACCTTAGTATAAAAACACCACATACTCAGAGATATTAATAAGAAAACTCAATCATTCATTGCAGTTACAAGGAACCTACTTAACTATTCATTTGATTTTTCTCATGCACATAGAGAAGTAAACAGAGAAAGGACATTGGAAAGGACTGATAAAGAAAGTGTATTTTATAATCACTTTCATAGGAAATAAAAGACAAGTTTGAAAGTGATGTATATAAATATTTCTGAAGATTTAGAGTGTCTTAGTATCGATAGGAGAAGGGCACATAAAGTTCCACCCCATGCTGGACCTACTGGCCAATGATTGCTCTTAGAGGAGGGAGAGTTAAGTTTCCTTAGGGATGTGGGCTCTGAAATACTACCAAGCTCCAGTAAATGGTCCTACACACACACACACACACACACACACACACACACACACATTTAAGCAGCCTGAAGTGAACACAGTGGTGCAAGAGAGAGAGGCTGGGGCAGGAGCTAAGAGGGAGAGGTAGAGAATGTGAAGTTTGGAGTGAAATGTGGTGGGAGGACAAGGGAGGAATTGTGCAGGATGGAGCGGGGCATGGACTTAACCAAACCACATTATATGCAAAGTTCTCAAAGGATAAAAATAAAATTCTGTAATTTACCAGGAATGAAATAATTTAAAAATGACTCTTGTATTTTTATACTTCACACACACACACACACACACACACATGCACAATTGTTTATAAAAGTATTGTTTAGAAATAAAAATAAGGATTTAAAATTATTTTGGAGAAAGATGGTTTTAGAAAAAAAGGCGGGGCTGGAGAGATGGCTCAGTGATTAAGAGCACTGCCTGCTCTTCCCGAGTTCCTGAGTTCAAATCCCAGCAACCATATGATGGCTCACAACCATCTGTAAAAGCGATCTAACCCCCTCTTCTGGGGGTGTCTGAAGACAGCTATAGTGTACTTACATATAATAAATAAATAATATATCTTTAAAAAAAGAAAGAAAAAAAGGTCTTGAAAAATCAAGGCAGAATTACTCAGCAAATGTGTTCTAGATCTCAAAATAGTTGTGATTATGGACACAGGATCTGCACAACTAGGCCTGTTCATATCCTGCCATGCAGAAAAGACGTGAGGTCCCACCTACAACAGAGAACTAAGACACAGATAATGGCAGCAGCTAGTAGGGGCTTGGTAGCTAGGACTCATGAGACATGATTCTTACATTAGTCACTAGGGGATGAAGACATATTTTCTACATGATGTAACTACTGGTAAGTAAGCCAGGCTCTTGAGGTATCCCTCACCCTAGATCTTGTGATAAACACTAATAAAATGTTTTGATTACCAAAAAAGAAAAATGAAAGAAAAAGGAAGAAAAACACAAAAACATCAAGATGAAAATCTGAGAAGGGACTCATTGTGAGTGCAAGGGGGAAAGCAGGCCACTAGGAGGGGAATATGATACAAATTCATTATGTGCACAAAGGAAAGCATCATGACGAAGTCTATTGTTATTGGTAATTAACATCTGCTGATAAAAATACATAACTGTAAAAGCCTTCCCCCCCCAAAAAAGATTCCACAGAGTTCACAATTGACATATTGTGAAGGAAAAAAATATAGCAACAATTATGGACACCACATTGAACTTACATCTTGTCCTTTCCCTATTAATTTGTTCTGTTATTCCTTTTGTATTTTTATTTAGAATTGGTTAGTGCTCTTCTATGTATGTATGTATGTATGTATGTATGTATGTACGTATGTATGTATTGTATTGTATTGTATGTGAGCATATGTGTGTACATGGTGTGGTATTGTGTTACATGAAATGTGTGTGGAGGTCAGAAGCCAACTTTATAGAAGTTGGTTCTCTCTTTCTACCCTGTGTGTTCCACAGGATCAGACTCACATTTGGGGGGCTTAGTAGCATAAATACATAGATACATTAGAAAAGGTAATGCAAAGAAGACTCATAACTTCAACTTCTGGTCTCTACTTGTATACACATTCATGTGCACACATACACATGCATACATGTACATATAATATAATTCAATTCTATATGCAATTATTGTTCTTGAGATGAATGTATTGCATGAAATTGCATCAGGTTGAAACCCAAGCAAGACAATATTAGTGAACCTGAATAGAGGGCATTTAAAATGAAACTTAGGGAGAAAGAGGCAGAAAGAACAAAATAAACAGAACACCAGAAAAGCTGCAACTGGATCTCAGTGGACCAATATCTATATTATTAAAGATATTGGAGGAGGCATGAAGAGACAAAATAAATACTTGAATAAATAATTCTGGAAAAATTATGAGTCCATTGAAAACTGTAAACCCATATATCAAAGAAGCTCAATGATTGCCAAGTAAAACAGTTGTAAATGAAAAAGTGTGGTGACTGATTTCTTAATGGCAGTGGGATGCTGAGCAGCTTAATCACATTAATAATGAATTGTGAAACAAATACTGTGGTGATTTGAACATGTTTGTCCCATAGAGTAGCACTAATAGGAGATGTGGCCTTGTTGGAGTAGGTATGGACTTGTTGAAGGAAGTGTGTCACTGCAGGGGTGGGACCCTCCTCCTAACCATGTGGGAGCCAGTCTTCTAGTGGCCTTCAGATGAAAATCTAGAGCACTCACCTCTCCTGCACTATGCCTGCGTGGACACTGCTGTGGCCCCACCTTGATGATAACCTGAACTTGTTAGCCAGCTCCCATGAAATGTTTTCCTTATTTAAAAAAAGGTGGTTAGTGCTCAATCAAAGATTATATTCAGAAAAAGTATTCAGAGTGATGATATGGTATATGTATACGTTGTAAAGTCAATGAACATATCTATCAAAATTTATGCAGTTTATGGGTGTCTAGAATATGCTCCTCTCATAAAAGAAGGCTTTGTTGTCTGATTTACATTCACTTTCTTCTCAGCTTGTGAGTAAATTAGTGAGGACAAAGTCCACATTCTTACCATCTACAGGTAAATGAGATCATAATACAATACAATTTAACATGCTAAAAGCTATATCAACATTTGTCATCTCAGCATAATCTAGCCAGTTCTTACTGATTTCATTTGCTTAGACTGATCCCCTAAACATAGACTCAGAGCGGCCCCTGAATCCCCTCCGTCTGTTCTCTCTCACCCTCTGTATGTCTCTCTCTCTCTCTCTCTCTCTCTCTCTCTATATATATATATATATATATATATATATATAATCTATATATATATAATCTATATATATATCATCTATATCTATATCTAATTTATATCTATATCTATCTAGATACAAGGTTCTAGAAACCCTTGGCTACTTGGTGAGCTCAGGTCCTGTGAGAGACTGCTATTCTCTCTCAGTCTGTCTCTGACTCTGTCTCTGTCTTTCTCTCTAATAAAAAGGCTTACACACACCTTCACATGCATACAAATACACACTGGAGATGAAATACAGACCCCATGATTATATACATCTCTAGTTAAGCACAGTATATTCCCATGATGACTTTAAATAGTGAATTTTCATCCAAATTTTTATTTTTGTTGTAAATCTTCTAATTCCCTTCCAAGACAATTGAGGTGGAATTCTTTGAAAATTTTCTAGTTCTAATAAAAAGATATCAACTTGAGACTGGAGGGGGCATTGGAGGAGTTTGAATGAGGGTAACTGGGGCAAGAAAAATAAGGAGAGAGTGATGTTATTCTATTTCAATGAAAACATGGAAAAATATTTCTTGCTCCTGGATTGGCAGGATCAATATAGTAAAAATGGCTATCTTGCCAAAAGCAATCTACAGATTCAATGCAATCCCCATCAAAATCCCAAATCAATACTTCATAGATCTAGAAAGAGCAATTCTCAAATTCATCTGGAGCAACAAAAAACCCAGGATAGCAAAAACTATTCTCAACAATAAAAGGACTTCTGGGGGAATCAATATCCCTGACCTCAAGCAGTACTACAGAGCAATTGTGTTAAAAACTGCATGGGATTTGTACAGCAACAGGCAGGTAGATCAATGGAATAGGATTGAAGACCCAGAAATGAACCCACAGACTTATGGTCACTTGATCTTTGATAAAGGAGCCACAACCATCCAGTGGAAAAAAGATAGCCTTTTCAACAAATGGTGCTGGTTCAACAGGAGATCAACATGCAGAAGAATGCGAATTGACCCACTCTTATCTCCTTGTACTAAGATCAACTCCAAGTGGATCAAGGACCTCCACATAAAACCAGACACACTGAAACTATTAGAAAAGAAACTTGGGAAGACCCTGGAGGACATGGGCACAGGGTGAAAGTTCCTGAACAGAACACCAATAGCTTATGCTCTAAGATCAAGAATGGACAAATGGGACCTCATAAAATTACAAAGTTTCTGTAAGGCAAAGGACACTGTCAGAAGGACAAAACGGCAACCAACAAAGTGGGAAATGATCTTCACCAACCCCACATCCGACAGAGGGCTAATATCCAATATATACAAAGAACTCAAGAAGTTAGACCGCAAAGAACCAAATAACCCTATCAAAAAATGGGGTACAGAGCTAAACAAAGAATTTTCACCAGAAGAAATTCGGATGGCCAAGAAACACCTTAAGAGATGTTCAACATCATTAGTCATCAGGGAAATGCAAATCAAAACAACCCTGAGATTCCACCTCACACCAGTCAGAATGGCTAAGATTAAAAACTCGAGAGACAACAGGTGCTGGCGAGGATGTGGAGAAAGAGGAACACTCCTCCACTGCTGGTGAGATTGCAAGATGGTACAACCATTATGGAAATCAGTCTGGTTGTTCCTCAGAAAATTGGGCATGTCACTTCCAGAGGACCCTGGCATACCACTCCTGGGCATATACCCAGAGGATTCCTCTGCATACAATAAAGACTCATGCTCCACTATGTTTATAGCAGCCTTTTTTATAATAGCCAGAAATTGGAAGGAGCCCAGATATCCCTCAAAGGAGGAATGGATACAGAAAATGTGGTATATCTATACAATGTAGTACTACTCAGCAATTAAAAATAATGAACTCATGCAATTTGTAGGTAAATGGTTAGATCTGGAAAATATCATCCTAAGTGAGCTAACCCAATCACAAAAGAATACACATGAAATGCAATCACTGATAAGTGGATATTAATGAGCCCAGAAGCCCTAAATACTCAAGATACAATTAACAAGTCAAATGACTCCCAAGAAGAATGGAGAGGACCTTGGGCCTGTAAATATTGGATCCAGTATTATAGACCCAGAACAGAGAAATCGTGGGGGGGATGAGTGGGGAATTGCAGGGGAGGGGAGAGGAATTATGGGACATATGGTGGGGGGTAATTGGGAAAGGGGAAAACCTTTGGAATGTAAACATAGAATATAAAAAATAAAAAAATTAAGAAAAAAAAGAAAACATATTTTTTGAAAGAAAGTTTACTGGTTTCCCAATTCTGAAGCTTGAGAGATAGTTATTTGCATATTTATAAGCGATTAGAATAATCTAAGTAAATAAAACTTAGTTTCATGGGGGAAAGAAATACAAACATGAAACAAATCTGAACAAACAATCTGAATAAATGCATCAGCTTTCCAAAACCTGAGTAAGCCAAAAGTCCTTAGGGGTTGACTTCATCGTGAGCAAGAAAATGTCTTGCTTTAAAAATGTCCCAAACATGAGAGAATATAACAGACCTAGATAACAAGGTAGGGGACTCAGGTTGGCTCAGATATTCATGAGGGAAATGTGGGAACATAGTAATTAGAAATTAAGAAGTTAATAATTATAGAATTATGCAAGTTGGGTAAGTAAAGGGAGAAATTCTGAAGTCTCAAGAGGTCCCTTGCAGGTGTACTTTTTATGCTCATAGGTCTGAGTGAGAATTACACATTGTCTTTCTGATTTGATACCACAAAGACCGGGGGGGGGATCAGTTCTTGGTCATGAAGGAAGATTTTAAACTCCAGTATAAACTTGAGCCTCAGTTTGACAACCTTGGAGTAATTATGACTGCTGATTCTGTCAACAGCACTTCTGCCTAAAGTTGGTGAATTTGGTATCAACTTGGCTGCAATGTGATTTTGGTCACAAAGATGATCAGTCTTGAAGTAAGATCTATTGATTTAATCCCTTCATCATTTGTATATAATTCAAATATTAATTTGGAGGAGACAACATGTTCATGTGCTTATTTATAACTGGTAGAATTTAAGTAGAATCTGCTCAGTTTATTGTTTTATTTATTTTTTTACAATATATATATAAAACTAATTTTGAAGGAAGGAAGTCTTTAATAATTTCTAGCCAAGCTCACTGCTGCCTTTGCTGCAGTGTTGCTGCATTTCTCCTCAACCCCGTTCCTTCTCCTGTTTTCTTTCCAGTTGCCCTTCCTCTGTCTTTGGTACTGCTCCTATGTCTTACCTCTCTACCTTTAGAGCAATTTTACTGAAACTTATTATGTTACTGGTGATTTGAAAATTATTTAACACTGTAAGTAGTATTCTTAATTTTTTCCAAATTATAACTTAAAAAAAAACACTTTGTAACTCATTTTGAAGAACAAAAGTAATTCAATCTTGTCAAATCCCAAACACTTATAGGTAATGTCTGAAAAGCATACACTGTATTTCCCATTCTGATTTGGGACTGCATGTATGTGTTGGCCCCTGTATCACATCCTTTCAAATTATTCTGCTATTCCAGCATCATAACCAGGCAGTGGTGTCACATAGCTTTAATCCCAGCACATGGGAAGCAGAGGGAGGAAAATAATTTCAAGGTTAGCCTGATCTACAGTGCAAGATCCAGGATGGCCAGGGCTGTTACAGAGAAATACTCTTTCCCTCCCCTATCCCCCCAAAATAAAAAAACAAAATAGTAATAATTATAGCAAGTAAAATAAAAGTAGTATAATTTACGGATAAGAGTTTTTTTTAAGCATCTCTCCTTTTCAACCCATAAATATAATAACTAATGTGACATTCATCATTTCCTGGTCTATTTACTAGATAATGAAAATGCACTTTTTAAATTATTTTTGTTAAGGTGTTGGGTCCTTGCACATACTGGGTAATAGCTGTATCACTGAACTGCAATACAACCCTATTCCTAAGATATATTTATAGCTACTCTTCTATCGATTTTTGCATGAGGGAAATCTTTCTTGAGTTGACATTAACAGCCTTGAGTATCAAGATATCAGATTTTCTTTAGACACTGACAGTCTGAGACATTAGTGGCTGCTCTAATTTAGGCCTGCTCATTTATTCTCAGAGTTGTTATGAACAAGTCTGCTCTTAGAGAAAACATTTTCCCCCAACACTGGAGAATACTTGAAGAAATATATCTCAAGGATTTTTTTTAATTTTGTCTTTGTTGTTTTATTACTCATATTTCTGAAATCTCCTTTTTGGATTTCATATACTATGCATGTGTAATGCATTTACATGATTTTCCTCCTTAGTCTCCTTCCAACCCCTCCAGAGACCCCCAGTTCTCCCTCAGTTCACAGCTCTCTTGTTTAAATACGATTGTTACATGTATATGTTAAACATTACTATATACAAGTAAGTGTACAAATACCAGCTGCTGAATCCACTTTGTGTTGCTTTGATGTACAGGCATTAATCAGTCCCATATTTTTGTCATGAATTTTAAGTCTGAATGAAGCTCTCCCAAGAAGAAGTTCTCAGCAGGCAGCAGGCTGAATGCCGCTGTCTACAGCAATGCTTTCCTGTTTCTTTTCTGGGTCTGTTTCTCACCTAACAGATGCCTTCTGAATTTTCTAGCAACCATGATTTTCTACTGGTAGATTTTGCAAGGTTTATACCTTGTTTCTTTTCCCCTTGTATAATCTTGTTGGTTTTGACACTGTAATGTGGAGAAAAGAATCATGTATGTTATAAAAAATGAATAGTTTCAGATTTTAGAAAAAGCAATAGTAAATCACCTTTTCAATGGTTTTCAAATGGCTTCTCATGTTGATGCAGCTTTCACAATAGTACAACACACTTCAATTTTTTGGTATTTACTAAACGGTTTTATTTATTTTTTATTTTCTATATTCTTTGTTTACATTCCAAATGATTTGCCCTTTCCTGGTCCCCCCATAAGTCCCATAAGCCCTCTTCCCTCTGCCCATTCCCTAATCAACCCCCTCCTACTTCTCTGTACTGGTAATCCCCTACATTGCTGCATCAAGCCTTTCCAGGACCAGGCCCCTCTCCTTTCTTCTTCTTGGGAATGATTTGATATGTGAATTGTGTCTTGGGTATTCAGAGCTTCTGGGATAATATCCACTTATCAGTGACTGCATTTCAGGTGTGTTCCTTTTTGAATGGGTTACCACACTTAGAATGATATTTTCCAGTTCCAACCATTTGCCTAAGAATTTCATGAATTCATTGCTTTTAATTGCTGAGTAGTATTCCATTGTATAAATACACCACATTTTCTGTATCCCTTCCTCCATTGAGGGACATCTGGGTTCTGTCAGGCTTCTGGCTATTATAAAATGGTTGCTATAAACATAGTGGAGCATGTGTTCTTATTGCATGCCTGCATGCTGAGTGCTTGGAGACTAGAAGTTTGGGCACATTCCACGGGAGCTGGTGTATTAGAATATAGTAAAAAAAAAAAAAAGAATATAGTAATCTGCCTTTGTGAGTGGTGGGAACCTAACATGTCCTCTGGAAGATCACTATGCACTTTTAATTACTGAGCTATCTCTTTAGCTTCTTGAGCAGGCATTAAATCCAATGAAAACAATGTTTGGTTTATTCCATACCATTCATGTTATCATTGCAGTAGTGGAGTTAGCTTGTCAGGCTGATTTTTACTGGAAGTCACAGATGGTTAATTTTTTTCTCTTATAGTGTACATAGCATCTTCCAGTATTATGAAAATTATCCAGGAAGGATGAAAGTTCCAGGTCACTACTGGCTTGATTTCTTCATGTTATATAACTAAAATGTGTTATCACACAAATCTCAGTAGACACTGTATGATTTTCACAATTAAACCGCATTCGGTGGACATTGTGTGATAATCTTTACAGGTAAAAGCCTTGTCTATGACAAGGCTGTCTTCTGAGGAACTCGAATTATGAGACTCCTTGGCCAGAGACGCTGAGCTGGATTTCTAATGGCAAGCCTTGCCCGTGTGACTTTTCTTTGACCTGTTTCTTTACTTGCAAGATGTTCCTGGTAGCCAGAGCTGTGAGCACTCAGGCTTTAAAGCTAATGAGAGTTCATTCTTTGAGTTACAGCACTGGCCATGATTTATCTTCTAGAGATCCACTGCTTTGCCTTTTGATCAACTATACAGTTATTACCAAAATACATTAAAGAATTAACCTCCCAACAATATATATATATATATATATATATATATATATATATATATATATATATAATTGTATGGCTAGGTGGCTTTCGCACCCTGACATGGAAAGCATCAGTTAAGTAAAGTTTCAAAGTGAGCCTGAAAGAGTCTCACAAGAAGGAATCAGGATGTTAAGGACTACACAAACAATGGACCTAGTGGTATAACAAAGTGTTTCCAAGGACTCTTGAACTACTAGTTTATCATTAACTACAGAGGCACGTGATGGCTTTGTGTGTATTCTCTGAAGTTCATACCTGATTGATTTTTGTATTTCCTTGTGCCAGATACTCGTGGTAACCATTCTTTGTAAACACTTCACTGGATACATTTTTCTTTAGTAATGTAATGCCAACTTATGTGTATAAAAGTTCCTGCCTCAAAACAGTAAAGTGCATTCAGACTCAACCTACATCTGATATGTCTGTCTGTCATTTGCTGGACCAGGGCCTTCCTGCATACCAAAGACCTTGGTTCCCCCACGGGTGTGTGTCCCAACTGAGTTGGTCTGTGGAAATGTGTGATGTCTTCAGTAACAGTGTCTTATGCTCTAGAGGGTAATAAAAAACAATTGAATAATCATAAGCACCAACTCAAGAGGAGGTGACCTTCATGTTGCACTGGGCCTTTAGTTAATAGCTTATGCTGTTGGGTTAGCATTGTCCCCTGATTACAGTTGTTTACAGGAAAGTTAAGGAGCAGAAAAGAGTTCCATTGATTATATGTGAAAGTAGGTCATGGGACATATTTTTTCTTACTTACATTTCTAGTTAAATAAGTGCCATTTGAATGGTATTTTTGAAAGCTACAATATTATCTGTGGTCTGAGCTTATAAGCATTTATCATTCTGATAACACTTCTCCATAATTCATAAGTACATATTTCAAAATGCTATAGCCTCTATAGAAGTAGGAGTGACCTGGTGAGGTTCATCTTCCCAATAGACTTGGTTTGGATGAAGACAAAACTTCATTTAGATTATCTGGAACAGATTCTAAATATTCATCTATTTTTTAAGAAATATTCACCTTCAAATTACATGTACACAAGTGAAAAGAAAAAGAGAGGAAATATGAAGGAAAATACATTTTTTATATTCCATGAGAAGGAACACTAAAGACATCCTTTATGTTCTTATTCATTATTAGTGCTGATCAAGTGTCAAGTCATATGTAGATTCATTCAAATGAGTCTGCCCATCAGAGGCTCCTGACAACATGTCACCAGGCAACAGCTCATGGATTCACCCTTCTTCCTTCCTGCTCTTGGGAATCCCAGGACTGGAAGAGTTGCAGTTCTGGCTTGGTATACCATTTGGAACAGTCTATCTTATTGCTCTCCTAGGGAATGTCATTCTTCTATTTGTGATCCATCTTGAGCACAGCCTTCACCAGCCTATGTTCTACTTATTGGCCATGCTGGCTCTGACTGACTTGGGCCTGTCTACAGCAACTGTTCCCAGAGCACTTGGCATATTCTGGTTTGGTTTCCATAAGATTGCCTTTAAGGACTGTATAGCTCAAATGTTCTTTATACATTTGTTTACAGGCATGGAAACATTCATGCTTGCAGCTATGGCCTTTGATCGCTACATTGCCATCTGTAACCCTCTCCGATACAATACTATCCTTACTGACAGAACGATCTGTTTTGTTGCTGGAGTTGGACTATTCAGAAATTTCATTTTGGTTTTTCCACTTATATTTCTCATTCTAAGGCTTTCATTCTGTGGACATAATATCATACCACACACATATTGTGAGCACATGGGCATTGCCCGGCTGGCATGTGTCAGCATCAAGGTTAACATATTGTTTGGATTATTACTCATATCTATGATACTTCTGGATGTTATTTTGATTGCTCTGTCCTACATGAAAATTCTTCATGCTGTATTCAAACTCCCATCCTGGGAAGCCAGGCTCAAAGCTCTTAATACCTGTGGTTCTCATGTGTGTGTGATCTTGGCTTTCTTCACTCCAGCCCTTTTTTCTTTCTTGACTCATCGATTTGGACACAATATTCCACGATATATCCACATCCTCCTTGCTAACTTATATGTGATCATTCCTCCGGCCCTTAACCCTATTATCTATGGGGTGAGGACCAAGCAGATTCGAGATCGAGCAGTGATGATATTGTTTTGTAAGGAAGTTTAACTTTGAGTCTCTGATTTGTAGTATTACAGTCTTTTTCCTTTCTAATGAGGAGAACTTATATGTAGATAAGCTTAAATAGAAAAATTGCTTAATAGAATATTATGCTAAATGTACAATGTTTCTGTATTCATGGTCATTCAAGCAAGAAGAAATTCTCCCAGATAAGAAAAATACAATGGACAAATAAGAATACAGCAATAAAATACAGAGAAATAAAGAGGAAAGAAAACTCCTAGGTTAACCATCTCAAGTACAGAATGAATCTCATCTTTATATTGAACCACCAAAATTCTACCAAGATATCTTGTTTCAGCTAAATCAATGCAAAAAGTTTACCAAAATCTTTCATTTCACTTTCCACGCAACAAACACTTGTCTTCCAGTGTGTGTGTGTGTGTGTGTGTGTGTGTGTGTGTGTATACACGTGTGTGTGTGTGTGTGTATGTGTTCCAATTAGATGAGACTCTATAGATAGATAAGAGTTTCAAGACCCTTCCAAACATGAAGAAATTCTTCTAGATGGCAAGTATGATTCTTTAACATGCATTCTAGAAATGCACAGCAATCAGAGAATGGGTCAGGGATCAGCTAAGTCTTGGTGAGAGACAACTGAGCAAACACTTAACTCATCCTCTGACCTTCCCAGTTCCTATTCTGATACTTATCACTTAAAAATATTTAAAATTTGCCTTTTACTATATATTAAGAAAATGAAATCTGAAAATCCAATACTGTAATAAGATGCCTGTAATTCATATTAGACAACATATTTGATTGCAACTTTACCTAACATTTCTATACATGAACAATAAAAAAACAACCCAACATTTAAAACCTCGCCAAATTTCAAATATATATTTCATAAAGAGATGAGTGACAAAAACATGAAAACACAAAAGGAAATACAAATTAATTTATAATGAAATGACATTGCATACCTAAAGGAGATTTTCATGTTCTTTTTGTTAATATTAACTATGAAACATATCTTGAAATGTAGGATGGCAATCACTCCTGGATTGTTTTTTTCTTTTGTTTTTCTTTTGTTTTGTGTGTGCGTTCATTGGTTTTGTTTTTACTATTAAGGGTCTTTTGTGTTTCCTTAAGTGTAGGATGTTTTAGGTTGTTTATTGAAGACTGTCATGGGAATTGTGAATGAGGTATCACTAAATCTTTAAATTACCTTTACTGGGATAGGACAGGTCTTGCAAAGGAACAGCCTTAACTTGTAGTGGGGATTTGAGGAAGTGGTGCTCAGGAGAAGCAAAAAGAATGACTCCAGTCAAATTGTGGGTACAAGCTGATAGCCTGTCTTCTGCTAGAGACAGCTTTCTGAAGATCACCAGGCAGCTCAACTCTGGCAGACCAAAGTTCAGGGATTTATTTACATATCAAACCAATCACCCACTCCAAGATCCCTCTTGATTATCCCACCACCCAGCATTTTTTTTTTTTTTTTACTTTAACCTCTTGAGTCTTAGGAAAAGACAGCAAGGGGATTATACTTAATATTGTAAATGGATTCAGCAATCTGCTTGCTTTTGTAAGAACAGACAATAAGCTATCTAGGTGGAATCCAGAACTGAGATCACCACTATCATGTGATCTAAATTCTCCCTGTCCCAGGCTAACCTTGAACTCTGGAATAGGCATGCCTTTATAGCTTTTGGACAAGCTGTCTAGTGCAGCTTTTTAGATCCATAAAACCCCTCATATAATTCATATTGCATCCTACTATTTTGCAGTTTATCCTGTTTATATATTTTTGAACTCATGTTTTCAGAGTCCTTTCCAACAGTCTTAAGGGGTGTCAGCATCATGTCATTTCTCGTAGCTGTTGTGGGCATTGCCCATTTAGCTGGTGCCAACATCAGAGTCAACATCATGTTTGGTCTTAGCATCATTGCTCTCTTGCTTCTGGATGTGGTACCTATCATTCTTTCCTATGTCAGGATCTTCTATGCAGTGTTCTGCTATACTCCTGGGAGACCAGGCTCAAGACTCTCAATACCCATGCTGCTCATATAGGCGTTATCTTAACCTTTTTTACTCAGCATTTTTCTCCTTCTTGACACATTGCTTTGGCCACAGTGTAGCCCAGTACATCCACATGTTCTTGGCCAATCTTTATGTGGTTGTCCCACCAGCCCTTAATCCTATGATCTATGATAAGGACCAAGCAGTTTCTGAAGCAAAAAAATGAGGATTTTTGTTCCAGAATGATCACTGAAATTGACAGCATATTGAAAATGGAGGAAGAAAATAGTAGTGAACCTGAATAGAGGCCATTTAAAATGAAACTTAGAAAGAGGCAGTAAGAAGAAAATAAACAGAACACCAAAAAAGCTGCAACACAACCTAATGGATCAATATCTATACAATTAAAGTTACTGGAGGAGGCATGAAGGGACAAAATAAATACTTGAATAAATAATGCTTGAAAATTTATGAATCCATTGAAAACTGTAAAATCATAGATCAAAGAAATTCAGTGAATGCCTAGTACAAAATCCTCAATGAAAGTACACCAAAAAAACCATGGTGACTAATTGCATAATGGCAGTGACATGTTGAGCAGACTAAACACATTATTAATACATTCTGAATCACCACTATAGAGTTTTGAATATGCTTGTCCCAGGGAGTGGATTATTAGGAGTTGTGACCTTGGTGGAGTAGGTATGACCTTGTTGGAGGAAGTGTGTTACTGTGTGGGTGAACTTTGAGACCCTCTTCCTAACCATGTGGGAACCAGTCTCTTCCCAGCAGCCTTGATGATAAAGGCCTAAGGCTCTGAACCTGTAAACCAGCCCCAATTAAATGTTGTCCTTATTTAAAAAATAGTTAGTACTCAATCAAAGATTAGCTACAGAAAATGTATGCAGAGTGATCATTTGGTATATGTACATTGTTAATCCAATGAGCTTTTATATCAGAATTTGTACTGTTCAATGATTTCCAGAATATATTCCTCTCACTAATGAAGGCTTTGTAGTCTGATAATATATATTCACATTTAATCTCTTCTCATCTGTGGGGTAACACTGCTCTAATTTTTGCTTAGTGAGGTTAATAGTTTTACCCTCTACAGGTAAATGACATGATAATATGGTGCAATTTAACATGCTGTATCCGTTTGTAATCTCAGTATAATCTAGCCATTTCTGACTGCTACCATTTATATAGAGTGATGCCCTACACATATATACATATATATACATATGCATATATATGCTCACATTTTGTGTGTGTGTCTGTGTGTATATGTGTATGTGCTATATTCAACAACAGCTGTGAAGAATCCAGTTTTTGACAGCATTATTGATTTGTCTTGGCTTAGATGAATGAAGCTCTCCTAGGAAGAAATTCTTAGAAGGCAGCATGCTGAATGCTGCTGTCTACAGCAATGCTTTCCTGTCTCTTTTCTGGGTCTGTTTCTCTCATAACAGATGCCTCCTGAATCTTCTAGCAACCATGATTTTCTACTGGTAGATTTTGCAAGGTTTATACCTTATTTCTTTTCCCCTTGTATAATTTTGTTGGTTTTGATACTGTAATATGGAGAAAAGAATCATGTATGTTAAAAATAAGTCAACATTATAAAAAATGACTAGTCTCAGATTTTAGGAAATGCAGCAAGTCATGTTTTCAATGGTTTTCAAATGGCTTTTTAAGTTGATACAGCTTGTATAATAGTATAACTGACCTGACTCTATGAAGATGAACTATGCATAAAGCCCATTAGTTATTTTTGCTGTCTAATTCTTATTGTAATGGTCAGCTGCTTCTTAAACTTTATTTAGTTTACTTTAGACAATCTCTTGTGTTATGTCATACTTCTTGACAGTCCCATTGGCATGAAGACTTCTGATAAGACTCATCTCTTCATATACCTACCAAGTTTTCACATAAGAATTCATTTACTTTCTGGTTTCTACAGTCCAAAACACCAGAGAGATAATATGATTCTGTTCTTATCTTTATCACATATGAACTTTTACAGATGAATTAAAATTAAGAATTTATTTTTAAACAATAATAGTTATAATAAATTATAATAATCTATAAATATAAATTATGATAAATTATAAAAATTATTCATAAATTTAATCTTTAGTCAACAATTGTATTTTGAGTGGCAGAGAAGTTCCAGAGATGATAATGGAGACAGTGATCAGTAAATCTATCCTTTTCCAATTCCGCATGAAGCATAATTAGATGAACATTCTGAAGGGATTACATAGTCAGAGAAGATATTCTGTAGCAGAGACTGAGAATTCTGCAAAGAATATTAGAAGCAAAGGTTCTGAGATTGGAAAAGGCCTTCCTGAGATGAGATACACAGCACAGCTAAAGGACTGAGAGGGGACCCATGCTTGTTCCTCTTTCTGTTCCTCATTACTTTGTCGGATCTCTCCAATAGTAAAATTTCTTTATTTAGAGATTTTAGTTTCTGCTTCCTCTCACAAAGTATGCTTATTATTCTTCTGAATTTTAATTTTGATTTCATATGCTCTTACATTTCTATATATCATACCATATCCTGATACCCTTGGCTTGTAGAAATGTGTTCTGATTTTTATTATTAATACTACTTTAGCTAATTCAAGGGTTTACTATTCATAAATTATCTTCAGGAAGCCACTTACCCTTCATCCTTATTTAAAAATGTGACATCATGATAAAAAAGTCCTGGAGAATAGGATTGGAGGGAATATACCCCAGGTGAATTTAAACTGACTACAATTGTAAAGACATCAGAAATAATACAAACCATTTAAGGAATAATTTTGGGGAAATCTAACAGTGCTTATTATAATGAGAAATACAGTCCAATAGTCAAATGAACAATGAAGTACTTGTACTATAGCACAAGTCCATGGGGGAAAATATTTTGAGGAGTACCTTGGTACCATCAAGTTGTCATAAATCTCCTTCATGTTGAGGGTAGAGGTATTTCCTTGACTGCACATGTGAGGGAATTTTATTTATTCAGGAACTATACTATTTCTTGCCTTCCTTTGGGTAGCAAATGCTACAATCTTAAACTTCAAATCATTTCATGGAGTCATTATTTTTAATAATGGTTAAATTCTCATGGTATTGATGATGACATCAATAAAAATATTCTTCACTGTTTTCCACATGGGAACCAAGTTTTATATGATATGGATTGTTTCATAAAGAAGTGAGCACATATTATTGACTGAGGAATAGAAGATATAAATGAAAATCCAAGCATTAGTGTTTAAAGGCTGTGTTAGTCTCTCAAAAAGTAATGGATTATATTCAAGTTCAATTATGTTGCATTGAATATTGAGCAACCATGGCCTCATAAGTCATAATCAGTGTTCCAAAAATCAAAACAATTACATTCACTCATTAGTGACAAAACAAAGGACAACAAAAATCTAGAAAATGCAAAGGGGTTAATGTGGTCTACAAAAACCCCCTAAGAATTAATACAGGCATATATAATTTATTTTCTTTTTTGCTCAGTGTTGGGAAATAAACTGATGTATGGATATAAAGATAAGAGTATTATGATGTTCATTTAGTATTAGGTTCTTCTATAGGGATTATGACTTGACTAGCCATGGATTTTGGACCCATTTAATAACACCAGGCATGAGTTTTGTTTTGTGGAGTGGACATTTTTATTACTATAATTCTCTCATGTTTGTGTGTACATACATTTGAATGCAGTGGACCTGGAGACTAGAGGTCTGGGCACATTTCCATGAAGCTGGAGTATTAGGTTATAGTAAGCAGCCTTACATGAGTGGTGGGAAACTAACTAGAGTCCTTGGAAGATCACTTTGCATTCATTACCAGTGAGACAATTCTGTTGCTTCTGGAGGAGGCTTTAAATCAAGTGAAAAAGTATTTGGTTTCTCCAATACTATTTATGTTACTATTGCACTTGTAGGTGAGAATGGAGGGAGCATGGGAGGGGTTTGAGGGAGGGTAACTGGGACACAGAAAATGAGGATGGAATGATATAATTTTATTTCAATGAAAATGTTTAATTAAAAAAAGTTTACTAGTTCTCTGGATTTCAGAAACTTGAGAGGTAATTATTTGAATATTTATAAGTGATTAGTATAATCTAAATAAATAGGACTTGTTTTCATGGGGGAAAGAAATACACACATGAAACATATCTGAATACACAATCTGAATGAGTCCAATGGCTTTCCAAATCCTGAGTAAGCCAAAGTCCTTAGGGGTTGATTTCATTATAAGCAAGAAAATGTCTTGCTTTAAAAATGTTCCAATCATGAGATAATATAAAAGCCCTATGTAACAAGATAGGGAATTCACACTGGCTCAGATATCCTTGTGTGATGAGTGGGAACAGAGTAATTAGAAATGAAGTTAAAAATTATAGAATTTTTCAAGTTGGGGAACTGAACGGAGAAATTTGGAAGTCTCAAGAGGTCCCTTGCAGGTGTACTTTTTATGCCCATAGGTTTGTGTGAAAATTATACATTGTCATTATGACCAGATTCCACAAAGACCCAGGGGAACAATAGTTCCTGGTCAGAGAGGAAGATTTTCAACTCCAGTATAAACTTTAGTCTCAGTTTGACAACCTTGGAGTAATTATGACTGCCGATTCTGTCACCAGCACTTCTGTCTGAAGTTGGTGAATTTGGTATCAACTTGGCTACAAAGTGAATTTGATCACAAAATAATACGTCTTGAGGTAAGATCTACTGATTTAATCCATTCATCGTTTGTATATAATTCAAATATCAATCTGGAGGAGACAAATGTTTATTTGCTTATTTCTAGCTGGTAGAATTTCAGTAGAATTTGCTCAGTTTATTGTTTTTTTATGTGATTTTTTAATAATATATAGCTAATTTTGAATGATGGAAGCCCTTAATAAATTTTAGCTAAGATCATTGTTGCCTTCCTGCAGTGTTGTTGCACTTCTCCTCAACCTCTCTCCTTTTCTTCTGTTTTTTTTCCTGTCTCTCCTCTTCTCTTTTCAATTCTGCTTTTTTTCTTGGCTCTCTCCCTTTTAGAGCAGTTTTACTGAAACTTATGTTACTGGTAATTTGAAAATCATTTAACACAGGAAGTGGTAGTCTTAAATTTTTCCAAATTATAACTTTTTCCTTAACTGTTTCTTACTCATGTTGAAGAATAAAAGTAATTCAGTCCTGCCAGATACATTTTGGTATTGTCCGGAAAATGTACACTGAATTTTCCATTCTGATTTGCATCTACATGTGCGTGTTGGCACTTGTTTTACATTCTTCAAAAGTATTCTGCTATTTCAGCATAGTAGCAGACAGTATTGACATGTAACATTGATACCAGCACATGGGAGGCAGATAGAGGAAAATATCTGAAGTTCAAGATTAGCCTTATTGATAGAGCAAGTTCCAGAATAGCCAGGGCTGTTACTGAGAGAGATCCTGTCCCCCCTCCCTGCCAAAAACATCCAATACTGTCCCCCAAATATCAAAAACAAAATAGTAATAATTATATCAGGTAAATAAAAAGTACAAATACTTGTAAACACAAAAAGTAAATAAAAAGTACAAGTAAAAAGTAGAACAAGTAAAATATGAGTTCTTATTTTTTTAAAGCATTTCTCCTTCTCTTCCATAAATATAAGAATTAGCAGGATATTACTCCTTTCCTAGTCTAAAATCTACTCTCTCTATACCAGTTAATGAAAAATTCACTTTTAAAATTGTTGTAGTTAAAGTATTGAGTCCTTGCATATACTGGGTAAGATCTGTACCACTTAACTACAATACAACCACTATCCCTCAAAGATGTATTTTTAGCTACACTTCTATCATTTTTGTATGAATTGAGTGGGAAAATCTTCCCTGAGTTGGCATAAATAGCTTTTAGTATCAAGATATCAGATTTCCCTTAGAAACCGACAGTCTGAGAACTCAGTGGCTAGAGGTCTGTTCATTTATTTTGATGGAGGAACAATTCTGGTCTTAGAGAAAACATTTTCTCCCAACACTGGAGAATACTTAAAAAACATGTCTCAAAGATTTAATTTTAATTTTGTCTTCGTTCTTCTATTACTCATATTTCTGAAATATTTTTTTCAGAATTTCATGTATCATGCATGTGTAATGCCTTTACATGGTTTTCTTCAGTCTTCTGACAACCCCTCCAGAGATCTACAGTTATCCCTCAGTTCACAGAATTTTCTTTAATTGCTATTGTTACATGTATATGTTAAACATTATTACATACAAATAAGTATTCAAATACAAGCTACTGAACCAATCTCCTTCATGTTGCCTTTATGCAAGGCTTTAATCAGGTCCATGTTTTGGTCATTAATTTGAGAGTATGAATGAAGATCTCCCAGGAAGAAGTTCTCAGCAGGCGGCATGCTGAATGCTGCTGTCTGCCATAATGCTTTCCTGTTTCCTTTCTGGGTCTGTCTCTCCTAACAGATGCCTTCTGAATTTTCTAGTGACCATAATTCTCTACTGGTAGATTTTGAAAGGTTCATACCTCATTTCTTTTCTCCTTGTTTAATCATGTTGGTTTTGGCACCGTGATGTGGAGAAAAAAAATCATGTATGTTAAAAATAAGTCAACATTATATAGAAATAATTGTCTCAGATTTTAGAAAATGCACCAAGCCACATTTTCAATGGTTTTCAAATGGGTTTTCAAGTTGATACAGCTTGCATAATAGTATAACTGAACTGATTCTTTATGAAGATGAACTATGCATAAAGTCCATCCGTTATTTTTGACTGTCTAATTCTTATTGTAATGGTCTGCGGCTTCTTAAACTTTATTTAATTTCTTTCAACAGTCTCTCTGTATTATATCATGCTTGTTGACAGCCCAATCAGGATGAGGACTTCTGATAAGACCTAGCTCTTCATATACCTACTAAGTCTTCTCATGAGAATTCAATAACATCATTTTTACATTCCCAAACACCAGATAGATAAAGTGATTCTGTTCTTATTCTTACAACATACAAACTTTTAATAAAGAATTAAAATTAGATAACATTTGAAATGTAAATGAAGAATATATTCAATAAAAAATAAAACAAAAAAGGCAAAAATAAAAAAAATAAAAAAGAATTTACTATATATTCAATGTTTAATCAACTGATGTATTTAGGGTTACAGCTATGTTCCAGATGTGATAATGGAGACAATGATCAATAAAATCACCCTTTTCCAATTCTACATGAAACATAATTGGATGGAGATTCTGGAATGGATTGAATAGTCACAGAGAATATTCTGTAGCAGAATCAGAGAGTTCTGTGAAGGATATTAGAAGCAAATGTTCTGAGTTCAGAAAATGGCTTCCTTATAATGAATCACACAGGACAGCTAAAGGACCGAGAGGAGGTTCATGTTGGTCCCTCTTTCTGTTCCTCATACCTATGTTGAATTGCTCCTATGGTAAACTTTCTTTATTTGGAGATTTTAGTTTTCTGTTTCCTCTCACCAAGCATGCTTCTTTTTTTGTTTGTTTTTTGTTTTTTTTGTTTTTGTTTTTTTCAAGACAGGGTTTCTCTGTGTAGCCTTGGCTGTCCTGGAACTCACTCTGTAGACCAGGCTGGCCTCGAACTCAGAAATCCGCCTGCCTCTACCTCCCGAGAGCTGAGATTACAGGCATGCACCACCACCACCTGGCTTCCAAGTATGCTTCTTATTCTTCAAAATTTTAATTTTGATTTCCTATGCTCTCAAGTTTGTGCATATAATAGAACATCCTGATTTCCTAGGCTCAGGGAAATGTGTTATTTTCTATTATTAATGTTACTTTAGCTAATTCAAAGGTCTACTGTTTGTTGATTATTTTCAGGAGGCTACTAACCCTTGGTGCTTCTCATTTAAATATTTGTCATCGTGATAAAAATGCTGGAGAGAAGGATTAGAGGGAATATACCTCAGGTGAATTTAAACTTACTACAATTGTAAGAGACATCAGAAGTAATAAAAAGCATTTCAGAAATAACTTGGGGAAAACCAGGTGATGTTGATCATAATGAATTGCAGTCCAAGAAAAAAATGAAGAATAAAGTATTTGTACTATAGCATGAGTCCATGGGAAAAAACTTTGGGAAGAACCCTAGTATCATCAAAATGTCATAAAACAGCTTCATGTTAAGGGTAGAGTTATTCTTTGGCTGCAAACGTGAGGGGATTTCATTAATTCAGGAACTATCCTCTTTCTTGCTTTCCTTTTGAGTAGCAAATATTACAATCTTAAACTTCAAATAATTTCATGGAATCATCTTTTTAACAATTGTTAAATTCTCATGGTAATGATGATGACAACAATAGTAATATCGTCCACTGTTTCCCATGATTGGATACAAGTTTTATATGACATGGACTGTTTTTAAAAAGAAGTGAGCACATAATATTGTTTTGGGAACAGAAGGCATAAATTAAAGTCCGAAGGTTAATGCTTTAGGCCAGAGTCAGTCTCTTAGAAAGTAATAATTTCGTATCTAAGATCAATAGTGTTGCATTGAATTTTGAGAAACCATGGCCTCATAAGTTATGATCCTTGTTCCAAAGATCAAAAAAAAGGTCTTCCCCTTTTGGTGACAAAATATTAAACACCATAAATCTAGAAAAATCAAAAGAGTTAATATGGTTCTGAAAATAGTAAGAATTTCATGCTTGCATATATAATTTATTTTGTTCTTTTGTGGTAAATATTGGGAGATATCCCAATCTATGGATATAAAGATAATATTACTATGTTCATTTAATATTAGGATCTTCTATAGGGGTTATTACTTGACTAGCCTTTGATTTTGGGCCCATTTAATAGCACCAGGCATGAGTTCCCCTTTGTGGAGTGGACATTACTACTACTACTACTACTACTACTACTACTACTTCTACTACTACTACTACTATGATTCTCTCTTGTGAGGGTGTGTGTGTGTGTTCATTTTGTGGTGTGGGCATTATTATTACTATAATTCTCTCTCATATTATATGTTATATATTACTATAATTCTTACACATGCATGTGTGTACATGCATGTGAATGCAGTGCCCCCTGGAAACCAGAGGATTGGGCACATTCCCCTGAAGGTGTAGTATTAGGTTATAGTAAGCTGCCTTATATGAATGGTAGGAAACTAACTCGGGTCCTCTGGAAGATCACTATGCATTCTTAAACACTGAGCCATCTCTTCAGTTTCTGGAGGAGGCTTTAAATCAAATCATAAAATGCTTGGTTTCTTCCATACTATTTATGTTACTATTGTACTTGTGGGTTTATCTTGCCAGGATAATTGTTACTAGTAGTCAAAGACGCTTGCTTCTTTTTATTCTCTTGTAGCACACATAGCAGCCCTCAGTTTTCTGAATATTATTCAGGAAGGATGGAGCTTCCAGGTCAGTACTGGTTTGATTTCATGTTATATTATTCAAATGAATGATGTCTTTAGCAATAGTATCTGATCATCATGTTCTATGGTGTAACCAAAAATAATGGCAGTAGCCTGTAGACAACCACTCAAAAAACAGGTAAACCATGTATGGCATTGGGCCTTTAGTTGATAGACTATGTTGTTTGGTTAGCATTGTCCACTGATTACAGTTATTTACAGCAAAGTTAAGGAGCAGGAAAAAGTTCCATTGATTATACGTGCAAGTTGGCCATGGCATATTTTTTATTCACATTTCTAGTTAAACAACTGCCATTTGAAGGATATATTTTTAAAGGTACAATATGATCTGTGGTCTGAGCTAGTAACTATTTATCTGTCAGATAACAGTTCCCCACATTTCATAAGTATATATTTCACAATATTGCAGCCTATAGAGAACCCTATGTGACCTGGCTAGGTTCATCTCCCTACTAAACTTGAAGACAAAACTTCATTTTGGTTATCTGGAACAGATTCTAAATATTCATCTATTTGTTAAGAAATATCCACCTTTCATATTCCATGTACATAAGTGGAAAAGAAATTAGAGGAAATATGAAGTAAACACTTTTCTACACTCCATGAGAAGGAACACTAATTACATCCTTTCTGTTCTTATTCATTACTAGTGCTGACAAAGTGTTGTCAAGTCCTATGTAGATTCCTGCAAATGTGTCTGACCATCAGAGGCTCCTGACAACATGTCACCAGGCAACAGCTCATGGATTCACCCTTCTTCCTTCCTGCTCTTGGGAATCCCAGGACTGGAAGAGTTGCAGTTCTGGCTTGGTATACCATTTGGAACAGTCTATCTTATTGCTCTCCTAGGGAATGTCATTCTTCTATTTGTGATCCATCTTGAGCACAGCCTTCACCAGCCTATGTTCTACTTATTGGCCATGCTGGTTCTGACTGACTTGGGCCTGTCTACAGCAACTGTTCCCAGAGCACTTGGCATATTCTGGTTTGGCTTCCATAAGATTGCCTTTAGGGACTGTATAGCTCAAATGTTCTTCATACATCTGTTTACAGGCATTGAAACATTCATGCTTGTAGCTATGGCCTTTGACCGCTACATTGCTATCTGCAACCCTCTCCAATATAACACAATCCTAACCAGCTTAATGATCTGTATTATTGCCGGGGCTGGTCTACTCATAAATTTCATTTTTGTTTTTCCACTTATATTTCTCATTCTAAGGCTTTCATTCTGTGGACACAATATCATACCACACACATATTGTGAGCACATGGGCATTGCACGGCTGGCATGTGTCAGTATCAAGGTTAATGTATTATTTGGTTTAATACTCATATCTATGATACTTTTGGGTGTTATTTTGATTGCTGTCTCCTATGGGAAAATTCTTCATGCTGTATTCAAACTCCCATCTTGGGAAGCCAGGCTTAAAGCTCTTAATACCTGTGGTTCCCATGTCTGTGTGATCTTGGCTTTTTACACTCCAGGCTTTTTCTCCTTCTTGACACATCGATTTGGACACAACATTCCACGATATATCCACATTGTCCTTGCTAATTTGTATGTGATCATTCCACCTGCTCTTAACCCTCTTATTTATGGGGTGAGAACCAGATTCGAGATCGTGTGGTAATATTTTTCTGTAAGGGAGTTTGACAGTGAGCTTATGACTTGTACTCTTCCAGATTTTTTCCTTGATAAAGAGAACTCATATGTAATTAAGTTTAACAAGAATAACTGCTTTACAAAATATTATGCTAAAACACATTGTTTCTGTATTCATGGTCAGTAAACAAGATACATATTTCAGCAAATATTTGTTCCAAGTCTGAATAAAATATTACTAATAAATGGGTCTCCTTTCTATAATGGGTATTAGAATCTTGTTTCAAGTATAAAGAAGCTACAATACTATTTCACAATACTTTTATACAGAATCCATTGATTTTTTTAGGAGGTGATTGATTGTTTATCATGGTTGCACTGGAGGTTGACAAAACACTATTTAGGATGTGGGTTCCATGAGTCCTGATCAATGAAATCAATCATAATTCCAATTTCTTTTATGATAAAATTGGCTCCCATCATTATGTAATGTTGGGAAAAGTATTAAATAAAATATCACAGCAAATTTTTATAGTCTCTTCTCACTTTTGAAAAAAAACAACTGCTTCAATTACATAGGGTCAAATATGGAGAGAACATTCACTTTGCATCCAAGCAAGTAGCAATTCTCCTAGATGACAACAAATGTCCAGTAAAGAAATCATAATATTGTACTAAAGTATAGAGAAATAAAAAGAGGAAAGAACAGAATATTCCTAGGTGTTACCATAAGGAATCCTCTAATGCATGAATAAATCTCAACTTTGTACTGAACTAACAATGTTGTACAAAGTTATCTTTGTCTCAGCTAACCAGGGAAAAATTTTACCAAAATCGTTTAATTTAACTTGCTACACAAAACACATCTTTCATAAGGTGTGTGTGTGTGTGTGTGTGTGTGTGTATGTGTGTGTGTGTTTGAGCCAATTAGACAAAGACTCTATAAATAGACAAGTTTAGTGTTTCTTGCAAGCATGAAATAATTCCTCTATATGCTTTATCATGATGAAGAGGTAGAATCCAGCCTAACTTCCCCATTTTCTTAATTGGATAATTTTTTTAAAGATTTATTTATTTATTTTATTTATTATTTTATATATACGAGTACACTGTAGCTGTCTTCAGACACCCCAGAAGAGGGCGTCAGATCCCATTACAGATGGTTGTGAGCCACCATGTGGTTGCTGGGATTTGAACTCAGGACCTCTGGAATAGCAGTCGGTGCTCTTAACCCCTGAGCCAACTCTCCAGCCCCCAATTGGATAATTTTTTATCTTGATTCTTTATGTATTTAGTTTTCATATGCACTCTGGATATTAACCTTCTGTAAAATACATGTCAAAATTTCTCTCCTATCCTGTGGACCTCCTCTTCATTTGACCAATTGTTTCCTTTCTGTACAAAAGCCTTTGAGTTTTATGAAGTCCATGTTTGTCAATTGTTGACCTTAACTCTTTATCAAACTGTCCATTCAGAAAGTTCATTCTTTCACCTATTAGATTCCTATATTTACTTCTAGAAATTTCAGCCATTTATATTTTACATTGAGATCTTTGACCTATTTGGAATGAATTTTTGTGAGGATGATAAATATGAATCTAATTATAGTTTTTTACACATTGATTTTCCCAGCATAATTTGTTGGAGATGATATCTTTTCTGTAGTGTACAGTTTGACATCTTAGTCAAATGTCAAATACATGACATCTTAGTCATGTATTTACATGACTGATGTTTGAATATTCCATTTGTTTCACTGAATGATCTGTCTCTCTGTCTCTGTCTCTCTGTCTCTGTCTTTCTGTCTCTGTCTCTGTCTGTCTGTCTGTCTCTCTCTCTGTGAGTGTGTGTGTGTGTGTGTGTGTGTGATGCTCTTTTTATTATGATAGCTCCATAACATATCTTGAAATGTAGAATGGGAATCACTCCAGCACTGGAATTTTTGTTCGTTGTTTCTTTGTCTATCCAGGGTCTTCTGTGTTTCCATAAGATGTTTTGCTTCGTATTTCTGTAAAGAATGTCATGGGACTTTTGGATAAGATAGCACTAAATCTGTAAACCACTTTTAATAGGACTGTTACAAGGACAAACCTCAGCTTGGACAGGGGTTTTGAAGAAGGTTTATTTAAGAGTGGCAAAAAGATTAACTCAATGCCATAGCCTATGTTCTGCTAGAGACAGTTTTCTGAACATCAATAGACAGCTCAGATCTCAGACTAAAGTCCAGTCTTTTATTACATAACAATTCAGTCATCCACCCAATACTCCCTCTTGACTATCCCACCAATGAGCATTTCTTTTTAACTTAACCCCTTGACTCATAGGAAAAGACAGCAAGCACATTTTTCTTAACATTACAAATGAATTCAGAGATCTGCCTGACTTTGTAAGCACAGACAATAAGCTGGTTGGGTGGGATCCAGTTTTTGAGATCATCCCTTCTACCATGTGTGCACTTAAATTCTGTCCCAGGCTAGACTTGAACTCAAGAATCTGCCTGCCTTTTATATGCCAGCCTTTATATCTTTCTGACAAGCTGTCTCTAGTGTAGCTGCCTCTCTTCATTTAGGTCCATGAAGCCCCTCATACAGTTCATATTGCATTCATATATTATGGATAGTTCAAAAATCCTGCTTATATATTTTTGAACTCATGTTTTCCGAGTTCTTTCCTACAGTCTTAAAGGATTTTCTTAAAGTCTCAGCATTTATCATTTTTGCTAAGGACATAGACATAACTTTGCCTCACAGACTCAGGTTGTCTCTAGTTATCATGGAGTCATTAACCTTGGCAGAGAGAACATACACCAATAACCTTGGCAGGGAGAATATTATCCCAAAGAGGAACATGAAGTTACAAACACACACACACACACACACACACACACACACACACACACACAAATAGGCCTGTCATGATGTCCCTTCATGACCATGTAGAACTCAGAAACTTGGAAAGAAAACTTCTCTAAAGGAGAAATAAAAATGGCTATTAAATACATTTTAAAGTGTTCAACATCCTTGGCAATTAGGAAAAGTCAAATTAAAATTACTTCCTTGAGCAGGGCCGCCATCTTGCCTCAGGACACTGCGCGCAAACAGCGGGCACAGCGAGCGGCTGGAGTCAGGTGTGTGGGCAGAGATATAGCTTAGCTTAGCTCTGCAGGAGATCTGGGCACAGACAGCTCAGTTGCGGGTGCAGTGAGGGGTCATCTTGCCTTGGGACACAGCTCGGAATTCTAGCAGCTGGAGTCGGGGTCTTGGACTGAGAGCTAGCATAGTCCCGCACAGACAATGCTGCCAGAAGAGATTGGCAGAGCCGAGTACCAACAGCTCAGCCAAAATCACGCTGTGCTTTCAGCTGGACGCCATCTTGCCTCGGGACACTGCGTGCAAACGGCGGGCACAGCGGCTGGAGTCAGGTGCATGGACAGAGATATAGCTTAGCTTAGCTCTGCAGGAGATCTGGGCATAGACAGCTCAGCTGCAGGTGCAGACCACCACGGGCCGGGTCTCCGGGTGGGCTGGCAGCAAGGGGCCATTTTGCCTCGAGACACATCGCGGAAGTCTAGCAGCTGGAGTCAGGGGCTTGGAGTGAGAGCTAGCGTACTCTAGCACAGACAAAGCCGCCAGGCTCTGGCCTGCACCCAGAGCCAGAAGAGATCTACAGATCCGGGTACCAACAGCTCAGCCAACATCACTGTCTCCTGGGGACAGGCACGCTGTGCTTTCAGCAAGGGCTGCCATCTACAATAAGACAAACTAACTCCAGAGATAAAGAGATGGCAAAAGGCAAACATAGGAACATTATTAACAGAAATCAAGGCAATATGGCACCATCTGAACCCAATTCGCCAACCACAGCAAGTCCTGGATACACCAGCACACCAGAAAAACAAGAGTTAGATATAAAAGCACAGGTCATGATGCTCCTAGAGGAACACAAAAAAGACATAAACAAATCTCTTAAAGAAATGCAGGGGAACATCAATAGGGTAGAAGCTCTTACAATCCAAACACAAAAAACACTTAAAGAACTCCAGGAGAATATGGGCCATCAGACAGAAACCAATAAAGAGGAAATGAGAAAATCAGTTAGAAATGCAGGAGAACTTGAAACAACAGGCAGAAGTCATGAAAGAGGGAGCACAAAAATATATTAAAGAATTACATGAAAACACAAACAAACAAACAAAGGAACTGAGCAAAACCATCCAAGATCTGAACACAGAGGTAGAATCAACTAAGAAATCACAAAAGGAGGCAACTTTGGAGATAGAAAACCTTGGGAAGAAATCAGGGGTCATAGATGTAAACATCAACAACAGAATACAAGAGATAGAAATAAGAATTTCAGATGCTGAAGATAACATAGTAACCATTGACTCCACAGTCAAAGAAAACGCAAAATCCAAAAGGCGTGTAACCCAAAACATCCAGGAAATCCAGGACACAATGAGAAGACCAAACCTAAAGATTATAGGGATAGATGAGAGTGAAGATCTACAACTTAAAGGGCCAGCAAATATCTTTAACAAAATTATGGAAGAAAACTTCCCTAACTTAAAGAAAGAGATGCCCATGAATGTACAAGAAGCCTACAGAACTCCAAACAGACTGGACCAGAACAGAAACACCTCCCGTCACATATTAATCAAAACCCCAAATGTACTAAACAAAGAAAGAATATTAAAGGCAGTAAGAGAAAAAGGCCAAGTAACATATAAAGGAAGACCTATCAGAATTACACCAGACTTCTCTCCAGAAACCATGAAAGCTAGAAGGTCCTGGGCAGGCTTCATGCAGACCCTAAGAGAACACAAAAGTCAGCCAAGACTACTATACCCAGCAAAACTCTCAATCAACATAGATGGAGAAATCAAAATATTCCATGACAGGACCAAATTTACACAATATCTTTCCACTAACCCAGCTCTACAAAGGATAATAGGAGGAAAACTCCAATACAAGGAAGGGAACTGCACCCAAGAAAAAGCAAGACAGTAACCTTCTTCCATCAAGCTCAAAGGAAGATAACTACTCAAAAACAAAAATAACATCAAAAATGTCAGGAAGTAATAATCTCTATTCCTTAATATCTCTTAACATCAATGGACTCAATTCCCCAATAAAAAGACATAGACTAACAGACTGGATACAGAAACAGGACCCTACATTTTGCTGCTTACAGGAAACACACCTCAGAGTCAAAGACAAACACTACCTTAGAGTAAAAGGATGGAAGACAATTTTGCAAGCAAATGGTCACAGGAAGCAAGCTGGAATAGCCATTTTAATATCAGATAAAATTGACTTTCAACCCAAAGTCATCAAAAGAGACACAGAAGGTCACGTCTTGCTAGTCAAAGGAAGAATCCATCAAGAAGAACTCACAATTCTAAACATCTATGCTCCAAATGTAAGGGCACCCTCATTCATAAAAGAAACTTTACTAAAGCTCAAAGCACACATTGCACCTAACACAATGATTATGGAGGACCTCAATACTCCACTATCCACAGTGGACCAACCAGGAAAACAGAAACTAAACAGGGACACGGAGAAACTCATCGAAACTTTGGACCAATTGGATTTAACAGATATATATATATATATATATATATATATATATATATAGAGAGAGAGAGAGAGAACATTTCACCCTAAAGCAAAAGACTATACCTTTTTCTCAGCCCCTCATGGTACCTTCTCCAAAATCGACCATATAATTGGACACAAGACAGATCTCAACAAATATAAAAAGATCGAACTAATCCCATGCCTCTTATCAGATCACCATGGAGTAAGAGTGTTCTTCAATAGCAACAAAAACAACAGAAAATCCTCATACACGTGGAGGCTGAACAATATTCTACTCAAAGATACCTTAGTCCAGGAAGAAATAAAGAAAGAAATCAAAGATTTCTTAGAATTTAATGAAAATGAAGGCACAACATATCCAAATCTATGGGACACAATGAAAGCAGTGCTTAGAGGAAAACTCATAGCCCTGAGTGTCTCCAAAAAGAAACAGGAGAGAGCATATACCAGCAACTTAATGGCGCACTTGAAAGCTCTGGAACAAAAAGAAGCAATTTCACCCAGGAGGAGTAGAAGCCAGGAAATCATCAAACTCAGGGCTGAAATCAATCAAGTTGAAACAAAGAGAACCATACAAAGAATCAACAAAACCAGGAGCTGGTTCTTTGAGAAAATCAACAAGACAGATAAACCCCTAGCCAGACTTACCAAAGGGCAGAGAGACAGTACTCAAATTAACAAAATTAGAAATGAAAAGGGAGATATAACAACAGAAACTGAGGAAATTCAAAAAATCATCAGATCCTACTACAAAAACCTATACTCAACACCACTGGAGAATCTGGAGGAAATGGACAATTTCCTAGACAGTTACCAAATACCAAAATTAAACCAGGATCAAATAGATCGTCTAAACAGACCCATAACCCCCAAAGAAATAGAAGGGGTCATAGACAGTCTTCCAACCAAAAAGAGCACAGGACCAGACAGTTTTAGTGCAGAATTCTATCAGACCTTCAAAGAAGTCCTGATACTGATACTCTTCAAACTATTCCACAAAATAGAAACAGAAGGAACACTACCCAACTCATTCTATGAAGCCACAATTACCCTGATACCAAACCACACAAAGATCCAACTAAGAAAGAGAACTACAGGCCAATTTCTCTTATGAATATTGATGCAAAAATACTAAACAAAATACTTGCCATCCGAATCCAAGAACACATCAAAATGATCATTTACCATGATCAAGTTGGCTTCATCCCAGGGATGCAGGGATGGTTCAATATATGGAAATCCATCAACGTAATCCACTACATAAACAAACTCAAAGAAAAAAACCACATGGTCATCTCATTAGATGCTGAAAAAGCATTTGACAAAATTCAGCATCCTTTCATGCTAAAGGTCTTAGAAAGAGCAGGAATTCAAGGCCCATATCTAAACATAGTAAAAGCAATATACAGCAGACCAGTAGCCAACATCAAGGTAAATGGGGAAAAACTTGAAGCAATACCACTAAAATCAGGGACTAGACAAGGCTGCCCCCTCTCACCATAACTCTTCAATATAGTACTTGAGGTACTAGCTAGAGCAATTCGACAACAGAGGGAAGTCAAAGGGATACAAATCGCAAAGGAAGAAGTCAAACTATCACTATTCGCAGATGATCTTTTGGATCACTTAAGTGATCCAAAAACCTCCACCAGAGAACTCCTGCAACTGATAAACAACTTCAGCAAAGTGGCTGGCTATAAAATCAACTCAAGCAAACCAGTAGCCTTCCTATACGTGAAGGATAAGCAGGCCGAGAAAGAAATTAGGGAAATGACACCCTTCACAATAGCCACAAATGATATAAAGTATCTTGGAGTGATGCTAACCAAACATGTGAAAGATTTATATGACAAAAACTTCAGGTCTCTGAAGAGGGAAATTGAAGAAGACATCAGAAAATGGGAAAATCTTCCATGCTCGTGGGTTGGCAGGACTAATATAGTCATAATGGCAATCTTGCCCAAAGCAATATATGGATTCAACACAATCCCCATCAAAATCCCAACTCAGTTCTTTATAGAGTTAGAAAGAGCAATTCTCAAATTCATCTGGAATAACAAAAATACCAGGATAGATAAACTATCATCAACAGCAAAAGAACTTCTGGGGGAATCAATATCCCGGACCTCAAGCAATATTACAGAGCAGCAGTATTAAAAACTGCATGGTATTGGTTCAGTGACAAGGAGGCAGATCAATGGAATAGGATCGAAGACCCAGAATTGAACCCACACATCTATGGCCAATTGATCTTCGACAAAGGAGCTGAAAACATCCAGTGGAAAAAAGATAGCCTTTTCAACAGATGGTGCTGGCTCAACTGGAGGTCAACATGCAGAAGAATGAGAATTGATCCACTCTTATCTCCTTGCACTAAGCTCAACTCCAAGTGGATCAAGGACCTCCACATAAAACCAGACACACTAAAACTAATAGAAAAGAAACTGGGGAAGACCCTTGAGGACATTGGCTCAGGGGAAAAATTCCTGAACAGAACACCAATTGCTTATGCTCTAAGAGCAAGAATAGACAAATGGGACCTCATAAAATTACAAAGTTTCTGTAAGGCAAAAGACACTGTCAAAAGGATAAATCGGCAACCAACAAATTGGGAAAATATCTTCACCAACCCCACATCCGACAGAGAGCTAATTTCCAATGTATACAAAGAACTCAAGAGGTTAGACCCCAGAAAACCAAATAATCCTATCCAAAAATGGGGTACAGAGCTAAACAGAAACTTTTCACCTGAAGAAATTCAGATGGCTGAGAAACACCTTAAAAAATGTTCAACATCATTAGTCATTAGGGAAATGCAAATTAAAACAACCCTGAGATTTCACCTCACTCCAGTCAGAATGGCTAAGATTAAAAACTCAGAAGACATCAGGTGTTGGCGAGGATATAGAGAAAGAGGAACACTCCTCCACTGCTGGTGGGAATGCAAGCTGGTACAACCACTCTGGAAATCAGTATGGTGTTTCCTCAGAAAACTGGACGTGATACTTCTGGAGGACCCAGCCATACCACTCCTGGGAATATACCCAGAAGATTCCCCAGCATGCAATAAGGATACATGCTCCACTATGTTCATAGCAGCCTTATATATAATAGCCAGAAGCTGGAAAGAACCCAGATGTCCCTCAACAGAGGAATGGATACAAAAAATGTGGTATATATACACAATGGAGTGCTATTCAGCCATTAGAAACAATGAATACTTGAAATTCTTTGAGAAATGGATGGAGCTGGAGAACGTCATACTAAGTGAGGTGACCCAGTCTCAAAAGAATACCCATGGTATACAGTCACCGATACGTGGATATTAGCCTAGAAGCTTGGAACACCAAAGACATAAATCACATATCAAATGATGTCTCTCAAGAAGAAAGGAGTGGACACTGGTGCTAGAATGGACCAAAACATCATTGTGGGGGAGTACAAGAACAGTGAGGTGGGAGGGGGTGGATGAGGGAGCAGGGGGAGGGAAAAGGGCATGTGGGACCTTTGGGGGTGGGGAACCAGAAAAAGGAAAATATATTGTAAATATAGAATATATCCAATAAAAAAAAAGACTGAGCACTCACAAAAAAATAAAATAAAATAAAATTACTTCCTTGAGATTTCATCTTAATCAGGTCATTATGGCCAAGGTTTAAATAATAATTAAATAGACAGCAAATGGGAACCCTTATTGCTTTTGGTGAAATTATAAATTGGTTCATACACTATGGCATGGAGAATTCTCAAAAGAGCTAAAAGTAGATCTACCATGTAATTTAGTTAACCAGTTATTGCAATAGCCCCTAAGACTCTATCACCCTCTCTAACTCCTTCCCTATTGCCCCCACTTCTTCCCAAATTCATTATTTCTTTCTCATTAATTGTAAGTGTCTCACACAAATGCACATATATGCACATATACTATATATTGAATTTATTTAGTTTTGTTTTTATCTTCTATTGACTTAGTTTGCTCTGTATCTTAGAATCTTGACTCTCCATAACTTTCATTTGAGTTAGATAAGATGTTTGAGGCATATCAGAAACCATCATTAATTACCCTCCAGGTATAATCTTTAGAAAACTGAGATATTGACACCGGGATATAAAACTATCAAGTGGGTTGAGGAGCCAGCTCTTCTATATATTAATACTTGGTCTGTAACAAAAGCATCACACTGTGCAAAGATGGACTTACAGAAGAAAAGTGGTTTTTTTACTCAACTGAGAAACTCATAAGGAAAATTAGTTCTTACTTTATATTTATAAATCAATGCTGGATCGAAGATTGGCAGAAACGTTAAGGTAAAATTACAAAGACCATTTCCATTGTCCTGGTTTAGGGAAAACTTCTTTAAAAGACACCAAGAATGTTAATTCTCATGAAACTTTTCACAGCTAATCAAAATTTGAATTCCCTGAATTTACCATTAAATTAATGAAAAGACAATTTGTATAGATAGTGAAATTAAAATAAATCCCTGAGAAAGATAGCAATCAATAAAAATAGCTTTGCAATTCTGTAAGACAGATGACTGCATTCTAAAAATTAGACACAAAATTTAAATGGTGTCTTGCTAACAAGGAAAGGCTAATAAGCAATGTCCAGTGAATAAACATAGTAATTAGGAGATTATTCATCACAAACACATTGCATTGCATTTGTACTCAGTATAGTGGTACCAAGCAAATGAAGATCCATCCTCTGAGCTCCCAACAAAACTAATGATGTTCTTAAGGATATATAACAATTGTTATTATCATACGCAATTGACAAACCTGTAATTTGAATGTAATATTGGAAAAGTAGTACTTTTTTTTTGACTGTGTCTTCTGCTCATTCTCATTTCTGTTTATTTTTTTTACTTTCTATATTCTTTGTTTACATTCCAAAGGCTTTCCCCTTTCCCAGTTCCCACCTCACCATAAGTCCTCTCCATCCCCACTTCCCAATCCCCCCCCACCATTTCTTGTTCTGGTACTCTCCTACAAAGCTGGATCCAGTCTTTTCAGGACTAGGGTCCTCTCCTTCCTTCTTCTTGGGAATCTTTTGATTTGCTAATTGTGCCTTGAGTATTCAGAGCTTCTGGGCTCATTAATATCCACTTATCAGTGATTGCATTTCATGTGTATTCTTTTGTGATTGGGTTAACTCACTTAGGATGATATTTTCCAGATCCAACCATTTGCCTACAAATTGCATGAATTAATTATTTTTAATTGCTGAGTAGTATTTCATTGTATAAATATACCACATTTTCTGTATCCATTCCTCCTTTGAAGGACATCTGGGCTCCTTCCAGCTTCTGGCTATTATAAATAAAGTGGTACTTTCTATTTATGCTAAAATTATATTTTTCATACATGGATCATGCTCTGGGGAATTCTAAATTGAGTCTAAATATCTATAAAACAATATGTACAGAAATATTAAAGAATTCATTCATAACAGTAAAAAATTAGATAAAAGTCAAATGTCTATCTAGAATGGATAATTTAGTGTATTTATTTAATGCAATATAAGCAATAAATTACAGGTATTTTAAATCATACAAAAAATCACATAAGCTTATGTGTGAGTATAAATATATCTCAGAGTCCAGTCCTTGAACAAAGAAATTGAAGACCTCAGAAGATGGAAAAATATTTATTGCTCTTGGATTGGCAGGATCAATATAGTAAAAATGGCCATCTTGCCAAAAGCAATCTACCAGATTCAATGCAATCCCCATCAAAATCCAAAATCAATTCTTTATACATCTAGAAAGAGCAATTCTTAAATTTATCTGGAGTAACAAAAAACCCAGGATAGCTAAAACTATTCTCAACAATAAAGGGACTTCTGGGGGAATCAATATCTCTGACCTCAAGCAGTACTACAGAGCAACTGTGTTAAAAAATGCATGGTATTGGTACAATGACAGGCAAGTAAATCAATGGAATAGAATTAAAGACCCAGAAATGAACCCACAGAGTTATGGTCACTTGATCTTTGATAAAGGAGTTATAACCATACAGTGGAAAAAAGATAGCCCTTTCAACAAATGGTGTTGGTTCAACTGGAGGTCAACAAGCAGAAGAATGCAAAGTGACCCACTCTTATCACCTTGTACTAAGATCAACTCCAAGTGGATCAATGACCTCCACATAAAGCCAGACACACTGAAACCAATAGAAAAGAAACTGGGGAAGACCCTGGAGTGCATAGGCACGGGGAAAGTTCCTGAACAGAACGCTAACAGCTTATACTCTAAGATCAAGAATTGACAAATGGGACCTCATAAAATTACAAAGTTTCTGTAAGGCAAAGGACACTGTGAGAAGGACAAAACGAAAACCAACAAATTGGGAAAAGTCTTCACCAACACCGCATCTGACAGAGGGCTAATATCCAATATATACAAAGAACTCAAGAAATTAGACCCCAAAGAACAAAATAACCCTATTAAAAATGGGGTACAGAGCTAAACAAAGATTTTTCACCAGAAGAAATTTGGATAGCTGAGAAGCACTTTTAGAGATGTTCAACATCATTAGTCATCAGGGAAATGCAAATCAAAACAACCCTTAGATTCCACCTCACACCAGTCAGAATGGCTAAGATTAAAAACTCAAGAGACAACAGGTCCTGGAGAGGATGTGGAGAAAGAGGAACACTTCTCCACTGTTGGTGGGATTGCAAGATGGTACAACCACTCTGGAAATCACTCTGGCGGTTCCTCAGAAAATTGAGCATGACGCTTCCAAGGGACACTGTCATACCACTCCTGGGCATATACCCAGAGGATTCCCCTGCATGCAATAAAGACACATGCTCCACTATGTTCATAGTAGCCTTATTTATAATAGCCAGAAGCTGGAAGGATCCCAGATGTCCCTCAAAGGAGGAATGGATACAGAAAATGTGGTATATTTATATAATGGAATACTACTCAGCAATTAAAAATAATGAATTCATGCAATTTGTAAGCAAATGTTTGGATCTGGAAAAATCATCCTAAGTGATTTAACCCAATCACAAAAGAATACACATGAAATGCAATCACTGATAAGTGGATATTAATGAGTCCAGAAGCTCTGAATACTCAAGGCCCAATTAGCAAACCAAAAGATTCCCAAGAAGAAGGAATGAGCAGACACTGGTCCAGAAAAGACTGGTTCCAGTTTTCCTAGAGAGTACCAGAACAGAGAAAGGGTTGGGGGGGGTGATTGGGGAATGCACGTTGGGGGGGACAGTACTTATGGGACACATGGCGAGGGGGGGAACTGGGAAAGGGGAAAGCCTTTGGAATGTAAGCAAAGAATATAGAAAATAAAATTAAAAAATAAATGTATCTCAGAACATATGTATGATATATCTACTATAAAACTTATAAGGTTATCTCAAACATTGGATAAAAATTTTGTTGGGATTGATGAGCTGGTTAGAGTATGAAGACCAATGCAGTAATGACAGAAGCTCAACATATTTTGGCTGAGTTGTTCACAATTCAGGTCACAAGTCACAAGTTCAGGTCTCTGTAAAGTATGCTCATGCATATATGAATATTCTTTGTGGGATGCTATAAAATAGAAATCTCATAAAGTGCTTTGAGTCATACCAAATTAGCATGTGGATGATACTTTGTAGGTCCAAATCCAGGAATTCCATTAAAAAATACTGTGCCACTCATCATGGGCTACCTGATGTCTAATTAACAACCTCAATTGCTAGGTAGTAGTATGCCCAGGAAAGCCTCAAAATCTCAGTTCTGGAGCTCATTGGAGCATCTGCTCAGTTATATGAATATAGGTAGAGGGTTTGGGAGTGTTATGAATAGAAAGATCTCTAAAAGAGAGAAATGAGGGAGAAAGTACGTTAGATTTGAGGATGTCTGGAAAGTTCAGGTCACTGAAAGGAAACAGAACATTTCAAAAATGATATTTCAAAGTTAATTTTAATGTGTTTATAAATGTTTATTAAGATAACTATATGTGTATATGTTGTACTTAAGATTTGGAAAAAAATGTGTTGCTAAGCAATTATTATGTGACGAGATGAGGTATACACAAGCCAAAATTGTGCAAATCGAGATTATTACTGCGATACCTCTCAATTCACAAGAAGAAACACAAGGTAGGAATGACTGGGTATTATGAGATGCTTAACATAAGGTCAATAAAAGGATAACTAAATTCATGAGTATGGGAGCAATTGCTCTGGGGAGTTTTGAGTTTGACTTTTCTTTTGAGAATATTTACATGTATGAGGATCCATCCATTTCTGACAACCTTAAGTTTTCTACTACATTAATGCTTCATGAAGTTGTCATTCTTCTTTACCCTTCTGCGCTCTCACTGTCATTTCTCCCACTCTCCCTCAATCTTCCTCATTATCTCTCCCTTCCTCTGCCCTCTACATTTCTATATTTATGAATTTATCTATCAATACTAAACACACACACACACACACTCACATACATACTCACACACATGCATGGACACTCTTCTATAGAGAGTGAACTAGTTATTTTGAAAATTAGCTAAAGTTGGAGAAGATCTCATAAATGGAATAGGCATGGAAAATGAAAAGAAAACCATAAGAAATATTAAATACCTTGTTGGTTTTATATTTTCAGGACTGGGTTTGTTATATGTGATAAAATACCAATAAAATTATGGAATAAAAACAAGAAATTAAGAAATACTGAAAATATTAAAACTATTAAAAGCTCAAAATACATAAGTATATAATGTATATATACATATAATATAGTCCATTCTGTTGACATTATATGTGTATATTATACATACATAATATATGTATACACACACACACACACACACACACACACGTATGCATAATGTCAACAGAATGGACTACATCCTGTGCATTGCTCAGAGATAAACAAGAAAGTAATGAAACTCTGAAAATCAATTGTGTCAGTCTTTAGGAATTCCACACATTCTTCTTTAGTTAGTTGGGTGTGGTTGCTTGTATGCATTGTGCCACAGTATATGCATCTGTGGAGGTTAAAAGACAGCTTGTAGGAGTTGCTTCTTTTCTTCCAGGAAGCAGGTTCCTGTCATTGAAGTCAGGTTATCATGCTTAGTGGTAAGTGTCTTTATCCTTTAACTCATGCTGTTGGCCAGTATTGTCAGATATTTTCATAGTGATTTTACGTTCATCATACCATACATTCTGTATTAGGTATGTAGTGAAATAAAAATGCAATAATACTAATGTCACAAATTTATTTTTTCTTGTTATTATATTCTGTAGTTAGCAAATGCAATCCTTTCTCCCTAGAGACCATCTCTCTGAGATGGTTTATGTCAACTTTTCTTCCAAAATATGCTTAAAACCTGCTCCCGAATCTGCTTAGTCCTCACCCCATAGATTACAGGATTCAGGGCAGGGGGAACAACGACATATAGATTAGCCAGGAGAATATGAATGTATGCAGGAACATTCCTGCCAAACCTATGTGTCATGAATGAGAAAAAAGCTGGAGTGAAGAAGGCCAGGATGACACAGATGTGGGAGCCACATGTGTTAAGTGCTTTCAGCCTGGCATCCCTAGATGGAAGGCAGAAGACAGCTCGTAGGATCCGCATGTAGGAAATGGCAATTAGAAGCACGTCAGCAAGCACCATTGATATAAGAATCAACCCAAATATCATGTTTACCTTTATGTTGGCACAGGCAAGGCGAGCAATCCCCATGTGTTCACAATATGTATGAGGAATTATATGGTGACCACAGAAAGGAAGCCTTAAAATCAGAAACACTAGAGGAATGACCAAAATGAAATTTACTCCAAATACCACCACCAGGATAAGTCCTATTGTTCTGTTGGTGAGAATCTGGCTGTACCGCAGAGGGTTGCAAATGGCAACATAGCGGTCAAAGGCCATGGCAACCAGCACAACAGTCTCCATTGCAGTGAATATGTGGATGAAGAACATCTGGGCCACACATCCCCCAAAGCTAATCTCCTGTAAATTAAACCAGAAGATGCCCAGCATCTTGGGAATTGTGGATGTGGATAGGCCTAGATCAATGGAACCCAGCATTGCTAAGAAATAAAACATGGGCTGATGAAGACTGTGTTCATTCTTGATCACAAACAAGATAATGATGTTCCCAAACAGGGCAATCAAGTACACAAAGCCAAAAGGAAAACCAATCCACACATGCATCTTTTCAAGGCCTGGAACTCCCAGCAAGAGGAAAAAGGAGGGATGGAATTCAGTCCCATTTAAAATGGACATTCCCTCTCTGTCCTTGAAATCTGAAAGAAAAAAAATCCCACAACAATTTGAAATGTATATATGCATATATCAAACATATATGTGAACATATACACATACACATAAACACACGCCTATTATGCTGAAGGCCCTTTCTTTGAAAGGTGATATTTAAGTACATGAACATGATTGCTTAAATTATTAATTAATATTAAACATATAAGACATGGGATGGCAATGATTTGCATTCTTGAAAGAATGTTTACACTGAGAATTAAACTCAGGGCTTGCACATGCTAGACAAATGTTCTGCCACTGAGCTACTGGCCAAGGCTGCATGAAGAAGGTGCTTCTGTGAACACTAGATAAGCTGCAGTCCCTTAGAGCCAGTCGGTGTTCTACTCCTCACCAGAAATACTGTGGCTTATACTAGCAAGCGAATGCCATGAACAGTAAGAGTTTGTGGTGATATCACCACTTCAAACAGTCAAGAATTAGCTGAGAAATCTTCATACAACTCTCTGCACCCCTACAAAAGTAATCAATATTGTAACCTTCACCCTCATTGTTTTCATATATTTACTTAGTTTACAGTGTAGGACATCAAGCCCAGGGTGGGTCTGGGAAGCAGGTTAATGAGAAAGAGTAAAAGGTTTATTTTTCTTCTTTGTGGAGCTGGAAAGTTATGGGGGTGTATTTTTCTTTCTTTTTCTCTTTCTCTTCTCTTTCTCCTCTCTTCTTTTCTTTTTCTATTTTTTCCTTTTTCTTTATCTCTTGTTCTATTTCTCTTTCTCTTTTTAATCCTTCATTTCTTTCATCCTTCCTTTCTTCTGTCCTTTCTTTCACTCTTTCTTTTTCTTTCTTTTGATGAGACCCAGTTTCAAATATACAGATGAAGGAAATATGTATTTTCCAATGATTTTTTTCAAATTGTCTATTGAAATGTCTATAGATATTTAAATCTTTAAAAAAATCTACTATGAACTTTTTGTTTTCTCTCAAAGAAGACACAACATTGGGTGGGCCGGTAATGGGTGGTGGTGTTTCTAAGAAGAGCTGGAGGAGGCTCCAGGTGATCAAAATGCATTGTGTGAAATTCTTAAAGAACTAGTGAAAATCTACACTGACATAAAACAATGAACCTTGCATCAAAACTTTGTTTAATATATGTGGTTAGATAATCTGAAATGGAGAAGAAACAGCATAAAAGCCATTGTCCTTGCTGTAACATTCAAACATCTCCAATGCCTGTGCTACATAGTATGAAACATTCCTGTTTCCCACAGGTTCATTAGCACCTCAGAAATGTCATTTATCCCTGTCTGTCACATTTCATCTATTTTGTTTCAGTACCTTACTCCAGAGTCTAGAACTCAGCAGCAGCAGCTGCCTTGGCCATGATCTGTGACCTGTGGCCTTTCAGGGCAGAGAGAGAAGAACCTCCCCTTCTGGCTTCATTCTGTGTGTTGTCCCTGAAATCAAAATTTATCCTTCTGCTACAGTTGACTTTTCACTGCCAACACATTACCCATGGGGTCACAATTCCCTGAGGATTTAAACTTTTTTCTTCCTGAAAAAAAAGTTAATCCTCCTGTGACTGTTATTTTTGAACCCCAGAATCGATGACAACCAGCTTCTGTAATTGGATTACACTCTGATTACCTCTATGGAATCTCTCAGTAAGCTCTGTTTTAGTGAGCAGCATGAACCATGAAAGATGATTTGGATTTACAATCTCAGATCAGGATCATGTCATTGAAAATGTGCAATATACTGTGGAGAAACAGAAAATATAAAACAATGCATATTCTACAGAATGGAGCATGGATCTTAACACAGGGAATGCAAAGGCAGGCTCCATGCTGCCTTCCATCATTTTCCTACTGAGAGATAACTAAGGAGAAATAGTCACACAGCACACATCCAGGTCAATATGTACTAAAGGAATTGCCAAAAGAAAACAAACCAACAAAACAAAACAAAACAAAACAAAACAAAACAAAACAAAACAAAACCTGGAGAAGTAGTTAGGGTTTTACTCCCTGGTGAGTTAACAACTTTAATTGGGATTACTTATATGAGCACTGGTGACAGATTATTTACCAGATCATGTACAGCATGGAAATAACAAATTTTCAGGTTCCTCGATTCATAAAGAATTCATTTAAATGAATCTAGCATCCCTGCCCTGGCATGCAAAAACTGCATGTCACAGAATTAGAGTACTTAGTCTGCTGAGTCAGAATTCAAAGAACAGCAATTGTTTATTGTGGTGTCAAATATTTTTATCCTTTTAATTTATAGTAACATAAATTAGGTTCCCAGCATCTAGTGTATGGCATTGATAACTGTGTAAATATCACGAGAGAATGATTTTTGTGACGAGTTTAGAAATTTTCCAATCAAAGTCATAAAACATGTTCGAAAAAAATTCAAAGAACTTAACAGCTCTCCAAGTACCTCTCTCCTAATAGCTTTCTCTTAGAGATTAAAGTCCAGTCTGTTAGTTACATACTAATGCAGTCATTTACCCCAAAATTCAATTTTCATTGTCCCATGAATCAGAACTTTATGACCTTAGCCCCCCTGATTCTTAGAACAAGACATCAAGCACTGTTTTTTTTTTAACGTAGCAAATGAACTCAGAGATCTGTCTGCCTTTGTAGGCACAAACAATAAACTTAGTTGGGTGGGATCTTGCCCTGAGGTCAGGGCAAGAGATCCCTAAAACTCTTTAACTCCTTCTTTAATATCTTTCTGACAAACTGGCTCATTAGTGCAGCTAGTTCTTTTAAGTCTACAAAGCCCCTCATATAATTCATATTGCATCTTTATATTTTGCATAGTTGAGAAATCTTGTAAAGAACAGCTTTCATACTGATTTATTTATTATTGAACTCATGTTTTCAGAGTTCTTTTGCACAACTTCAAGGGCTAACCTGAAGGCCTCAGCATGAGATAGACACATTCTTGCTGCCTGGAATCATACTGTCTCTGATTATTATGAAGTGATTAATCTTGGCAGAGAGAACATTCCCTCAGAGGAGGAACATAAAGTAAAATATATACATTATTATACAAATGAGTCTTATGACAACAGCAATAGTTATCACTTATGGAGGGCCATTCCCTGCTGACTCTGACTATGTCACACTGTCCCTTCTGTAGTCATGCAGGAGTTGTCATCTTTCCTTTCTGCTTTAATTCAAGAATGCCAATGCTGATCATGAGTGCAGTTATTGGGCACTCAACTTGCTTGATGCAGACTGGAAGAAGAAACACAACCAGTAAGAAAAAAACAACTGATGCTATTCCTCAATTTATCAGCAAAGTCATCCAGGAAGACAAAGAAGTATACCTGTGCACAGCAGTGGTAAAGCTGCAGACACTTCCTTTATAGAAGAGGATCCCACTCTAGAGTTACTAATATCCATGATCTTATGATGTAGAGAGTCTATCTCCAGAGCCAAATTAAAATAATTTCAGAACCCCTTTAAATGAGAGTAAAATTTAGACCAGTCATGTTCAGAGGTATTATACTCCAATGGGGTTACATAGAACCAACAGAACAGGGAATGGCAGTGAACTAGGCACCTGATATTAATAGCTCAAATTTGATTTTCCATAAACAGAACTGCTTGCTCTAAATCATTAAGCCTATCATGGAGTCCCCTGTCAATAGTCTCCCAGATCATGAGTGCTATTGACAAACTTTTGGATAAGTGACATACATGATGTACCCTGAGAATCTCTTTAACCAAGGATATAGTGGATAAGGCAATACTAGAAATCACACCTGTTAAGGATGTGGTCCTCAATATCAAGGCTGCAACAATTTTTAGGTCACCTAAGAGCCAACATAACCCTATGTAAAGCCTCTATACCTGTGTTGGAGAACCATGAGCCAGTAACTTGGAGCAGGTCTTTCTCAGCTATCTATCTGGAGACAGTTGAGAGCTTCCAGGACCTCCTCTATTTTATCAGAAGAGTTGGGGATCTCTGGCTGCCTCGCTTTCAATGACTGATCTTGACTTCCTTTTTTATAGTAATAGACCCATGGAATAATCACGACAGAGGTAAAGAACTCTGCCAATGGGTTTTTTGTTGTTGTTTGTTTATTTATTTGTTTTCTTCACTAGAAGAAAAGAGTGTCTAATACACATATTAAGCGTGTAACCATTTGATTGGCAGCACATCAGTGATCCATTACTATAGACCTAGAAAATACACAAGAGTATTAATGGAATCTTAGTCCTGGAGGAGGACCATAAGTGAGAAATCAAATAATGCTCAGGATTATGACTTTCACAGATGTCATAGAAAGCAGGAAATCCACTCAATTAAGCCTAGCTACCCACAGCATTATGAGAATGACTGAATTCTATCTTGTTAAGTCATTGATTTTTGGGATAGCTTACTATGCAGTAAGTTAATGAGAAAAGTAGTTAATCTGACGGAATGTTGTGATGACCGATTTTATTGAATTAATTATTTGTTTTGGGTGTCAAATAAAAATTTAACCTTGATTTTGAAGCTGGAATTCTACTAATAACATTCCATTATTGATTCTTAGGAAGTATAGATTCATTGTTGAGGACACTCTTGCCAAAAAAAAAAATCGTCATATTATGGCTCAAATATGTAAAAATAGTAACTAGATCAAGAGTTTAGGCAAGTAGCTCTTCCTTAAACACATCACACCAATCTATAGTCTAGAAACCCATAATAGAACCAAATATAAATGTGAGAAAAAGTCAATGAAATGATTCCTGAATTCGTTGTTTTTAATTGCTGAGTAGTATCCATTGTGTAAATATACCACATTTTCCATATCTATTACTCCATTGAGGGACATCTGGTCTCCTTCCAGCTTCTGGCTATTATAAATAAGGCTGCTATGAACATAGTGGAGAATGTGTCCTTATTGCATGCAGGGAATGCTCTGGGTTTATGTCCAGGAGTGGTATAGCAGAGTCCTCCGGAAGTGTTGTGCCCAGTTTTCTGAGGAACTGCCATACTGATTTCCAGAGGGGTTGTACTAGTTTGCAATCCCACCAGCAGTGGAGGAGTGTTCCACTTTCTCCACATCCTCAGCAACACCTGCTGTCTCCTGAGTTTTTAATCTTAGACATTCTGACAGGTGTGAGGTGAAATCACAGGGTTGTTTTGATTTGAATTTCCCTAATGACTAATGATGTTGAACATTTCTTAAGGTGCTTCTCAGCCATTTGAAATTCTTCAGGTGAAAATTCTTTGTTTAGCGCTGTACCCTATTTTTAATAGGGTTATTTGGTTTTCTGGCATCTAACTGCTTGAGTTCTTTGTATATATTGGATATTAGCCCTCTGTCGGATGTAGGGTTGGTGAAGATCGTTTCCCAATTTGTTGGTTGCTGTTTTGTCCTTTTGGTGGTATCCTTTGCCTTACAGAAACCTTGTAATTTTATGAGGTTCCATTTGTAAATTCTTGATCTTAGAGCATAACCTATTGGTGTTCTGTTCAGGAACTTTCCCCCTGTGCCCAAGTCCTCAAGGGTCTTCCCCAGTTGCTTTTCTATTAATTTCACTGTGTTTTGTTTTATGTGGAGGTCCTTGATACACTTGGGGTTGAGTTTAGTACAAGGACATGAGAATGGATCAATTCTCATTCTTCTGCATACTGACCTCCAATTGAACTGGCACCATTTGTTGAAAAGGCTAGCTTTTTTCACTGGATGTTTTCAACTCCTTTGTCGAAAATCAAGTAACCATAGGTGTGTGGGTTCATTTCTGGATCTTCAGTCCTATTCCACTGATCCACCTGCCTGTCACTGTACCAATACCATGCAGGTTTTAACACTATTGCCCTGTAGTACTGCTTGACGTCCAGGATACTGATTCCCCTAGAAGTTTTTTTACTGTTGAGAATAGTTTTAGTTATCCTGGGTTTTTGTTATTCCAGATGAATTTGAGAATTGCTTTTTCTAACTCTATGAAGAACTGGGTTGGGATTTTAATGGGGATTGTGTTGAATCTGTATATTGCTTTTGTCAAGATGGCAATTTTAACTATATTAATCCTGCCAATCCATGAGCATGGAAGATTTTTCCATTTTCTGTGGTCTTCTTCAATTTCCTTCTTCAGAGACCTGATGTTCTTGTCATACAGATATTTCATTTGTTTGGTTAGTCACTCCAAGATACTTTATAATGTTTGTGGTTATTGTGAAGGGTGTCATTTCCCTTATTTCTTTCTCAGGCTGCTTATTCTTTGAGTATAGGAAGAGTACTAATTTGCTTGAGTTGATTTTATAATCAGCCACTTTGCTGAAGTTGTTTATCAGCAGTAGGAGTTTTCTGGTGGAATTTTTGGGGCCATTTATTTACATTATTTTATCATCTGCAAATAGTGATAGTTTGAGTTATTCCTTTCCAATTTGTATCCCTTTGACCTTCTTATGTTGTCTAATTGCTCTAGCTAGTACCTAAAGTAATATATTGAAAAGATATGAAGAGAGAGGGCAGCCTTGTCTAGCTCATACTTTTAGTGGGATTGCTTCAAGTTTCTCTCCATATACTTTGATGTTGGTTACTAGTTTGCTGTATATTGCTTTTACTATGTTTAGGTATGGGTCTTGAATTCCTGTTCTTTCCAAGACTTTAAGCATGAAAGGATGCTGAATTTTGTCAAAGGTTTTTTCAGCATTTAATGAAATGACCACGTGGCTTTTTTCTTTGTGTTTTTTTTTTATGTAGTGGATGGTATTGATGGATTTCCAATATTGAACCATTCCTGCAGCCCTGGGATGAGGCTTGCTTGATCATACTGAATGATCATTTTGATGTGTTCTTTATTTGGTTTGCAAGAATTTTATTCATTATTTTTGCATTGATGTTCATAAGGGAAATTGGCCTGAAGTTCTCTATCTTTGTTGGATCTTTGTGTGGTTTTGGTATCAGTGTAATTGTGGCTTCTTAGAATGACTTGGGTAGTGTTACTTCTGTTTCTATTTTGTGGTATAATTTGAAAAGTATTAGTGTTAGGTCTTCTTTAACGGTCTGATAGAACTCTGCACTAAAACCATCTGCTCTCGTGCTCCTCTTTTGGTTGGAAGACTTTCAATTACCACTTCTATTTCTTTAGGGGTTATGGGACTATTTAGGTGATCTATTTGATCCTGATTTAATTTTGGCATTTGGTATTTTTCTAGGAAATTGTCCATTTCCTCCAGATTCTCCAGTTGTATTGAATATATATTTTTATAGTAGGATCTGATGATTTTTTAAATTTCTTCAGTTTCTGTTGTTATAGCTCCCTTTTCATTTCCAATTTTGTTAATTTGTATACTGTCTCTGTGCCCTCTGATTAGTCTGGCTAAGAGTTTATCTATCTTGTTGTTTTTTAATCAAAGAACCAGCTCCTGGTTTTGATGATTCTTTGTATGGTTCTCTTTGTTTCCACTTGATTGATTTCAGCCCTGAGTTTGATGAATTTCTTTAAATGATGTTTGTGTTTCCCTTGTAAGGGCTTCTACCTTTTCAACAATTTTCTCCTGTATTTCTTTAAGAGATTTATTTATGTCCTTCTTGTGTTCTTCTTACAGCATCATGACCAGTGATTTTAAATCCAAATCTCATTTTTCTGGTGTGTTGGGTTATCCAGGACCTGCTGTTGTTGGAGAATTGGGTTCAGATGCTGCCATATTGCCTTGATTTCTGTTAGTAATGTTCCTAAGTTTGCTTTTTGCCATCTGGCTATCTCTGGCATTAGTTGGTCCTATTGACACTATCTGGTGCTGCAACCTCCTATAAGCCTGTAAGGCTATTTCTGTTCCTCTGGATGACTGGGTTTCCCCTGGCACAGATTACTGATAGGCTGCCCTACACTTGGGTGCTGTTGGTACCCTGGTGTGTCTTGCCCCAAACAATGTTATGCTCTGGGGTGGGGGTTTTCTCTGTGTACTTGGAGCTTCCCATCCTGTCCAACTGGGAAAGAAGAGGTGGGGAGCCTCTCCAAGTACCCATTACTCTGCTCAGCAAATGACCCATGGCAGGCTGGCACACAGATGAACCACAGAGCTGCCAAGATCTTGGGTGCAGGCAGAAGCCTGGTGGTCTGTGTCCCAAGAGATGTTAAACTCGGGATATCTCAGTACCTAGAGCTATCTGTCCTGCCCAACTAGGCATGAAGATGGTGATAGGGAGCCAGCACTTTAAGTTATGAGCACAGAGATGAGATATCTACCTTCTGTTTGGAGGGAAACCGGTAGGAGCACACAGGACATATGATCAGTGGAGCAGCTGGGAGAGAGGTATCCAGGCTACCATTTGCACCAGGGAGCCAGGCAGCTTTCTGTGCACAGACCCTGCTAGAACAGAGTTAGTATCCCAGGAGTACAGACACAGGCTTACAGGACCACAGGAAGGGCAAGTTCCAGTCAGAGACAGCAAGACCAGCCAGAACCAGAGATAACCAGATGGTGAAAAGCAAGCATAAGAACTCTACCAACAGAAATCAAGGTTATTTTGCAACATCAGAACCCAGTTCTCCCATCACAGCAAGTCCTAGATACCTCAACATACCAGAAAAGCAAGAGTTGGATTTAAAATCATATCTCATGTTGCTGATAGAGGGCTTCAAGAAGGACTTAAATAACTCCTGAAAGAAATACAGGAGAACATGGGTCAACAGGCAGAATCCCTTAAAGAGGAAACACAAAAACACATTAAACAATTACAGGAAAACACAAACAATCAAATGAATAAACTGAACAAAACCCTCCAGGATCTAAATGAGGAATACAAACAACAAAGAAATCACAAAGTGAGACATATCTGGATAGTGAAAATCTTGGAAAGAATTCAGGAGACATAGATGCAAGCATCAACAACAGAATACAAGAGATAGAAGAAAGAATCTTAGGTACTGAAGATACCATAGAAAGCATTGACTCAACAAAGAAAATGCAAAATGCATAAAGCTTGCAACCCAAAACATCCAGGAAATTCAGGACACAATGAGAAAGGAATATAAAATATAACAGGAAGCAAAAATCACTATTCTTTAATATCTCTTAACATATAGGGACTCAATTCCTCAATAAAAAGACATAGACTAACAGAAATATTTTCATGTAAATCTTCAATTTTATCAGAAAATGTTTGTAATTCCTCTTTTAATTAATTTAGTAATTTTTTATGTTTACCATTTTATCTGCATTATTTTTCATGAGAATCTTCAATTTTAACATGTTTTTCTACAATTTCTTGTATTTTATCAGAAATGCTTTTCATGTAAATCTCTAATTTTATCACAAAATATTTTCAATGCCACCTTCAATTAATTTAGTAATATTTTTATATCTACCATTTTATCTGTATAATTTTCCATGAAATAGTCAATTTTAACATGTTTTCTATGTATTTCTTGAATTTTATCAGAAATATTTTCTATGTAAATCTCCAGTTTTTCCTGAAAATATTTATAATTCCACTTTCAATCGACTTAGGAATACTTTTATGCCTACCATTATTATATCGATATAAAATTTTCCATGATAATCTTCAATTTTAACATGTTTTTCTATATTTTTCTACAATTTTATTAGAAATATTTTCCATGTAAATCTTCAATTCTATCATAAAATGTTTCTACTTCTGTTTTCAATTAATGTTAGCAATGTTTTTTATGTCTACCACTTTATGCTTTAATTTTCCATGAAAATTGTCAAATTTAATGTTTTTAAATGTATCTCTTCTATTTTATAAGAAATATTTTCCATATAAATCTTTGATTTTATCATAAAATATTTTTATTTTCTTTTACAATAAGAGAATATGCTTTTAAAAAGAATATATACAATAAAAAAGTTTTGTTTTACTTTGTACAAATATAATTTAAATCTACCCAAGATAATAAAGATTCTCTCAGATTTTCAATTAGAGTCCTAACTAAAGTTTTGGTTTACCTCTGACACAAATTCTGTAAAGAGGAAATAGATGACATTTATATTCTGGAGATGTATTATATGTGCAATTTAACTTTTTTGTAAGAAAAACATTGCATAAAGTCAACTTGATTTCTCAACTGTGGAACTGGCTTGCAAAGTTGAACAGACATAAAAGTGAAAAAAGTATCATGACTTCAGAGAAAACCCAAATTCTCTCTAGGTCTTGAGCAGTCATTACATAATATCTCACATAATATTGTAACTGATATTCTAAAGTAGAGGGAACCAAAGTTGCAAATGGCATATGGTTCTGGGAAGAGACATGGATAAACTATAAAATAACATTGTAGCAAAACATTTAAGATGCTGCCACACACCTGGAAGTATTGGGCATTATTGACATATTATGCCCAAAATATTCTGTAGAAAAGAAATGCTGCTATAGAAAAGAGAGTACACAAAACTGTTGAGAAAGAAATCATTAGTCAGAATTCATTAGTACAGTCTCCATTACTTTAAGTAAAATTGTTCTGCCGACCTTTTGACCTGTAAAGTTATTAAATGGCATTTTTAAGATCAGTAACTACCATTTTTACTTGTATGTTGTTATCAACATAATTTTTAATCTGTTTAATTTGTGGGGACAACATTTTTAAAGAATAGATGTGCTCACAGAGACTAAAGCAGCTATCACAGAGCCTGCATGGGTCTGGGCTGGGCCCTCTGCTCTGGTTGTATAACCTGAGGTTTTTGTGGGGCTCCTAAAAGTGAGAGAGGGAATTTCTTTGACTCTTTTGCCTGCTCTTGGAATCTTTTTCCTCCTACTGGGTTGCCTCATTCAACCTTAATATGAGCATTTGTGCCCGGTCTTATTGCATCTTGTTATGTTGTATTGATAACACTGGAAGGCATATTCTATTCTGAAAGGAAATGGAGGAAGAATCGATCAGGGGAGGGGAGGTGGGGTACTAGGAGAAATAGAGGAAGGGGAGGATGGAGTTGGGATATATTGTATGAGATATTATTATTATTATTATTATTATTATTATTATTACTGAAAGAATAGGCATGTAAATCACCAGTTAAGATACCCAACTCATTTATTAATGAAATGCCCTTGACCTGAAGTAATTAGGCTACTAGGTAAAGCATAGCCTTAGGAAAGAAATCCTGAAGATAAAATTCAGCATATGAATTATTTGAAGAAATATGTAATTTCTGTCTAAATTAAGTTCTAAAGTCATGTCATGGCACTATAGCTTAAAATAGACACATGTTTCTTACACCAAAGAATAAAACTTTCAGGAATCACAGTGACAGAGCCATTGGTATAATGTATGGGGTCTCCAAATTTCAGGCCAATTCACTAAATTTGTTCATTTGGTAATTTGTTCATTTATTTATATTTACTTTTTTAACTTTCCAAATTAGGCATTTTTGTATGTTCAACTGAAAATTGTAATGGAATCTTCAATTTCTCTTTCTGGTCATCATTGCTCTCATTAGAAAATTTTAAGGGAGACAATCATAAATAAAAATATTTTCAGTTGTATAGTTAAGATACTTGCCTTTACAAAAATCAGAGAAGAAATAAGCAGTCTTTTACATTTAAAAGCATGGAGGCCAATTATAGTTACTTGGTCATCTTAACAAAAGATAAATGGAAGTTTATTATTTAAGGACAGTGTGCAAACAGTTAGACAGCAGTCTACAGAAGGTATGCAACACCTTTTAACAAATGCTAAAGCAGCATATAAGGCGATTGTCTACCCCAAGAGAATGAAAAAGTCACAGACAAATGGTATTTAACTTGTAATACCATACCACTGAATTAACTGAGACTTGAGGTAAAAAAGCATTCTACTCTCTATGTATGTGAGATTAACTAGATTTAACTACAAGAAAATGTATCTTTTCTTTAAAATACCATGTTGTACATGATAAATACAATCTTATCAGACAAGTGAAGATAATTTATTTTCTAAAACTAGTATTGGAGAAAAATGTGGGGAAAGCATTGAGATATAAATCCAGACACAAATTTTTCTCAACATTCTTGAGCATCTTTAAAATGCATATTCTTGAAGAGGTAATAGAAAACACTTATGGTTTCCTCCTTGTTAGTTTTATTCATCAGTCCTCTGCTTACTTTCAAAAGGTCAAGAAAGTTTTCTTGGGTCACCTTGAACCTTTTTCATCAAGAAAGAATTTAATGATACTATCCCTGATCTGTTTGGTCTTCATCCCATAAACAATGGGATTTAGAGTTGGAGGAAGAAGAAGATAAAGGTTAGCCACAATGATGTGAAGAGAAGGAGGGATGGTGTGACCTCCAAAACGATGAGTAAAGAAGGTAAAAAAGGCTGGAACGTAAGTGATGATGATGGCAGATATGTGGGCTGTGCAGGTGCTGAAGGCCTTTTGCCGAGCGTCTGCAGAGGACAGGCTGACCACTGCCCGGAGGATCATAGTGTAGGACACAGATATACAACAAATGTCAAACACTCCAATCAGTAGCGCAACCATGAGACCATAGATGACATTAATTTTGATGCTGGCACAGGATAACTTTACCACAGACATGTGGTCACAATATGTATGGGAGATGATATTGCTTCGGCAGAAGGGCAAACGTTTAACCAAGAATGGAAAAGGAATCATCAGTAACACACCTCTCAAGAAGGTGGCAAGCCCAGCTTTGGCAATGACAGGGTTAGTAAGTATGGTAGCATAGCGTAGAGGATAGCAAATGGCCACATAGCGGTCCAGGGCCATGAGCATGAGCACCCCAGACTCCACACCTGTGAATCCATGCACAAAGAACATCTGAACTAGGCAAGCAGTGAAGTTAATTTCCTTGAGTTTGAACCAGAAAATGAAGAGGGCATTGGGGAGAGTGGTTGTGCAGGTAAAGAGGTCAATGAGAGAGAGCATGGCCAGAAAGAAGTACATTGGGCGATGTAAGGATTCCTCATAGTAAATGAGGTACACGAGGCCAAGGTTGCCTACTAGGGAGATGATGTACATTGTGCAGAGTGGAAGAGAGATCCATACATGCACTGCTTCCAGACCAGGAATTCCATTAAGAATGAAATACTGTGGGGCTTCGTATGAACTGTTGGAAACCAGCATAGCTCATTCAATGGACACGCTATTGTTCCAGAAGTCTATTCTGAGAAAAAAGAACTAAAACATAAAAATTTAACTAATGGCTTCCCAGATGAAAACTTAAATCCATAATATAGTTACATTTATGAATAGGGTCAGCTAAAGGAGCAATTATTGAATAATACTAATATTCTAGGCAATATTTTAATGGTTTTTAAAAACTATTTAAATGGAATTTTAAAGCCTAAGTCTTAGATTAATTTTTACCATGAAATAGAAGCTAAAATTAAGATGTTTAATAGTGTTACTTTCTCTCTCTCTTACACACACACACACACACACACACACACACATCATGAATTCAGTGTCAGCCCGTGGTAAGTTGATAGACTCCTGTAAATTTCTCTCTGTAGTCTGGTTATTAGCTTTTACTAAACTCAGTGATTCAGCAAGTTTTTAAACTGCATGGGTAGAAGAGGAAGCCAAGGGAGAACCATGGGTAAATATGGTTAAAACACATTATGTAAGTATATAACAATAGTGCAATGAGATCTATTATGTGCAATTTATATATACCAATAAAATAGAATTCATGTAAGATACCAGTACTTCTTAGTCTCTACTGTGTAACTCGTCATTAAAGAGGACAGAACCTACAAATAATATTTTACTAAGTATAAAGGGCAACCATAATTTTGATATTAAATTAATTTTGTGTGTCAGCATGTAATGGGAAGAATATTGATATTTCCATTACATAGCTTCTATTTTCATTTCAGTGTATTCTGTACCAATAGTGTGATTTACTGTGCATAATCTAAGAAGAGTTTATTATGAAAAACATAGCATACTAGCAAAACAACAATCACTAATGAGATTAGATCAGTAACAAATTAGAACAAAGTACCTGATATGTTCACTCCTGGCTTTTACCAGTAAATTAAATGGTGGACAATTATGAAGAAAGGCGATATTTCTAAACTCACTTTACAAGACCATCATCAACCTGATACCAAAGGCAGTTAGATATCTAGAAAAAGGAAAGCAAGGAGAAGAAGTAAAATGGAATGAAATGAAAGGGGAGAAAGAGGAGGAGGAGGAGGAGGAGGAGGAGGAGGAGGAGGAGGAGGAGGAGGAGGAGGAAGAAGAAGAAGAAGAAGAAGAAGAAGAAGAAGAAGAAGAAGAAGAAGAAGACGAAGAAGAAGAAGAAGAAGAAGAAGAAGAAGAAGACGAAGAAGAAGAAGACGAAGAAGAAGAAGACGACGAAGAAGAAAGAATAGGAAAGAAAAAGAGGGAGGAAACTTGTTTATATCTTTGATGAGCTTAAGTGTAAAAACCCTCAATTAAATACTAGCAACTTTAGAACAAAACTTCAGTCATTATGACCAAGCACTGTTGAGCAAAAGAGGAAAAGTTGGTTCAGCATACCATGAAAGTCAATAAATACAATATATCACAACTGTTGTAAATTCAGTATCATATAGGCACCAAACAGACATATAAACCAATGGAACAGAATAGAGATCTCAGAAATACATGCACAGATTAGTAACCAAATTAATATTTTAATATTTTAAGAGAAATAGAATTGCATAACTTTTCTCCTCCCCTTCCTCCCTCAAGTTCCCCCAGTATACCCACTCTCAATCTCTCTCAAACCCCCACTATCAGGTTGATAGCATCAAATCTTTTAAAATTATGTAAACATACACACATATACATATATATGTATATATATATATTTGTATGTATGTATGAATATATTTAAATTCAATATGCTAAGTTAATTTTTGTTGTTGATGTGTATATGGTTTCAAGACTGACCATTCTGCATTTGGCAAACAATAAGGGGGCTCGTCCCTGGGAGAGGCCAATTCTCCTCTCAGTGCTCAGTATTCACCTGTAGTTCTTTGTCTAGCGATGAGACCTCATAAAACTTATCTTTTAAAAAGATGTCAGAAGCATATAAATAAGTAAAAAATTCCCTTTAATAAATTGTAGTGGAACAGGTTGTTGTCTACATGCAGAAGACTGAAACTATATCCATATCTTTTACCATATGCAAGATTAAATGCAAGTGTTCTGGAGACATGCATGTTTGCTGTCCACTTAACTCTTTTTGGAGTATGGCTAGCATGCCACTCTTTAAAAGGGAACTAACTGCTTTCAAGAGTATGGGGTGGGCTCCTCCCCTTAAACACAGATTCCTTTAATTTGTTACTAATAGTGATTAATTTAGGCAAAGTCCTGTGATTTTTTTCTCACTTAGAAAATCTACTGGTTCCACCAATTAAAATTTGTTATGAAGGCAACACCAGACTTATGAGCCCACAGCTTGGGTGAGTCACTCTCTCATTTGTTCAATTTAGTGTTAAATGAAATGGCACAGAATATCCATGCTCTGCACAGCACTCATGGTTTCTGAGCCCCTTTGGTGACAATAAGCATATTACCTGATCCAGGCACCTGAGCTCCAGGATCTCCTGGGAAGCACAGACTCTGAAGCTATGACTGCTGCTTCTGCTGGGTCCTCATCCTGCACTGGGCAGTCATTTGATGCAAAGTCCTGATGCACCCATGCTTGCCTCTGGTTGCTAATACAGAAAACAGGCTCCTTTGTATTATCACTGGATCCCAGTGTCCAAATCAAGACAGAAAAGAAGACTGACCTCGTTTTTTGTTTGTTTGTTTGGGTTTTTTTCTGCTCTCCTACTAGTAATATCTCTAGTAAACATACAGGCCAGAAACATTTTATCTTAAGAATTCAGGAACAAAGTCACAAACTATAATCTCATGATCTATCTAACCATTCCTTTCTCCAAACTACTGGAGAAAAACATCAGGAATAAACAGGTCCAGGAAATGGACAATTTCTGCTTAAATGTTGCTCTTGTTTCAAAATATCAGTTCCAACATGACAAAAGGATGTGCCATCACTGGGCTTGTATGTCTTAGGTGTATGGAATGCATCTTGCTATACTTTGAAAACATGCATCCGGTAACAGCTATTCCATGGAACAGCAACTGTGCTGGCTCTTGTGGGACAATCTAAGACTATCCACAGCTGATTTTGGTTCCCTTTTCCCATAAATAGCAAATTTAACTCTAATATTGGTCAATAAGCCTGAATAAAAAACATAACAGTTCCTTTTGATTACGTGTACTCATCTATTTACTGTTTCTTAATTATTATTTAAATTAATTTTTACCTTGATCTCATAATGAGACTACCAACCTAATATTACCACAGCTGTTATATCTCTTGGTTAGACAGCTTTCCCAAGGATGTATAATTTTGTGATTTCTAATTAAATGCTGGTGAAACAAACACATAGCCATAATTCCTTCTTTCTCTTTTGTTAACCACACATCCATTTCAATAGTGGTGGTAATCTAAACATTTGTACTAGGACAATTAATAGGGTATCCATTCATTGATCTGTGAATTGTTTTAGTGTGTCGGTTAAATCTGTTACTAATTTTATCCTTGAGTGAGGAATATACCTACATTGAAGAAGTACTCTGGCCAATTAAAGTATTGATTGACTGCATGCTATGTTACTAAATTGAAGAAAGGGAACAAGGTAGTAAAGACATCCTATTGGTTATTTGTAGTGCTGATCCATTTATCCATTGATTTAGGGGGTTCTGGTGAGTTTATTATATAAACCTACATACCTATCTCTAGTAACAAATCATTGAAATAAGTGAATAAATAAATTAAAGTTTTCCTATATTTTAAAAGAGATGTTGAGAGCATCTCACTGTGAGATGAGATTACCCATCTTATGCAATACTGTATGTACTTTGAATATGGCAATAACATACTCTTCTTAAGTTTCTCAGACTGTATCCTTGACAGGTCAATTTCTGACCCTTTTGTTTTTGTTATGGCACAGGTAAAGTGACACTCAGGTTTGCTTCACAGCAAGCCAAGGATGGGATTGCCTGGGTAGCAGATATCAATCTTTACCTTAAATAAAGCTGTAGAGAAGGAGCCTGAAGCCTGCTCATGTCAGGGACAGGATTCAGGATTACATGACGGCAGCTGCTGGCTTCCCTTTATAGACTTAAGATCAGAAAGTGTATTGCCCATCTGAGAGTCCACAGGAAACATAAATAATCTTGTATCCTCTAAAGTGTCAATTTTATATGTAAAACAGGGGCTAGCAGCCCCCAGAGATTATAGAGCCTTATGGGAAATAAAAGGCTTTGCATATATGAAGTTTTTGTTAAAGGCCTACCTTAATGACAACTAAAACCCAAAGGAGAGATATTTAGGATGTAACTTCCATCTAATGGTGGGATTAGAAGTTAGAAATTCTTGATTAGAGTAATTAAAAACAAAATTAACTCTATGGTGTGTGTGTGTGTGTGTGTGTGTGTGTGTGTGTGTGTCTTTGTTTTGTTTTTTCAGTTTCTTTTGTTTTATTCTTTGTTTTATTTTTTGTTTTTTGTTCTTTGATGGTTATTTTGTTTCTATTTTAAGGCGAAGTGAAATTCTGAAAGAACTTAGGAGGAAACATGGTCAAAATATTTTTAAGATTTTTTAAAAAATAAAATTAAAGTAGGGTTATCATGTATATGATTTCACAGATAATTACTTATTACTGTGATCTCAAAAACAGTAGATGATCGTTGGCTAAAAGAAAAAATAAAAACATTTTAAAATAATAGAAATTTCTGATAGAAATAATAGAAATACATGCTCTAGAGATTTTATCTTTATATCTATGAATGGTTATTTTTTCCAAGTATTGTAACCATAGTTCTTGAGGTTTCTTTTGTATCATGAAGGCATGAGTCAGTGAACAAAATAGGTAGAAGTCTCTGGGTCTTCCTTTTTTCTTCCTTCCTTCCTTCCTTCCTTCCTTCCTTCCTTCCTTCCTTTCTTTCTTTCTTCCTTTCATACTCCTCCTCCTTCTCCTTCACACTCTTCACCTTCCTCCTCCTCTTCCTCCTCCTCCTTCTCCTTCCTTCTCTTCCTCCTCTTCTCTTTCCTCCTCCTCCACCTCTTCTTGTTCTTCTCCTCCTCCTTCTTCTCCTCCTTCCTCCTCCTCTTCTTCCTCTTTTTCCCCTTCCTTCTGTTCCTCCTCCCACTCCTCCTTCTCCTCTTCTTCTGTTCTTCTTGTTCTTGTTATTCTTCTTGTTGTTCTTCTTGTTCTTGCTGTTGTTCTTGTTCTTCTTGTTCTTTTCTTCTTCTTCTTCTTCTTCTTCTTCTTCTTCTTCTTCTTCTTCTTCTTCTTGTTTTCTTCTTATTCGTTACTTTTTAGTGAAGATCAGCATATAACATTAATTGTTGTAGAATACAGAAAAGATGGCTAGAGAGGTTGAGAGTTGCAATTTTGTCATGTGATGTAAGTTGTAACTAATTCTTTAACTTTAATAATATTTTTATTTATACTTATGTGTATGTGTGTCTGTGTGACTGCAGGCAATTGTGGAGGCAACAAGAAGTTTTAGGGTCGAGCCGGGCGGTGGTGCCACACTCCTTTAATCCCAGCACTTGGGAGGCAGAGGCAGGCAGATTTCTGAGTTCGAGGCCAGCCTGGTCTACAGAGTGAGTTCCAGGACAGCCAGGACTACACAGAGAAACCCTGTCTCAAAAAAACAAAACAAAAAAGAATTTGTAGGGTCTGCTGACCCTCTAGTTATAGGCAATTGGGAAGTGCTCAACATGTCTGCATGGAATCAAACTCTGGTCTTCTGTGAGAAGAGCAAACTCACTTGACAACTGAGCTATTCTTAGTCCCTCCTTAACTTACAAAATATGCTATCAGTGTTTAAGCCGAAGACAAAGAGGGAAAAACAAAACACCGCAAAATGGACAAATGTCAGTAATTAATAAGCACTTTTAAATAATAACTCTGGATATTAATAGCCTCATTAAGCCAATCAGACTAGCCTCAAGAATGAACTGACAGTGTTCATTTACAAACATTTGCCACCAACAAATACACTTTATGTTAAAGTAAACAAAAGATGGCAAAAGATAATCTAAGCAAAAGGATTCAAGAAACAAGCAGAGGTTGTGTGTGTGTGTATGTGTGTGTGTGTTTCTTTGTTGTGGCAATTTTTTAACCTTCTATTTTTTGCATATAAAACTTTGTTTTTAATTGAAACATAATTTCATCACTTTGCCCACTCATTTTCTCCCTCCAGTCCCTTGAGGGTTTGCTGTGTAGACTATCATATCCATGCTCCACTCTCAAGTTTATAGACTCTCTTGTTTTGATTATATATATATATATATATATATATATATATGTATGTATGTGTGTGTATGAATGTGTGTGTGCGCGCGCACATGCGTGCATAAGTTTGTATGTATATGCACACACAACCTGAAAAATACACTTTGTTGTTTGTTTGTATATGGTTTCAGAGCTAACCAGACTTTATATTGTATAAACAATAAATGGGCACATCCCTGGAAGAGGCTATTATTGCCTGTAGTTCTTTGTCTAGGTGGGAAACTCTGTAAGATTTCACCCTTCCAAATTAACATTTTGGTTCTTATTATCATTCTTCTGATCTTGTTTATGTAGCCATCCTAGGTTAAAAATATTCATAGGAGTGTTCCTGGGACTCTGGCTCTTATAAAATTCCCTGAGTCATAGATACAGGAACTATTATGAGCCTGTTATCTATTTTAACTTGGATCCCCACAATTCAATGCATTATATACAGCATAGTTTTCTTTGACAGTCTCCATTTGTTGTGAAGACACTCTTCTTTAATGATGGATGGTAGCTACTCTTATCTCTAGGTATAATTGTAAAATGATTATTATATCAATATACATTCATAAATTAATACAGATGCAGTTATTTCTTAATCAGCTAATTCCCCCATCACCACACAGAGATACTAAAAGTTTATAAAATAGCTGTGAGTCAAATACTGAGCAATTATTACTCCATTCTAAACCTCCAAACTAGTCAGACTTCCTCCTAGATCATATTCCCATATTACTTGCATTTTTCTTTCATTCTTTCTTGATCGAACTCTTTCCTCCTGATGCCTCTTTAACCCCTTCTCATGACTCTCTCCTTCACTTTCTGTCTCTTTTTCTACCTCCCCTAGAATCAGAAGTCCCATGTTATTCTCTCTAAATCTTTCTATTGTTTCATTGGCCTTTATTGACAAGACAGAGAATGAATGAAAAGTAATGTTTACACATGTTTCTGAAGGTAGCTTCTAAGAATAAACACAGCAAAACCATGTTTGTATTGAAACTAGGTAATTGTTGTGGATGGGCCTGGTGCTACTCTTGTGAACCAATCAATTAATGAATAAAGGAGTCAATCACAGTGTGAGTAGGTGGGACTTCTGGGATGTACAGAGAAAGAGAGGAAGCAGGAGAGAGTTACTTCTTTTTTGAACCAGGACAGCAGAAGGGTAAGATGTAGCTGCTAGAGTTTCCTAGTATCAAGACAGATCCTTGTGGATCCATCACCTGAGGGATCAGATTTAATAAGGCTTACAAGATTAGGTTTTAGTTGTTGCACCCAGAGATTGAGCTACCATTGTTTTTGAACTAAGTTTGTTTTGTGTTTTCCTTCACATGGTGGCTCCTCTGGGTTTGAGAGAGAAAGGTATGGTGGCAAGGTGTGGGTTTGCTAAATGTTCACCACAAAGGCCTTCGGGGATTTGAAGTAAGGCATTGTGGTAGCCACTTGCCAGTGAGAAGCCTTTCAGGAGCTCAAGGCCAGTGAATCTCCATGCGATAAAAACAGGTCTGCCATTGCCCTCCAGTGCATGGCAGAGCCTCAAGCATGGGAACTAGTTGGCTCTACTTTTATAATATTTCACTCAACAGCTAATAGAATAGAGAAATCAGCATTTGAAATAATAAAGTGTAAACTTTTCACAGTACAAAAACATTTTGCCTAAATTTCACCCTTTTGTCTATTAAAAGGGTCTTTTCTTATAATAATATACTATATACAATACAAACAATTATGAAGACTATCACATATGGCTTACATTATCCATAAGCATTTGGCAATTTTGGAGAAAGTATTCTATTATCATTTTATCTTGATGAATTTAGTTTTGTATTGAAAACAAATTTTCATCTTAACTTGTTTTATTATCCTAAAAACATCTTCTTAGACCAAAAAAAAATCTTCTTGAATCCCCAACAACTTAAACTTAATTGTGTGACTATAACTATCTAGTCTTCAAACCTGTCAGAGACCTGAGAAGCAATAAATATTATCTGAATAAGGAGGAAGTACAAGCAATCAACTCTCAAGGTTTTAGAAATGACAAAGAATTGGATACCTGAAAAGTTCCACAGAACTCTCTTTTTAATATTGGACCATCCCTTTTCAGCATTCTGGCCCAGCAAATCTGACAGATGTTTTGAGAAGCAGGAATTATAAAGAACTTGCTTACTGTCAGTTGGCAGAGCTTAGCAGTCAACCTTTCTGCATTTATTTATGCTTTCAGGATAAAATTTTGTCTGCAATTGAAGCATGGGCAGCTCTCTGTCCAGTATCATCTTGCCACATTTGGGACAAACAACATAAGTAGGTTCTTGATACTCATCATCTTCTTTGAAGTGAAATGCGGTAAGAGCCAGGAGCAGACTTACCTCAAGTATAAAAGATATTTTAATAATGAAATAACTTCAAATGCCATAATCTGTGGATCTCTGCAGCTTTTGAAGGCCAACTATTTAGCTATAGTATGTCTGAATTGTCAAACATTGTTTCTTCTTAGATATTTACTATCTGAATAACCTTGAAAACATCTTATTGCAATTAACTAAGCTAGCTAATATAGGACAATGAGTTTGACTGACTATTAACTTGTATTTCATATTTATCCTTAACAATTTGTAATAGCAGCTTTCAAAGGGACTATAAATTTATATTGCATCTTTAAAAAATATATAGGTACAGTTTCTCACATAAAATTGAAAACATATAAACATTTACATGTATCAAATACAGCCTTAATTTGTATCAATATATAACCTACACCAATGAACTAAAAGTAACCTTATTTCTGTAGCAATATACAAAATTCTGTACCAATGTATTAAAAATACACTTATTTTTATATCAATATACAGACTTTGTACCACTGTATCAAAATAACTTTATTTGTGAATAGCAATAGCTGTAAGTTGAAGAGTAAATTCAATAATCTACCCTTTTATCCTATTATTCCTATATTTTCCCTTACTTTTCAAGCCACCTTCCACTTACCTAAGAAAGAAAGAGAAAAGAAAAGAGAGAAATCCCTGAGTCTAAGTTCTTAAACTTTGCTTTTCCCCTCATCAAGAGTATTTAATAACCTGGAACCAGCTCCCCTAAATGACAAGAATCCACAGCCCAACAGGATAACAATCTACTTACTTCAACCTAAGGGAATGGGACATTGTTCTAGAGATTGCTTCCTTCTAATTTGGGACATAGGATTCTATTGGGGAACCCAAATAAAATCAAGAAAAATGGTTACACAAGCTAGCTCATTGTCCATTCTCTAAATGTTGTGAAAACACAGGCTTAACTGAAGTCTTATTTGGGACAGTTTGTGATTCCGGATGACTTGTGCTAGCTTCTTTAAGTTGCTCTGGGGGTATATTAATTATTGAGAGTATAGCTTCCAAGGCAGTTTGTAATAGGATCAAGGATGTTGGAATAAATATGTCAGTCTCTCAGCATCCTTTAGTCTGATTCTTGTCAAAGCTGTCTCCATTCTATTGGTGTTTAGTCCTTTTGTTCTGTAAACATATAAACTCTCACAAGTATATACAGTTTTATAACTATGGAGTATGCAGTGCACTTAGATCAATACAGGAATTACTCTACTTTGCTCTTTGTTTGGGTAGATGAAAGACACCCAAATTTTTTATAGTTTGATTCTATAATCAACCTGCAATATAAATCGCCATTCATGCCATATGAAAGTATGGCATGCAAAATTATGAGAATTCTGTAGCCAAGAAGATTTATTGGTCATGCATAGCTGATGTTTGGGCAGGAGACATTTTTATGTCCCAGCCCATCTCAGAATTATTCCCAAATAGATAGACTAACATATATATCACCTATTGTTTGGTGCCTCTAATTTTGTTCTTCCATTCTGCAGCCAAGATCTTTAGGGTGTCTTCCCCAGTCTGATCCTTAGTTTTTCTTCTTTATGACATATGCAATGTCCCTTTTTCCCTGTGTAACATATTTTATGCTCTCAATTATGAGGTTAGTTAGGTTATCTTTGAAATAAACAGGCTGATATAATTCAGGATTTTTTTCTAAAATTCAGTGTCCCTCAGTATCCATTGTTTCTTGTTCATTAGCATTTATGAAACTTAATCAATAAAGTATTATGTAATCTATCTCTGGGGATCTTAGATACCCCTCTCTGTTTATTAAGCATTTCTTTTAAAGTATGACTTGACTTTTCAATGACTGCTTATCCTGTTGTATTATGGTGTATCTGTAATATGCTTTAAATCATAATGTGTAAAAATTGTTTTATATTATTAGAGACATATACTGAAACATTGTTAATCTCAATTTGCTTAGGTTAGCCATAATTACCATAACTTCTAATAAATATGTAATTACAGACTAAGCCTCTTCAGAGCTTAAAGCAGTTGCCCATTGGCCAATTCCTTTTCAGCCTCAGCTGATAATTTTTGGGGGGTTATTTAAATGTTTTTTACTTTGTAGAGTTTGGAATAAATTACTTAGCTCTTGAGTGTCCAAACCAATTGAAGGCTGCACCCAGTTAATACCTCCCAGGATTTCTGGAAAATATTAAGAGTTTTTAACTGGTCTCTCCTGATTTGTACCTTTTATGGTCAGGCCCTTTGTGGATGTATTTTATATCCTAGATAATTAATAGAAACTCTTCCTGTGTATTTATGCAGGGAGCAATTTGTAATCCCCAGTGGAGTAAGGGTTTTTTTTTATTTCATCAAACATTCTTTCCAATGTATTTGTATCTGAATCAAGCAATAAGATATCATTCATATAATGTTAAATTATGAATTGAGGAAGTTGTTTATGAATAATCTCCAATGGGTGTTGTACAAAATATTGGCACAAGATAGAACTGTTTAACACTCCTTGTGGTAGGACTTTCCTTGTCCCAGGCATTTAAGGCTACTATGCACCACAATATCAAGTTTTCCTCATTGTATTCAGCTTTCATTTCTACCTCAGCATATTGACCATCAACAAGCAGCCAATCCTTACAAATAGTGAAACCTCTGGCTCTTTTTCTCCACCATTAAAGCCATTGTAAATGTGGCCCATGTTCTAATATTGCTCTTGCCATGTATTTCCAGCCTTGGGGGAATTGTTCTACTTTTGATTGCCCAAAAAGTCAAGATTTGTTTTACAAATGTTAATGCAAACCAAAATTAACTACACTTTCCTTAAATTTTCTCAAATTCGACATGCCCACAGGTTGCCATTCAAATTTCTGATAATTTTGTGGATGATTAATGGCTGCTGGTCTTTGTTGTATATTAAGAAATTAACTAAAGTTGTTTTCTAACAATCTTTGGTTGGCTCTTTTTAGTTTTACCTTCTCCTCTGCCTATTTTCCCTAATTAATATTTTAAGTTTCTCTCTTATGGTATGTATCTATATTTTCATATGTCTGTAGTTCTTGCATCTCTTGTCATCCTAACATTTTATTCAACCAGAATCATAAGGGTTTTTTTTGTAACCTCACCTCTTAGGCTTTCTTCCATATCTCATTTTTCTTTTCCTTTTTGCTGTTCACCATGACATATAAAGTTCTGTGCCTTCTGTTCTAATGTCACCTCTAAGCCTTGTCTCCATGTTTTATTTTCTCTTTCTGCTGTTCATTATAATCAATGCATTCTTGTTCCAGCTCCCTTCTGATGACTTCTTTACCTCTCCTTGTAGCTCATTCTTTTACTTCCTGTCTCATTCTCCACCCCCAACCCCCAATCAGAAATCATACTTTATTTTTTCTAGAAATTCTTAGACATATGGATGGAGCTGTAGAACATCATGCTAAGTGAGGTAACCCAGTCTCAAAAGAATACCCATGGTATGCACTCACTGATAAGTGGATATTAGCCTAGAATCTTGGGACACTAAGACACAATCCACATACCAAATGATGTCCGACAAGAAGGAAGGAGTAGACCCTGGTTCTGGAAAGGCTCAAAGGATCAGTGTAGGGGAATACCAGAACACAGAAGTGGGAAGGGGTGGATGAGGGAACACAGGGAGGGAAAAAGGCATGTGGGACCTTTGGGGGGCAGGGAACCAGAAAAAGGGAAATGAAATGTAAATATAATATATATCCAATAAAAATATTTTTTATAAAGTCATTGCAATTTTAAACATATTCATGAGTATACCCAATGTCATAAAACTACTACTAAAGATAGTGATCTATCTTTGCAAAGAAAGTGGTGGATGTCTTAAATATACAACCTGCACCAATATAGATAATAACAAAACTATACCTACTATCTCTGAATTGCATGCGATTGTATAAATATACAAGCAATTCATAGCCAATCCATTAGACTTAGGTTACATAAACATTCCCACAAATCTCTTTGTTGGCCAAAGTTTTTAATAAGGACTGAGAATGATAACATCATATCAGAGAATGATATATTCAAAACTAATGAAATTTCTCAGGTAATTATGCCATTTTATACTTTCTTAGTTGGTGTGCTAGAATTATAATTGCAGGCATTGGTACTGATACATTTCCAATAAAATTAGAAAGATGACTTTCTACATTGTGTTTTTTAAAGTCTTGATCTGCACACGATTAAGCCAGATAAAATACCTGGCATAGGTGAGGAAGTGTGGGTTGCAAAGTACAGGAGACCTTTTGACAACTAATGACAGGTGTGAGAGGAAGAGCTGGGTAGGTTTTGCTTCTTGGTGGTTTTTCAGTGATACAGCTCCTGACAGGCTAGCCATGTTCTAGTGATTATTGGTACCACTAAGGGAATAAAATATTTTTTTAAAAGAGCCCATGAAATTAGGAGGAAATTAGTATGGGGAACATGGGGAAGAACCCTAGGAAAGGAAATGAGAAGTGACTTGATCAAAATACATGATGTGTGTGCATGAAATTCTCAAACAAAAAGTGAGTTAAAAAGAATTCTTCATGTATTCACCAGGCACACGTCATTTTGTTTTGAAATTGTTAGTATTGCTTTTTTACAGTGAAATAGTAAAAAGAAAAAAATCAGACCACTGAAACATGCTGGTATATGAGATACAAATACAAACAAAACATACTTTTGAGTATTTGTGTAGATGTAAGCATATGTATTCATTAACATTACCAAAACAATTTTTTGATTCTTTGTGAATTTCACATCATGCATCCCAATTCCACTCATTTACCAGTCCTTCCATATTTATCTTCAATCCTTGTAATCTCTCCTCAAAATGAAATGAAACCTTAAAATTAAATAAAAATAAAACCAAACCAAACAAAAATTTTGCTGTGTAAGTTGCAGCATGCAAAAGTATGTCACACAGTATATCCTTCTGTCCAAACAGCTTTCTTTGCAAAAGATTTCTGTAATAAATGATTCATCTTGTTTAAAGTCTCTGGCTTCTGCTGCACCATTAATACCAAGTATACTTACCAAGACTCCTCTCAGGTATCCTGCTGTTGCCTGGAGTCATGGAGATCCTGCCACTTTGGATCTTCAAGATTGGCCCCTTTGCATGTTCCATCGGCTCATAGGCCGAGTAGATATTGGGGAAGACCAGCTCATAGCATCTGATTGGGGCCTGGGTTTGTCAGCCTACCAGCTCTCCTGCTTCCATGCCACCAAGGCAAACTCTCTTATGCTGCCCAGGTCAGGATCCTGCTTTCCAAAGTTCAGTAGTGAACAAGGGAAAGGGCCAGTGCTTTCCCAAACCCATATCACCACTGGAGCCACTGTACAGTGAATGGTGAGGGGCGGGGAAATTCAGCTTGACCCTCAGAAATCAACATTGCCTCAATTGGCATCTGAGATCATGGACATTCTCAAGGTATTTGGTGGTAACAGGGGGCACTGACATAGACACAGACCCTGCTGATGCAGATGCAAAAACACAGGTATGGCCTTCAGCAACAACAGGGATGCAGACATCACTGTGGCCTTGGGTAGCAGTACAGGTCTTTCACATCAAGCTGTTCCTCACCACACTTATGCCTCCGATTCATAGTGCTCAAGCTGCTTGGCTTTACTTCTTATCTATCCCATTTCACCATCACATACTTGCTCATCATAGTGGCACCCACACCTTGCTATGATAGGAAAGGACTGTTGCATTCATTATTTTAATCAGTAAACATAAAATAAAATAAAAACTAAAGAAAATTTTCTATATTACTCTTACATGTTATATCTGAATGTCTTTATTGTGTCTCTCTTTTCCAAAACTAAAACAAAAAACGTAAACAAAACATATATTTATAAATTAAAATGTATACAAATACACATGTATACATAAGTATTTGAGATGTCATGAAATTGAAATGAATGACAAGTATTTTTATCAGAATCCTTTCAGAATCAACATATGGGAGGGGATGTGTGTTTTAGTACAATTTTCTTCTAGTTTCATCTGTGCCTGAAGATTAAATAAATGCTGCAATTATCTCAAAAGTCCCAAAGGATGTTACCTCTCCAATCACAGTCTTCTGAGACAATAAACTACAAAAACTCATTGAAGTGCACACTCCCCTGTCTGGAGAACACTCAAAATGATACAGCAATGCTGTGTGAGTGTAGAACCTCTTATGATCAGGCTCTTGGGCATGGACACTGCTTTGGTCTCTCCTAGCACTGAGGTAAGTTTGAGTGACTTCTAATGACCCTTATTTTCAGAAGATGAGAAAAAGTTTGTCTTAGAATTCTAAAAATACAGATTCACATTTCTATTCATCTGGGAGAAGAGGGGAAAAGACATACAATTGTAAAGCAACAGTAAAAAGACTTCATAATTCATTGGAGACAATGAAGGTCAGTCAGTCATGGGTGACAAGAGTGAAATTTATTTTCTTTACCCTGAATAATGGACAGTTATCCTCAGATTTGCTCCCAGTGGAACTGTCCTTTGTGGAGGTAGGTAGACAAAACAAGACAAGAAAACAAGACTTGAATACGAAAAGATATTGACAGGATTTGCTGAAGAAGACTCCTCTGAAAATTAAATCCTTCTCTAAAAAAATCCCACACAACTAGGGGCCACGCAGCGTATTCCTAAAGAGTCCCAAGCTATCTCATAAAGAGTTTCTGTGTGGAGAACTCTCTCAGTGAAAGAATAACTCTCCCTCACTGCTCACACCTGTCCTGTCTCTGCCCTAAGTTACAAATAAGGGTAAGGTTTCTCTGTCACGCATTTAAAAATCATGTTCTTATATCATAATGATTTGTTGTACCTGTTATTCTCAGCTTGTGAAACTTCCTATCAGCATTAGTATCTGTCACTCATGGTCACAGATACAAACATTAGGTATGTCAGAGAAAATTCAAATTTCACATGATTCTTGCCTTGCCATTTTAATTTTTGTCACACTGCATGTGTGTTTTCTCCTCTACACAATGAAGACTCAGCATGCGTCTGTCTTATTTAGGTTTGAATAGAGTAATCAGCAGTCTATTAAATATTAGTAACCTAATATATGGGATTTTGCCTAATTGTATCATTAATATATTTCTACAAATTAGAATGCCGTCAGGAATATCTAAGGCAATCACATTATCAAGACAATTGATAGATTGTGCCTTATCACATATATTACAATTAATGTAAGGGTTATATACATCAGTTACTAAATTCCAGGTATTGAGTATATTCTCATTTTGCTGTGTGAATAGTTTGTAGAGCTAGAGATTTCTCCCATTTAGCAGTCATTTGCTTCTTTGTATTCAAGTCTTTCCTATTTTGTATGGCAAGAATAGCTTTATTTCATATTCAGGGTCCCTACATGTCTATTGAAATATGTTATAAAAATAAGCTCTTATATTATTAGAGACTAGACATTTGACAACCTAGTTTTTTCATCTTTGGAATATATTTTAGTGCCACAAATGTGACAAAAATAACAATAGATCATTGTGGAGCCCAGAAACCCGACATGGAAAATTTGAGACAAAATTCCCTGTACTGAGGAAGGCAAAGAAAGAACTATATTTGACTTGTCTGTCTGTGATGCAATGGGTGTTGTGAGAAGATTTGTCACTCACTGTATATTGAGAGACAGTGTGGATTTCTACACTTGCTGAATAGTTTTAAGTTGCAGGAAGAATGTGGACCCAACAGTTCAGATCTCTCCAAATACTCTGGCCCTTTTGATGAGGCACCTTCAGAACCCTCTGGCTATGTTAGGATCCAGACATTGAAGGTGCATTCCAAACACAGAGACAAATTATCTTTAAAAAATTACAGTGGCCACTGGCTTAGTCACCTTTCAGTAGGTTTCAGGAAATCTAGTACAACTTCACAGACTTTTGTTCCAGATTTAAAAATATGTTTTCATATACTTTTCTATCTAAAACACAAGAAATATTTGAATTGGTTGAAGGCAATAGAAACTAGATCCTGAGCGAAGTAACCCAATCACAAAAGAACACACATGGTATTCACTCACTGGTAAGTGGATATTATATTATCCCAGAAGCTCAGAAGACCCAATATATAATTCACAGAGAGTATGAAGCTCAAGAAGAAGGAAGACTGAAGTGTGCATACTTTAGTTCTTCTTAGGAGGGGGAACAAAATACCCATGGGAGGAGGTACAGAGACAAAGTGTGAAGTAAAAACTGAGGGAAAGGTCATCCAGAGTCTGCCCCACCTGAGGATATGTCCCATATACAGTTATCAAACCCAGACACTACTGTGGATGCCAACAAGGGCTTGCTGACAGGAGCCTGATATAGCTGTCTCCTAAGAGGCTCTGCTAGTGCCTGAAAAATACAGAGTGAGATGCTCTCAGCCAACCACTGGACTGAGCACAGGGTACCCAATGGAGGAGCTAGAGAAAGGATGGAAGGAGCTTTAGGGGTTTGCAGCCCCATAGGAGGAACAACAATATGAACCAATCAGAACCCCAAAGCTCTCAGGGACTAAACAACCAACCAAAGAGTATACATGGAGGGACCCATGGTTCCAGCAGCATATGTAGCAGAGGATGGCCTTATCAGATATCAATGAGAGGGGAGGCCTTGGTCCTCTGAAGGCTCATTACCCCATTGTAGGGGAATGCCAGTACAGGGAAGCTGGAATGGGTGGGTTAGTAAGCAGGGGGAGGAGGAGGGCATGGGGGATTGGGATTTTAGAAGGGAAACAAGGAAAGGGGATAACATTTGAAATGTAAATAAAGAAAAAATGAAAAAAGAAAGAAACTAGATTTACTGTTTGTAATAGGGTATTAATAATAGGGTGCTTATATTCATGGAATATTCATTAATCATAGTCATAGTACATTGTGTAAAATAATTCTTTTCTATATTCTTGCCAACATTCTGAGCTTAGTGCACTTATATCATTGTAGAGAGTGAAAGGTGAACCATAAATTGCTTAGTCAGCTTCATGTATCATGTCAATTGGAAAACAGAAATACACTATGAAGTTATATATAATTCTGCTAAAAAATTTTAATGATTTCTTTAAAGGCTTTAATGGTAATTTTTATATTCTAAATCCTTCCTTATCTTTTGTTTATATCCTGTCCCAGGTCACTGATGTTATTATTGAGCATAAAATACTCCCATCTTGCCTGTCATTATGTCTGAAGCCAACAGTTCCAGCCTGACCCCAGAATTCTTTATCCTGAATGGCGTTCCTGGGCTGGAAGATGCACATGTCTGGATCTCTCTGCCATTCTGCTTCATGTACATGATTGCTGTGGTGGGGAACTGTGGGCTTATCTACCTCATTGCCCATGAGGAGGCACTGCACCGGCCCATGTACTACTTCCTGGCCTTACTATCCTTCACTGATGTCACCTGGTGTACTACAACTGTGCCCAATATGCTGTGCATATTCTGGTTCAGTTTCAAAAAGATTGGATTTAATTCCTGCCTTGTCCAGATGTTCTTTGTCCACATGTTGACTGGAATGGAATCTGGTGTGCTCATGCTCATGGCCCTGGACCGCTATGTAGCCATCTGCTATCCTCTACGATATACCACCATCCTCACCAACCCAGTGATTGCCAAGGCTGGTCTTGCCACATTCTTGAGGAGTGTAATGCTTATCTTTCCATTCACTCTCCTCACCAAGCGCTTGCCCTATTGCAGGGGCACTCTTATCCCCCACACTTACTGTGACCACATGTCTGTGGCCAAGGTATCCTGTGGCAATGCCAAGGTCAATGCAATCTATGGCCTTATGGTGGCTCTATTGATTGGTGTGTTTGACATTTGCTGTATCTCTGTGTCTTACACTATGATACTGCGAGCAGTGGTGAGTCTGTCCTCGGCTGATGCTCGTCACAAGGCCTTCAGCACCTGCACATCTCACATCTGTGCTATTGTGATCACTTATGTGCCTGCCTTTTTTACATTCTTCACTCATCGTTTTGGAGGACACACAATTCCTCACCACATTCACATCATAGTGGCCAACCTCTACCTGCTACTACCCCCTACCATGAACCCAATTGTTTATGGAGTCAAGACCAAGCAGATTCGAGAGAGCGTAATCAAGTTTTTAATTGGAGACAAAATGGGTATTACCTAAAACAAGAGCCTGTTAATACCAGCTGTACTCTATGATGGGGAAAATAGTGGAGAAAAAATTCATAAAAGATGAGTGGAGTAGTATTAAGTCATCTAACTTGTAGATGTTCTTTGCAATTGAAATTTTGAAATATTCTTTATAAAAACATTCTGCCAAAGTATAGAATGTAGAACTTGATATGCAATTTAGTCATTCCTTATAAATCCTTTTGTGACTACAAAATTCTATGTAAGTAGAAAAGGAATGAATTGATTGATGTATGCTGAACATCAATCTTTGCTCCATGTTTAAAATATGGATTTTCAATAATTTGGGACAATCTTGTCATCTCTATTAATGACATACTCTTAAATGAAGTATGTTGCCAATGTAGAAAACATGGTTTCAGTGCAGGGATACATATAAGACAAACTATGTTTTGATATTTTGTGGAGTATATCAAGTCTAATTATTTGTTAACTTTATAAATACACTCTATATTTAAATTTCCAAGAGTTCTGTTCTTTCCTTCATATTCAGTATTTTAGTTTCATGGAGATTGGATTTGTGAAATATGATTGTGTTTTTTATTATGGAAGCTTTATCATCAGATTTCTATGACATTTGATATTATTTCACCCTTCAGTCATTCTTGAGACACTAAATAAGATTGACTAATACTACTAACTATAAGCTGAATATAATTTGAGGGACCTAGAGCTGAATGTCAAATAATACCATATCACAGGGACTGAGAATAGATACACTGGTGATGGAAACAAATAAAACATATGCACAAAGAAGAAGAAATGATTAAAAATAGATGCAATCTTGTAGAAGAACATTTTTACAGTCACATATTAGAGTGTATTATTGGTTTAGGATCTTGTTATTCTGAAGGTTAAAATGCTTGATTTCATTATTTCTTCACGCAAAATTAAGTTATAATTTAATTTTAATATAAGGTACATTTTGAAATAATCAGTCTTTATTGCATTCTACATCTCTGTAATGATAGAGACACAGTAGTCTCATAAATTAGAAAAGTTTTAGAGAATATAACATACACATTTGAGATCTAGGTGCATAAATAAATCTTTATGAAGTATGTGCTAACACAAAATAGGATCCCTGTGTCACATCTCAGATGGTCAAGGTACAATAAGCAAAGTGATGCTTTCAAATTCTACAACTTTGTACTTTACTAAAATTTGGACATTAGATCAAACCTGTCTGCAATTGGCCCTCCTCTTACTCTATTCTAACATGCTTAGTTAAGATTCTGAGGCCTAGGTACAATGCTATATCCTTTATATGAGAAGGAGAGGGAGGATGGGGAGAGGGACTCCATTAGGGTGGGTCCTATATGTAAGGCAGTATTTAAAATGTAAATAAACAAACACATTTAAATTACAAAGATAAAGAAATTAGAAGATTCCAATTTTCAAATGAGTCAATGTCATTACCAGTAATATATTCAAAATAAATATCGTTAGCATAAATCTTACTCAATTTAATACATTAAATTTATCATAAAATATGTTTCTACTTTGCGGACATTGTCACATATGCCATTTATTTATACTAATTATTCTGTAGGGAAATACATATGAAATTTATTAAATTTTTATTATCTGTATTGTTTGTGTCAACTTTTAGAAGTAGTTTAATTATATTAACTTTATTGCTAATTTTTCTGTTTACCTCATTTTGGGTGAAATATTTGCATAAAGTAAATTCACAAAATAGTTGATTTTATGTGTTGTTTGAAATGTTTGATGTGTGTACTAATGATATATTCCTTACTATTTCAAGAAAAACTTGGACTTTTAATTCAAAATAATTGATTTCTTGTGATTCATCATTTTTCTTTTAATCAAATTTTGTATGTCTACAAATGTCAATCTTTATATTTTTTCAAATCAGACAATGGCTTACATATTTATTATCTGAAATGGAAACATAATTTAAATTTATTTTCCAAATCTACTCATCATCAATCTCTGCATGTGAAAATGTTTAAAAGAAAACATCTGGAAGGGTATATGGTACTGATTGTCAAGTCCCCTTTGATAGCAAATATGTGTGTTTATGCAGACAAGCATGAATTTATGTATTGATTAAATTACTTGTAAGCTCATAATAAATACAAGTTATGTAGAAAACATTTCTGTGTAACTTTTTACAATACATATGAATTTGTGTCTCATCTCTTTTTCAAAAACTACAAAATAGGAATACATATATGTATGTGTCTGGGTATACTAATTTGCAAACATATGCATATGTGTATAGTAGGTGATAACAGTGTAGTAAGATCAATTTTTGATAAGATAAATGAAATCTAAAATAAGTTCATGACTATCAGAGTTATTCATCAGAAGCTATACATTGAAGAACACGGAACTTTAACATTTTTCTTAATTTTATTTAATTGCTTTCATATGATATACTTTAGTCGCATTTTTTCATTCCAGAAACTCATGCTAGGTCCTCCTAAACATCTCCCTCTGCCACAGACCAACTCAGTCGGGACACACACCCGTGGGGGAACCAAGGTCTTTGGTATGCAGGAAGGCACTGGTCTGATTAATGACAGACAGAAACACCAGGTGTAGGTTGAGTCTGAATGCACTTTACTGTTCTGAGACAGGAACTTTTATACACATGTAAGTTGGTATTACATTACTGAAGAAAAAATGTATCTAGTGAAGTGTTTACAAAGAATGGTTACCATGAGTATCTGGCACAAGGAAATACAAAATCAATCAGGTATGAATTTTAGAGAATATATACAAAGCCATCACGTCCCTCTGTAGTTAATGATAAATTAGTAATTCAAAAGTTCTTGGAAACACTTAGTTATACCACTAGGTCTATTGTTAGTGTAGTCCTTAACATCCTGCTTCCTTCTTGTGAGACTCTTTTAAGCTCACTTTGAAACTTTACTTAACTGATGCTTTCCATGTCAGGGTGCCAAAGTCACCTAGCCATACAATTGTATATATTGTTGGGAGGTTAATTTTTAATGTATTTAAGTAATAATTGTATAACTGATCACAAGGCAAAGCAATGGATCTCTAGAAGATAAATTATGGTCAGTGCTGTAGCTCAAAGAATGGATTCTGTTTGCTTTAATGCCTGGGTACTCACAGCTCTGGCTACCAGGAATACTTTGTAAATGACGAAACAGGTTAGAGAAAAGTTACACAGGCGAGGCTTGCCATGAGAAATTCAGCTCAGCAACTCCGGCCAAGAGTTCCACAATCGAGTTCCTCAGCAGACAGCCTTGTCACAGACAAGGCTTTTACCTGTAAAGATTATCACACAATGTCTATTTTATGTTTGCCTTCTACTACTGAACATGGCTCCTGCCTGCCCTGGAGTGTGGTTGACATTCCTAGTAGCATTCTGTCAGAGAAAACTGATTTTCCCTTTCACAGTATTAGTTGCAAATAGCATCCTGGCCAAAGATAGGAGTTAGTACCCACTTCCTCTTCTTGGTGATGGGATTTTGATTTGTTTTGAACCTGTGCAAATCTTGTGTGTGCTGTCTCTACAGGCCTTCTGAAAAATATTGATACTGTTTTATTTTGGTTTCATTGGTGTTTAAGATCTAGTAAGTGCAAAAATTATCATGATTCCCAGAGGATCTGTTCTCTCTGGGTCTCCCGTGAAAGCAAACTGGAAAGAGCCAATCAGACAGAAAGTCAAGTTTATGCATTCCTCAAAAGGTCCAACCATGCTGGTTGCAGGTAGAACCTGACTGTCATAGAATTCCTGATGCTCAGTCATGCACACTAGTCTGGTCTTTCTTTACTCTGAGGTGAGTTGAGATGACTTGTTGGAAATTAAAATAAATGTAGTGATTGGAGTATGATTGTTGATGAGAACAGTGATACACTGCTGTACCTTTGGGGAATAAAAAGAAAACATGACCTTCCTAAAAAATGAAATAAACTTTAATTTACCCATAACTTCACAGAAATGGCAAAGTTCAGGAAGTTTTAGGTTCCTATAGGAGGAAAATATTAGTTAAGGAAAAAATGCCTTAACTAATCATAGATAATTATGATCAGATTTGCTTCTAATGGAATAATCTTGGCAGGGAAATGAGAATTTACCCAAAAGTAGAAGACCAGAAAAAAGGATTTGTTGAACTTGGAGAAGAAGACCTTTTATAAAAGTTCTTCAATGTAGTCCCCTAAGCAGCAGGAGCCACATAGCATCTGTGAGAATTGGTACAGACAAGAAAATGTGGCAGTTATAGTCTCTGTGTAGAGGGCTCCTTCAGTGAAGACCAAGCCCTTGTTCTGTCTCTCTTCCCTAAGATACAACCAAAAATAAGACTTTTTCCTCTTGCATCTGAATATCCAATTATTCTTATATCATGAGCTCATTGTTTGTTTCTTACAATTAGAGCTTGTGTCACCACAGTGACAGAGACTGATGAAATTTTAACTGGAAACTCATAATTTGCCAATACTTTACTTTTGTGAGCTAAGGTAGTCTTGAGTCACCCTACATTCCATTTCTTATACAGTGATACAGTGAGAGATATCTATACAATGTACAGTTGAATAAAGGAATCTGCCTGCACTGGAATACTAGCACACAAAACATAATTTATCCATTTGGTTGATTAATTTTTCCTTAAGAAATGCTGAAGACAAGAAAAGTGTGAAAGAGTAAAACTTTTCTTTAACATATTGTCATTATAATACATAATTTGCATTAGTGACTATATTCCAGAAACTGGTTGGAGGAATACTTATTATCTAACTGGTCTGTGTATGGTACAGAGCAGAACTTTTAAGATGTTTCCCATTCAATTATGACTCCCTTTCTCATGGGAAGTTTTTACGTAACCCAAGGAAAAAGGGATGTAAAATAGGAATACAAACCAAACACTGAAAAATAAATCAGAAAGAAATTTATTTTAAAACTTTGGTGTGAACATCAGTTTGCTAGGGACAAAAGAAAATTTGTATTAATGAGAGAGATATATGTGTTTATTTATTTTTAAAGTCTGGATGGATGTTTCATACTGTTAGGACACAGAGAATAATCAGTATTTTTCAGATTCTTGTATATTTACTTCTATAATTGCCGAGACTGAGAAGGCTACTGAATATAACAATGAGGCACAAAACAGAATGTGTTGCTTATGGCGTTTTTGGAAATTCAGCCTAAATCATTTAATATTCCTAACAAAACTCAAGTCAATAACCTAATAACAATATTTAAATTCAAACAATATAAAACAATACAAATAGATACTAATTTGATGCTTACATGCAGAAAGACATGAAAAATTCTTGTTTTTGTAAGAAAACCATAATATTTCTATATAAGCCAAAGGACCTTGAATAAGCAATGGAGTGCAATGCATAACAAACAATATTTGTGAATTTAAGTCACAGTGACTCAATCAGTGTTATTATTCCATAGAGCAATGGCTTACACAGTGCAAAGTGTACTTATTATGTGTCCAGAACCAAGACTGCAGTCAAGTATTCCAATGCCACACAGGCATGCACTGCATAAATACTTAAGATTCATTAGGACTCATTGTCAACTTATAATTAGAAGTTATATGCTCAAAAAATTTTATACACACACACACACACACACACACACACACACACATACATTTGGTCTGATTTCCTATGATCCCCACATTCAGATACAGTCTAGACCCATATACTATTGTTACCCTTTGAGTATTATAATTGTTCAAGGAAAGCCTTATGATTTTTTAAGTTGATCTAGATAACCAATTTAAGAGATAGGGTTTAACTTAGACTCTCAGTTCCCACATTGTTATACCAAGCATTCAATAAAAATAGGCCATTATTATATTTTTGGAGAGGGGCACTTAACAATTTGCTTTCTCTTCTTTCATATATACTATAGTACTATAAATATAGTCCAAAGTGTATAAGATCCTTGTAGCTCATTGAAACTTGCAAAAGGAAGGTCCTTTGCATTTCCTTTGACTGAACTACTTATCCCTTATACCTTGTCATCAAGACCCGAGACTCTCTCTCTCACTTGTGGTTTTGCGTCTATTGAAGCCTACCTCTGAGGTTTTGGGTTGACATCCTGAGTTCACTTGCAGCTTTATTACAGCTTGGGTTTTAGTTAGTGATTCTATTTTTTCTACTATCATGTCTTGATTTTTTTACTATTTCAGTCAAATTTATGTCTTCATTATCTTCATTAAAACATTTATTCATATCCTTGACACTATTTTTGTACTGCTATTTTGAAGTCCTTGTCATTATACTTCAGTGAAATTATTTTGAAGCCTATTACAATAGGGTTTCTAACTTCTGAAGGGAATCATATTATCTTGAATGTTCATATTATTTTTTCTGCACTGGGATCTAGACATCTGAAGTTATAATATTTGAAGTATTTCTTGGTGTAGTTATCTGGACTTGTTTTTGTTAAGCAGGTGTTCTGTTCTTCGGCTGTTGTAGCTCACTTTGGGTCCAAGTCAAGTGTGGGAGTGGTGGTGTCCCTAAGTCCCAGCAAAGTGTAGTGGCTGTGGAGTCCCTGGTAGATAATACTTCTGGTACCCAGCTAATGTGGCAGGTGTGGAGCCCTTAGGAGAGAGCTGATTTGTAAACTGGTAGAGAATCTCAAAGGAATGGAGATGAGCTAGAAGAAAACACTGAGAGGGTCAGTGAGAGAGAACTAAGGGGACTCTGGAGATCTGAACAATGAGGAGGTGTCTCAAGGCAATTGAGAAGAGTGCAAGGCATGAGGTAGACAGACTGCAGCAGGAATAAAGGCAAGTATGGAGAGAGCTGAATAGAGAACAGGAAGGAGTATAAAGGTCGCCTATTTAGTGTGTCCACTGTGGGTCCCTGGCAGAGAGTAGTTGTAGGTATCACAGGGGAAGGTGAGGAGCAAGAAGGAAAGGCAGATGTATGAACTGAGGAAGTAGAAGGAGCATCTGCCTGTGGTGTACTGAATGCCATTTTTTTCTACTAGAATTCTTGAAATACAGTGATGGCTTCTGTGGTAGTTTAGCAGTTTTTATTTACAAGTCACCAGTGAAAACCCTGCAGCTCATTCTTCTCCATGTATCCTGGTATCTTCTTTCTGGCACTGAGGCCTGGTGCCCTCTGGCTGTTTTAGAAGAAGCAGAGACATCTAAAACAGCATTCCATAAAGAACAATTCCCCAATGGAAATTTTTGTAGCTGCCTGCTTGGTCATTACTTTATATCAGGTTCTTGGAAAGGATCTAAAAGTGAGATGACTTCCATTTCATTCTAGATTACAATGCTTTAGCTAGATAACCAGCACTATCTATTCACTCTTGAAGGTCTTAGTTAAGTAGCATTCCTTTCAAAAGTTGAAACTTAATTCCCTGTTATAAGGGAAGCTTCAATATCTTGCATTATTATTTGCTAGGCAAACCCATATGGAGTCTGGAGTTTGAGCAGGATGAAAAATGGCCATGTAGATTGAAATATATCAGTCAAGAGAAAATTAGGCTGAGCGGATTCTCTAAACTGAGAAAGAATACAATTCTAATGATGCCAACAGCAAGTTTTTGATGCTGTATTCACTCTATATAATGTTAGCACCATTTTAAATCTTTCTGTTGGAAAGTCCTCCCAACACTGTGAACGTAGTCCAATAATAATTGCAAACAGAAAGTTATGGGGCATGAGTGACTGAGCAACTTGCCAGTGTCTTCTGTTTGTGATGCTAAAAACAAAATAGGACACGAAGCTAAAGAGAATGATTTCAGGAGGTTCATTTGCTTCTATTTTTAGACATGTCAGAGCAGTCAACTTCTTAGTGATACTTTTCTCATATATTTCCCTAACCCTCTGCTTACCTTTGATTTATAATCTTTCCCAGGACACTGACACTGTTAAAGAATGTAAAATGTTCTCATCTCACCAGCCAATATGTCTGGAGCCAACAGCTCCAGCCTGACCCCAGACTTCTTCATTCTGAATGGTATTCCTGGGCTGGAAGATGTACATGTCTGGATTTCTCTGCCATTCTGCTTCATGTACATGATTTCTGTGGTGGGAAACTGCGGTCTTATCTACCTCATTGCCCATGAGGAAGCTCTGCACCGGCCCATGTACTACTTTCTAACTCTGCTCTCCTTCACTGACATAACCTTATGTACCACTACTGTACCCAATATGCTGTGTATATTCTGGTTCAACCTCAAGAAGATTGGATTTAAAGCCTGCCTGACCCAGATGTTCTTTGTGCATACCTTCACAGCAACAGAATCTGGCATGCTAATGCTCATGGCCCTGGATCGCTATGTGGCCATCTGCTACCCTTTGCGCTATGGGACCATCCTGACCAACTCTGTGATTGCCAAAGCTAGTCTTGCTACTTTCTTGAGGAGTGTGGCTTTCATCCTCCCTTTCACTTTCCTCACTAAGCGCCTGCCCTATTGCAGAGGAAACCTCATCCCCCATGCCTACTGTGACCACATGTCTGTGGCCAAAATATCCTGTGGCAATGTCAAAGTCAATGCAGTCTATGGTCTGTTAGTTGCTCTTGTGGTTTGTGCGTTTGACATATTCTGTATCACTGTGTCATACACAATGATATTGAGAGCAGTGATGAACCTGTCTTCTGCTGATGCTCGTCACAAGGCCTTCAGTACGTGCACATCTCACATCTGTGCTATTGTGATCACTTATGTGCCTGCTTTTTTTAATTTCTTCACTCATCGTTTTGGAGGACAAACTATTCCCCACCACATACACATCATAGTGGCCAACCTCTACCTGTTACTGCCTGCTACCATGAACCCAATTGTTTATGGAGTCAAGACCAAGCAGATTCGAGAGAGTGTAATTAAATTTTTTAGTGGAGACAAGAGTGGCATTGCTGACATAAAATGATTAAAAGACAAGTGAAGTTCTTAAATTATAAAAAAAATAGAGAATAATTTCATAAAATATGACAGGTGAATGGTGTTGGTTCATCTAGTTGTGTCCATTTCAATAGACTGAAATACACAGAAAACAGTGTAGAAGAAATTAAAAACAAATGTGAAAAGATGGTTTTAAGTCAGTCTTACTTATAATTTTCTTTAATATTTGCAGTTATAGGATATGACATTTTTCTTAAGAAAAATATCACAGAAATCATTGTTTAACAGATAATGTATTTATGTATTGCAGAGCTTATTCTTCATAGTATTTATAGTCTCATGGTTGCATTGTGTTTGAAGAGGAGGATGTCATAGAATGATACAGTCACACATCCTGTTCACTATTGGCAAGCTATTATTGCTATAATAACAATTGGGCCAAGTGTCATAAATATTTTCCAACTTATATTTTTGATACACTGAAAATATCCCACTTGAGTTGCTAATTTATTAAATGTAGCCTATATAGCCTATATTTCAATGCAAAAATATCTGAGTTCTGATTTCTGTGTTATCACTCTAGAACCTATATTCAAAATAGGTCTAAAACATACTTTGTTATGTTATATGCTAAGCAGGCAAAAAAGTTATTAATAAATTTGTGTGTTTGTTCATTTGTTCATTAATTCTTTTTGAGAAACTAACTCTGTAGCATTCTATCTCAGAGTAAATGTTGGCCATGGAAGCTTAGATCTTAGTGTGTCAGGGTAAGTGTTAGCCAAGGAAACACAAGAAAAAGCATGTGTTAAACAAAATGAAACAAAAATGTGGGACACTAAGAGGCAGCTTGTGTTCTTTGGGAAATCCTAACAAATGAAACGTTTGTTTGTTTGTTTGTTTGTTTTTTAATGGAAAGAAAAGCAAAAAGGGGCAGGGGAAGGATTCAAGACATGGTCAATACATGACATGAAAGCAGACTTCCATAACAGCTATCAGCACTAAAACAATAACATCATGAAACTGTAAAAGTTCAATAAGTCAAAGAAAAAGTTCTGTATAACTCAGTAAATGGACAAAAATATCAATGGTTGAATGTAGGATAGGTGAAGCACAGTGGCAATGACAAAGACAAACAAAATAAAAATATAACACAGGATGACCATTGCACACTATAAAAGGAGCAAATAAATATCCAAATCATGCACAGAAGAAGAATTTTATGAAAAAATAGAAAATATTTTCACTAAAATCTTAGAAGAAAATTTCCCAAGTCTAGGGAATGTGATGCTATTGATGTGTGGGAGGCATTTAAAGTAAAAACAGAAAAGCCCCAAAAGAACCCTCCTTATCACATTATAAATAATACACTAAAATACAGAAACATATACTGAAAGCTTAGAGAGAACAAAGCCAATTCACATGTAAATGCCAGCCCACCAGAACAAGAGATTTATTTGTAGAAATACTGAAAGCTAGGGAGCTTGGAATGGTGTAGTTCATGCTCTGAAAGGCAGTAACCAACAAGTCAGTTTACTCTATTCAGCAAAACTATCTGTTACAACTGAAGGAGGAAAAACTTTCCAAACAAACAAGCAAAACCAGTAACAACCAACAATAAACCACCTTGAAGGAATTCATGACTATTAAGTCATATCTACAAAGATCTTCAGATTGAAGAGAAAGAGAAGGATACCAATGATGGTACAAGAAAGTATAAAATGTGCTATCAGTGTTTAAGCCAGTAGGAATCAAGGAACCATGAAACCCTGCAAAATGCACATGTGCCAGGAATTTAATAATACTTTTAAACAATAACTATAAGTATTAATAGTCTCAATTAGCCAATCAAAAGATACAGACTAGCTTCAAGAATGGACTAAGTGTCGGTATTCATTTGCCACCAATAATTACATTTTACCTTGACATAAACAAAGGGCAGCAAAAGGAGTCTAAGCAAATGGTTTCAGGAAACAAGCAGGGGTCTGTGTGTGTGTGTGTGTGTGTGTGTGTGTGTGTGTGTGTGTGTGTATCTGTGTGTGTATGTGTGTGTGTATGCGTGTGTATGTGTGTGTGTATGTATGTGTGTGTGTATGTGTGTGTTTGTGTGTGTGTGTGTTGCTTTGTTGCGGTAATTTTCTAATCTTCCAAATTTTGCATATAAAATGTTTTTAACTGAAAAGGAATTCCATCACTTTGCTCACTCCTTTTTCTCCCTCCAGCCCCAGAGGCTTCTCTGCCTAGAACTCCTCCCATATTCATGCTCCATCCACTCTCAAGTTTATAGCCTCTCTTGCTTTAGTTATTTTTGTTGCATATATATGTGTAGACATATGTGTATAGATCCACACACATCCTGATAAGTACATATTTCTTGTTCATGTAAATCGTTTCAGAACTAACCAGAGAATATATTCTATAAGCAAATAATGGGGATTTTATTTGAAGGAGTGAATTAGGGTCAGATAATTTTGTTAAGATTTTATGAGACAATTTGCTGGTACTTGAATTGAGCCTTTCCCAAAGCCTCATCTTATTTTTGAGTAATTGTGTTCCATTATTGGATTTTAATCAAGAGAAACAATTGAATCTCACCTCAATCTGAGCCATTTCATTTCAGGAAGAGGTTAATTCTGTTTCTGCCAGCAGCTCTTAGTTGCATATAGTTCTTTGTCTAGGTATGAGACCCTGTGAGATTCCCCCTTCCAAGTGATCACATCTGCTGATATTGTCATTGTTATGGTCATGTTTATATAGTCTTATCTAGACAAAAGTGTTCACAGGAGTATTTCTGGCATTCTGGCTCTTAGAAAATTCCTGTTCCATCTTCCTGGATGTTCCCTGAGAAGTAGCTACAAGAAGCTATGATGTATATACACCTATTATAGCTGAGATCCCCACAATCCTCTGCATTGTATCTAGTGATAGTCTTATGTGATGGTCTCCATTTGCTGTGAAGACATATATTTTGATAATGGATGGTAACTACCCATATATATGTGTATGTGTATGTGTACTATGTGTACATGTATGTACATGTACATGCATATGTATATGTATATGCATATGTATATGTATATTTTTTCTAAGTTACATGACCTAATCCCAGGATTTTCAGTACCAAGCATGATTTCCCTCTTGGTGAGTGGGCCTTCAATCCAATTAAACAGTTGTTGGTTGCCAACAACATGTGAGTGTAACATATTGGAACTTTTTTGCACATCCTGCTATGCTAGTAATTGTCATAGTTCATAGGTGTTACAGCTAGGTAGGACTCTTTTATAGCTTCTCTCTCTCAGAAACTTACTGTAATCATGGAAGCTAGACCATAAGAAAGAAACTTTAGGATCAGGTCCTGCTTGACTCAACTGATTCCCTTGTTCCAAGTTTACAGAGTCTATATCAATAGGGGCCCACCCATAATCCTTGAATGGCAACAACAGGATACACTAATAATATACAATGTTCTGTCTGGGGTATCCAGAAAGGTAATTTGTAAGACGTTTTCTCATGTCTGGAATTTTATTTGTTTTGTTTTGTTTGTTTGTTTTTTAATAGCTGAAAAAATAGACTTCAAAAATCTCTTAAGACAAAACAAAGATATTTACATTATATTGATTAATGGAAAAATTCATCTAGAAGATACTGCAGTTTTAAAATTTTCATGGGTATACCAATATCACATAAAACTACTCCTAAGCACAAAGTTCTATCTTAGCACAAAAGGGATGTTTTCAATCCTGAACTCTCACCAGTATGTAGATTGTAACAAAAATATACCTGCTAACTCTGAATTACATACCATTGTGTATATTTGCTAGTTATTCGTAGTCAATCTATTACATGTAGGTTACACAAACAATCTTACAAATCCCTTTGTTGCCCAAAGACTTTTAATAAAAACTGAGAATGATAGCATCAGATCACAGAGATGACATATGCAGAATTAATGACATTTCTCAGGTAGTTGTGGCATTTTACACTTTCTTAGTTGGTTTGTTCAGCTTATAATTTCAGACACTGGTACTGGTACACTTTCAGTATAAACTGAACAATGAGTTGCTGCCATGTGTGTAGTGTGTTGGCCTGATGCTGCTTGTATTCTAATGTCAATAGTGCCTCCACGAGTCCCAGTTGCTGCAGAGTCAGGAGAGTCTGCACTGAGACACAAATGACACTATGTGACCTTGCTCCCAAGTTATTTTTGATTGGTAAATAAAGGTGATGACAGTCAATACCTGGGCAGAAGAAACAAAAGCAGGTTTTAGGGTTCCCTCGCTTGGGGTCTGGGGCAAAGAAGCTGAGTATGAGAAGCTACCATGGGTGAGGTGAGTCATGAAAGTGTAGCCCTGAGGGCCAGCCAATTGCCATTAAGAACAGCCCAGATAAAACATAGCATGTAATAACTCATGGTTATCAATAAAAAAGTAGATTCTAGTAGCATAGAGGGTAGATATCTGCTGAGCTCTTGTATTGTATAAGGCTTATTGTAAATAATAAAAGTTGTGTGTCTTTTACCCAGGTTTAAAGTGGGGTAGAAACCCCAGATAGTGATGAAAACTTTCTACAATTGTTCTTTTGGAAAATTTGACCTGCACAAGATTAAGCCAGACAAAATATCTGGCCTGGCTTGGGAAGTGGGGGTACAGAGGAGTGAAGTGGAAACTTAAGGGTTCTTTGGAAAGTCAGTTGTGTTGGATGGTGTTTTGCTGGGGCAAACACATGAAGGAACATTTTGTTGAAGCAGACACAGATGAAAGGCTAAGGCAGACTCGTGAAGGAATGTCTTTGCTGAAGCAAACAGAGGTGAAAGGATATTCTGCTAAAGTAAACATGTAAATGGACGTGTGATGAAGGATTCTTCACTAACAACACAAATGTATTGGTCTGCCTTACACTGTTTGTCAGGACTCCATAGAAACATTTATCACTTCCTTGGACTCAGGTCAATTGGCAGAGTGATTTCAGCTGAGACAGACTCAAGTGGAGGCTCATGTGCTGAGAGGCAGGACAAGTGGTTAGGCAAGACCTGTGAGGATACATGATGTTTGAAGGGAGTATAAAAAGGACTCAAAGGAGCGACCGGAGTACTTGGCTTTCTTGTATAGCTAAACACTTACTGGTCTCGAGTCTTCACTGATCTTCGCTTCACTGATCACACAGTAGCACAGCTGAAGATTTTTCCTGGCATTCTTGTTGGCCCTGGTCACTCCTGCAGAGGCTGAGGTCTGGCTGTCTCTGCTGGGTCGTGCCACCACTGCTCATTCATGTTTACTTTCCCAACTCTACCTAACTGGACTGCTGGTATGTCCGTGACGTGTTTGCGAGAGGATTGAGCGGCAGCTGCTGACCTGTAAACTGAACTGTAATTCCCTGTCAACACAGATGGGAGAAAGAACCATTTCTAAACAGGTCCACTTCTCCTGTATCCTATCTTTCCCATCATTTCTGATGGGTATCAGGCTAGTAGGGAGGTTAAAGCTTTGAAGAACCGTCATTAAAACAAGGCTTTGAAAATATTAAAGCTATAGAGGAGCTATTTACAACTGATGGCAGGTGTGAGGGGAAGAGCTGGGAGTTTTTTGCTTGTTTGTGGTTTTACAGTAATGCAGCCCTATGCTCTAGTACATATTGGTACCACTAAGGGAACTAAGTGGGTTTTATAAAAGAGCCCATGAAACTTTGCATTAAATTGGTATGGAGGGCATAGAAATTGGTATGGAGGGCATAGGGAAGAACTCTATGGGAGAAAATGAAGAGTGATTTGATCAAGATACATGATGTTCATGTATGAAATTCTCAAAAAAACAGAGTTCTGCATACATTCACCATGACACAAAACATTTTAATTTGTTTGGAAATTGTTAGTATCAGTTTTTCTTTACAATCAGATAGTAGGGGAAAAACCCAACCACTGAAACATATAGATGTATGGGACACAAATATAAACAAAACAAATACTTTTGAGTGTTTATATTGATGCGAGCACATATATTCACTATTTTATTCATAATGTTGATTCTTTGTGAATTTCACATTATGCACCCCAGCTTCACTCATTTTCAATTCCTTCCATGCACATCCTCCACCCTTATCATCTCTCACCAAAATAAATCAAAAAATAAAAATTAAATTAAAAAACAAAACAAAAATCTCACTGTGGAAGCTGCAGTGTGTCTCGGTGTATCACACCTGTCTCCCAAACAGCTTTACTAGCAAATGATCACTGCGACAAGTGACTGTCCTGGTAAGGAGCCTCTGTCTTCTTCTACACCATCAATACTGGATCCTCAACAAGACTTCTCTTGGATAGCTTGCTATCGCCCTGAATCATGAAGATCCAGAAGCTTCGTTTTTTCATAAGCAGACCCTTCACTCATTCTAGCAGCTTGTAAATATAAGTGGGGTAGATGTTGGGGTGGGACAGCTCAAAGCCCTGGGTCTGGTCTAGGGTGGTAGCTGAGTTACTTAGTTCACTAGCTCTCCTGATCCCAAGGCACCAGGTAAACTCTTCCATGTTGAAGCCAGCAGGGCCAGATTTCTTATGCTCCCCAAGTGAGGAGTGGTATAGGCTCTCCAGAATTCATTAGACAGCAAGGGGAGGGCCAACTCTCTCAAGACCGAATCACGACTGGCACCACCTTCAGTGGCTGGCAAGGGGGCTGGCTGAGCAAACTCAGCTTGGCCCTTAAATCTACATGGCCCAGACCATGGACTTCCTCATGGCATTTGGTGGTAACGGGGGCCACATACATCAACACAGGCACTTGCTGCTGAAGTGCCACAGACTCAGATATGGCCCCTCAGCTGCAGCAGGGATCCAGACACCACCATGGCCTCAAGTGGCAGTACAGGCCTTTCACACCAGGCTATTCATTACTGCCCATGTACCTCTAGTTCTGCATCTCTTAATAATGCACAAGCTGCACAGATCCTTTCCCTTCTATCTCTCCTCCACCTACTTATTCATGAGAGTTGCAATTACAACTGGCCTGTACCTCATGATGCTAGGCTAGGCCTGTCTTATTAATTAATTTAATCAATAAATATTAAATATAAACTAGAAATGTGTTTCTAATCAACTTATATATTATATCTGATTATGACTGTATTGTGTCTTTTTAAAAACTATCAAATACATGTGCATATATGTACATATATATTAAAATATACACACATACACATATACACATATGTACTGGGTATTGTGATGTCATGAGATTGGATTATTGACAAGGTAAAAAATAAAAGATAGTTATTTCTGTCTATCAAAATTCTTTCAGAAACTATACCTGAGAGAAAATTTGTAGCTTAGGTATAATTTTCTCCTAGTTTCACCTGTGCATGAGGATTAAATAAATGCCAAAATTATCTCAGATGTCCCAAAGGATGTCATCTCTCCAACTACAGTCTTCTGAGACACTGAACTACAAAAACCCAATCAAGTGCACATTCTCCAGGCTGGAGAACATTGAAAATGATGCCAGAATGCTGGGAGGGTGCACAACTCCTCATGCTCACACTCTGGGGCATAAACACTGCTCTGGCCTCTCCTAGCACTGAGGTGAGTCTGAGTGACTTCTAATGACTCTTGCTTTCAGAAAATGAAAAAAAGGTTAAGACAAAGAAACTCAAGAGATATAGATCACAGAATTTCCACTGAACTCTATGATAAATTTCCATTAGCCTGCTAGAAAAGGGAAGAAAGACTTCCATAGCTGTAAAGCAAAAGGAAAATAACTTGATAATTCATTGGAAACAATGAAACTCAGGCAGACAGGAGTTGTAATAATAGGGAAATATGTTTTCTTTACCTAACTAATGAATAGTTATGCTCAGATTTGCATCTGGCAGAACTGTCCTGTATGAGGGGAGATAGAAAGTAATACAAAACAAGACTTGAATAGTAAGAATATTGGCAGGACTTGCTGAAGGAGGCACCTCTGCAAAATTCCTCCTATGCAAAATCCCACCCAACCACAGTCCACACAGCATCTCCCCAAGATTCCCAGATGAGACTGCAGCTATCTCACAGACATTTGCTGTGTGGAGAGCTCCCTCAGTGAGAGAATAACTCTCCTCCACTTGTCATACCTGCCCTGTCTCTGCCCTAAGTGACAATTCAGGGTAAGGTTTCTCTGTCTTACATTTGAAAATCATGTTCTTTTTTTTATTTTTTTGTTTTTTTTTGAGACAGGTTTTCTCTGTGTAGCCCTGGCTGTCCTGAAACTCACTCTGTAGACCAGGCTGGCCTCAAAATCAGAAAGCCTCTTGCCTCTGCCTTCCAAGAGCTGGGATTAAAGGCGTGCGCCACCACTTCCCGGCATGAAAATCATGTTCTCAAATCATCATGATCCATTAAACCTGTCACACTCAGCTTGCGAAACTTCCCATCAGCATTAGGATCTGTCACTCATGAGTACAGATGCAAACATTGAACGTATGGTAGAAAATTCAACTTTCATGTGATTTTTTACCTTGACATCTTAAATGGTGTCACTCTGCACCTGTGTTTTCTGATCTACACAATGAAGACATAATATGTGTTTTTGTTATGTAGGCTTGAATAGAGGAACCAGCCTTTTCTCAAGTCACTGTTTAGTCCAGAAACATGGCATAGAAATTTTGAGATGAAATTCTATATACTGGGGAAAGCAAAGAAAGAGCTACATTTGATTTATCTGCCTATGACGGGTCTTGTGAATAGATTTTGTTACTACACATTGAGAGACAGTACAGATGTCTATGTTTGTTGATTAGAGTTAAGCTGCAAGCAGAATGCAGACCCAGCAATTCAGATTTCTCCAAATATCCTGTCCTTTTGATGATGCAGCTTTGGTACCCTCTGGCTATATTGGGATAGAGACATTTAGGGTACCTTGAGAACACATGGACAAATTCTCTTATGAAATTTCATGGGACACTACCTAAATCACCTTTTAGTAATAGCAGGTTTTCAGGAAATATTTTAAGATTTCCATATATTTTGTTCCAGATTTAATGGTGTGTGTGTGTGTGTGTGTGTGTGTGTGTGTGCGTGCGTGCGTGCGTGCGTGTGTGTGTGTGTGTGTGTGTGTAAAACACAGGAACCAATTTTAATCTCTTGGAGGCCATAGAAATAGACTGTACAATAATAGTGAAGATCACTGCTTACTCTTATAGAATATTTGTTAGTGATAGCCTCAGTACATTGTATAAAAGCATCCTTTTTCATGACCTTGTCAACATTCTGAGCTTGACTCACTTATTGTATTATTGTAGAATGAAAGCTGAATGATAAACTGTTGAACCAACTGGTCAGTATCATATACTAGTGAAAAATGGAAATAGATATACTAGTGAAAAATGGAAATAGAATCCAAAATCATATATAGATTCCTGCAAATTTAAAAAACTTCTCATTTTAAGGCATCATTTACCTTCTAAGCTCTCTACTTACCCTTTATTTATATTCTTTCCCAGGACACTGGCATTGCTACTGAATATAAAATGCTCTCATCCTGCCAACCATTATGCCTGGAGCCAACAGTTCCAGCCTGACCCCAGAATTCTTTATCCTGAATGGCGTTCCTGGGCTGGAAGATGCACACGTCTGGATCTCTCTGCCATTCTGCCTCATGTACATGATTGCTGTGGTGGGGAACTGTGGGCTTATCTACCTCATTGCCCATGAGGAGGCTCTGCACCGGCCCATGTACTACTTCCTGGCCTTACTATCCTTCACTGATGTGACCTTGTGTACAACCACAGTGCCTAATATGCTGTGCATATTTTGGTTCAGTTTCAAGAAGATTGGATTTAATTCCTGCCTTGTCCAGATGTTCTTTGTCCACATGTTTACTGCAATGGAGTCTGGTGTGCTTATGCTCATGGCCCTGGACCGCTATGTAGCCATCTGCTATCCTCTACGATATACCACCATCCTCACCAACCCAGTGATTGCCAAGGTTTGTCTTGCCACATTCTTGAGGAGTGTAATGCTCATCTTTCCATTCACTCTCCTCACCAAGCGCTTGCCCTATTGCAGGGGCACTCTTATCCCCCACACTTACTGTGACCACATGTCTGTGGCCAAGGTATCCTGTGGCAATGCTAAGGCCAATGCAATCTATGGCCTCGTGGCTGCTCTACTGATTGGTGTGTTTGACATTTGCTGTATCTCTGTGTCTTACACTATGATACTGCGAGCAGTGGTGAGTCTGTCCTCGGCTGATGCTCGTCACAAGGCCTTCAGCACCTGCACATCTCACATCTGTGCTATTGTGATCACTTATGTGCCTGCTCTTTTCTCTTTATTCACTCATCGTTTTGGAGGACACACTATTCCCCACCACATCCACATCATAGTGGCCAACCTCTACCTGCTACTGCCCCCTACCATGAACCCAATTGTTTATGGAGTCAAGACCAAGCAGATTCGTGAAAGTGTAATCAAGTTTTTACTTGGAGACAAAATAAACATTACCTAAAACAAATGCATGCTATGACCAGTTACACTGCTTATGATAAGAAAAATGGTGGAGAAAAAATTCATAGTATATGAGTGAAAAAGTATTAAGTCATCTAATTTGTAGAAGTTCTGAATTCGTGGAAATTTAAGGAATGTTCTGCCAAAGTATAAGATGTTGAATTCAACATGTAGTTTACTCATTCTGTATAAATCTTTTTACGTGTATGGAATTCTACATAAGTAGAAAAGTAATGAAATGATGCATAGAAGTTAAATGTCAATCTTTTTTTTGTCTTTGAAAGACAAACTTGCAGTAATTTGGCACAATTTTGTCCTCTCTGTTAAGGACAAACCCTTAGCTCAAGCATGTTGCTGATATAGAAAATAAGGATTCAGTGCTGCAGTGTGGGTGTGATATATGAGACAAGATATATTTTGATATTATGTGGGTTATTCTAATTATTTGTTAGCTTCATATATACTCTCTCTTTTCAAATGTCCAAGAGTTCTGTTCTTCCCCAAATATTCATCTTTTAAGCTCCATGAAAATTGGATTTATCAAATGTACTTGTGTTTGTAAGGAGGTTATATCATCAGATTTCTATGATATTTGATATTATTACATTAATTCCTTTTTGAGACAGAACATATTATGCCTAACTGTATTAGTTATAAACTGGATTTAATTTAAGGGAGGCAGAGCTGAATGTCCAATAGTCACATGTTTCAGAGGACTGAGAATAGACACACTGGTGATTGAAACATAAGATAAAACATCTATGCAACAAAGGATAAGAGAAGTTTAAAAGAAGGTTGGATCTGGAAGAAGGACATTTTTGTACATAAGTATGATTTATTGGTTTGGGATTCAATTAATCTGTAGGTTAAAATGTCTGATTTTTAAGAACTAAACATTGTGTTAATGAATTTTTGCATATTTACAAATGCCGATTTCTGTTCTTTTTTCAAATATGACAATGACTTATATATTTACTATCTGAAATGACAACATTACTTAAATTTGCTTTTCAAAAGCATTCATCATCAATCTTTGCACAATAAAATGCTTCAGAAAAAAATCTAACCAATAAAATATCTAGAAGCATATATGGCACTAATTGTCAAGTTCCCATGACAGCAAATATGCGTGATTTTGTAGACATGTGTGAATTTATATATTCATTAACGAATTGATAAACCCAGAATAAACATAAGCTAGACAGAACACATATTTGTATAATGTTTTACAATAAATATGTATATACATATATATGATAGTGTGTCTCATCTTCACTGTATCTTTCACTTTTTGAAAACCTTTATGAAATAGGAGTATATATATTTCTGTATATACTCATGTGGATGCATATACTTGTATACATAGGTGATAAAATGTAGTAAGATTAACCTTTGATAAGACAAATGAAATAAAAAATAATTTTGTGATTGTCAGAGTGATTAGAATCTACACATTGAATAACATATAACTAACATTATTCTTTCTGTTTTTGTTTAATTTTTCCATACAATATATTTTAGTTATGTTTTTTCTTTCCAGAAATTCATCCCAGGTCCTCTTAAACACCCTCTTCACAAATAACAAAAACAAAGATAAAAACCAACAAAACCCAAATAAGACAAAAAAAATTCCCAAACAACCACCACCACCACCAACAACAACATAATGATAAAACAACAAAAACCATGTTGTCTGTTTTATGTTTACCTACTACTACTTACTGGCCATGGCGCCTGCCTGTCCTGGAGTGTGATTGACATTCCTAGTAACATTCTATTGGAGAAAATTGATTTTCCCTTTCACAGTATCAGTTGCAAATAACATCTTTGGCAAGCATAGGAGTTTGTGTCTACTTCATCTTCTTGGTGCTGGGATTTTATTTGGTTTGAACCTGTAAAGATCTGGTGTGTGCTATCCCTAAAGACCTTCTGGAAAAACGGTGATACTGGTTTTCTTTGGTTTCACTAGTGTTTAAGATATAGTCAGTGAAAAAATTATGATTCGCAGAGGAACTATCCTTCACTCTGGGTCTTCCAAGAGAGCAAACTGAAAAGAGCCAATCAAAGACACAAAGTCAAGGTTATTCATTCCTTAAAAGGTCAAACCATGCTGGCTGAAGGTAGAACCTGATTGTCATAGAATTCCTGATGCTCAGTCATGTACACTGGTCTTGGTTTACTCTAAGGTGAGCTGGGATGATTTCCAAAGATTCTTACTGTTGAAAATTAAAATGAATCTAGTGACTGGGATGTAATTGTGGATGACATGATTGCTGTTGTGGGGAACTGTAGGCTTCTCTATCTCATTGGTCTTGAGGAATCCTATTTACTACTTCCTGGTATTACTCTCCTTCAATGATGTTACCTTGAGCACAACCACAATGTCCAATATGCTGTGCCTCTTCTGGTTCAACCTCAAGAAGATTGTATTTAAGGCCTGACTGGCCCAGATGTTCTTTGTGCATACCTTCGCAGAAACAGAGTCTGGCATGCTAATGCTCATGGCCCTGGATTGCTATGTGTCTATCTACTACCCTTTGAGCTATGGGACCATCCTGATCAGGCCTGTGATTGCCAAAGCTAGTCTTGCTACTTTCTTCAGGAATGTGGCATTCATCCTCCCTTTCACTTTGCTCACCAAGTACCTGACCATTGCCGAAGAAATCTCATCCCCCATGCCTACTGTGGCCACATGTCTGTGGCCAAGATAACTGTGGCAATGTCAAAATCAATGCAATCCATGGTCTGTTGTAGATGGAAGTGCTGATACTAAGGTCTGGTTCCCTAATTGGTTCTTGATTTTGTCAATAAAGAAGACAAGAGTCAATTGCTGGATGAAAGGTACAGGTGGGACTTCTGGGCCAAAGAGGAAAAGGGAGAGTCAGGGAAAGAGATGGGGGTGGGGGTTGGCCAGGCTTTAGAATGAAAGGAACACAGCAATCATGTAAGATCTTAGGGAAGCTGGAACCAGTGGACTCTGCCACCGGTGGATGACTAAGGAGGTAGGCAAGGGCTAGCTGATACAAGCCTTTAAGGTTAGGGATGAAGGAGAGATGGATATAATAAATTGTTAAATACACGTACTTCCACGCAGGAAGTATTTGAGCCAAGCAATTGTGCTAGCAGCCAAATTCTGAAGAAATAGACTTGAGTGTGTGTTTTTTATCCATGGATTCAGAGGTCTCTCTAGTAGGGCTGGTAATGTGATCTCTTCTGGGGCAAGGGTCACAGGAGTGAGCTGGTGGAGTAGTTGACTTCTGGAGCAAGGCTGCTTGGTAGAGCTAAGCCAGGAGGAACAAAAGAGAAGAAAGGAGGGGTCACAGCATGGGTTGCTGCTTCTGGGCTATGGAAGTAATGTGTTTTTAAAACTACACAAAACAGTTAGTTGCTCTTGTGGTTTGTGCATTTGACACATTCTGAGTCACGCTGAATCATTCTGAGATTGAGAGAAGAAATGAACTGTCCTCTGCTAACACCCATCACAAGGCCTTCAGCATCTGCACATCTCATATCTGTGCTATTGTGATCACTTATGTGCCTGCCCGCTTTTACTTTATTTACTTCTTGTTTTGGAGGACACACTATTCTTCATCACATCCACATCATAGTAGCCAACTTCTACCTGCTACTGACCCCGGAAAGTGTAATCAAATTGTTTAGTGGATACAAGAGTAGCATTGCTGATCTTGCCTCGGGACACCACGTAAACTGCGGGCAGCTGGAGTCAGGTGCGTGGACAGAGACCAGCTTAGCTTAGCATAGACAACACCATCAGGCTCTGGCCGGCGCCCAGAGCCAGAGGAGCTCTCGGCAGGAGATCTGTGCACCTACAGCTCAGCTGTGGTTGCAGACCGCTGCGGACCGGCTAGCTGGGCTTGCAGGAGGTGCCATCTTGCCTCGGGGCACAGCAGACTGCTGGGGTCAGGTCACAGCGGACGACTGGAGGCTGGGATCAGGAGCAGGGACTCCCTCTACTACTACTACAGCAGTGCCAAAGGCCAGGCTCACAGGAGCTTCAAACTCCAACCAGTAACAATAAGACCAACTAACTCCAGAGATAAACAGATGGCAAAAGGCAAACATAGGAACGTTACTAACAGAAATCAAGGCAATATGGCACCATCTGAACCCAATTCGCCAACCACAGCAAGTCCTGGATACCCCAGCACACCAGAAAAACAAGAGGTGGATATAAAAGCACTGGTCATGATGCTGCTAGAGGAACACAAAAAAGACATAAACAAATCTCTTAAAGAAATGCAGAGGAACATCAATAGGGTAGAAACTCTTACAATGCAAACACAAAAATCACTTAAAGAACTCCAGGAGAATATGGGCCAACAGACAGAAACCAATAAAGAGGAAATAAGGAAATCAGTTAAAGAAATGCAGGAGAACGTGAAACAACAGGCAGAAGTCATGAAAGAGGGAACACAAAAATCTCTTAAAGAATTACAAGAAAACACACACAAACAAATGAAGGAACTGAGCAAAGCCATCCAAGAGCTGAACACAGAGGTAGAAACAACTAAGAAATCACAAAAGGAGGCAACTTTGGAGATAGAAAACCTTGGGAAGAAATCAGGGGTTGTAGATGCAAACTTCAACAACAGAATACAAGAGATAGAGGTAAAAATCTCAGATGCTCCACTATGTTTATAGCAGCCTTGTTTATCATAGCCAGAAATTAGAAGGAGCCCAAATATCCCTCAAAGGAGGAATGGATACAGAAAATGTGGTATATTTATACAATGGAATACTACTCAGCAATTAAAAATAATGAATTCATGCAATTTGTAGGTAAATGGTTAGACCTGGAAAATATCATCCTGAGTGAATTAACCCAATCACAAAAGAATGCACATGAAATGCAATCACTGATAAGTGGATATTAATGAGCCCAAAAGCCCTAAATACTCAAGACACAAATAGCAAGTCAAATGATTCCCAAGAAGAAGAAAGGAGAGGACCCTGGGCCTGTAAAGATTGCATCCAGTTTAGTAAAGAAACCGAGGGGGGAGGGGGAATGATTGGGGAACAGTTGGGGGGGAGAGGAACTATGGGAACTATGGTGGGTGGGAACTGGGAAAGGGGAAAGCCTTTGGAATGTAAACATAGAATATAGAAAATAAAAAAAAATCTCAGATGCTGAAGATACCATAGTAACCATTGACTCCACAGTCAAAGAAAACACAAAATGCAAAAGGCTTGTAACCCAAAACATCCAGGAAATCCAGGACCCAATGAGAAGACCAAACCTAAGGATTATAGGGATAGATGAGAATGAAGATCTACAACTTAAAGGGCCAGCGAATATCTTTAACAAATTTATGGAAGAAAACTTTCCTAACTTAAAGAGAGAGATGCCCATGAATATACAAGAAGCTTACAGAACTCCAAACAGACTGGACCAGAACAGAAATACCTCCCATCACATAATAATCAAAACCTCAAATGTACTAAACAAAGAAAGAATATTAAAAGCAGTAAGAGAAAAAGGCCAAGTAACATATAAAGGAAGACCTATCAGAATCACACCAGACTTCTCTCCAGAAACCATGAAAGCTAGAAGATCCTGGGCAGACCTCATGCAGACCCTAAGAGAACAGAAATGTAGCCAAGACTACTATACCCAGCAAAACTCTCAATCAACACAGATGGAGAAATCAAAATATTCCATGACAGAACCAAATTTATACAATATCTTTCCACTAACCCAGCTCTACAAAGTATAATAGGAGGAAAACTCCAATACAAGGAAGGAAACTGCTCCCAAGAAAAAGCAAGATAGTAACCTTCTTCCATCAAACTCAAAGGAAGATAACTACTCAAAAACAAAAATAACATCAAAAATGTCAGGAAGTCATAATCACTATTCCTTAATATCTCTTAACATCAATGGACTCAATTCCCCAATAAAAAGACCTAGACTAACAGACTTGATACGGAAACAGGACCCTACATTTTGCTGCTTACAGGAAACACACCTCAGAGTCAAAGACAAACACTACCTTAGAGTAAAAGGCTAGAAGACAATTTTGCAAGCAAATGGTCACAGGAAGCAAGCTGGAATAGCCATTTTAATATCAGATAAAATTGACTTTAAACCCAAAGTCATCAAAAGAGACACAGAAGGTCACTTCTTGCTAGTCAAAGGAAGAATCCAAGAAGAACTCACAATTCTAAACATCTATGCTCCAAATGTAAGGGCACCCTCATTCGTAAAAGAAACTTTACTAAAACTCAAAGCACACATTGCACCTAACATAATGATTGTGGGGGACCTCAATACTCCACTATCCTCAGTGGACCCATCAGGAAAACAGAGACTAAACAGGGACACGGAGAAACTCATTGAAACTTTGGACCAATTGGATTTAACAGATATATATATATAGAACATTTCATCCTAAAGCAAAAGACTATACCTTTTTCTCAGCCCCTCATGGTACCTTCTCCAAAATCGACCATATAATTGGTCACAAGACAGACCTCAACAAATATAAAAAGATCGAACTAATCCCATGCCTCCTATCAGATCACCATGGAGTAAGAGTGTTCTTCAATAGCAACAAAAACAACAGAAAATCCTCATACACGTGGCGGCTGAACAATATTCTACTCAATGATATCTTAGTCCAGGAAGAAATAAAGAAAGAAATTAAAGATTTTTTAGAATTTAATGAAAATGAAGGCACAACATACCCAAATCTATGGGACACAATGAAAGCAGTGCTAAGAAGAAAACTCATAGCCCTGAGTGCCTCCAAAAAGAAACAGGAGAGAGCATATACTAGCAACTTAATGGCGCACTTGAAAGCTCTGGAACAAAAAGAAGCAATTTCACCCAGGAGGAGTAGAAGACAGGAAATCATCAAACTCAGGGCTGAAATCAATCAAGTTGAAACAAAGAGAACCATACAAAGAATCAACAAAACCAGGAGCTGGTTCTTTGAGAAAATCAACAAGATAGATAAACCCCTAGCCAGACTTACCAAAGGGAACAGAGACAGTATTCAAATTAACAAAATTAGCGATGAAAAGGGAGATATAACAACAGAAACTGAGGAAATTCAAAAAATCATCAGATCCTACTACAAAAGCCTATACTCAACACAACTGAAGAATCTGGAGGAAATGGACAATTTTCTGGACAGTTACCAAATACCAAAATTAAACCAGGATCAAATAGATCGCCTAAACAGACCCATAACCCCCAAAGAAATAGAAGGGGTCATAGAAAGTCTTCCAACCAAAAAAAGCACAGGATCAGATGGTTTTAGTGCAGAATTCTATTAGACCTTCAAAGAAGTCCTTATACCAATACTCTTCAAACTATTCCACAAAATAGAAACAGAAGGAACACTACCCAACTCATTCTATGAAGCCACAATTACCCTAATACCAAAACCACACAAAGATACAACTAAGAAAGAGAACTACAGGCCAATTTCCTTTATGAATATCGATGCAAAAATACTAAATAAAATACTTGCCAACCGAATCCAAGAACACATCAAAATGATCATTCACCATGATCAAGTTGGCTTCATCACAGGGATGCAGGTATGGTTCAATATACAGAAATTCATCAACGTAATCCACTACATAAACAAACTCAAAGAAAAAAACCACATGGTCATCTCAGTGGATGCTGAAAAAGCATTTGACAAAACTCGTAGCAGTGAGGAGTATGGATGATGAAGTGGCCACTTTCTATAGCCAGGCAGGATTCCCAGTGTAGGGATAATGAGAGCAAATCTCACAAAACCTTAGATAGATAGCAAGGAAATAAAGCACAGCAATTATAGGAATGGTGGGGAAAATATGTTTAAAGAAGTGATTATCTCTACAGACTGATAAGCATTTGGAGGGGGGGTCTCCACCATCTTGGCTCCCAGATGGACCAGACAGGCAGCACCAGGTACACAGAGACAACATGAGTATAACATTGCTTTGAGCATGGCACACCAGGGCCCCAACTATATCCTAGAGTAGGGGAGCATATCAGCAATCTGCACTAGGGGAAACCCAGTCATCCAGTGGTGCAGAAATAGCCTTACAGGCTCACAGGAGGTTCAACCACCAGTCAGTGACAACAGGACCAACTAATGCCAGAGATAACCAGATAGCAAAAGGCAAATGTAGGAATATTATTAACAGAAATCAAGGCAATATGGCAGCATCTGAACCCAATTCTCCAAGAACAGCAAGTCCTGGATAACCCAACACACCAGAAAAACAAGATTTTGATTTAAAAATCACTGTTCCTTAATATCTCTTAATATCAATGGACTCAATTTCCCAATAAAAAGATATAGACTAACAGACTGAATCTGTAAACAGGACCCAACATTTTGCTGCATACAGGAAACACACCTCAGTGTCAAAGACAAGCACTACCTCAGAGTAAAAGGCTAGAAGACAATTTTACAAGAAAATTGTCTCAGGAAACAAGCGGGAGTAGCCATTCTAATATCAAATAAAATTGACTTTCAACCTAAAGTGATCAATAACACAATATTTGTGTGTAACTTCAACACTCCACTCTCCTTAGTGTACCGATCAATAAAACGGAAACTAAACAGGGACACAGTGGCAATAGTTGAAGATTTGGACCAATTGGATTTTATATATATAACATTTCATCCTAAAGCAAAAGAATATACCCTTTTTTCAGCATCTCATGGTACCTTCTCCAAAATTGACTGTATAATTGGTCACAAGACAGACCTCAACAGATATAAGATCAAACTAATACCATGCCTCTTATAAGATCACTATGGAGTAAGACTGGTCTTCAATAGCAACAAAACCAACAGAAAGCCCACATACACATGGAAGCTGAACAATAATCTACTCAATGATAACTTGGTCAAGGAAGAAAAAAAGAAAGAAATCAAAAATCTAGAATGTAATGAAAATGAAGGTACAACATACCCAAATTTATGGGACACAATTAGTGCAGTGCTAAGAGGAGAACTCATAGCACTGAGTACCTCCAAAAAGAAACTGGAGATAGCATACATTAGCAGCTTAACCTCATACCTAAAAGCCCTGGTACAAAAAGAAGCTAATTCACCCAGGAGGAGTACAAGCCAGGAACCCATCAAACTGAGGGCTGAAATCAATCAAGTAGAAACAAAGAGAACCATACAAAGAATCAACAAAATCAGGAGCTGGTTCTTTGAGAAAATCAACAAGATAGATAAACCCTTAGCCAGACTAACCAAAGGACACAGAGACAGTATACAAATTAACAAAATTAGAAATGAAAAGGGAGACATAACAACAGAAACTGAGGAAATTCAAAAAATCATCAGATCCTACAAAAGCCTATATTCAACACAAATGGAAAATCTGAAGGAAATTGACAATTTCCTAGACAGATACCAAATACCAAAATTAAATCAGGATCAAATAGATCATCTAAATGGAGAGAAACTTGAAGCAATCCTTCTAAAATCAGGGACTAGACAAGGCTGCCCCCTCTCTCCATATCTTTTTAATATAGTACTTGAAATTCTAGCTAGAGCAATTAGACAACATAACGAAGTCAAAAGGATACAAAGTGGAAAGGAAGAAGTCAAACTATCACTATTTGCAGATGATATAATAGTATATTTAAGTGACCAAAAAACTCCACCAGAGAACTCCTACAGCTGAGAAACAACTTCAGCAAAGTGGTTGGTGATAAAATCAATTCAAGCAAATCAGTAGCCTTCCTATACTCAAAGGAAGCTGAGCTGAGAAAGAAATTAGGGAAATGACACCCTTCACAATAGCCACAAACAATATAAAGTATCTTGGTATGACTCTAACCAAACAAGTGAAAGATCTGTATGACAAGAATTTCAGGTCTCTGAAGAAGGAAATGGAAAAAGACCTCAGAAAAAGAAAAATCTTTCATGCTTGTGGATTGGCAGGAATAATATAGTAAAAATGGCCATCTTGCCAAAAGCAATATACAGATTCAATGCAATCCCCATCAAAATCCCAACTCAGTTCTTCACAGAGTTAGAAAGAGCAATTCTCAAATTCATCTGCAATAACAAAAAAGCTACTATAGCTAAAACTATTCTCAACAGTTAAAGAACTTCTGGGGGAATCAGTATCCAAGACCTCAGGCAGTACTACAGAGCAATAGTGTTAAAAACTGCATGGTATTGGTACAGTGACAGGCAGGTACGTTAGTGGAATAGAATTGTAGACCCAGTAATGAACCCACACACCTATGGTCACTTGATCTTTGAGGAAGGAGCTGAAACCATCCTGTGGAAAAAAGATAGTCTTTTCAAAAAATGATGCTGGTTCAATTGGAGGTCAGCATACAGAAGAATCAGAATTGATGCATTCTTATCTTCTTGTACTAAACTCAACTCCAAGTGGATCAAGGACCTCCACATAAAACCAGACACACTGAAACTAATAGAAAAGAAACTGGGGAAGATCCTCGAGGACATGGGCACAGGGGGAAAATTCCTGAGCAGAACAGCAATAGCTTATGCTCTAAGACCATGAATTGACAAATGGGATCTGATAAATTTACAAAGTTTCTGTAAGGCAAAGGACACTGTCAAAAGGGCAAAATAGCAACCAACAACTTGGGAAAAGATCTTCACCAACCCTATATCTGACAGAGGGCTAATATCCAATGTATACAAAGAACCCAAGAAGTTAGATTCCAGAGAACCATACAACCCTATTAAAAATTGGGGTACAGGAATAGTAATTATTACCTCCCGACATTTTTAAAATTATTTTTTTATATTTGAGAGGTTATCTTCTTTTGGGTTTGATGAGAGGAGGTTTCTATCTTGTTTCTTCTGGGGTGTAGTTTCCTTGCTTGTGTTGGTGTTTTCCCCCTATTATCCTTTGTAGGGCTGGGTTTGTGGAAAGATAACGTGCAATTTTGGTTTTGTCATGGAATACCTTGATGTCTCCATCTATGGCCATTGAGAGTTTTGCTGGATAAAGAAGTTTTGGCTGAAATTTGTGTTCTCTTAGAGTTTGCATGATATCTGCCCAGGATCTTCTAGCTTTCATGGTCTCAGGTGAGAAGTCTGGTGTAATTCTGACAGGTCTTCCTTTATATGTTACTTGGCCTTTTTCTCTTGCTGCCTTTAATATTCTTTCTTTGTTTAGTACATTTGGGGTTTTGATTATTATGTGACAGGATGTATTTCTGTTCTGGTCCAGTCTGTTTGGAGTTCTGTAGGATTCTTGTATATTCATGGGCATCTCTCTCTTTAGGTTGGGGAAGTTTTCTTCCATAATTTGGTAGAAGATATTTGCTGGCCCTTTAAGTTGTAGATCTTCATTCTCATCTATCCCTATAATCCTTAGGTTTGGTCTTCTCATTGTGTCCTGGATTTCCTGAATGTTTTGGGTTACCAGCTTTTTGCATTTTGCATTTTCTTTAATTGTTGAATCCATGGTTCCTATGGTATCTTCGGCATCTGAGATTCTGTCTTCTATCTCTTGTATTCTATTGTTGATATTTGCAACAATATCTATGACTCCTGATTTCTTCCCAAGTTTTTCTATCTCCAACGTTGTCTCCCTTTGCAATTGCTTAGTTGTTTCTACTTCTGATTTTAGATTCTGTATGGTTTTGCTCAGATCTTTCAATTGCTTGTTTGTGTTTTCCTGTAATTCTTTAAGGGATTTTTGTGTTTCCTCTTTTATGACTTCTACTTGTTGACCCATGTTCTCTTGTATTTCTTTAAGTGATTTTTGTTTCTCCCCCTTATTGGGATTCATTTTTTGCTCTATATTCTCCTGGATTTCTTTAAGTGATTTTTGTGTTTGCCTTGTATGGGCTTCTAGCTTTTGATCTATTTTCTCCTCTATTACTTTAAGAAATTTATCTAAGTGATCCTCTATCAGCATTCTTACCAGTGATTTTAGATCTGAGTCTTGTTTTTCTGGTGTGTTGGGATATCCTAGATTTATTTGTGTTTGCCTTGTAAGGGCTTCTAGCTTTTGATCTATTTTCTCATTTATTACTTTAAGAGATTTATCTAAGTGTTCCTCTATCAGCAACCTGACCAGTGATTTTAGATCTGAGTCTTGTTTTTCTGGTGTTTCGGGGTATCCAAGATTTATTGCTGTTGGGGAACTGGGTTCGGATGCTGCCATACTGCCTTGATTTCAGTTAGTAACGATCTTACATTTGCCTTTTGCCATCTGGTTAACTCTGGTGTTAGTTGGTCCTGTAGTTACTAGCTGGTGCTTGGCCCTCCTGTGGGCTCGTAAGGCTATTTCCCCGGGACTGGGACACCTGAACCACTGCCCTGCAGGGCTCCTGCTCACAGATTGCTGACAGGTGGCCTGAGTCCCCTGAGGTCTTAAACTCAGGATATCCCAGGTACTTGGTTCCGCCTGTTGGGCAGCTGCTACTCTGCACTGTTCCTGCTCAGGGTTTGCTGTCTGGTGTCCTGATTCCCCAGAGGTCTTAAACTCAGGATATCTCAGTTACCTGGTTCTGCCTGCTGGTCCAAAGCTGCTGGGAAGCCGCCGGCTGGATGGGAAACAGCTGGGAAGATGGTGCTGGCTGCAGGGAGTTCGGGGTCTGCTCTGGGAGCACAGAATCCAGGCTCGGCTGGTGTCCGCCAAACCGCTAACTCTGCGAGCAGCTCCAGCTCCAGGCCTGAGTCCCCGAAGGTCTTAAACTCCGTCTCCTGAGTTTTTAATCTTAGTCATTCTGACTGGTGTGAGGTGAAATCTCAGGGATGTTTTGATTTGCATTTCCCTAATGATTAATGATGTTGAACATTTCTTAAGGTGCTTCTCAGCCATCCAAAGTTCTTCAGGTGAAAATTCTTTGTTTAGCTCTGTACCCCATTTTTAATAGGGTTATTTGGTTCTCTGGGGTCTAACTTCAGTTCTTTGTATATACTGGATATTAGCCCTCTGTCAGATGTACAGTTGGTGCAGATCTTTTCCCAATTTTTTTGGTTTTTTGAGACAGGGTTTCTCTGTGTAGTACTGGCTGTCCTGGAACTCACTCTGTAGACCAGGCTGGCCTCGAACTCAGAAATCCCCCTGCCTCTGCTTCCCAAGTGCTGGGATTACAGGCGTGTGCCACCACGCCCCGTTTTGTCCTTTTGACTGTGTCCTTTGCCTTACAGAAACTTTGTAATTTTATGAGGTCCCATTTGTCAATTCTTGATCTTAGAGCATAAGCTATTGATATTCTGTTCAGGAACTTTTCCCCTGTGCCCAAGTCCTCAAAGGTCTTCCCAAGTTTCTTTTCTATTAGTTTCAGTGTTTCCGGTGGTACCCCCACTCTGGAAATCAGTCTGGAGGTTCCTCAGAAAACTGGGCATGACACTTCCAGATGACCATGCTATACCACTCCTGAGCATATACCCAGAAGATTCCCCGGCATGCAATAAGGACACATGCTCTACTATGTTCATAGCAGCCTTATTTATAATAGCCAGAAGCTGGAAAGAACCCAGATGTCCCTCAATGGAGGAATGCATACAGAAAATGTGGTATATTTACACAATGGAATACTACTCAGCAATTAAAACAATGAATTCATGAAATTCTTAGGCAAATGGTTGGAACTGGAAAATATCATACTAAGTAAGGTAACTCATTCACAAAAGAGCACACATGGAATGCAGTCACTGATAAGTGGATACTAGCCCAGAATCTCTGAATACCCAAGACACAACTCAGATATCAAATGATTCCCAAGAAGAAGGAAGGAGAGGGCCCTGTTCATGGAAAGGCTTGATGCAGTATTGTAGGGGGTTGCCAGGACAGAGAAGTGGGAGGGCATTGATTGGGGAACTGGCAGAGGAAAGAGGGCTTATGGGACTTAAGGGGAGGGGGGAGCCGGGAAAGGGAAAGTCATTTGCAATGTAAACAAAGAATATAGAAAATTTAAAAAAAAAAAGAATTGGAAAAGACTAATTCAGGGAGGACCTCTAGTGGGAGATCACCCCCACCCCCACCCCAAAAAGCCCTTAGATTTGGTTTGAGAATTTTCAGCATTCGACTGACCATTGAAAGATCTTAGCATGAAAGCACTTTTGTAACTTTCTTAAATGTCCTCTAAGATTGGGGCCCAGCCTGGATGGTATGCTGCTTGCTTTGCCTGCAGGAAGAAGCCATGGGTTTCATCCCTCCTCTCCCCGTGTTGCATACATCCTGGGTGGCACCACATGCCTGTATCCCAGCATTAGGGAAGATCAGAAGTTAAAGTCATCCTGGGCTAAATAGCAAATGTGATGCCAGCCTGGTATATATGAGACCCTCTCTTTAAACAACAACAAAACCTACAAGACGCATCACAATACTGCCCACATTTTGCAGTTGTAGAAACCAAACCAGAGAGAAATGCAGTCTCTTTCAAAAGCTGCACAATAATTGAACAAGAAATCTCAGAGTCAAAATCAAACACCAAGTCTTTTCCAAAACTTCTGTGTTCACAAGCAAAATTCACTATGCAGCCAGTAATTACATGTAAAACTGAAAACACATGTTATCAACAAAGCAATAAACAAAGACACTATAAAGGACCTACAACAAACTAAAAGTCACAAAACACACCAACAATATGACCCCAAACATATCACTTACGGCCACAACATTGTCTGAACAAATTTTCTATTTTAAAATCTGCGTTCTCTGTAAAGGTTTTTCCACATAAAATTCAATTATATGTTGCTAACATGTGAAACACACAAAATAACAAAGAACAGATGAGAGAAAAGGATAAATAAGCATCTTTTGGATGAATTTAAATACAATAAAGGAAAGATTAGCAACATGGAAATCAGAAAGAGCACTTCTGAGGTCAGTGAGGAGATTTAGCAGGTAAAGGCACTTGTATCCAAGTCCAGTAACTTAAGTTTGATGCCTGGGATTCATAGAGTGGGAGGAGAAACTGACTCCTGCAAACTGTCCTTTGACTTCTATACTATACACACACACACACACACACACACACACACACACACACACTAAATACAGCTACTTAATATTTTAAGGAAATTAGTATGTAATCATTAAACAGAGAAAAGGGACCTGTGAACCATTGAAGGAAACACTCCAAAAGAAAGAAAGAAAGAAAGAAAGAAAGAAAGAAAGAAAGAAAGAAAGAAGGGAGGGAGGGAGGGAGGGAGGGAGGGAGGGAGGGAGGAAGGAAGGAAGAGAAAGGAAGGAAGGAAGAGAAAGGAAGGAAGGAAGGAAGGACAGAAGGAAGGAAAAGGAAGGAAGGAAGGACAGAAGGAAGGAAAAGGAAGGAAGGAAGAAAGAAAGTGATGTCACTTACAGGTATTTCCCAGAATTCCATTGCATTTACTGTGTGTGGGCAGACCACTGCACTCAAGTGGAGGTCAGGGGGCCACTTTATGGAGTTGGTTCTTTCCTTCCTTCTGTCTATGGGCTTCAGGGATCCAACTCAGGTCACTGGCTTGTTCAGCGAGCACCTTTACCTATCAGCCACCTCACCAGCCTTGGAGAATTTTGATTTTATGTAACTATTTGAACTAACTGTCCTCTGGCAATAAGCTGTCCATGCAGCCACTTTTCCTGTCTTATTATTATCCTCCAGGAAAATCACCCCAGTTTTTTTTCCACCCCAGTTTTTTGACATTTACTCATTAACTAGATGTCTGTGACCCTCTAAAACCTTCTCTTTAAAAGACTTTCTTCATAGAGAACACACCATGAGAGCACAACCCATAGAATCAACTAAACAGGCTTACGGGGGCTCCCGGAGACTGAAGCAACACAGAGGGTCTGAGTTAGGGTCACTAGCTTGGTGTTCTTGCAGGACTCCTAACTGTGGCACGGGAGGTGCCTCTGACTCTTGCCCGTGCTTGGCACCATGACTCAAGCTGTTATATGTTATAACCGTGCAGCACTCTAACCCACAACCTACAAAACTGATAAAGAGAAGTGGAAGCCGATAGCATGGGCTTTGCAAACACAGCGAGGTTCAGGCCCATTCTTAGTGAGTCCGCACACATATGTCCCTCCCCATTTAAAGTACTCTCCCAGCCCCTGTGCTCCAATCACCGCAACCTCAGGCAAGCCTAGTCCACTCCGTGCCCTTGAAGGATGCATCTTTGGAAACAGTTTCCAGATTTCTCTACATTAGAAAATTATATTTCTTCAACTATGAAATACATAATACTTATATTACATATTTAACATTTCTTTTTTTTTCAGGCTAGACTATAACCTCTATAATGACAAAATCATGCGAATTTTGTTCATTTTCAAAAATATCCTCAATGCCTAGACAATAGTGCCACCCAAGAACATTTATAAACTGAATATCAAAGCCAACTAAAAATGAATACTCTCATTGCCTAAGTGTCTCTGACAATAAATGTTTATTAAGTCTGCATTGCTTTCTATTTAAGGTAAAACAAGCCCATGGAAATTGGAAGCCAGTATGTACCAAGCCACATAAAAACATGAAAAGCATTTTCATTGAAGATATAAGATCATATATACACAATGGAGTACTATTCAGCCATTAGAAACAATAAATTCATGAACTTTTAGACAAATGGATGGAGCTGGAGAACATCATCCTAAGTGAGGTAACCCAATCTCAAAAGAACACTCAAGGTATGCACTCACTGATAAGTAGATATTAGCTTAGAAGACTGGAATACCCAAGACATAATCCACATATCAAATGATGTCCAAGAAGAAGGAAGAAAGGGCCCCTGACTCTGGAAAGGCTCAGTGCAGCAGTGTAGGGAAATACTAGAACAGGGAAGAGGGAAGGGGTGAATGGGGAACAGGGGGAGGGAAGAGGGCTTATGGGACTTGTGGGGAGGGGGAGCCTGGAAAGGGGGAGATCATATGAAATGTAAATTAATGTAAATTAATATATTGAATAAAAAAGAAGATATAAGATCATAATTGTCATTTTTATTGACACTTCCCAAGGTATTCTCACCAACAACATAAGATACTTTCAGGACAGACTACCTTTGCTCATTCCCTTCTTTTTAGCTTATCTGACAGTTTTCCCATAAAAAAACAGAATATCTTCACACCCAGAACTCCACGAAGCGCCCCACTGGTGTGCGGTGTGCAGTAGTGCTCAGCGCGGCTCCACTCGTCGGTTTTAGTCTTCTAGTGTGTTGAGGTTGGGATGTTTCCATATTCACAACCTTATTGACTTACTTAAAGTTCAATTGCTATAAAACACTGATAACACTACCCTGACATTTGTTGACACAGACCCATCGACCTTTCCCACCACGCCCTCCATTCTCATGTACCTCTATAGTTAATGGGTGGCTAAAATGAACGTGTGGATACAGGAAGGAGTGGAAATGCCCATTGCAAGGACATGTGCCCAATGCGTACAGACTCACAACATTTACAGTCACATCACAGGAGAACCTGTGCAGGATTGGAGTCCTTGGAAGGTCTCCATGAGTTTAAGGCCAGACGGGATCAGAAAGTGAGTTCCAGACCAGCCTAGACTACAGAGTGAGAACCAAATAAATAAAGTAAAATAAGTGACCATTAAAAATAAAACTTTTAGAGCTAAGTTGGATATGAGTTTGAGCTATGCTTCCTGCTTGTGCAATATTAAGCACATGATTTGATATCCCCCAAAAGCATGTATTTTTCCACAAATTGGAGAGCTAACAAGCTCTTAATAAACAGAAAAGCTTGGGGCAGGTGAATGGCTCAGTGGGTAGACACCTGCCACCTGAGTTCAGTCCCCAGCATCCCCACAGAAGATGGAAGGGAAAAACTGACCCCACAAGTGGTCCACCGACCTCCATATGCATGCTGTGGCGCCTGCGACACACACCTCATGCACATGCTATCACCCACCTCTCTCTCTCTCTCTCTCTCTCTCTCTCTCTCTCTCTCTCTCTCTCTCTCACACACACACACACACACACACACACACACACACTCACAAGATAAAATTTAAAATTTTAATAAATAGCAAACTTATGAAACACTTTCATCATCCCAGACATATCCTAATACGCATGGATATTAGAAATCCTCAGAATGGGTAAAAACCCTCAGAGCCAGAGTCAGAATTCATCCTTCTGGACCCAAACCCTCTACCCAGCCTCATGGTTTCTCTATTCCATTATCCATAGTCAATCCATTTCCTGAAACGTTATAATCTGACCCTCAGCCTCAAAATGTACTTACAAGAACTAGACTAGTCCCATCCTGTGTCCCTGGTTTGTCTTCCATTCCCCGGTTCTCCAGAACTTCTCTCAGCTTTGCCTTGCCAATCTTGCCTGCCTGGTCCAAACCCAACACCTCCCAGACCTCAGGCCCTGGATGAGGACTGCAGGACACAGAGACATAGCACCATTTAGAGGAAACCCTCTCGTTTCTTGCCCTAGACCTTCAGCGAGGCCCACGCTGAGCTTGCAGGCCCCTGAGGGACTCTACATCCAAAGCTCACGAGTGAATTGGGGATTGCACAGACACCCATCCCAAGGGCATAGCAAGTGAGGGCCTGCGATCCCAAAGGCTGAGTCCCCACTGCAGTCTCAGCTCTTCCAGGACAGATCATGTCCTGAGAGAAGAAAGTCTCAGGAGAATTTCAAACCAGCAAGTGCCTCTCCACTCTCACCACTACAACCTTCAGGGGTTCTATGTGCCACACGCTTTTCTGTGCCTACCTTCTCACACATGATGGGGCTATAGTTCTGTGGAACTATAAAATAGAGAAGGGGGAAGAGGAGGAAGGATAAAACTTGTTTTTAAACCCTTAAACACCGTTGTTGTTTTTTGTTTTTTTTTTTTTTTTTTTTTTGGCTTTTTTCGAGAAAGGGTTTCTCTGTGTAGCCCTGGCTGTCCTGGAACTCACTCTGTAGACCAGGCTGGCCTCAAACTCCTAAATCTGCCTGCCTCTGCCTCCCAAGTGCTGGGATTAAAGGTGTGTGCCACCGCTGCCCTGATTCACTTAACTTTTGATGACATCAAATCTCAGAGCATGACAGAATAAATAGATCCTAGTTTTTATGCTAGTTAGACTTTCTTAAATACAACATCTTCGAAGCTGACTTCTAGGTTGAATCTTTGATTAACTACCAAAATTAGAAAAAAAAATGTCAGAATCAATGAAAAAAACACCTTTTTCAGTCAAGTCATCATCATATGGGCAGTTTAAAATCAGTGCAGTAGGAGTGTGTTCACCTTGGGACTCAGAACCCTACAGTCAACCTAAAAGCTGGGAGACAGGCATGAGCCAGCCCGACCTTTGTCTCACCCTCTTGAAACCCGACTCAATCTGAGTGGCACCTGAGCTTCAGATCCGCAGCCAGGCGTTCTCTGGGATCTGTTTTATTTCCCTTGGTCACATCTTTTACCACCATCACTCAAATTTCTAAGCGTGGCAGCACCCTTGGAGTATAATATTTTATTACATTTATTTGTGTCTGTGGCAGCAAGGGACAAAGAAAAAAGGTAAACATGGAGGCTGGGGATGCGTGCAGGGACAGCACCTAACAAGAATCATGGAGCTAGGGGGCTGGAGAGATGGCTCAGCAGGTAAGAGCACTGACTGCTCTTCTGAAGGTCCTAAGTTCAAATCTCAGCACCCACATGGCAGCTCACAACCATCCATAAAGAGATCTGATGCCCTCTTCTGGTGTGTCTGAAGATAGCTACAGTGTACTTACATAAAATAATAAATAAATCTTTAAAAAAGAATCATGGAGCTGAGGGGTCAGAGGTTAAGAATATTTGCTACTTAAGCATGAGGAGCAGAGTTCAGATCACAGCATCCACAAAACAAGCCAAGTAGCCTGAGCACACGGATAATTCCAGCTCCAAGGGGAACAAGCAGCTTGTTGGATTCTAGCCAAGCTGAGAAAATGCAAGCCTCAGAGTCAGGGGGAGACCCAACCTCAAAGAAGGATGCAGAGTGTGATAAAAGACATGTTCACATACACACTCACACAGAGATATATCTGTCTATACTTAAACTTTTTTGGTTTTTTTTGTTTGTTTTGTTGTTTTGTTTTGTTTTGTTTTGTGGGGGGGGTGTTTTGTTTTGTTTTTTTTGTTTTTTGTTTTTTTTCTGAGACAGGGTTTCTCTGTGTAGCCCTGGCTGTCCTGGAACTCACTCTGTAGACCAGGCTGGCCTCGAACTCAGAAATCTGCCTGCCTCTGCCTCCCAAGTGCTGGGATTAAAGGTGTGTGCCACCACCGCCCAGCCTTAAACATCTTTAAAAAGGAAAGACTCACAGTGTTGAGTTGTATGGAAGTAGAAAACTGTCGCATTGACGGCTTAGGTTGAGCTGTACTACAGGGTTTTAAATATTCACTTTATCAATTTTACCATAAATGTATTCTATACTAAAGGCACATTTTAACTGAACTAAAAGTAAATGAAAATGATATAGCTCTAGTTGGAGGATTGTTTTTCTCCATTTTGGCGACTCAATTTAAATTCCTTTTTTATAGGTATACATTTTAAGAAACTTCTACAATAGTAGACTTTCATACTTTTCAAAAGGCCTTTAGTGTTAGCTGTCTCTCCTTGTTCCCTCTTCTAAATACACCATACTCCCATCTGTCACCCGTTCAATCCTCTTCTTCTAATTTCCCTTATAACACTATAATTAATATATATAAGGATATGTATGTATAGTAATATGTGTGCATATGTGTATACTATACACACACTACATCCTTCTTAGATCCCCTCCTCCCCTCCCCCTATTTGGGTGCTCTAAATGAAACACACACACACACACACACACACACACACACACACACAGATAATGAAAGCTAGCATCTATGTATAAGAGAAAACATTTTTGTCTTTCTGAATAGGTTACATCATTCAGGATGGCTGTTGCTGTTACTTAGATGTTTCTAGCTCCATCCATTTACCTGCAGATTTCATAATTCCATTTCTCTGAACAGCTGAATAATATTCCATTGTGTAAATGTACCACACTTTCATTATCTATTCATCAGTTGATGGACATATTAGATGTTTACAAATTCTGGCTATTTTGAAAACTGCAGCAGTGAACATGGAAGAGAAAGTATCTCTTTGGTATGACAGAGTCCTTTCGGTGTATGCCAGTGGTACAGCTGGATTTTGTGGGAGGAAAGTAATAATCAATCTCATCCAGCTACAAACACTGCAAGCAATAACAACAAATTTCTTGCCAAATATGCCCACTGGTACAATAGTGGCACATGTGTTACAGGGCTAAGCAACTACTTTTTCACTAGGTCTGAGGTCTCCTCCATGAGATGAAACCATACCTGATATAAGTAATGAGGCTAAGCCTGAGACTAGACCTAGAGGAAGACCTACTACTATTTTTTTTACTAAATGAACAAAACGATGAAACGACTCCTATGGACAAATCACTATACACTCAGATCAGTGCAACACGCAACCCTCATCACAGAAGCTTCTTCAGCAGATGGTAATTATCAGGGGAGACTCACAACTGGGCAACATGCAGGAAATGAGAGACCTCAAAACACTCAGCCTAAGTGTGGATGTTTCCACAACAGGGCTGATGCTCAAATAAACTCACAAACACTGTGTCAGCACACACAAGACTTGCACAAGGTCAAGCTAGACAAAAATTCTAGTTCAAAGGAGGCAAAGTGAGCAGAAAGTCCCACCCCATCCAAGAAACCATTATTTCCAAATGCTAGCTTCCGGGAGTCGGAAAGTCAGTTTTCCCCAATGGAGTGGTGCTGTGGATATCAACAACACTGCAGGGCAGGCCATGCTCAGGAGTACATGACCAACATAATAAGACCTCATGATTTACTGACTATTTATTTATACATTACGAGAAAAACATGAAGTAAGAGGTGGGAGAAAAGCAAGGAATATGAGAAAATATACTGTATACAATTCTAAAAATATAAATAAATAAATAAATAAATAAATAAATAAATTGCACTGTTTCCCACATCTGATTTTTTGGGGGGGGAGTGTTGTTGTTGTTTGTTTTTTGAGGCAGGGTTTCTCTGTGTAACCCTGGATGTCCTGGAACTTACTCTGTAGACCAGACTGGCTTCGAACTCAGAAATCCACCTGCCTCTGCCTCCCAAGTGCATGTACCACCACTGCCTGGCATCCCACATCTGATTATTAATCTTGGAAAAGATGCACTGAAATCCAAATTAGTCGAATGTCTTCCTGTGCCCCATCTCTGTCATAGGCATGAAATGAAGAAACAAGAAAGATTAGGAGACTTTCTTTTCTTTTTCTCCACATTTCCCTTCCTCAAAATTTTTTTTCGAGGCTTATCCTTTCCAGTATTGTGAGTAATGTCTCCTTACTTCTAACATCTAATAATTCTCTCAATTTCCATATAATTATAAACTAATTCTCAAGCTTTTCTCAATAGTCCAGCATCCCAAACTTCTGATGAAATAAAACTTATTCCAGGCCAGGACAAATGTAAAAAAACCACTTTCTTTGCACCACATACTATGCCAAAGATCTAAGCATCCATCTGGGAAGCAACCGTGTCCAATATTAGAGAGCCAAGGAAGATTTCCCCCAAAATCACTTGAGTCTTCTGAAGGATGGGAAGAGCGCAGCAGCAAATGGCACCAACTGGTCAGTAGGTGGCGCTAATGGAGCACCCAGGTAGTGCTGTCAAGGCCCGTCCAAAGTGGGCGGTGCACACCTGAGAACGAACTGCTGTGGGCAAGACATCCACTGTGACTAAGAAGTGCCTGATAGAGACAAGAGTGGAGAAATTCACTTTGACTTTTGATCATAAGGGAAGAAACGCTCATACCAGAAAACATAAGGACACTAAAAATAACAGCACTGACTAGCAATGCGTGTCAGTCGGTAGAATACCAGCCCAGCACACACAGGGTCCCAGGTTCAATCCTTAGTACCTCGTGAAGCAGGGATGGTGTCATACCTCTGTAATCCTCTACTTCAATGGTGGAGGCAGGAGGATGGGTCGAAAGTTTAAGGTCATCCTCAACTACATGCATGATTCCAAGGCCAGCTACATGAGACCCTGTTTCAAAAAGAAAAAAAGTCAGATGTTTACATGAACAAAGCAGCACTCCCTATGCACCTGCACAGTATTTGCTTAAAACACTGTATTCGTTGTCTGACGACTAATGCAATTAAATACCAAACCAAAGCAAGTTAAGGAAAGAAGGGTTCAGTCTGGCTCCGGTACATGGGGGCAGCTGGCCACATTTCATCTACCGTCAGGATGCAGAGGGAGAGGAACGCTGGTGCTCACTTTCCTTTTCGTAACTGGTCAGCCAGGCATGGTGGGTCCCCTGGCCTCAGTCTTATCTGGCAAGCCCGCACAATCAAGCCCAAAGCTTGTCTTAAGACCGTGGTGTGTACAATCAGTAAACACCGCACCGCGTAAGTGTAATGGTTTCCTGGGGTCCCTGAGGAAGGTATGGGGAAGGAGCACTGAAGAGGAAACCAGGTGACAGGGGGACGAGGGCCTCCACTCAGATGAGAGTCTTGACTTCACCATAGGAAAGGATTTCAGGACCAATCTGTAGGAAGTGGACTTAGAGTTTATTAGGATGGTGTTCTAACACACTTTTAAGCACAAGGGTTAAAACAGACACTCAGGAGAGAGTTTAGTTGTTTGTATAACAGCGTGTGTGTGTGTGTGTGTGTGTGTGTGTGTGTGTGTGTCTGTGTATCTGTGTGTGTGTGTGTCTGTGTATGTATGAGTTACAGAGACAGACATCAGATAGACAAACAGACAGACAGACAGACAGACAGACAGAAAAACAGAAAAAATATTTGGATGGGTTCTGAAGTTGTACCTTCAAAAGTTTGCTAAAGCTGGGCAATGGTGACACTTGCCTTTAATCCCAGCACTTGGGAGGCAGAGGCAGGCAGATTTCTGATTTCAAGGCCCTTTTGGTCTACAGAGTGAGTTCCAGGACAGCCAGGGATACACAGAGAAACCCTGTCTTGAAAAACAAAACAAAACAAAAAAAAAAGTTAGCTAAAAACTTTAGGTGAGAGAGATCACAGGGTACTTCCTGGGGTGTGTTTAATAAAACTATAGCTATTAAGGTGACACTGTAGATCAAGAGGTTACGAGGGGAGTTAAAGTTTGTTTTTATGTAAACCAAAGTTGATAGTCTTGTTTGTAAGATGCCCAGAAAATGTCTGCACTAAGACCATTCTCACAGTTCACTATATTTAGCATTCTTATTTAAAAGTATGTCTACAGAGAAGAGAACTATCTGTAGGGCGGGTAGCCTTCCGAGGAAATCTTGTTAACTGCACTGGAATTCTTCACTCTCTGCGGGCAAGAAACGTCAGCCCGGCTGTGGAGCTGGAGGTTCCTTCTCCTCCTGGCACGCCAACTATCACACAGAATCAGATTCGAATTCATTTTTTTTAATTTTTATTTTCTATATTCTATGTTTACATTCCAAAGGCTTTCCCCTTTCCCAGTTCCCCCCTGCCTCAAAAGGCAAACTTGGGCTTGGAAAGCCGTGAGGAGAGTGGGTGAGGAAAGCCCTGGAAGAAAAAGCTTCAGGAGGATAAAAGAGAGAAACAGAGAAAAAGTGGGACGGAAGACTGAAGACAGGAAAGAGTAAAGTTAAAACAGCGACAAGCAAGCAAAACAAAAACAAAAACAACAACAACAACAACAACAACAACAACAAATCAGCAGTGAGGCCAAGAGCCTGGGCATCACCAGGTCCCTTGAGTAGGAGGTTTGGCCTGTTTATCAAAACCACTCTGTTCCATTTGGCTCTGCCCCAGAGCTCCACCTGCGCGTGCTCATTAGCTACCTGTGCGGAGGGGGCGCTGAGGCCCTGGGAGAGACAGCTGAAGCTGAGGGACAGGGGGACCCTCAGAAGCAGACTTAGCTCTCCCGAAAGACCAAGGACCGGGAGGATAAACACTGCGTGAGTAAGCCAGAGACTACGTTCATATATTTAAGGCCGAACTACAGATGAAGTGTGGAACAGAGAAACCGAATCAGAAGGTGCCGCTGGCAGAGGTAAGTCTCGAAGAGGTTTCTAGGGTGGAGGGAAGACTTAAAACGGAGGGAAGGGCAGAAAAAGCCAGCAGAAGTGGTGCTGTTCAAAAGGGGCGCAGGGTGTGGAAAAAGGTAACTGGAGTGAGCTGTATGTTCCTGAGAGTGAGTATGGAGAGGGATTTCCGGGTCACATGTCAAGTGAGGATGGAGAGACAGGTGGGTCGCTGACCCTTGACGCCTAAGGAAGATCATAAATATCATACAGGTTCTACCATTAGACACGGAGGAAGAGGAGAAGGAGAAGGCAAGGTGCTGTGGACCACACACCAAGGTGGACACCAAGCCGGAACAGCAGAAATAGAAAAACTATCCCAGCAGAAAATGGGAAGTGGTGGTGGTGGCTCAGTGGGTAAGGGGGATCGCGGTCAAGCCTGAAGACCTGAGCTGATCATCAGGACCCACGTGCTGGAAGGAGAGAACCAACCCCTGTCCTCTGACCTCCACATGTGCACGGTGGCGTGTGTGCCCACATATTCAAATATAAAGAATAACAATTTTGTTAAGGAGGAGCAGGACAGGCAGGACACACGGAAAACAAAATAGATTGGGCTGTGCCTTGACTAAATTTCTACTAAGAGAAGCCTAGGAGCTATACAGTGAGCTTACTTAGTAAAGGGAAGAAATATTTAGGGCCAACATACATTGGTTAACAAGTCAACAAGGAATAAAAGGATGTCAGAGAAATCCCAGTAACTGCCTACAGTTGTAATGGATGAGATATAAACAGTTATCAAATGGGAATCTGCTCTTTATAAGAGGAAACAGACAAGCAGCCAGACTGAGGGATCGTTGGTGCCTGGGGAACATGTGAGATCGGGGCGTGCACCTTGCTTGCTTTGGATATCAAGCTGGCAGAGAGGAAGCCTAGAGTGCATAGAAAGACACTAAGACCAGCTGTCCACTTACTTAACTCGGGAATTGATCTCTGGTCTGCTTCTACTCTAAGTGAACTATTTAGGTAAGAGACACATGGTAAAGAAGAGGAGGTTTCGCTGTTACAGAAGAAGAAATTGGTACATGAAAGTGTTGGGCACATAAAGAGAGGGAGTTTGAAAGAAAGGCTTGCTCGGTGGACTTTGAAGTGGGGTTGCTGGACTGGCTGGGTAGTGTGGGTCAGTGGGTTCATGAGGCAGAGTGCAGAGGTCACTGGGCTAGAGAGGGAGATGCCGGGAGCTCAGGACGCTCTCTGGAGCTCTAGTTCAGCAGGAAGAGCCAGCAGCAAGGTGGAGAATGATGGTACAGGTGCTGAGGGCACCCACAAGGTGGGCACCAACAGTAGAGGAAGATGACCAGCACATGATGGGAAGAGTGAGCTCAAATGGTATCAAGCACAGATTAGAACTGAACACACTGTGATCATCAACCCGCCAGTCCTGTGGGATCCACGGGCGTTCTCCTCACTGTGAACGCGGCCGAGTGAGGGGAAATGCACCTCTACTCTCATCCTCTCAACGTAACCTATATAGCAATTCTAAGGCAGGCATCAGTGAGGAAGACACAGTTCTGACTCAGGAGCATACCATAAAGGACAGCTGAAAACTGGCCAGTGGGTTAAGAGGAAAGAAAAGAAGGGGAGAAGGGAGGCAGGTGAAGAGAGACTTTGAAGACAGGAGCATAACAGAGTACCTAGTTCAGTCACTCTGGGGATGAGAAAAGTGTTTCTGCATAAGAAGTCTAGACTTTCCTAAGTGAGACAGTGAGCATGAGTGTGACGGGACAAGAAGACACGGAGTGCTAGGGAGGAGGAGGGGAGCAGATCCAGTGGCTGAGGCGTTCAAAGGGAGAAACTAGTAAGAGTGGGAGTGCCTAAGCAGGTTCTTACTACATGTAAATGGGGGGGGGGCTGGAGAAATGGCTCAGCAATGAAGAGTGCGTTTTCTGCTCCTTCAGAGGACATGAAGTCATCCATGTCAGGTCCCTACAACCGACTGTGACTCCAGTCTTAGCGATGCAGTGATGCCATACTCTTTTGACCTTTGGGTGCACATGCACACACGCGGCACACACTCACACAGATACACCTTATAAAAACAAAGGACTCGAGAGATGGCTCTGGGGTTAAGAGCACTGCCTGCTTTTCCAGAGGTCCTGAGCTCAATTCCCAGCAACCACACGGTGGCTCACAGCCATCCATAGTGGAGTCTGATGCTCTCTTCTGGCATGCGGGTATACATGCAGATGGAGCACTCACATACATTAAAAACAAACAAACAAAACAAAAAACAAAGGAGAAAGAAGCAGGATTCAGACGGTTGACTTTAAATGGTTTAAGAGGACCGAGGAGAATTCGAGGAACCTAATACATGGTTAATTGCTACACTCTGAGGGTGAAGCCATTAGACTCAGCTGAAGCCTCAGCCTGCCCAGGGCTGATGCAGCTGAAATTGTAAGATCCGAAAGAAAAAACGGGGTACTCCTGCACCCCATGCCTCGGAAACCGGCACCCCGAAACACTCACGAGAGACAGACCTGATGCAATTTTGCATGAGGATTTTAATTTCCAGAGCTCTGGGGGATTACAACCTCCCCGCGCAGGGTAGAAGAAGTCAGCCCAGCGAGGACTGGCTTGCCTTGACCTTTTATAGACTTATAACAGAACCCGCCTACCACAAGCTTCTAAGCCAATCAGTTCAATCCATCCGAACTCGCGCTCTGATAACTTATCAGCCTCTCACAGAGGCCAGAAGAACTAGTTAAGTCATTTCTGCTTATGTGGCTACCACGCAGTGTCGCGCCCACCCTCCCTCACCAGCGTTGGGGATCCAAGTGCCCCCCACCCCCACGTGCCCAGGCACAGGGGATTCCTAGCTTATAACCTTATCCTTTCAAAATCAGTAAAGAGCGAGAAGTTAGCGATGCCCAGAAAAGTGAGGGCATCTAGACTCCAGAAGGAAAAAGCACCGTCCTTACATCCGTGGTCCGGACTGAGTCAGGATCACCAAAGCACAGTTTGCTATCCATCCAATAAGCCTCTATTTTCTGGATCAGCAAGTTTCTATTCAGGCCAAAGAATTCACAAGTTCCCTTATGATGCTAATGGCTGGAGTCTGGGAATCACACTTCAGAAACAAGACAATACACCTCCCTTCCTGCACTGGGCAGTAGCACCACATTGCCACTGGGAACATGCCAGATGTTTTGAGGCTAACACAGATGAAGGTGGGGTTTGGGGGGAAGGGCAGGAGGAAGGGGGTTAGTGCTGGGATTAAAGGTGTGAGCCACCACCACCTATCTGATCAAAGTTAATTTAAAATATGCCAACAGGGTAGAAATGTTCATCTCAAAAATCTGAAAAATGCACTGGGGTTGGTGGCGCACTCCTGTAATCCCAGCACTTGGGAGGCAGAGGCAGAGGCAGGCAGATTTCTGTGTTTGAGGCCAGCCTGGTCTAGAGTGAGTTCCAGGACAGCCAGGGCTACACAGAGAAACCCTGTCTCAAAAACAAACAAACAAACAAACAAACAAATCTGAAAAATGGAAGCTGGGGAGGAAGCTCAGTTGATAGAGTATTTCCTGTGCTAATGTGAGGCCCTGAGTTCCATCCCTATCTATCATCTACATGGAAAAAAAAAAAAAAACAAGCCAGGTGGTGGTGGTGCACGCCTTAATCCCAGCACGTGGGAGGCAGAGGCAGGTGGATTTCTGAGTTCAAGGCCAGCTGGTCTCCAAAGTGAGTTCCAGGACAGCCAGGGCTATACTGAGAAACCCTGTCTGGGAAAATACCAAAAAACAAAAAAACAAAAAAACAAACAAAAAAAAAAACAAAAAAACAAAAAACAAAACCCCCCGGGAGCTGGAGAGACATCTTAGCACTTGTAAGCACTTGCTGCTCTTCCAAAGTACATGGATCAATTCTTTTTTTTTTTAATTTAGATATATTCTTTATTCACCTTTCAAATGGTATCACCTTTCTCATCCCAGGCCCTGAATCCCCCCATCCCTCCATCCTCCCCCTGCTTCTATTAAGGATGTTCCCCTATCCAACTGCCCACTCCCACCTCCCCTTTCCACCCACAACCCCCACATTCCCCTACACCTGGCATCAAGCCTTCACAGGACCAAGGGCCTCTCCTCCCGTTGATGCTTGACAAGGCCATCCTCTGCTACATATGCAGCTGGAGCCATGGGTCCCTCCATGTGTATTCTGGGTCGTGGTTTAGTCCCTGGGAGCTGTGGGGGTGGGAGGGGGAGATGTCTGGTTGTTTGATATGGTTGTGCTTCCTGTGGGGTTGCAAGCTGCTTCAGCTCCTCCAGTCCTTTCTCTAGCTCCTCCCCCGGGGACCCGGTGCTCAGTTCAGTGGTTGGCTTTGAGCATCCAGCTCTGTATTTGTCAGGCTCTGGCAGGGCCTCTCAGGAGACGGCCATATCAGGCTCCTGTCAGCATGCAGTCCTTGGCATCCACAATAGTGTCTGGGTTTGGGGACTGTATATGGGATGGGTCCCCAGCACTCACATGGAGGTTCACAACCGTCTGTATCTCTGTTCAGACCAGACACCCTCTTCTCCATGGACAAGAGATACTCACATAGTTCACAGAAGTATACTTGGGCACACTTACATATACATAAAATAAAATTTAAAAAAATTAAAAATAAAAAAAATACAACTCAATGTTTAGAATCCCAGTTTCTATAAGAACTTTTTTTCCCTTTTGTTTTATATAAAAAAAAAAAAAGGCAGGGCAGTGGTGGTGCACGCCTTTAATCCCAGCACTTGGGAGGCAGAGGCAGGCAGATTTTGGAGTTCGAGGCCAGCCTGGTCTACAGAGTGAGTTCCTGGACAGCCAGGGCTGACAGAGGAACCCTGTCTCAAAAACAAACAAACAAACAAAAACAAAAACAAAAACAAAAACAAAAAGACAGGGTTTCTCTGTGAATCCCTGGGCTGCCCTAGAACTCATTTGGTAGATCAGGCTGGCCTTGAACTCAGAGATCAGCTTGCCTCTGCCTCCAGTGTACTGAGATGAAAACCATGTGCCACCACCTTACAAACAATGTTGTTTTTCATCACACATAATTTTATTTACAAAATAATGAAGCTTCTCAGTCAATGACAACATTAGGGATGGTCTTCTAATTTTTAAAATTTTTATTTTATATGTACGCTTATTGCATGTATGTATAAAATGCATGCGAGTGCCAGCAGAGGCCAGAGGGGGTTGTACTGAGATGGAAATGAAGTTATGAATGGTTGTAAACCATCATATGCATGGAAATCAAACCCTAGTCCTCTGCAACGGCAAGTAGTGTGCTTGACTCCTGAGCTGCCTCTATTGATGGCTTTGGGTTTGTATTTAAAAGTTGATGTGCTGTGTCTACCTCTGGTGTACCTGCAGCTCTAGAGATTGCTTTCCGAGTTCTAGATGTCGATGCCTTAACTCGGTAGTTTCCTGAATGTCTGGCAGCTGCCTAGAGTTCCTGAACAAGCACGCAGAGCTCATCTGTGAGAAGCCTGCGGCCGGGCACTTTGGGCAGAATCTGTGTGGTTTTGGGTCTGGAACGGGTGCTTACGTGCATAGTTGATGGAGGGCCCTTGAGTATGAGCAGGTCTGTGTCTGTTTACAAGCCCGCGCACACTCTGGTAAGTGTGGTCAACGTCTGAGCATGTTTTCCTTCTTTGACACAGGCTCTGCACAGTCATGGCTTTCTTACCTGCTCACGGTGTGGCTGCTTTGAACAGCTCTGACACGCGCAACACAGGCTGCCTCCTCACCGGCATCCCTGGGCTGGAGCACCTACATGTGTGGCTGTCCATCCCCTTCTGTGCTATGTACGTAGCTGCCCTGGTAGGCAATGGCGTTCTAATCTGTGTCATCCTCTCCCAGCCAAGCCTCCATGAGCCCATGTACATATTCCTGTCTATGCTGGCCAGTGCTGATGTCCTGCTGTCTACCTCTACCATGCCCAAGACCCTGGCCAACTTCTGGCTAGGTTCCAGCCACATCTCCTTTGAAGGCTGCCTGACTCAGATGTTCTTCATCCACTTCCTCTTCGTGGCCGACTCTGCCGTCCTGCTGGCCATGGCTTTCGACCGCTACGTGGCAATATGCTCTCCTCTGCGCTACACCACCATCCTGACGAGGCAGGTCATGGGAAATATCGCTGCTGCTACCCTGACGCGCAGTTTTATAATCATGTTCCCGTCCATCTTTCTCCTCAAGCGGCTGCACTACTGCCGGATCAATGTCATTGAACACACATTCTGTGAGCACATGGGTATCGCCCGGCTGTCCTGTTCTGACATTTCCATTAATGTCTGGTATGGGCTGGCAGCTGCTCTTCTCTCTACAGGCCTGGACATCATTCTCATTGCCGTCTCCTACGCCCACATCCTCCGGGCGGTATTCCCCCTCTCCTCCCAAGAAGCCAGGTCCAAGGCACTGAGCACTTGTGGATCCCATGTCTGTGTCATCCTGCTGTTCTACATCCCGGCCCTCTTCTCGGTCTTTGCCTACAGGTTTGGTGGGAAACGCATCCCACGCTACGTCCACATCCTGCTGGCCAACCTCTATGTGGTCATCCCGCCTATGCTTAATCCTGTGATTTATGGAGTAAGAACGAAGCAGATACTTGAAGGCGCTAAGCAAATGATTGCAGATATCACCAAGGAGTTTAAATAAGTGCACACGGTTTGGCCGCGGCGGACTCCTTTTCTGTCTCTACCGAATGCCCCGTGTTTACCGAATCCTTGCATCCACACTTTCCAGTTATCCTGCTAGGATCCCATCCAAACCAACCTCTGATTGCTTTTCTTAGTAAACTTTAATAGCATCCTTTCTACTCTCTCCAACTCTTCAAATGTGGTCTCCTCCCCTACTGCTTCAGTCTCTCAGAGGTCCACTATGATTCACTCTGAGTTTGCCATCTAAACAGGACTTCGCTCAGCAGCCATTTGACTGGCTCCTTAATATTTTTTTTATTATTTCTGTGTAGTTTTGACATTTGTGTGCTGGATCAACATATTTCCATGGAAGAGAGAACTGTGACAACCAAGATTGATAGACCCCTGAGATGACATTCTTCTTACTGAGCAATTGCATAAGTCCGTGCACACGAAATGTCTATTATCTTATATCTTTGGATTTCTGTGTTATTTAGTTACTAGCTAAATAAATATAACTTTTGACATGTATTTTAGTAACTGAGTCTCTTATCAGTAATTATTAACACCAGCCTAGCCTGCTGAACAGCTCACCCTAAATTTTAGCTCAAAACTGACTAATTCATCCTTTAAAACACAGTGCACAGCTCAGTCATGTCACTCATGGTCACATGCTCAGTCCACAGTGAAAGAGCCATCTTTAGAGATTTTATGTCACCTTTTATCTAATAAATATATATGTATATTTACATATATATACATGTTCCTTTTCTGCTTCTTCTTCCTTCTCCTCCCCTCTTTCTCCTCCTCTTCCTCCTCTTCTTCTTCTTCTCCCCTCCCCCCTTTTTGAGACACAGTTGTCTGTATAGCTCTGGCTGTCCTGGGACTCACTATGTAGACCAGGCTGGCCTTGAACTAACAGAGATCCACCTGCCTCTGCCTCCCGAGTGCTGAGATTAAAGGCATATGCCACCATGTCTGGCTCTATTTCCTGTCTTATTAGTAACTATTTCATGCATGTGCCTTATTTAACTCCCATCTAAGCTGTGTTCTTTGGGAAAGGTTACTTTGCAAGAATTTTTTTTCTCATCCTCTCAAAGCATGACAACCTACTTAAAATGGAGACTTAGTAAAATATATATATATATACACCCATGCAAATTTCTACTAAGCATCACTGTTTCTATTTTCCACTTATTCTTCTTTGAGAGAGTTCTCAGTTCTTGGCTGTTTTCCTCTGTGACACAGGATCTACAGAAACCATGGCTTACACACCTCTCCCTGCTCACACTCACCGCTCTGAACTGAGATGTGCTCATCATGATCGCTCATGCAGCCCCAGGCGGAGCACTAAAATGGGCAGCTGTCCTTCCCCGTCTGTACCACCTACACAGCCATCTTGGAAGGCAATGACGTTAGAATCCACACATGCAGACGGAAGACTGTGAAAGGTGCCAAGAGACGTGGATCTAAAACCCCAGATGTACTGCTTATTGATGAAACTGTAAGTCTGTCAATGGACTTAATGTCTACTCATCTGTAAAGAAAATGAGAATGATGTGAACACAGTAAATGTATAGCATAGTGAACACTCTGTGGATCTATGGTTGACACCTTCTTTTTTACCATAGCTCTCTACATCATTGAGATGATGACAACATGACTTTAAGAGAATTCCATTATGATTCCTCCAATGTGAGGCAGAGAGCTGTAAACAAGTGGGTACCAAGATCTTTGTTGGGACTCCAGCTGTTTATCCAGGAGCCTCCCTTAACCATAAGGTTAAGAGAGCACTCGATCAAGGCACCTAGTTCAGAATCAATCCCTACATCTTATATTATCTCAGATCCCTCCCTACCCTGCTAACCGTCTTGTAAAATCTGCTTGCTTTTCTTCCATTTTGCTCTACCCGAGATGTCCTTGGCAGTTTGAACCCCAGTAAATCTTTCTTTCTGCCCACGGCCTGGTTTAGTTCAGTAGTCTCTCTGTGTCATCATGAATAAATGAACCAGGCAATCGGCAAGAGCAACAGGCATCTTAACAACGGAGCCATCTCTCCAGTCCATACAACTGTTTTTTCAAAGCACTGAATATAACCGACTTTCTTATTATATCCAGAGGTATGCTACCCATTACACATTAATTGTAGAGCCATGCCATTAGCTCGTTTCCAGTCATACTTCATGCAATCATTTCTGCTGCCACCCATATCACAGACAGGAATCCAGTTCACATTCCTAGTTTGCATTCCCAATTTGTTAGACTAGATAGAACACTGCAAGCCAGCACTTGAAAAATGAAGACTACAAACCGGGCGGTGGTGGCACACGCCTGTAATCCCAGCACTCGGGGAGGCAGAGGCAGGCGGATTACTGAGTTCGAGGCCAGCCTGGTCTACAGAGTGAGTTCCAGAACAGCCAGGGCTATACAGAGAAACCCTGTCTCAAAAAAAACACACACACACAAAAAAAAGGGGGGGGAAGAAAAAGGAAAAGAAAAGAAAAGAAAAGAAAAGAAAAGAAAAGAAAAGAAAAGAAAAGAAGAATGAAGACTACAGGATCAGGAGTTCAAGGCCAGCCTGGCCCTGTCTCGAAACAATTAGAAATACAAACTCAAAGTGGCAATATCATATGGCATTTCTTTATTTTTTTCTTTTTGGTTTTTCGAGACAGGGTTTCTCTGTGTAGTCCTGGTTGTCCTGGAGCTCACTCTGTAGACCAGGCTGGCCTTGAACTCAGAAATCCACCTGCCTCTGCCTCCCAGAGTGCTGGGATTCTAGGCGTGCACCCCCACCGCCCGGCCTTCATATGGCATTTCTATGAACAACATGTGACGGTCCCATTTTCTGGAGATCCTTAATTTACAGTCACATCAGAAAAAGTCCCAACTTGGTCTTTTGCTGAGCTCAACTGTGAATGTCCCAACTTCACATGCTTCTTCTGTGTCTCATGCTTTCCTGTCATTAAATGTTCCTCAGATCAGAAAGTCAGGGAAGGGTGGGAATGTATGTGCTCACTTAGTGGAGGAAGGGAGGGGCAGGGAGGGGGGGAGGGACAACAAAACCCTTTTTAAAAGTTTGGAATAAACTTCTGTTAGAATTTATCATAATATAATCATTAATTTGTCCACATTCTAGCAAATCAATCTTGTCTATCTTTCTGCGGGCTTGTTTTGTACATTCAGAGCTAAATAAATACCAGGAGTCATCCTCTCTTGCCCTTAAAAGCATAGACACCCATCACGCTGTCCATTTTCAAGGGTTAACTATCTCAAATCCAACCAGATCTTAAGCTACACTACAATGAATGAATATACTTCATATATAGGCACTCATTTTTAAATTTACTTCTTTTGAGTTTTTTTTTTCCAGGTTTCTGTGATTTTAGTAGATCCGGTTTTCAAAGTGTAAATCTGAAGTTTGATTTAATTAAAAATTCTTTCAATGGATGGCATTCTTTAATGTCAAGGCAAAACTGTTAAAGACTTCTTTGGTACCATGTGTCTAGCCTATGTCTGATGTATCTTGCACTACCTAACCTCCCCCTCATCATCATTCCCCCCAACTCCCTCCCCCCATTTTAGGTAGAGCCATCCTCTCTCAGGTACGGAAAAAAAAATTGCCTCTAAACTGCCAAGTGTAGATGGCAGACTCTGCCAGAAATCAGAATTTTCACCACACAGAAAAGTTCAGGATAGATCATTAGGAAGCCATTTTATTATAGACACAAGCACAGGTAAGCAGAGAAGGGAGAGGGGAGAAAAGAAGGAAGAGAGGAGGAGAGGAAATACTAAGAAAAATAAAAACAAAAGCCAACACTAAGAATAGTTTAGTGTGACACACACCTTTAATCCCAGCACAGAAGCAGATAATCACTTTTGAGTCCAAGGTCTGGTCTACATAGAGAGTTTGGGGCCAGCCAGGGACACATAGTGAGTCCCTGTCTCATACAAACAAACAAACGACAGAAACCATGGAGAGAGTGGGACTGGGGAGAAGGTTCCGTGAGTAAAATGTCTCCTATATAAGCAGAAGGACCTGAGTTGGATCCCCAAGACCTGTGTTAATAAGCAAGTATGTGTGGGCGGGTGTGTACGTGTAACCTAAATCTGGGGAGGCGGACACAGGATATCAGAGTCACTAGGCAGCCAATCTAGGAAGGAACACCCTATCAAAAACTAGAGATAGCCACACCTTTAATCCCAGCACTCAGAAGGCAGAGGCAGGTGGATTTCTAAATTCAAGGCCAGCCTGGTCTACAGAGCCAGTTCCAGGATAGCAAGACTACAGAAAATCTTGTCTGGAAAACAACAACAACAATAATAATGAAAAGAGATTGAAGATGATACCTAATATTAATCTCTGGAGTGCACAAACACAAATATTAATACAAAATAAATAATTCTAAGAATATAAAATGCTGAAATGTAATATAACATTTCACATCATGCATTGAAAGATAGTTCAAAGACAGATTTGTACTTGAAAGTTTGGATAGCAAGTTTTTCATTTACTTTTTTATTTTTTATTTTGGTTTTTCGAGACAGGGTTTCTCTGTGTAGCCCTGGCTGTCCTGGAACTCACTCTGTAGACCAGGCTGGCCTTGAACTCAGAGATCTGCCTGTCTCCACCTCCCAAGTGCTGGGATTAAAGGCATGCGCCACCACCGCCTGGCCCATTTACTTTTAATACTCTAATTGTGTATATGTTCCTATGTGTGCAGAGGCACGCGCGTGTGTGTGTGTGTGTGTGTGTGTGTGTGTGTGTGTGTATACATGTGTGTAGGTCAGAGGACAATCTCAGCTATCACCCCAATACCATTCATCTTATTTTTAAATATTTAAATATTTTAAAATATTTTCTTTTTTTCTAAAGTATTTTCTATGTATGATGCAAAAACATTATGTTACAATTTCATATATTCTTAGAATTATTTATTTTGTCTCATTGGTCTATACCGTAATCTAGGCTGGCTGGCCAGCAAGCCCCAAGGACCTTCCTGCCTCCCCCTCCCCAGCACTGGGATTACAATTGTCCACTACCGTGCTTGGCTCCTTTACATGCATCCGTCAGCAGGACAGAGGGTAAACACCTGTGTGGTCGTAGGTTAAGAACACAGTGTGATATTAAATGAATGTTAAAGCTGGAAGAGCTTTTCTTCTTTAATGGACAGATGGTGTCACGGTTACTGCTCCTCCAGAGGACCAAGATCAATTTCTAGTGCCCACATCACATAGTTCACAAGTGCCTATACCTCCAGCCCGAGGAAATCTGAATATGTAAGAAAAGAGATGAACTAATATGCTGATCAGCCTGTAGAACAAAACCAAAATGCTGTCATGTAGTTATGTTTGGATTTTCAGACATCAAAAGTAGCTCACTGTTTTCTTTACCTAAGCTGATGCTTACACAATGCTAAAACACAACCCAGTCATAGCAATTGAATTACATTTGTTCTGTTGGTTCACATTCGGGGGCACAAGTTTCTTAATTAACTATGTAGCTATAACTAGATAGATGTAATAGTTTCTTGACCAGCAGGCAGATCTGCAAACCACCTGGAGTAGCCTGCCTTATTAAGCCATCCCCGGCTCCCATTTTCTTTAAGGACAACTACATGAGTTGTGGAGATTCTAGAATACATCTCTAGCCTCAGCTCTGCACTGAACTAGAGAGGGGAGTAGGAGAAGGAGATCTGGGAACACATGGTACAAAACAAGGTGAAAGGCAGGCAGGTTACTGATGGGGGCTCCTTTGCTTATTCCCCTTGCACTCAAACCCTCTTCAGTCTCCACAGAGCCAGGAGTCCCTTCTCCTTGGGGAACATGACCTTGCCTTACTGAAGAACATGAGCTGGAAATGCCCATGGACAGCAGATTTGTTGAGAGTTGAGCCAGCCAGGTAGTCTGGCTGGGTAAGAAGGGACAGAGGTAGCTGCTGTAAGAATAGAAGAAGTTGCCGGGCGGTAGTGGCACACGCCTTTAATCCCAGCACTTGGGAGGCAGAGGCAGGTGGATTTCTGAGTTCGAGGCCAGCCTGGTCTACAAAAGAGTTACAGACAGTCAGGGGAGTTATACAGAGAAACCCTGTCCAAATAAACAAATCAAACAAATAAAATTACAATTCTGAGAACTGAGTTGGAAATTGAAGAGACAAACAAGCCAGAGAACCCCCAAATATAATACCAGTAGGCAAAGCCAGGCTCTACAGCAGTTTTGTGTAACCCACAACCAAGTCTGGAGTAATCAAAGGAGCATAATAATACAGGACTCTGGGAGAACCACACATTCTGAGGTCCTTTCATTCCATTCCCTGACTGAGACCTTACCAATTCTTCCTCCATAAGATGATGCCGCCCTATTTGTGCAGATCATCAATCTTTCCTAGGGGCGAACCCCATTAGCAGAGAATATTTGCCCAGATGCACAAAACCCTGGGTTCAAGACCCAACACTGCATCAGCTGGGGGGTGGTGGTGATGCATGCTTGCAGTACCATCACTGCAGAAGCAGAGTATGCACCATCCTCAGCTACACAGCAAGTTTGAAACCAGCCTGGGAGAAATATGTACTGTCATATCACCCTGTCTTAAGACCGAATAAACATTATCCATGGATGTTAGGCATTCAGAGAGGATGTTAGTCATCTTCTCTGTTCTAGTTTTCTATGATTCTTAGGAGAACCTTGGGGAGATGGCTCAGCGGTTAAGAGCACTGACTGTTCTTCCAGAGATCCTGAGTTCAATTCCCAGCAAGCACATGGAGTCTCGCAACCATCTGTAATGAGATCTGACGCTCCCTTCTGGTGTGTCTGAAGACAGCTACAATGTACACACACAAATAATAAATAAATAAATCTTCAAAAAAGAAAGAGTGCTTGGACCGTGCTTTCTCCCTTCTCACACCAAGCATACATTCCTGGCTTGACTTTTCATTTTGTGTTTTAAGTTTTTTGAGGTAAAAACACTCTGTAACCCAGGCTAGTTTTAAACTTATAGTAACCCTCCTGCCTCAGTCTCCTCGTGCTGAATTACAACTGTGAGTCAGCCAGTTCACAGACTCAGGCAGGTATGGCACACATTCCACCAGCTGAGCTACATCCCACCCCACCCCCAGCTCCTCTCCAAGTCTTTCCCCTCCCCCACCTTCTAAGATCACCTTCCTGGCCTGTCAGTCTCCCAGGCCAGGAAGTTTGGCATTCTTTTGCTTTTCAGAATAGACCTACCTTTAATAAAACTTACAGTCCAGTTCCAGTCCAGTTCAGTTTGCATATGTAAATGTATAATAAGTACTTCAATATGAAGGTATATGGTCTTTTGGTTCCGTGCGTTAACATTGCAGATACACACTGGTAATTTAAAGTCGGCAGATTTTTGTTATCCCTCAAATGCAGTCACCATTTAATTGTATGGCTAGACCTTTTATTTATACATTTCAATATACTGATAGCGAGAACAGGTGTATTAAACACTTACATGATGGTAGAAAGCCTAAGTCTCTAACAATGGTTTTTTTTTGTTTGTTTGTTTGTTTGGTTTGGTTTGGTTTTTTTTTTTTTTTTTTTTTTTTTGGTTTTTCAAGACAGGGTTTCTCTGTGTAGTCCTGGCTGTCCTGAAACTCACTCTGTAGACCAGGCTGGCCTCGAACTCAGAAATCTGCCTGCCTCTGCCTCCCAAGTGCTAGGATTAAAGGCGTGCACCACCACCACCCGGCATTAATGATGGTATTCTTAAAGGCTGTTCCTCCCCCCCCTCCACCCCCCACCCAAACTCCGTGCCTCACATCAATTTTGGAAACAATAGGCTAAGAAGGTGGGGAGTGTGACTCAGTTGGTAGGGTGCTTGCACAAAGTCCTGGGTCGGATCCACTTTTTTTTTCTACCCCAGAAAGGTAGAAGAGCGGGGTGGTGCTCTATGGTTCTTGGGGAATGAATGGGGGTCGGGGAGGACAAGGTGTATACCCTAAAATACCAGCACTTGTGGTGTGGAGGCAGGGGCGTCCAAAGTTCAGGGTCACCCTCGGTTACGTAGTGAATGGCTCACAAGGCTGGGACGCTCACGAATAGAACAAAACTATGTAAAGGGGTGATAAAATGTTAAATTTGCTTTTTGGTGTGTTAAAGAAAGAATATGACCTCTACTTGTTATATGTCTACACAAATTAAAACATAAAGATTTTAACATTAGGAACTACATGTGAGATACCACAAGTTTAATAATTGCACAAAAATTATAGTCTACCCTGTTGGTTTTTCCCCACGCAGTTCGGCAGCCAGTGGCGGGAACCGCCTGGGCCGCAAGCCGAGGCGTGGTGGAGAAGCGGGGAGATATGGGCCACAGCAATAATACTAGACCAGACAACTCCACGTGGCTTTATTTAAGATAGGAGTACAGGTGAACGGGGTAGAGGGAAGGCAGGGAGCGAAGAGAAAAAGAGAAAGAGAAAAGCTGCCCTTTTATATGGGTGGTAATTTAAATTACAGGTAAAATAGGTAGGCCCATTCTAGGTACATGGTGGCCGTTGCCTTGGTAACAGACCTAAACTTGCGGGGCCGCACTAATTGTCGCCTATATGACATCACAGGTCTCAAGACCAACATACCCTTTAAAAACAGATTATTTATTTAGCACTGACTAGAAGAGGAGAAAAATCTATACAGAGTAGCATTTTAGGAATTTCTGGTGTTAACAAACTTTTAAATGCGTAATAAATGATTCCTTGAAGGTAAACTCAGAAATGCTTAAAACTAATTAAATTCAAGTTTTGTGTCCACCGAGTGCTATTGGATAAGTTCTGGATAGTAGATCAAGTTGGAATGAAGTCCTGCATAAAGATAAAAGGTAGCATTAGCCAGGCATGCTTGCAGAGGCCTTTAATCCTAGCACTCTGGAAGAAGAGGCAGATGGTTGTCTGAGAGTTCAAGGCCAGCCGGGTCTATAACAAGCTTTTCCTCTTGCGTCTCTTGCTCCTCTTCTGAGTCCCCACCCAGCCCTGCCCCGGTGGTCCCTGAGTATCGCTGACTTTAATCCTGGAGGCCATTCTGGTACCCACATGAGCTTCTGTTCTGACAGGTACTTTGACCCTCCTTTCACCTTTCCAGATTTCTCCTGCCCTAAATCGTTTCTACCTGACAAAGAAGGTCAGTGCTAAAGCGTCCTGACTACCCTGGAAATCTTCATTTCTGAGGTCCTACGCAGAGTTCCGGTTTGGGCCAGTGACTTTCTTCTGCCTCTAGTGCAGCTTTCTGATCTTTTAAATTTGTTGGTTTGGTTGTTTTGTTTTAGTTTTTTATTTGTATACGTGTGATTACATGAGTATACATGTGCCGCGTGCGTGCAGGAGCTCACGGAGGCCAGCAGAGGACATTGAGTTCACTGGAACCCATTAACAGGCAGTTGTGAGCTGCCATGTGGATGCTGGGAGCCAAACCCAGGTCCTCTGTAAGAGCAGCCAACGCTCTTACCACCGAGCCATCTCTCCAGCCCCTGTTCTTCTGGTTTAACTGGGCTCCTCAGCCCTGGAGTCTTCTTTTCTCTTTTATATGCTGCTAATTTGATCTTTTCACTCCAGAGTGTCAGACTGTCCTAGTCTATAATAGAAGACTATTCTCTGTTTCCATTCAAGAGTCATTATCTAATGTATCCCATCAGAATAGGAAATGACAAAGATTCTAGTGAAGTAGAAAATGGAGCCACTGTGTAGTTTTAAGTATTTTGTTAGCTCTGTTATGTAGTAAAAATTCTGGGATATGTTCACCTACATCTGTAAATTCCTGCACACGGGAGGCAAGAACAAGAAAATCAAGTTAAAGTTTAGGGTGGCCAGGGCTCTATAATGGGATTCTGTCTTAGGAAAGACCAACCAACCAAAAAAAAAAAATGGGTAGATATATTTTTAATTTATTTTATTGAACCCAATACATGAAACAAATTAAGAGATGCATCAATTAAAGCTTACAACATACTTATTTTTTTCTAGAAAACTTTAAAAGTCAGTGCATATTTCTAACTTGAATATGTATTTCTGACAAGCCACACCCCAGGTCTCAGTAGCCATGAATGGCTGTTGTATTTGATAGCGCGATTGGAAGACTGGGCACCAAACCATCTTTCTCATCAGATTGTTCCCTGCCCACTCCCTGCCTCTCTGTGGTATATTTATACAGTGGAATACTACTCAGCAATTAAAAATAATGAATTCATGCAATTTGTAGGTAAATGGTTAGATCTGGAAAATATTATCCTAAGTGAGTTAACCCAATCACAAAAGAATACACATGAAATACAATCACTGATAAGTGGATATTAATGAGCTCAGAAGCCCTAAATACTCAAGGCACAATTAGCAAGTCAAATGATTCCCAAGAAGAAAAAAGGAGAGGACCCTGGGCCTAAAAAGATTGGATTCAGTTTTGTAGACCCAGAACAGAGAAATCATGGGGGTGGGGGGGATGATTGGGGAATAGTTGTGGGGGAGAGGACTTATGGGACATATGGTGGGGGGGGAACTGGGAAAGGGGGAAGCCTTTGGAATGTAAACAAAGAATATAGAAAATAAAATAGAAAAAAAGAAAAAAAGAAAAGAAAAGAAAACCAAATAGTGGCCGAGATACTATCCCTGTAAAGAAAGCAGCTAGAACCTGATTTAAAAAAAAATTGGGGTACAGAGCTAAACAAAGAATTTTCACCTGAAGAACTTCGAATGGCTGAGATGCACCTTAAGAAATGTTAAACATCATTTGCCATTAGGGAAATGCAAATCAAAACAACCCTGAGATTTCACCTCACAGGAGTCAGAATGGCTAAGATTAAAAACTCAGGAGGCAGCAGGTGCTGGAGAAGATGTGGAGAAACAGGAACATTCCTCCATTGCTGGTGGGAATACAAGTTGGTACAACTACTCAGGAAATCAGTCTGGAGCTTCCTCAGAAAACTGAGCATTATACTTCCGGAGGACCCTGCTATACCACTCCTGGCCATATACCCAGAGGACTCCCTGGCATGCAATAAGGACACATGCTCCACTATGTTCATAGCAACCTTATTTATAATAGCCAGAAGCCTAAAAGAACCCAAATGTCCCTCAGTGGAGGAATCGATACAGAAAATGTGGTATATTTACACAATGGAATACTACTCAGCAGTTAAAAACAATGAATTCAGGAAATTCTTAGGCAAATGGTTGGAACTGGAAAATATCATCCCAAGTGAGGTAATTCATTCACAAAAGAACACACATGGAATGCAGTCACTGATAAGTGGATATTAACCCAGAAGCTCTGAATACCCAAGACACAATTCACATATCAAATCATTCCCTAGAGGAATGAAGGAGAGGGCCCTGGTCCTGGAAAGGCTTGATGCAGCAGTGTAGGTGAGTATGAGGACAGAGAAGTGGGAGGGGTTTGATTGGGGAATGGTCAGCGGGAAGAGGGCTTATGGGACTTATGGGGAGGGGGGAACCGGGAAAGGGAAAATCATATGGAATGTAAACAAAGAATATAGAAAATTAAATAAATAAGTGAAGGAAGGAAGGAAGGACGTGATTATCTAACTTCCCTTGAGGGCTAGCAAAAATACCTGAGCAGTGGGGTGAGAGATAAATGCCCATGAAAGCAAATACTCAGTAAAGGGCATCACAATTAGGACTGGGTAACAATTCAGAAGTGTTAAAGAGGTTGTCAGCACCCAGAGGACTGTTAGAAATATGGGCAGGTGGGGGAGAGAGTCAGGGGAACATTATCTGGTATTGGGTGAGGGAAAAGGATTGAAGCCCTGACGGACAGCAGAAAGGATGGAAACAGGCAACCTCGGAGTTAGGAGGTTGGGGACCCTCCAGAATGTACCAGAGACCTGGGAGGTGAGAGAATCTCAGGACTCAAAGGGAGGGACCCTAGATGAAATGCCCAACAGTAGGGCGAGGGAACTTATAAAGCCCACCTCCAGCAGGGCATCAAATGAGGGAGAGGGGGGCCATCCCACAGTCACAACTCTGACCCATAATTGTGCTTCTCTGAAAGAATTACAGGGATGGAAATGGAGAGAATCCTGAGGAAAGATGGTCCAGAGACAGACCCAAAGTGGGATCCAGCTCAAGCAAAGGTCCTAAGGCCTGGCACTATTAATGAGGCTATGGAGCGCTCAGAAAAAGGGTCGGAGCATGACCACACTACAGAAGACCCAACAAGCAGCTGAAAGAGTCAGATGCAGATATTTGCACCCAACCAATGGACAGAAGCAGCTGACTCCTGTTGTTGAATTAGGGAAAGGCTGAAAGAAGCTGAAGAGAAAGGCAGTCCTGCAGGAGGACCAGCAGTCTCATTCAATCGGGATCCCCGAGATCTCTCAAACACCGGACCACAAAACAGGCAACATACACCAGCTGATATGAGGCCCCCAACACACATACAGTAGAGGACTGCCGGGTCTGTGTTCATTCAGAGATGCATGTAACCCTCAAGAGACTGGAGGTCCCAGGGAGTTTAGAGATGGGGATGGAGTGTGGGGGTAGCGGGTGGGGACATCCATGTGGAGACGGGGGTGGGGAGTGGGAGTGAGGAGGTATGGGATCTGGAACAGTCAGAGGTAGATAGAGGATGGGGGAGAGTAAAATAAGGAGTATAAAAAATAAATTAATTAGCCGGGTGGTGGTGGCACATGCCTTTAATCCCAGCACTTGGGAGGCAGAGGCAGGCAGATTTCTGAGTTCGAGGCCAGCCTGAACTACAAAGTGAGTTCAGGACAGCCAGGGCTACAGAGAAACCCTGTCTCGAAAAACAAAACAAAACAAAACAAAAAAAATTAATAATAAAAGAAATATTCTATCTACTAAAGGGGTTATGGTGGGCGCTGAATAGTATGCCAAGTGAATCCAATCCAATTTGTCAGAGGTCCATGTTAGTTTCAGGGGGAACTGGAACTCTTTTGAGTGCATCTCCTTAAAGAGCTCCTAGCTATAGGGGCTGCCATAACTAGCAAAATACACAACTCCTTGGGACCCCGGAAGTGGTGGGTCCTTCCCCACTAGCACTGAGCCAGTCCAGTACCTTGTTGCTCTGTTCCACTCCTCCGGGCCAGACCCAGTCTTGTTCACCTTCCCTAAGCTGCTAACCCTTGGGGGATAAGGACATAGATAGCAGGTAGGGCCTTGGGTTCAGGGAGCTGGGCTGGGGCAGAGGGTGGGTGACAGATATTAGCTTTCAACTGGAAAATCCTCAGGTTCCTCTGCTGATGCTGCTCAGCTGCTGCCCGCAGTGGAGGGAGGTAGTCACAAGACCAGCCAAACTGCACCAGCATGTAGAGGAGGCCAGCAATTGATATCAGGAAGTAAACAAGAAATACGTTCTTCAGCTTTATGGCCACACTGTCACTGATGCCCCGTCCTCAAAACCCCACTAGCTTCCCTAGACCACCCGTTCAAGGTGGACCTGCTTTGCTGCCCTGGGGGGAGGTGATGGCTTGGTTCCCATGGGGAACAGAGAGAGGGGCCAGGCCCCGATGGAGAAGGATTCCCCATCCGGAAGTGCGCAGTCCAGCCATGGTGCGCACCCAGCCCCTCTTCCTGATCCAGCCTGACTGACTCAGTCCTTAACTTGAGGTCCAGGGCTGTTTCCAGAATGCAGGTAACTCTTCCTTTTGGAGGCAAGTGCACTCTGCTCCGTTGTCAACCATGCCTCCAAATATGGCATCCTCTTGCTCGTGTCTCAGGCTGGCTTGATTATGGCCAATGGAAATGGTCCTTAATATTTTAGGAATTTGTTTTTCCCTTATTGGAAAAGTTGGGTTTGCCCTGCTGAAAGATTTTTTAAAGATTGCCCATCCCTTTTGGTAGGCAATCTTTGTCCCAAAGGAACCCCTTTCTGCATTTAGGGCAAAGCAAAGAGGGGGGTCTTCTTCTTTTCCTGCACTTTATTTGGACATTGTTTTGCAAAATGTCCCTGGCCTCCACAGCTCCAACACCCTTTTATTTTCTTATCTTCCTCTCTTCCCTTTAGATGCATGGTTAAGGCAGCTGGTAGGCTTTCTGTATTTCCATAACTATTCCCTCTGTCTCAGGTTAAGTTGATCCAGTCCGCTATTTCCCCACTGTGGACAGGCCTTGGTAGTGGCCCCCATCTAGGTAAGCTCCTTACCTAAAGCCTCAGTGGACACATGATGATTTACCCAACGGTCAATAGTCTCTAGGACTCAATTTGTAAAATCTGCAAAATAGTCATTGAGCTTTTGCATCAGGCCTCTGAGCGGTACCTTAGCACCCTCAGTAACTTTCCAGACTATATGCATGACACGAAGGTGGACCTGATCAAAGTAGTTCGGTGGTTCCTACATTTGAGCAGCAGGAGAGCTGTGATTATCCTCTCACTGCAAAGTTTCAGGTGGGATGACCTCTTATCTAGCTAAGTTACCCTGTCTGAGAATCTCAGCCTCGTCATAAAATTCCACCTTCCATTGTAGAAATTCACCATATAATATAGATCTCATAGTCGTCAAGTCCTGTGGGGTATTCAGAGTAGTGGCTGTATATTCAAGCATCTCCACAAAGGGAGGGCAAAGCCCATTTTCATGAACCACCTTCCTGTATTTTTTCAGCACTTCCATAGAGTAAGGTTCCAGGTTCTCTGTGGGGAATCATTTCCCACAGGAGGGTGTACGATGGCTGGGATTGCTGGTACAGGTGCAGCTGCTGAGGGATATAGCACAGGTGGGTATAACACTACTGGAACTACTGGTACAGGTGTGGCTGAGGGATTCAGTTTTGCCTTATAAAGAAGCAGCACTGGACAGGTGTCCTGGATGCTCAGTCCCCATCCTTCTCTCCCCAGGGAGTAGAGGCAGGTGGCAGAACTGTCCATGCTGTTCTTAGCTACATGTCAGAGGTACGGAGGTGCTGATTTCCCTCCCTCCATGTTCCTTGTTAGATTCTATCAGATTAGGGTCAAATGGAGCCACACCTTTATCTACAGGGATGACAATATTTTCTGCCTCAGCTGTCTCCTTATCTATGGAGGCAGCTACGCCCTCTGAGCCTCTGAGGAGTCACCCTCGGAACTTGCTGGCAATACAGGCAGCAGCTGCGGATCTAGCACAGAACCGCAGAGGATGCTCAAGAAGGGCCCAATTACTAGGAGGAAGTGCAAAGGCAGCTCTCCCTCCAGTTACTTCCTCTGTGCCAGCATCACTACCTCATCCCAGGTATGCTCATCACAAAATTTGCCTGCTAACATCCGTGGACGTAAGTCCAGATCTTTCTTATAAAAGGTCGTTTCTTTTTAGAACATGTCAGCTGCCTACTCTCCTAGATCCCTTTCAAGAACTTAGATTGATCACACTTTCTCTGAAGCTAGAATAGTCCCCCCCCCCTTTTTTTGAGTGGTTCACTCATCCACTCTTCATCACATAAGACTTTTGGTGGGTCCTGTTCGGACAGCAGATATGGGAATAGGATGAAAGATGGGGGTGAGAGGCAACAGAGTCACATGACAATTCCCTGGGAAATGACTCCAGTCACCAGCATCACGGTTCAGATCTGAGTTTATTGCCTGGCACATAAGCTTATATACAGTGTATAAGCCAATCCCAAGTCCCTAATCGTATCTTGCCACATCATCACTATGCTCCAAAGAAAGCCCTGCCTAATGAAGTAACTTAGGAATAGTGTGTGTGTGTGTGGGGGGAGTACTGTCACATGTGAGGACTTCCGTGAGAAGGGGGGAACAGTCACCATCCTGACGGGGTTCCTTTTTGCTGCCTCACAGGTGTGTCAGGAGCCATCTTAGATCTAATGCCATGGGTGGCAGATCAGGACTCTTTGAGGAGTCAAAAGAGCCTGTGGAGACTTGATCTCCATCCTTCCTTCACAAGGTTGACTTCCACATCCCCACAGCGTGGCTTCTGATAAACACTACCAAATTGATTGAACTGCTACTGCTATGAGCAGCTAGTATCAATACTGATTCCTTCTGCACATCGCAGTCAGCAGAGTAATCATTCCATGTATCATTTTCCATGTTCCGTAATACAACATAGATGGTTAGTTTTCTAGGGAGACTCTTTCATTAACTAGTCACAAGAATGTTAGGCATATTGGCTACCAAGTGTTTCTCAGTGTGTTCTGTGTGACTGATCTGGGATTTCACAAAGTACAGCTAATTCCTAATTCAGTAGGGAATAGAAAAGGCAAAAGAATGACCACCTTAAAACCAACACAATACTCAAGATAATCATTTATTAATTTCAGAGGTGAGTAAAGACTACTGCAAAAGAAAGATATGAGGCAAATCATGAATGTATGCAGATATTTAAGAAGCAGCAGATGGGAATTAATTAGAAAAATAAACTATATAAGCAAAGATAATGGCTCAGTAACAACAATCAGGATTTCACATCTACTTGTAAAAGGGAGGAACACAGATTTGTATTCAGAGACTGAATAGGAAAAGGCCTTGAGTGTTATCTTTTGGTTTTATTGCTTTGAACCGACACCACGACCACAGCAAATTTTGTAAAGGAAAACATTGAACCATGCGAACCCTCACAGTTCAGAGGGTTAGTCCATTGTTACCCCAGCAGGAAGCATGGGGCATGAAGGCAAACACAGTCTTAGGCAGCAAATGAAAGTTCTACATTCAGATTGGCAGGCAGCAGGAAGAGAGTAACCCTTGCCTTGACCTGAGATTCTAAAAACACAAAGCATCACACACACAGTTCCTCCCACCCCACCCCAGTGACACACTTCCTCCACAAGGACACAACTTCTCTAACAAGCCACATCTCCAATAATGCCAGTCCCTATGAAGCAATGGGGCTATTTTCATTCAAGATACCACAGGTGTCATGACCTGATATCACTAGATTTGGAGTATTTATCCCTTTGATAGCTGGCATCTCACAGTAACTAACCCTCACACAGCTGCTACTCATTGATACTTCTTAAGTCCTGTCTCTCCCAGTTCCTCCTCAGCTTTCTTTTCTCTTTTCTACTCAGTTATTCAGCATCCTAATTCAGGTTCTCTAAACTCAAGGTACTCATATGTGAAATGGGGATTTCTTGTGTCTTCTTTTGTATTTGTTTTCTTTTGAAGTTTTGACTATTTCTATTAAAAAAAAAGATTTAACAATTACATCAACCACAATAACCATTGGCCACTCCTTTAACTATAAATACAGTATGGTCATTTGTTCTCAAGGTAGCTATGAAGATGGTAGTTTTAATAATAGGTTTTTAGTTAGGCAAAGGAAGACACTGAAAGGTTGACAAGTTAGTGAATATCATACTGCTTTTAATGAGCAGAACTGAGATTTGCATGGAAGTCCTTATTTGCATTTTAAAAATTATAGTCTTACACTTTATTACTTCCCCCCACCCTACCCCTGACCCAAAACTATAGAGTCCGCAGCATCATTCCAGTGGCAGCAAAGTGGCATCAGAATTTCTGATGACTAGTTTTGCTCTTGTGCCCATCTTCAAGCCTTCTGTATCTTCCATACTCCTATATTCCTATCAATAGCCACCTGGAATCTGAAAACCCTAAAAGTTGTTACTCTCTGGTTTGCAATAAGGGGATTTAACTATGCTGTGAATACTCTTTCTCCAAATGTGCACTGCTCTTGTCTTTTGAGTCAAAATGGGATTCTGTTTGTGACTAGAAGGCCACGAGTACCTTGTTAAATACCATATTGAACAAAACCTCATTATTAATGCATCAAGAAAATATACACAAAGGGCTGGAGAAAAGGCTCAGAGATTAGAAGCACTGGCTGTTCTTGAAGAGGACACAAACATTTGCAACTTCAGTTTCAAAGAATCAGCTGCCCTCTTCTGAACTCTATGGGAACTGTATGCATGTGGTGCAAGCCAAGCAATAAAAAACAAATGAATCTTTTTTAAAGAGAAAATGCATCAATTGATTTGTGTGCTGTGAAAAGCTGAGGTTCAATAACTTAGGGATGTGGACACCAACATATTTTTATTGCAATGCTTTTTTTCAACCCTAGTTAACTGTAGCCGCCTGTGGCTACGGGAACTAAGGTCACCTGGAAGGAAAGCTGGGGCTGAAATAGAACAGGCTTGTGGGAGAAATAAGGAGCCAAGACAAGTTTTGTGATCAAGGCTCGATGTTTAATGGGAGGGGGGCAAACAGAAAGGCACGGGATGGGGGGGTTTCCCCAAAGGCTGGAAACTTGTCCATATACTTGACAGGTAGCTCAAATATATACTGAAAGTTTAAAGAGAAAAAAACCACATGTAAATGCTGAACTACTAGAACAAGAAATTTATCTGTAGAAACACTGAAAGCTAGGAGGGCTTGGAATGGTATATTTCATGCTCTGAAAGACAATAACTGCTAAGCCAATTTACTATATCCAACAAAACTATCTGTTATAACTGATAAACTTTCCAAACAAACAAAACAAAAAACAACCCTGCAGGAATTCATGAGCATCAAGCCAGTTTTATAGAATGTACTAGAAAGGAGATCTTTAGACTGAAGAGAAGAAGAAAAGTACCCATGAGGGTACAAGATAGTATAAAGCCACATCAGTGTTTAAGCAGATGGCAAACTAGGAGACTCGAAACACTGTGAAAAGGACAAATGCCAGCAACTTAATAATATGACATATTAATAATATGCATTGTTATAAGGAGTAATTGGAGTATCCCGACCAACTACTAAAAAGGAATTTTCCCATGCTAGGACTTTTTTGTATGGCTGAAAAAAAAAACCTTCAAACTAAAACTTGTTAGACAAGAAAGGCTTCTACATTATACTGATTAAAGGAATGTCATCAAGAAGAAATTGCAATTTTAAACATATTCACAAGTGTACCTAATGTCATAAAACTACTACTACAGACAAAGATCTATTTTAGTACAAAAGTAGTAGATGTCTTCAATCCCAAACCCTCACAAATATATAGATTATAAGAAAAATATACCTTCTATCTCTGAATTACATGCCATTGTGTGTATATATATGTATATATATACATATATATATGCTAGTTATTCATAGTGAATCCATTAGACAGGTTATATAAACAGTCCTACAAATCCCTTTGTTGCCCAGAGTTTTTAATAAAATCTGAGATTGATAACATTAGATCATAGAGATGATATATGCAGAAATGAAATTTCTCAGTTAATTGTGCCATTTTACACTTTCTTAGTTTGTTAGGATTATAATTTCAGGCATTGGTACTGATACACTTTCAGTAAAAATAGAAAAATGACTTTCTACATTGTGTTTTTTTGAACTCTTGACCTGTTCACGATTAAGCCAGACAAAATATCTGATGTGGATGGGGAGGTGGTGGGTCACAAAGTACAGAGGAGTTATTGACAACAGACAGCAGGTGTGAGAGGAAAAGCTGGGTGGGGTTTTGCTTGAATGCAGCTACCCATGCTCTAGTACATATTAGTACCACTAAGGGAACAAGATGGGTTTTTTAAAAAGCCCATGAAATTTGGAGGAAATAGGTATTGAGGACACAGGGAAGAAATTGTTAGTATCAGTTTTTCTTTAAAATGAGATGGTAAGAAGAAATCCAACCACTGAAACATGAAGGTATATGAAATACAAACATAAACAAAACAAATCAAATACTTTTGAGTGTTTACTCATATAGGTATAAGCACATGTATTCATTAATTTTTCATAATTTTTATTCTTTGTGATTTTCACGTAATGCACCCCAATTTCATTCATTTCCAAGTTTTTCCATATGTACTCTCCACCCTTGTAATCTCTCACCAAAATAAATCAAAAAATGAAAATTAAAAAACAAAACAAGCCAGGCGGTGGTAGCACACGCCTGTAATCCCAGCACTCTGGGAGGCAGAGGCAGGCGGATTTCTGAGTTCGGGGCCAGCCTGGTCTACAGAGTGAGTTCGAGGACAGCCAGGGCTATACAGAGAAACCCTGTCTCAAAAAAACCAAATCCAACAAAAAAATCAAAAACAGAAAAAAAAAAGAAAAAGAAAAAACAAAACAAAAATTTTACTGTGGAAGCTGTAGTGTGTCTCCATGTATCACACCAGTATACCTGTCTTCCAAACAGCTTTATTAGCAAATGATCATTGCAATAAGTGACTGTTCTGGTAAGAAGTCTCTGGCTTCTGCTACACCATCAATACTGGATCCTCCACAGGAATCCTTTTGGATACCTTGTTGTTGCCCTGAGTCATGGATATCCTGCAGCTTTGATTCTTTATGCAGTTCCAGCATAGGTATAGGTAGGGTAGATATTGTGGTGGGCCATCTCAAGGCATTGGCATTGGATCTGGGCCTGGGTGGTAGCTGAGTTGCTTAGCCTACCAGCTCTCCTGCTCCCAAGGCACCACATGAGCTCTACCAAACCAAAGCAATGGAGGTCAGCTTTCTTAGGCTGCCCACGTGGGGGTGGGGTGGATTGTCTAGAGTGCAGTAGGCAGTGAGGGGGTGGGCCAACTCTTCATGCCCTTATCACCACGGGTAACACCTTTGGTGGCTGGTGAAGGGCTGGACCGATTCAGCATGGCCTTCAGATACCAACTTGGTCTCCGTTGGAAGCCCAGACCATGGACTTTCTCAGGACATTTGGTGGTAACAGCGGCCACATACATTAACACAGACACTTGCTGCTGAAGTGCCACAGACTCAGATATGGGTCTTCAGCTGCAGCAGGGGCTGAGACACCACCATGGCCTTAAGTGGCTGTGCAGACTTTTCACATCAGGCTATTTGTCACTGCCCATGTGTCTCTAGTTCTGCTCTTAATAGTGCACAAGCTGCACAGCTCCTTTCCCTCCTATCTCTCCTCTACCTACTTGTTCATTAGAGTTGCAACTACAGCTGGCCTGTACCTCATGGAGCCAGGCTAGGCCTGTCTTATTAGTTAATTTAATCAATAAACACAAAACATAAACTAGGATTTTTCTGCATCAAATTACATATTATATCTGATTATGTGTTTATTGTATCTCTCTTTTTAAAAACTATCAAATAAAAAGTGAATATATATGTGTGCATATATAAATTAAAATGTACACACATACACATATACACATTTGCGGTAGATGTTGTTATGTCCTGAGTTTTGAATGTGAACAACATAAATAAAATGAAAGACAATTTTTTGTATTTACCAAAATTCTCTCAGAATCTATACCTGAGAGAACATGTGTAATGTGGGTATAATTTTTCTCCCAGTTTCACCTGTGCTTGAGGATTAGATAAATGCCAAAATTATCTCAGATATCCCAAAGGATGTCATCTCTCCAACCACAGTCTTCTGAGACACTGAACTGCAAAGACCCAATCAAGTGCACACTCTCCAGGCTGGAGAACATTGAAAATGATGCCAGAACACTGGGCAGGTGCACAACCCCTCATGCTCACACTCTTGGGCATGGACACCGCTTTGGCCTCTCCTAGCACTGAGGTGAGTTTGAGTGACTTCTAATGATTCCTGTTTTCAGAAAATGAGAAAAACTTTAAGATAAAGAAACTCAAGAGTTGTTCATCACAGGAGTTCCACTGACCCCCATAATAGATTTCCCTTAGCCTAGGAGAAAGGGGTAGAAAGGCTTCCATAGTTGTAAAGCAAAAGTAAAATGACCTCATAATTATTTGGAAACACTGAAACTCAGTTAGTCATTGGTTACCACAAGGGCAAAATGTATTTTCTTTGCCTTTACTAATAAATAGCCATGCTCATATTTGCATCCAGCCGAACTGTCCTGGATGAGGGGAGGTAGAAAGTAATACAAAACAAGACTTGAATAGTAAGGATATTGGCAGGACTTGCTGAAGGAGGGTCCTTCTGAAAAAATCCTCCTATGCAAAATCCCACACAACCACAGGCCACACAGCATCTCACCAAGATTCCCAGATGAGACTGCAGCTATCTCACAGACATTTGCTGTGTGGAGAGCTCCCTCAGTGAGAGAATAACTCTCCCTCCCTTCTCATACCTGTCCTGTCTCTGTCCTAAGTGACAATTCAGGGTAAGGTTTCTCCATCTTGCAATTGAAAATCATGTTCTTACATCATCATGATCTGTTAAACTTGTAATACTCAGCTTATGAAACTTCTTATCAGCATTACGATATAACACTCATGGTCACAGACACAAACATTGAATGTTTGGTAGAAAATTCAAACCTTCATGAGATTTTTACTGTGTCATTTAAAATTTTGGCTCCTGCACCTATGTTTTCTGATATATACAATGAAGAAATAATATGTTTATGTTATTTATGTTTGAATAAAAGAACCAGCCTTCTCTGAAATATTAGTAACCTAATGTTTTTTACATAACTGCTTAATTAATATATTTCTCCAAAATAGAATGCTGTCAGGAATGTCAAAGGCAATCAAATTATTAAGTCAATGAATAGTATATACTTTATCACATATATTATTAACGTAAGAGCTAATAATATACCTCAAGTACTTAATTACAGGTGCTGAGTATATTCTCATTGTGTTGTGTAAACATATCAGTAGTTTGTAGTGCTAGAGATTATTTCCCTTTAATATCTTTGCTCCTTCAAATGCAAGTCTATCCTCCTATTTTGTACTGCAAAGAAGTTTGAATTCATTGTCAGGATTCTTCCATATCTATTGTAATTATGTTATAGAAAGAAGCTCTAATACTTTTAGAAAATAGACTTTTAGTAACTTAGCTTTTTCTTCTTTTGAATATTATAGTGCCATGAATAGCACTAAAAATAACTATATATAAAAGCTGAGTGGAGCCCAGTGTGGGAAATATGGAACAAGATTCCCTGTACAAAGGAAGGCAAAGAAGAGCTATATTTGATTTGTCTGTCTGTGATACAATCGGCATTGTGGGTAGATTTTTGTTACTGTGAATCGAGAATAGTTGGATTTCTGCACTTGTTGATTAGTTTTGAATTGCAAGCAGAATGCAGACCTAACAGTTCAGATCTCTCCAAATATCCTGACCCGTTTGACAAGTCAGCATAAGAACCCTCTGGCTATGTCAGGATTGAGACATTGAACATATATTTCAAACACAGAAATAAATTCTCTTAGACAAATTACAGTGGCCACTAGCTTAGTTACCTTCTAGTAACAGCAGCCTTTAGTGAACTTATATGAGGTTTCCATGGATTTTGTTCAATATTTAAAGATATGGTGTGTGTGTGTGTGTGTGTGTGTGTGTATTTCTATCTAAAATACAGAAATAATGTGAATAACTCAGAAGCCATAGAAACTTGATTTTCTTTTTTGTAATAGTATAATAATAAGGATTGCTGCTTATATTCACAGAATATTCATTATTCATCATCTTAGCACATTGTATATGTATAACCTTTTAAATAATCTTGATTGTATAATAAGTGCATCAAGCTGAAAATGTTATTAACACCATTCTAAGCTTGATGCACTTATATGATAGTAGAGAGTGAAGCTGAACCATGAGAGTGGAGTAATCAACTGCTGAACATCATAGTCCATGTCAAGTGGAAAACAGGAGGAAAGGCTGAACGAAGTAAGAGAGAACCCTGCAAGACTCTTAATCATTTCTCATGTTCAGGGTGTCACGTATTTTCTACCATAGTATAATTTCTTACCTTTTATTTATATTCTTTCCCAGGACACTGGCATTGCTACTGGATATAAAATGCTCTCATCCTGCCAACCATTATGCCTGGAGCCAACAGTTCCAGCCTGACCCCAGAATTCTTTATCCTGAATGGCGTTCCTGGGCTGGAAGATGCACACGTCTGGATTTCTCTGCCATTCTGCCTCATGTACATGATTGCTGTGGTGGGGAACTGTGGGCTTATCTACCTCATTGCCCATGAGGAGGCTCTGCACCGGCCCATGTACTACTTCCTGGCCTTACTATCCTTCACTGATGTGACCTTGTGTACAACCACAGTGCCTAATATGCTGTGCATATTTTGGTTCAGTTTCAAGAAGATTGGATTTAATTCCTGCCTTGTCCAGATGTTCTTTGTCCACATGTTGACTGGAATGGAATCTGGTGTGCTCATGCTCATGGCCCTGGACCGCTATGTAGCCATCTGCTATCCTCTACGATATACCACCATCCTCACCAACCCAGTGATTGCCAAGGCTGGTCTTGCCACATTCTTGAGGAGTGTAATGCTCATCTTTCCATTCACTCTCCTCACCAAGCGCTTGCCCTATTGCAGAGGTACTCTTATCCCTCACACTTACTGTGACCACATGTCTGTGGCCAAGGTATCCTGTGGCAATGCCAAGGTCAATGCAATCTATGGCCTCATGGTGGCTCTATTGATTGGTGTGTTTGACATTTGCTGTATCTCTGTGTCTTACACTATGATACTGCGAGCAGTGGTGAGTCTGTCCTCTGCTGATGCTCGTCACAAGGCCTTCAGCACCTGCACATCTCACATCTGTGCTATTGTGATCACTTATGTGCCTGCCTTTTTTACATTCTTCACTCATCGTTTTGGAGGACACACTATTCCCCACCACATCCACATCATAGTGGCCAACCTCTACCTGCTACTGCCCCCTACCATGAACCCAATTGTTTATGGAGTCAAGACCAAGCAGATTCGGGAGAGTGTAATCAAGTTTTTACTTGGAGATAAAATTGGCATTACCTAAAAGAAATGCATGTTGATACCAGCTGTACTGCTTATGATGGGGAAAATAGTGGAGAAAAAAATTCATAAAAGATGAGTCAAATAGTATTAAATCATGTAACTTATAGATATTCTGAAGTCTTTTCAAGTGAAATGATGAATTAATTATTCTTCATAAGGAAAGCTCTGCCAAAGTGTAGGATGTACAAATTAAATGCAATGTATGCATTCTGTGGACCATCTTTTTGTGTGTATAGAGTTCTATATAAGTAGAAAAGTAATGAAATGATGCATGGAGACTAAATGTCAATCTTTGGTCTGTGTTTAAAAGACAGATTTGCAGTAACTTGGGACATCCTTGCTCTCTCAGTTAAGGACAAACTTTTTTTTCCATATATAACACTTTATTAAAATTATTTGCATTTTTTTATTTTTTTACATTATTTGTTTACATTCCAAATGATTTCCCATTTCCTGGTTCCCCACTCCCCATAAGTCCCATAAGCCCTCTTCACTCCCCCTGTTCCCTGATCAAACCCCTCCCACTTCTCTGTCCTGGTAATCCCCTGCATTGCTGCATCAAGGCTTTCCAGGACCAGGGCCCTCTCCTTCCTTCCTTCTTGGGAATCATTTGATATGTGAGCTGTGTCTTGGGTATTCAGAGCTTCTGGGCTAATATCTACTTATCAGTGATAGCGTAAACTCTTATACCAGGTATGTTGCTGACGTAAAAAAAAAACAGGTTTAATGCTTCTGTGTGTGTGTGTGTGTGTGTATACATACATATATATATATGTGTGTGTATATGTGTGTGTGTGTATATATATATATATATATATATATATATATATATATCAAGCCATATTTTGAGATTTTGTGGAATATCCCAATTTTAATGATTTCTTATCTTTCTAAGTACTCACTATTATGTCCAAGAGATCTGTTCTTACCTGAATATTCAGTTTTTAAACACCAGGAAAACTGTTTTATGAAATGTAATTGTTTTCTTGATCAAGGAAATTATATCATCAGGTTTCTATGGTATTTGATATTATTTTACCATTCACTCATTCTTGAGACATGAAATATAATTGACTAATACTATTAGCTATAAACTGGGTTTGATTTGAGGGACACAGAACAGAATGACCAAAAGTATCATGTCACCGGGAACTGAGTGAAGGAAATATGAAAGGAAGCATGTATGAAAAACAAGGAGAGAGGGTTAAAAATAGATGCTCTCTGTAAGATGGACATCTTAGTAAACAATCGAATGCTTTATTGATCTTGGATTGAGTTTTTCTGAAAGTTAAATGCTTAATTTCTAAGGATTAAACATCATCATGTTAATGAATTTCTATAAATCTAAATTTTTATACTGTTTTTCAAATATAACAATGGCCTACCAATAATATATAAATATTGCCAATTCTTAAGAAATAGCATAACATGGTTTCTGGTATATTATAATCATTTAATAAATTATGGTATTGTTTATGAGCTGTTAGTTTCAACTCAGATTAATTCTGAACATCAGTGTTTGATGAGAAATCACCCCTAAGCAGAGGATTAGTTTTCTATGGCAGGGCTCTCATTGGATCCTCACAAGCATGCTAGTACAGGCCATATAGTTTTATTTTTATTTAAATAATTTTCAGACAATATATTTTTGATCATATTCTTCTCTTCTTCCAACTCCTCCCAGATCCTCCCCATCTCCCTGCCCACTTAATATCATGTTCTTTTGTCTCTCAAAAGTACAAAACAAAAATAGAAAATCATTAGTTAATAACAATAACAATAGCAAAAACCAATTAGACAAAATATACCCAAACAAACGATGCACAAATACACAAAGTCCATTTTTTTGTTAACCCAGTTTTCCTGGGCATGGGACTGCCTTGGAGTATTGTTGATATGCCCAGGAAGTTTCTATTGGAAAAAAAACTGATTTTTGATTTCCTAGCAGCTATCAATTAGAGCTAGCCTTTTGGCTGGAGTTGCAGTATTGTGTCTACTTCCCCTCCTCAGTACCTAGATCTTCTCTGGTTTGAGTATGTGCAGGTCTTATAGGTGCTGTCCCAGTCTCTGTGAGTTCATATGTGGACCAGTCCTGTTGTGTCTAAAATATGAGGTGTCCTTGGATTCATCCACATCCTCTGGTTCTTAGAATCTTCCCCATCCCTGCTTCTGCATGGATTTCTGAACCTTGAGGGGAGAAGTTTGATTAAAGACATGCCATTTAGAACTGAGTACTCCAAAGTTGTTTTCTTTCTGTGCAATACCCAATTATGGCTCTCTGTCTTAATTCCCATCTACTGCAAGAGGAAGCTTCTATGAACAGCCATTTTAAAAATGTCTTCTACATGCCTGCCTCTATATTCTTTCTGAAACAGGTTAAAAAAAAAACTGTACTGGATTCTTCTAGTAGAGACAGAGATGTCTTGGGGTAATTAAATTAAGTCTGAATGAATATTCATTATTACTTATTGGGGGCAGTGAGTGAAGACTTTACAGGGAATGTGGGCTTTACAGGGAAAGCCTGTCTGGGAGGTCCCGGGGTAGGTTTTTCCACAGGACACAAAAGGGAGACAGTTTTGCCATTCACTTTTGAGATATTAAATGAGAATAATATTTAACCCTAATCAACTGCCCAGTAGTCATTGTCTTTGGTGGCTCAGAGCTCATATGGCGTCTGCCCCTTGAGTCCTCGCTTCATCTTTCTGTATCTTGTCAGCTTTTTCTGTTTGCTGCAAAATAAATAAATAAATAAATAAGTTCCTTCTCTTCTCAGTACTCCAATGTTGGGCTAGTATCCTTACAGGTTCTTGTGCAGACTGTGCTTCCCTGGGAGACTGGAGCTTTTCCATGTTTTCATCTGAAATTACTTTCTTTCAAGACATACAAATATTTTCAAGGTTATAATAGTCATAATGAAACTGAAACATATGTTTTCCAAATAATATATTTTAAAATATATATCTTCATTTTATCTTAAAATCATATTCAAAATAATAATTTATATACATTTTAAAGTTACACAAATTGAGGCACCAAGATACTGAGAGGTGAATAGCTTAATGAAAATACTGAACGAGACAATTGGGAGAGCTGGGATTTTTACAGAGTGGGTGCGCCTAGCATCTTGCATTGTAATGACTACCATATGCTAGATTGTTTACCCCAATGTCCAAAAATGTAAAACAAAACAAAACCTTCCAACATAATGTTTATAAGAAAGTGATGGTGAGCCGGGCAGTGGTGGCGCATGCCTGTAATCCCAGCACTCTGGGAGGCAGAGGCAGGCGGATTTCTGAGTTCGAGGCCAGCCTGGTCTACAGAGTGAGTTCCAGGACAGCTAGGGCTATACAGAGAAACCCTGTCTCAAAAAACAAAACAAAACAAAACAACAACAAAAAAGAAAGTGATGGTGAAAAGTCCCTGATGCTAACCCTGATCTGGATGAAGTACTAAGTGTTTTGAGTCTAACAAGAGGGCTCAGCAGGTAAAGTGCTTCCTGTGTAAGCCCAATGAACTGAATTCAATTCCTGGAACATATAGTGGAAGGATAGAATGGACTACTCTGGAACAGACTCTCAAAAGCTATCCTCCGACCTTCAATAGTTGTGTCATGGCATGGGCACACTAGTATGGGCCACATGGACAATAATAATAAAAGAAAAATAAATAAATGAATATATGAAATATTTTAAAGTACATGGTGCTGCTATCAGATTCTTAAAGGGTTAATGCTATGCACAATCACAATCACTTCTGTTTGTTTTTCAACTTATCCTCAAGAGTGACTCCCATAAGAGCTCCCATACAAAGTTCAGTGATTCTGTTGCTTATAAAATAGTCTGCCCCCACCCCCGGATTTGTTCCTATTGTTGATGGGTACATAAGCTTTTATATGGTTTTGCTCAAAGGTGACCAAGTTAAAATATATCTATGCTGACTAACATATTGACAAAGACATTCCAAAGCCCCCAATATTGATTATCCAGGTAACTCTCATGTGACTACACAGCAAATTTTTTCCAATTTGTAATAAACTTTACCAGCCTCCAAATACGGCTAGGTTCTTTTGAAAACTTTAGTTATAGTTCACATTGAGTGCACAATCTAATATATATTATATGTATTTATGTTATATATTATATATTTATTATGTCATCATATCCTATAGTATAATATATTGTTATACATTTATATATTATGTAGTATATAAATAAATAATATATTGGATTATATATATTTATTATATATAATTATACATGGATCTAAGTTTCTCAAAAAGTAAAAATTGCAATATTAAGTGATCTAATAACCTCTGTTATCTTTACATAATTGTTTTTGCAGTTCTATTTATAAAACTGTAGGAGTGTAAACAATACAAGAGTATCATCTGAGGAATAGTTGAGGATATGTGGTGTATTTATACAATGGAATGACATTTGTGCATATAAAGATAATGGAATTGTGTCATTTGATAAAGACTTAAAAGTGAAATGAATTTATCATGTTAAGTGAGATGAAACATCACCTCATGATCACTCTGTTATGAGATATGAGCAGTTGATCTCAGAGAAGAGAATAGACGTTGAAATACAATGTCTTTCAACTTGAGAATACAAGTTGAAAGAAGTCAGGAGTAGATGAACAAATATTAATCAATGGATTTTAAGTTTCATAGGTAGAAATAGAAAGGTCTGTAGTATCATTGCACATTAGGGTTACTACAGATATTAATAATCTACTATGCATTTATAAAGGAACAGATTTTGAAAGTTTTTACCACAAATTATATTTGAAGAGATATGTATGTAAATTGATTTAAAAATATACATGTATTGAAACAGTACTTAGTTATATTATATATATGGATGTATTTTGTTATTATTATCTATTATTTTAAGAAAATACCTCAATTATTAACATAATTCTTGCTTTTCCAAGAATTAAAACTTAAATTTGATACCAGAACCATTGAGAAAACAAGCTAGGCATGGTGGCAACTGCTTGTTTGTACGCTTAGCACTGGGGAGGCAGAAACAGGAAGATCCAGGGGCTTGCTGGATATCCAGTCTAGACAACATGATAAGTTCTGGACCAGCAACCTTATCTCAAAAAAGAAAGTAGAAGAAAAGAAAGAAGGAAAAAGGAAAGAAATAGTGGAAGGTATCTGAGCAATACTCCCAGAGGTTATGCCCAAACCTACATACTGATCTGCTATAATGAGGAAGAACAGTATGGTTTGAATGTGACAGTCAGAGAAAATGAAAACAATTGTCACTTGGTCATCATGGGTGAAACTGGAAGTCAGGTGCCATGAAATAAAGCAGGTATAGAGTATCTCCAAAACTCATCTCTAGATCTAAAATGGTGTGGAAACTCATCACCACTTAAAAACAAGCTAAGGAGGAAAAGAGAACATATTCAGTTGATGATCATGATGAGAGTCCTTGCTCTTGGAAACTAAGTTATATTACACAGGGAAAGGCTAGGCATATTGTAAAGTTGCAACATACAGGTGTTTATGCCTGAGAATATGTCTATATTCTAGTTTTTAGAGTATTTTTTAAATTTCTATGGGTTATTTTATTTATTTACATTTCAGAAGTTATCCCCCTTCCTGGCTTCCCCTTCAAAATCCCCCTATCCCCTCCCCCTCCCCCTGCTTCTATAAGGGTTCTCACGCACTCACCCACTCCCACCTCACTGCCCTAGCATTCCCCTACACTGGGGCATTGAGCCTTCACAGGACCAAGGGTCTCCCCTCATATTAATTCTAGATATGGCCATCCTCTTCTACATATGCAGCTGGGGTCATGGGTCCATCCATGTGCAAGCTAGTATAAACACTCTGGAAATCTGTCTGGTAGTTCCTGAGAAAAATCTTTGAAACAGTTTTACTTTATAGCTTTATAGGCTGAAACTCATTCTGTGTTCAGATCTCCTTCAAACTCATCATCACCCTCCATCAGCCTTTCAAATTCTAGACAACCATCCACATCAGTAGTATTTGTAGATATTAATTGCTCCAAAGATTTGAAAAAAAATATATGTGGGTAATAGGCCTTCTTTCTATTGACTTAAATCATCTAGGCTCATCTCAAATGCAAAATTATGACATTTGAAACTTTTAGGTCCAAACAACACATAAGAAAATTATGCTTTCTTGTATACTCTTGGATAATAGCCAACTTTCCTGTAAACCCTAAATGGGCCTAGTGTGTTTTTAAGGATGATTTTCATATATGATTTTTTTCACTTACAGAAAATAAGCTTATCATTCACTAACAAAGACAGACGTTGTGGAAATACTCAGGTGAGTTTGTTGTCCTGTAAATCACAATCATTGGTAGAGCCTTATGGATGGCAGACAGACATGAAGCTACTGACTGTACTATGTATATTGTTGTTTCATTCTCTTTATCGCTGTGTATCTACATCCTGCACATCCACACAGTTGAGGAACTATAAGCAAGAGGCTTCTGGGAAAAGAGAGTATATTTATTTCAGATCTGTCCCTAATAGTTTGTCTGCTTTCCAGTGGATGGCACTACACCAGTGCACGTACTGGCAGCATGGAGAGGACTCAGTGACTCTTCCAAAGTGTATATAATGTTTGGAGAGAAAGGGGAAGACATAGAAGGAGTTGAAAAGGAGGGAAGAGGATTGAATTTGCTCAAAATACACTATATTTACATATATAATTCTCAAACCAAAAATAAAGTGGAAAAGTTTTGTGATGTGGACAAAAATAATAAAAAGTAGCAGTTTAGAGAAAGTAACTTTGTATTTATTTAATTTGACTGTGTTACATATAGCTAATGTTACAGTATCCATGGAAGTTGAGAAAATCCAACAGACTGGTTTTAAAACACACAATCTTTAATGATGAAATTTTATAGGTTATATTATAGAAAAATTCACAAAATTGCTAGAGTCCCTTAAAAACTTCAGGTTATGCTTCCAAATGTGACGAGTATAATGAAAAATAACCATGGTGTGGTTAGTATATTTCTCAAAAGTTTGCCCATATGCCATGTGATAGTAAAATATATTCTTTATGTTAACAGAGAATATAACTTCATCAACCTAATTATTATTTCTACCTATTTATTTTTGTTTTATCCAAACATTCTGATAACTTCAACCACCTCTTGACATATCTTCTTACTCTTCTCACTTTGCAATCTATACTATTTTTTCATCATTTTACTCCCATTGACATTTTTCTCAGTTATTTCCAGAAATCTAATGTGGTCCTCATTTCTATTGTCACTATCACTCTGTTTCTTCATCTACATGTCAGTTCAGAGAAAGATAAAGGCAGCGATCAGGTTTCCTTGCTCAGCAGACCATGTAGATACTCTTCAAGGACCTTTCCCTACACTTACAAACTCTCCTCTAGCAAATGCCACGTAGTGACAGTTCATCTTTCATAATACCTTCTGATAGTAAGGCTGAGAAGAACAGAAGACTGTGGTGACCTTCAGTACCCGCACCACTCCAGCCTCACTCACATGCACACTGGCACTGATACAGGAGTCAGGTACCACCCAAACTTAAGAATGTCTAGGTTAAGAAAGCCATAGACATCATCTCAGAGTGATAACTGATATACAAATATGAAGCAGGCATCTTGAAAGGACACTAGAACTCAGAACAAATTTCCTGGGGAGATATGCCTGCTTCCCTACAAATTTGGTACACTTTTGTTCATATGCCTTCCCACTACTCTGACATCTTGAGGCTCTGAGAGACGTCATTTCTTCCTGAACATGCTTCACATGCCTAATAATATATTCATGGATCAACCAGGGTTCACTTGAGGTCAGATATCCAAGCTCCCTCTTCTGCATGTGTTCCATGAGCTCCAAGGCAGCTATGTTAGACTCATACTTGTTTTTCTATCTTAAGAAATTAAGGATTTTGTTTTTAAGATTCTGTTGTTCTGTGTATCTGATGACAAAATATTCACCTGTAGTGTCTACCAATCTCACAGTTCAAATTTTCATACCTTTCTTCCTTGATAATTTTCAGGATATATATGTTATACACAAATTTTGTTAGCATAGATTCATCTCTCATTCAAACATCTTTTTGTCTAACAAACAGTTTGATCACTCCTTCACGAATCTGCTTGGTCTTTACTCCATATACAATTGGATTCAAGGTGGGAGGTAGCAACAGATACAGGTTGGCTATAATAATGTGTATATGATGTGGTATAGTGGTTCTCCCAAAGCGATGAGTGAAGAAGTTGAAGAAGGCTGGGACATAGGTAATAACAATAGCACATATGTGTGATGTGCAGGTACTGAAAGCTTTATGGCAAGCATCTGAAGAAGATAGCTTCACCACAGCATGGATAATCATGGCATAGGACATGAAGATAGAGAACATATCAAATCCCCCAATAAATACAGCAGCTATAAGACCATAGATAGCATTAATCTTAATATTGCCACAGGATAGTTTGGCCACAGCCATGTGATCACAATAGGTATGGTGGATAAGGTTTCCTTTACAGTATGGAAGACGCTTGATCAGGAAAACAAAGGGGATCATGAGTAACACACTTCGAATAAGTGTTGCCAATCCAACCTTGGTAATCATAGTGTTGGTAAGGATGGTAGTATAGCGTAATGGATAGCATATAGCAACATAGCGGTCAAGAGCCATAAGCATGAGCACACCAGACTCCATGCCTGTCAACATGTGGATGAAAAACATCTGTACAAGGCAGGCATTGAAATCAATCTCCTTGAGACTGAACCAAAAGATGCATAACATACTGGGGACAATTGTATTACACCCAGAAATATCTGTAGCAGACAGCATGGCTAGAAAGTAGTACATGGGTCGGTGCAGAGCCTCCTCATGGCTGATGAGGTAGATAAGTCCACAGTTACCTGTGACAGCAATGAGGTACATAAAGCAGAATGGCAGAGAGATCCAGATGTGTGCAGCTTCCAACCCAGGAATCCCATTGAGGATAAAGTATCTTGGTGTCAGGCTGGAGGTATTAACCCCAGGCATGGTCATCAGTAGAAAAGAAGTCACACTCTACGCTGGTAATAGTGTCTTATTCTGAAGACAAGAGTGACGAGATTTTTTCCTAGACACAAGACAAAGTATTTTTCACAACATAAATAATAAAGATGAAATGTTTATTTTTGTCTAGACTACATTGTTCTCTCCTCCTGTACATTCTCTTTTTCCTCCTGTACATTCCTAAGTTACTAAATTCGATAATTATTACTAAATTAAGATTTCAAATTTGTATCTGAACTGTGGGCTGTCTTGACTTTATATTTTCAACTCTATTGATAGGTGCTAGCTAATATTCCTAGGCCAGCCACTAGTACTTGATTTTTCCCTTCAATCAATTTCCAAATTGTGGACTTTGCCTAAATGCCATTGAATTTGTGAAATCCTCACATCAGTGTGTATAATGGCTTACAGATATTAAATAATGTGAGCATTATGCACTATGCAAATCTGTTATGAGTTCAATATGATTACATGACTGTAAATTTGGGAAGTCTGTATTTTTCAAATCTGGGGAATGAAAGACAAAAATATGAATTTGTTTTTTTTTGTACATGAGAAGGCAAAAAACAAATACAAAGTTACAATTTAAATATCATGTTCATATTGTATTTTCCATTATTTTCTTTTCTTGCTGGTAAGGGTAAGAATTTTTATAATATATACATTTCACCATCGATTCGTGTTATACCTATAATTAACTTTATTTTTGTTAAATATCTTCAAATCTATGTAGATTAGTATTATATACACATATCACTTATAATTATATATAAATAAATTTAGATATATATCAGGCTGTCTATCAAACTGTAAGCTGTTTGTTCTTCTTCTGTCTTCTTGTCATCATCTCCCAAATAAGCATAGGCTCCTGCATTCAGAAGGATGCAGTCCTTGCACAAGGAAGGATGCATAACTTGTGTTCAGGAGGATTCACTCTTTATTAAGCTTTTGCCAGCATTTAAGGAAACTTGCCTTTCATCTTTCCTTTCTACTTTGAGAACTAGGTTCTGTAAAAATCTTTCCTAATGAAAACCATTATATTCAATATCTTTCTTGGGTAAAGTGCATGTTTTAAACTCAGAGTGTATTTCTTTTACTTATTGCTTAGTTTACCTTATCAAGTTGACGTGTCAATTTTCCTTAGCTCTGTGTTACAGTGTTTGCTTCTTCTACAATAGCTTTACTTCCCGAATTTTCATGGCTTTTCTAACTTTTTCCATTCTGGTGTAACTAGATATCTCTGTATTTTTTTTCAACTTAAACATCATTCATAGGGAAATTCAGAACACTCTGGAAGCATTTGCATCAAATATAAAATGCTTTTAATATTAAATAAATTGCAGAACAATTAAACACAGCCATAACTACCAAAACAAACAATATAGTACTATCCCAATAACTATTAATAGTTTTGTGATTTTTTTCTATAGGAGAAATGTAAATAAAATCATGCCTGACCATTCTTTACTACTTCCTACATCCTTTCATCTCATTTGGGGCAAAATATGGCATCGTTATATTTTCTTGAAATATACTATGCTATTAGAATGCTTTTAAAGATACGAATGCTCCCAGAATTGTCCCAAATGAGACTACATCAGTCCATCTGTACCTACCGCAGGCTTCTCAAACTCAATAAACATGCACTTCTGGATACATCCCTTATCATTTAAGCAGCTCACCTGAGAACTGTCACAAGTGCCTTCAGCAGTTCCAGGTGTTTGTTCAGAATTATCACAAAGCCCTGCCACCTTCCAACTTAACATTGCAAATTTGAAGTTTCCTATCCCTTCTGCAATCATGGCTTCACACTGCATACTCTAGTTCTTCCATCTCTGTAGCTTTGGTGTTAGGTGTTGTTATTCCCTGGACAAGAAATTTCTCTGTTTTGTACGCTGCTGCATGTAGCACATGGGAAAATGTGTGACAGTGATAATATGTTGATAATTTCCAAGATCTCCTTTTAAACGGTTTTCCTACTTTAAGATAATACAAATTGAAAAGCCTGGATAGCTCAGTCGGTAGAGCATCAGACTTTAAATCTGAGGGTCCAAGGTTCAAGTCCCTGTTGGGACTGGAGAGATGGCTCAGTGGTTAAGAGCACTGACTGCTCTTCCAGAGGTCCTGAGTTCACAACCATCTGTAATGGAATCTGACACAGAGATAATGTACTCACATATATAAAATAAAGATTTAAAAAAATACAATTTGTTGCATTGAATAATAATTCATCTGAAAAATGTCAAACCTCATTTCAACAGCAGTCACCTGAAAGACTTTGCTAAATGAAATCATGGCTATTGAGACTTGGGAAGTGTATGTAGTCGATCCATATAATTACTTGTGTGTGTGTGTGTGTGTGTGTGTGTGTGTGTGCACATATAAATGTAAATCTTGGTTCAAATACTATTGCTTATCCTAGCAGATAAAATATCCTAGAGAGACTGTAAAGTCACGGAATCAAATGTATTCCATTGAAGAGGAAGCAGCTGATGTCAGGAATGGTCTTTTTGCTAAGTAGGGTTACACGATCACAGGAATCCCTTACTCTCCCTAAATTAATGCATTTTGGTCATAAAATTCTTATCACTAAGGAGCACTCAAGCACCTGTGGAAAAGAGAGGCATTTCTTTTTAATTATATAGAAATATATACTTGTCATCGCAATAACTTTGATACTTTAATACAGTATGTTGGAATCCCATCTTCCAAAGTGTACCTAGTTGTTACCCCTCCTCTCTATTTTCAAAGCCATTTAAAAATCTGTTTACTTCAGAAATTCTACAAACTAAGGTAATCTCTATAGTCCATGTTCAAACATCTCTTCCTCAAGTTCCTGTGTAGTAGTAGTACTTTTGTGTATCCTATGCATTTACTTTGTCTGGACCATACAAACTCACCCCAGTGCTACATGGTTTTAAATCTCCATTCATGATGCTACCACTAAGAAAGAACTGTACTATATTTAAATAATGAGCCTGTATAACAAGCTTAATATTTTCTCTTGAGACTTTGCAAGTAATGGACAAAATGATATGTTTGGGGCATCACAGGTAGAGGTCTCCTGGTCTCTGAAGAAGGGAGTACAAATTTAGCACTGTGAAAAACAAGATCTATATTTAGAAGTTAAGCAGGGTACGTGCAGCTTTCAAATTGTACTGAGATTTCCCCGGATGTACCACAGGAAGTTAGACATATTTTCTGTGACTTGATGAATTGTCAACATCTACTCCCCAGAGTTGATAAAATTCCACACTTCATATACATATCTCAAAGTTTACTAAAATTATTGAGGAAATAGTTTCTGACCCATATATGTAATAATAGATAATAAAATAAAACTCATTAAAATACATTTCTGTAATTGCTTCAGTTTATATGAGCAGAACACTGAACTGTGAAAATGCTTTGAGTTTCCACCCTTGACCTTCTCTACATTGGTACAAAAGTACCACATTTTAAAATTCTAATACCCAAACAACAGTCCTTGATCATATTTAAGGTACTGAAAGGTGAGCTTAAATTTTACCAGGAGTGAACACATTTTTGAACTCAGAGATTTGCATGGCTCTGTCTCCTATAATGCTGGGATTAAAAGTGTGTACCACCATGCCTGGAGATAAGCTTTTTTTTTTTTTTAACCTAGAACCTGCTTTGTCCGAGACTGACCTTGAACTCAGATATTTCTCTGGCTTTCTCTTCTGGGATTAAAGGTATGTATCACCATATGGGGATCTAAATTTAGCTGGGTAGGATCTTGCTCCCAAATCTCTTAATCTGTTATCTCCTAGAACATAGGATTCAGTTCCATTTCACTTCCTGGTGCCCCTTTAATAATTGAATCATATATTCTATATTTTTCCTTTCTAAGCTTGCTATGTTTTTCATAACAGTCTCTTTCTTAGGGTCCAGTCAAGGTCTTATGATGGAAGATGTCATTTAATCTACTGAGTAGACTGCAGTAGGCATTGGGGTAAAAAATGACCTTGAACCTTCAGTCTGTTTCCTAAGTGTTTATCAGTACTGGCCTGTCCCAAGCATTATGTTGTAGGGAATCTACCCAAAAGAATTCTGTAATTGGTTATAATGACATTTTGTAATGCCTTTATCAGCCCTTGACTGTGTATCTACTTTGCAGGTGATTTGGTCACCCAGCTAACTCAATCATGCTGACACATTCCCACTGGAGTGATAAGATTAACTTTTAGGTGGACCATACCAGGCAAATCCTACTTTTCTGTTTGGTTTTAGAGAAAAGGGTCACTTGTAATTGAGAGTCCAGTATTTTTGATTTCTTTTATTTTTCTTTCTTTTCTCCCCCCCCCCTCCCACCACCACAGGGTTTCTCTGTATAGCCCTGGCTGTCCTGGAACTCATTCTGTAGACCAGGCTGGCCTCAAACTCAGAAATCTGCTTGTCTCTGCCTCCCAAGGGCTGGGATTAAAGGCGTGTACCACCACCGCACAGATCTTTTGATTTCTTAGCAAACCTTCTTATAGAACCTAACCCGAGATTGAACTCGAATTAACTAACAGGCTAGTACTTATCACCACTTTCCAGGTTATCCCCCTCCCCCAAGAAGAGCTGTGTCTAGCACTAGTTTCCAGTAGGTTATCCCCCAACAATACCCAGGTGTAATACCAGTCCCAGGTTATTCCCCAACAAATCTGCACCCCCTACCCCAGGTAACAATCCTGCCCCTGGCACTTCACTTCCTCACAACAAACAAACAAACAAACAAACAAAAAACAAAGTACAAAACAACAACAACAAAAACTAAACAACAACAACAAAAACAAGAAGTTAAATTTATGGTTTGGCTCCCAGCAAGAGACTATATTAAAGGCCATAAAGGCTCCCCAATAGATACCCCCTTCTTTTCACTACAAATACTTGCCAGAAACTATGCTTAGGGCTGCCCACTCCTGTTCTCTTGTGGGAGAGATCTTGGAATGGCCCAGGCTCAAGCTTGAATAATGTGAAGCCAAAGCAATTGCATGGGAATTGATTTACATGAGGTCTTTTGGGGGTTCACCAACCTTTCTTGGCACAAAATGGCCCATACTGACCTTCAGCTATGTCTCATCCTATGATAGTTTAAACTCATGACCTTTCAGTTGGCTGTCATTTCCTGAACGAAACACACATGAACAAAAAAATATACACACACAAACACAAACATACAAACACACTCACACACACATGAACGTATACACAGTCACAGTTACATCACACAACAAACAAAAAACCAACATCTGAAACAAAATTTGTCTTGAGTTGTATCACCTTGTGAAGCAGTGAGGGTGGACAGTGTTTTTCTCCATTTTGAAAAAGAGTAAAGAACATTCACGCCAAAGTCTGACTTACCATTTCATAAAATATAGTTACTATTTTCTAGATGCAGTTGCTATTTAGTTGTATGACTAGTAAATTCAAATTGATCTACTAGCTTTTAATGGTTGTGAAACTCAGTGATAGTGTTAGGACTTGTATATTCCAACTAAATACTTTGCCTCTTCATGCACCCACAGTTGATTTCCATTAAAACATTTAGTCAGGAATTACCTAAGTTGAGTGTGTTGAGTCATGGTATATTACAAAAGTCAGTCTATTCTACTGATAAACTATTTTATTAATATTATCAGTATAAGGTGCTTTTCATTGCTCACATAGGATTTCAGAAGACATGGAAAAACCACAGTGTAGTGTGAAGCAAGTGGGAGGTGGGTGTGAGAGATCTGGTGCCTGTGACCAGTTCTGCAGCTTGCCCCCTTCTAGCATTGCACACAGTGTGAGATGCAAGCCAAGACACTTGCCTTCGTTTTGTCTCTCTCTGTGTGTCTGTGTGTATGTATTTTTGGTTTTTTTTTGTTGTTTTTTATGTTTTTTGGTTTTTTACAAGACAGGCAGGTTGGTCTTGAACACAGAAATCACCCTGATTCTGCCTTCTCACTTGCTGGGATTGAAGGTGTGTGCCACCACTGCCTGGATAAGTAGCTCACCATTTTTTTTTGGCATGTGGCCTTCCTATTGTGGCCTCTCATGATGGTGTATTGTGAAACATGTGGGAGTTGGGTGTGAGAATTCTGGTGCCTGTGACCAGTTCTGCAGATTGCCCCCTTCTAGCATTGCACACAATGTGAGAAGCAAGCCAAGTTTTTTGGTTTTCTGGGAAAAGGGTTAGTCTGTATATCCCAGGCTGGACTTGAAGACAGAAATCAGCCTGCCTCTGCCTCCCAATAGCTGGGATAAATGAATGGTGTGTGCCACCACTGCCGTGATAAGTAGCTGATGGTTTTGTTGTGTTATTGTTGTTTGTTTGTTTGTTTGTTTGTTTAATTATTTATTTATTTATTTTGGTCTGTGGCCTTCCTAATGTGGCCTCTCATGATTTGTCTGGTTTAAACACAGCCACCCAAATGCCTTACATTGGTTGGGATTGTACCTACTTGTCCTCTTCTCCATACCATATCTAATGAGTTCCCTTTCTTTGTATTGAACACTGCTACGTAATTATTTGTTGGGTTCTCCTCTCAAAACTCCCTCCTATATGGTCCTAGAGCAGTGGTTCTCAACTCTCCTGTCATGCTGTCTGAAGCTTTAATACAGGTTTTCATGTTGTGCCGACACCCAAGTATACAACATTTTCCCATGCTATTCTGTCAGTGTGACTTTGCTACTTTGGGTGAATTGTAAGGTGAGTGAATTTCTGATAGGCAGGATATCTGATATGCAACCCTTCTGAAAGAGTCATTCATCCCCAAGGAGGTTGAAAGCTACAGGTTGAGAACACAATACTAAGTAAGCTTCTGCAACCTGTACTCAAGTTGTGTCTAGTAAGCATTTTTCATTGCCCTGATTGATTATCAACACTCTATATCATTCAGAGTGGTGTGTTTTCTAAGAGGCACCATTTTCATGCTAATAGCAGGATTTGTCTTCTTCCTGCTTCATAACAGGCTTAAGAAGTACTGGGGCCCTCCTGATCCAAAGGCACACTGAGGCTGATGGAGTCTTTGGCAGAGAGAGACAGGAGCCCAGGCAGTTTAGCAGGCAGACTCTGCAAGTCCCACCTCAGTCTTTTCTATTACTCTTTGATGAGCATCTGATGCCACAGGTGCTGAGCCTCAATCTTTCTCCTGCAATCTCAGACCATGAGTCTAGGGTCAAAGATTTCTTTGGCGCCAATGTCCTCACACCAAAGTCAGGGGAGGTGGAGACTCTCTGAGCAAAAAGAATCCTCATTTCAAACCTTGTGAGTAGCTGGGCGGTGGTGGCACACTCCTTTAATCCCAGTGCTTGGGAGGCAGAGGCAGGTGGATTTCTGATTCTAGGCCAGCTGGTCCACAGAGTGAGTTCCAGGAAAGCCAGGGCTACACAGAGAAACGCTGCCTTGGGGGTCAGGGGGACTAGACAAATAAAAACTTGTGAGTGGTGATCACTGTCTGTCTACACCTGTGAGACCAGTGTTCCTACAAGGTTCACTACACTCTTCAAGAGTATACCATACTCACTTACATTCCTAGAAAAACAAACAAACAAGAAGGCAGCAATTGTGGAGTAACAGAATTTATTTGGTCCAAGAACTGCCAATTACATACAAAGAAGAACATCTCTAGAGTATGTAGTTCACATTTTTTTGAAAATCTATTTGAAAGGGCAGTCTGCCCAGCAACTTGTTGGCTTAGGGAAAATTGCCAACATTAGGAGCTGCAGGGTGGTGATTTAGTCTCTACCCTGCTCACATTCGAGGAGTTGCAGGAGAGGGTTTGCTGACCTTGGCAAGGTTTCCAGCTTTCTTGTTTTTCAAGTGTACCACCACCCTGGGCAGTTGTTCCCACATCCAAACTATCATTCTTAGAGTCTGCAAAGACGGGCCAGGGCACAGAGGAAAGGGGGATCCCACCTGAAGGGTGAGGCTTTGACCCTGCCTGGGACATAGGTCCAAATCTCTTTTTCCACGGCCCTTGGGTTGTCAGTGTGTCCACAGTGTGTCACTGGGATCCAGTGTGAGTGGGTGAGTGAGTGAGTGAGTGAGTCGGTGGGTGGGTGAGCATTAATTAGCCAGGAAGCAGAAGCCTCTGCCCTTTCTTGCTCTTGTTCTTGTTCTTCTTACCCTTCTCCGATCTCTTTCTCCGTCCCTGAATACAGAGCTGCCCAGTATTCATGGGGTCCTGTGAGGTGAGGAGCCTGTGAGCATTGTGGCAAGGTTGATTCTCCTTGTCTGGCGCATTCCTGCCCCCCTTTGCTGTGTATCTCGGCTGGTGAATCACAATTGCATTGGCTGGCAGAGTGGCATCCAGAATCTGGCGAGCTTTCTGGTGGTTCCGTTCCTGAAGCACTTTCCCCTCCTGTAAGGAGGTTTCTTGGCTTGCTGGGGTCTCCCCTTTTACACAGGGCTCTCCTGCTGCCACTGCTTCTTTGCGAGAGCTTCTCTTCTTGTTCTTTCTCTTCGGGGATTTCTTGGGCTGGCCTTCGGGATCAAGAACCTCACGCACTGTGCCCATGGCCCTGTCAACACTGACCTTTTTGAGGTCGGTCTGCTGCACATAGAAGAGCACATAGGCAGGCTCACTCAGGACAGAAGTCACATCGCACCTGGTGACCTTAGAATCATCCATCTTATACCACTTGCCGTGGCCGGCTTTGACACAACACCAGTAGTGTCCACTGTGACAAGTCAAACCCTCATGGACCAGGACGGCATAGAGGGCATAAGGCAAAGATCTTGCAGTAGGCTGAGACAGGTATGGCTGTAGGTCAAGGAACTCCGGGTAGCTGACTTTTCCGTCCAGCTTGTTAGCCCTGCCACCCGAGAAGCGATTTAACACTAGCAGGAGGACCTTTGGGGCAATGTAAACCTTCAGGGTCTTGGAAGCTGGCATCTTCTCTCTACACCTACCACAGTAGTAAGCGTTCTCCCCACGCAGCTCTTCTGCCCTCACTGTATGCCCCAAGGCTCGCTTCACACTCTGAGCCGAGCTGATATCCAGGGGGATGTCTAGGAAGCGCTCATAGGAATCTGAGGTACCCTGGCAGTGGAGACACTTGATCTGAGACCTCCAGCAGCCTCCAAAAATGTCATGGATCGGGGAGCTGTCCTCCCAGGTGGCTTCCGATGTCTTGGAGCCTCGCAGGCAGGATTGATGCATGGTATTCAAGGTGAACATGAGAAACTCGTGGGCGTCTTCCTGCTTGTGCTTGTGGAAGGCAGAGGTCAACATCTCGGAGGGCTTCATGGCATTCCCCGCGTGGGAGTGGAGGAGACTCTGGGTCACGTGAGCTTCCATAGCACACATCTTACAGCCTTGCGGGGAACAACAGGTCTGAGAGTGCTCCCGGGACAGCATGTAGTCGGCAAGAGGTGGTGTGTGTGTCAAGCACTGCAGGGCTGCGTTCAGGTAGCAGCTGTTGCCCGTGTTCTGGAGCCCGGCACTCGGGCCTTGGGGCCTCTGCCAACTCGCACTGTGCTTGCCATTGGCAGACGGCTCCTCTGCCACCTGAGCTACATCCTGAGGCTGCAGCTCTGGGCCGCCTGGAGAACACGGGGCTGGATCTGCTATGGGACAAGAACACAAAAAGGCTTGGGGGCATGTCAGTGGCCAAACCCTTCAACTTTAGACTCCATTGTAGGAAACCTGACCTAACAATGAACTCGGGAAAAATACCAGGACAGTACCTAGCATTTCTTTCCAACTTACCCCACCCCTCACCCCAAACACAACCTGAACCTAAATCCAGGCCAAAAAGGTTCCTGGGCCAACAAGACCAGTGTCTACAGGTTATTACCCCAACTGATCTGGACACACAGGTTAAAAGCCCACCCCTTCCCTAAGGACCACCCAGGCAGAGGGAAGCAGACATTCAGTGTATGACAGCCAGCAACCGCCAATATGTTAGAGGCCACACACATTTTCCAATGAGATGCTTGCACACTCACCCACACCCCTCTGCTTGGTGGCTTGGTGCTTACTGTAAAGGGATACATCTCCTGGGTTCATCAGACCCCAAACCTTCCTGTTGGACAGTGGTTCACGGTGGTGCCCTGGCTAGCTTGAATAAATAGGCCACACAGTGATCTCATCTGATCAGTTCCTGCCTCATTTGGGACGATGACTATACTTTTCCGGTATTACACAGGCCTGCTGTAATGCATAGCCTTATGATGAGACCCATCTCCTTAGAAGGGCAGAGCAGCCCCCATGGCTCCAGAACTCCATACCGGCAACCTACACCCACCCTCTTGCTGGCCTAGGACAGAGGGAGATGCTGGGGTACACACAAGAGGTCAAGACCTGATAGTGAGACTCACCTTCTGTGAAGGCGGGAGCGACCACCATGGTTCCAAAAGCCTCTTCAAATCAGTTGCTGGAGTCTTCTCTGAGAGCAGAGGCAAGTCTTTCCCCTCCAGAGTCTCTTCCAAACTGAGCATCTTTCCCAAATGGTCTGCCTTTTATGCTTCAGTCTCGAGACCACACCTCCAATCCTTCCCAGAACAAGCCCAGACAAACCTCTTCCAGGTTGGGTGTGGTTTCTGCAAAGCAGCTCTGAAATCGGATCTCTTTGTAGTAGTGCATTTCCCTGCTTCAGCTCCATTTTGCCAGGTGTCTTAAGCTTAAGTTTTCCTTCTTGGTCGAAATTGGCTCTGCAAGGGGATGCTTTCTTTGCTATCACAACAATTTCTAGTCAAGGTCAGAAGATGAATCATGCCCTCTAATCCACCAAGTAGATGGCTGATGTCCTGTGGGGAAAAATGAGGTGGAACCTACAGTCTCTTCTCTTGGTGTGTATCAGTACCCAAGTGTACAAAGCATTTTAGTGTAGGTGTGTAAATACACAACTGACTCTCTGATTACTTACAATCACATTTTATTGTGCCACCACCTCCAATGGTGTAACTGCTGAGGAGGTGACTCAATCCCCCTCATCCCGATAATCCCTGATGGATTCCATCTTACTGGTTGGTTGAATGAATAACTCTACATGGTCCATGCCAAGCAAATCCTACTTTCTGGTTGGTTTCTGAGACAAGATCATTACAGTCTACACTGACCTTGAGTTTGTTCTCAGCTTGTGAAGGCTTCAACTCATGAATATTCTGTTGGCTTTCATTTCCTGAACACATAGAAAACAACACACACAAATGGCCAAACACACCCTCCCAAATAGACGCACACATACTCATACCCACACAAACACTCTAACTGCCTATCTTAAGAAAAATTTGTCTTAGTCAATTTTGTATCTCTTTATGAAGCAGCAAAGCCAGATACTGAGTTTCTTTTGGCATTCCTATTAATAGTGAAAGGCATTCAAACCAGATCTTACTTATTTTTTCATGTTATATCCTTACCATTTTCTGGATCAGGTTGCTGCTTTATTTTTTTTTTTATTGTTTTGTTTTTTGGTCTTTTATTTTGTTTTGTTTCGTTTTTGTTTTTGGAGTTTCGAGACAGAGTTTCTCTGTGTAGCCCTGGCTGTCCTGGAACTCACCTTGTAGACCAGGCTGGCCTTGAACTCAGAAATCTGCCTGCCTCTGCCTCTGCCTCTCAAGTGCTGGGATTAAAGGCATGAGCCACCACGCCCAGCACCTGCTCTGTTTTTGATCCACTAAGCTCAAATTGATTTTCTAACTTTATGGTTTGCTCTGTCAATGATGCAATCTTAGGCCTTGCATATTCTCCCAAAGTGTTTTACCTCTGCCATACACCCATAGTCCCCTTCCATTCTTATTTTCAGTCAGGACTTGTCTAAGTTGTCAGAGTGTTCTTGGAGACAAGAACTATAGAGAATGCAAATTGCTTTCTGCCTGCTTTATTAATCCCCTAATGATCCGGGGTTTGAATTTCAGAGGAATGCTCGTTACTTAGATGTTTCCCTGTGTTGAGTCATGGTATATTACAGAAGTCAGCCCATTCTCTTGAAATTACATTTTGTTAATATTATCAGTCTAAGGTGTTTTTCATTGCTCACATAGGATTTCAGAAGACTTGGAAAAACCACAGTGTAGTGTGAAGCAAGTGGGAGGTGGGTGTGAGAGATCTGGTGCCTGTGACCAGTTCTGCAGCTTGCCCCCTTCTAGCATTGCACACAGTGTGAGATGCAAGCCAAGACACTTGCCTTAGTTTTGTGTCTGTCTGTCTGTGTGTGTGTGTGTGTGTGTGTGTGTGTGTGTGTGTGTATTTTTGGTTTTTTGTTTTTGTTTTTGTTTTTTGGTTGTTTTCCAGACAGGCAGGTTGGTCTTGAACACAGAAATCACCCTGATTCTGCCATCTCACTTGCTGGGATTTCAGGTGTGTGCCACCACTGCCTGGATAAGTAGCTCGCCATTTTTGTTTGTTTGTTTGTTTGTTTGTTTGTTTTGGCATGTGGCCTTCCTATTGTGGCCTCTCATGATGGTGTATTGTGAAGCATGTGGGAGTTGGGTGTGAGAATTCTGGTGCCTGTGACCAGTTCTGCAGATTGCCCCCTTCTAGCATTGCACACAATGTGAGAAGCAAGCCAAGATTGTTGGTTTTCTGGGAACAGGGTTAGTCTGTATATCCCAGGCTGGACTTGAACATAGAAATCAGCCTGCCTCTGCCTCCCAATAGCTGGGATAAATGAATGGTGTGTGCCACCACTGCCGGGATAAGTAGCTGATGGTTTTGTTGTGTTGTTTTTGTTTGTTTGTTTGTTTGTTTGTTTGTTTATTTATTTTGGACTGTGGCCTTCCTAATGTGGCCTCTCATGATTTGTCTGGTTTAAACACAGCCACCCAAATGCCTTACATTGGTTGGGATTGTACCTACTTGTCCTCTTCTCCATACCATATCTAATGAGTTCCCTTTCTTTGTATTGAACACTGCTACGTAATTATTTGTTGGGTTCTCCTCTCAAAACTCCCTCCTATATGGTCCTAGAGCAGTGGTTCTCAACTCTCCTGTCATGCTGTCTGAAGCTTTAATACAGGTTTTCATGTTGTGCCGACACCCAAGTATACAACAGTTTCCCATGCTATTCTGTCAGTGTGACTTTGCTACTTTGGGTGAATTGTAAGGTGAGTGAATTTCTGATAGGCAGGATATCTGATATGCAACCCTTCTGAAAGAGTCATTCATCCCCAAGGAGGTTGAAAGCTACAGGTTGAGAACACAATACTAAGTAAGCTTCTGCAACCTGTACTCAAGTTGTGTCTAGTAAGCATTTTTCATTGCCCTGATTGATTATCAACACTCTATATCGTTCAGAGTGGTGTGTTTTCTAAGAGGCACCATTTTCATGCTAATAGCAGGATTTGTCTTCTTCCTGCTTCATAACAGGCTTAAGAAGTACTGGGGCCCTCCTGATCCAAAGGCACACTGAGGCTGATGGAGTCTTTGGCAGAGAGAGACAGGAGCCCAGGCAGTTTAGCAGGCAGACTCTGCAAGTCCCACCTCAGTCTTTTCTATTACTCTTTGATGAGCATCTGATGCCACAGGTGCTGAGCCTCAATCTTTCTCCTGCAATCTCAGACCATGAGTCTAGGGTCAAAGATTTCTTTGGCGCCAATGTCCTCACACCAAAGTCAGGGGAGGTGGAGACTCTCTGAGCAAAAAGAATCCTCATTTCAAACCTTGTGAGTAGCTGGGCGGTGGTGGCACACTCCTTTAATCCCAGTGCTTGGGAGGCAGAGGCAGGTGGATTTCTGATTCTAGGCCAGCTGGTCCACAGAGTGAGTTCCAGGAAAGCCAGGGCTACACAGAGAAACGCTGCCTTGGGGGTCAGGGGGACTAGACAAATAAAAACTTGTGAGTGGTGATCACTGTCTGTCTACACCTGTGAGACCAGTGTTCCTACAAGGTTCACTACACTCTTCAAGAGTATACCATACTCACTTACATTCCTAGAAAAACAAGCAAACAAGAAGGCAGCAATTGTGGAGTAACAGAATTTATTTGGTCCAAGAACTGCCAATTACATACAAAGAAGAACATCTCTAGAGTATGTAGTTCACATTTTTTTGAAAATCTATTTGAAAGGGCAGTCTGCCCAGCAACTTGTTGGCTTAGGGAAAATTGCCAACATTAGGAGCTGCAGGGTGGTGATTTAGTCTCTACCCTGCTCACATTCGAGGAGTTGCAGGAGAGGGTTTGCTGACCTTGGCAAGGTTTCCAGCTTTCTTGTTTTTCAAGTGTACCACCACCCTGGGCAGTTGTTCCCACATCCAAACTATCATTCTTAGAGTCTGCAAAGACGGGCCAGGGCACAGAGGAAAGGGGGATCCCACCTGAAGGGTGAGGCTTTGACCCTGCCTGGGACATAGGTCCAAATCTCTTTTTCCACGGCCCTTGGGTTGTCAGTGTGTCCACAGTGTGTCACTGGGATCCAGTGTGAGTGGGTGAGTGAGTGAGTGAGTGAGTCGGTGGGTGGGTGAGCATTAATTAGCCAGGAAGCAGAAGCCTCTGCCCTTTCTTGCTCTTGTTCTTGTTCTTCTTATCCTTCTCCGATCTCTTTCTCCGTCCCTGAATACAGAGCTGCCCAGTATTCATGGGGTCCTGTGAGGTGAGGAGCCTGTGAGCATTGTGGCAAGGTTGATTCTCCTTGTCTGGCGCATTCCTGCCCCCCTTTGCTGTGTATCTCGGCTGGTGAATCACAATTGCATTGGCTGGCAGAGTGGCATCCAGAATCTGGCGAGCTTTCTGGTGGTTCCGTTCCTGAAGCACTTTCCCCTCCTGTAAGGAGGTTTCTTGGCTTGCTGGGGTCTCCCCTTTTACACAGGGCTCTCCTGCTGCCACTGCTTCTTTGCGAGAGCTTCTCTTCTTGTTCTTTCTCTTCGGGGATTTCTTGGGCTGGCCTTCGGGATCAAGAACCTCACGCACTGTGCCCATGGCCCTGTCAACACTGACCTTTTTGAGGTCGGTCTGCTGCACATAGAAGAGCACATAGGCAGGCTCACTCAGGACAGAAGTCACATCGCACCTGGTGACCTTAGAATCATCCATCTTATACCACTTGCCGTGGCCGGCTTTGACACAACACCAGTAGTGTCCACTGTGACAAGTCAAACCCTCATGGACCAGGACGGCATAGAGGGCATAAGGCAAAGATCTTGCAGTAGGCTGAGACAGGTATGGCTGTAGGTCAAGGAACTCCGGGTAGCTGACTTTTCCGTCCAGCTTGTTAGCCCTGCCACCCGAGAAGCGATTTAACACTAGCAGGAGGACCTTTGGGGCAATGTAAACCTTCAGGGTCTTGGAAGCTGGCATCTTCTCTCTACACCTACCACAGTAGTAAGCGTTCTCCCCACGCAGCTCTTCTGCCCTCACTGTATGCCCCAAGGCTCGCTTCACACTCTGAGCCGAGCTGATATCCAGGGGGATGTCTAGGAAGCGCTCATAGGAATCTGAGGTACCCTGGCAGTGGAGACACTTGATCTGAGACCTCCAGCAGCCTCCAAAAATGTCATGGATCGGGGAGCTGTCCTCCCAGGTGGCTTCCGATGTCTTGGAGCCTCGCAGGCAGGATTGATGCATGGTATTCAAGGTGAACATGAGAAACTCGTGGGCGTCTTCCTGCTTGTGCTTGTGGAAGGCAGAGGTCAACATCTCGGAGGGCTTCATGGCATTCCCCGCGTGGGAGTGGAGGAGACTCTGGGTCACGTGAGCTTCCATACCACACATCTTACAGCCTTGCGGGGAACAACAGGTCTGAGAGTGCTCCCGGGACAGCATGTAGTCGGCAAGAGGTGGTGTGTGTTTCAAGCACTGAAGGGCTGCGTTCAGGTAGCAGCTGTTGCCCGTGTTCTGGAGCCCGGCACTCGGGCCTTGGGGCCTCTGCCAACTCGCACTGTGCTTGCCATTGGCAGATGGCTCCTCTGCCACCTGAGCTCCATCCTGAGGCTGCAGCTCTGGGCCGCCTGGAGAACACGGGGCTGGATCTGCTATGGGACAAGAACACAAAAAGGCTTGGGGGCATGTCAGTGGCCAAACCCTTCAACTTTAGACTCCATTGTAGGAAACCTGACCTAACAATGAACTCGGGAAAAATACCAGGACAGTACCTAGCATTTCTTTCCAACTTACCCCACCCCTCACCCCAAACACAACCTGAACCTAAATCCAGGCCAAAAAGGTTTCCTGGGCCAACAAGAACAGTGTCTACAGGTTATTACCCCAACTGATCTGGACACACAGGTTAAAAGCCCACCCCTTCCCTAAGGACCACCCAGGCAGAGGGAAGCAGACATTCAGTGTATGACAGCCAGCAACCGCCAATATGTTAGAGGCCACACACATTTTCCAATGAGATGCTTGCACACTCACCCACACCCCTCTGCTTGGTGGCTTGGTGCTTACTGTAAAGGGATACATCTCCTGGGTTCATCAGACCCCAAACCTTCCTGTTGGACAGTGGTTCACGGTGGTGCCCTGGCTAGCTTGAATAAATAGGCCACACAGTGATCTCATCTGATCAGTTCCTGCCTCATTTGGGACGATGACTATACTTTTCCGGTATTACACAGGCCTGCTGTAATGCATAGCCTTATGATGAGACCCATCTCCTTAGAAGGGCAGAGCAGCCCCCATGGCTCCAGAACTCCATACCGGCAACCTACACCCACCCTCTTGCTGGCCTAGGACAGAGGGAGATGCTGGGGTACACACAAGAGGTCAAGACCTGATAGTGAGACTCACCTTCTGTGAAGGCGGGAGCGACCACCATGGTTCCAAAAGCCTCTTCAAATCAGTTGCTGGAGTCTTCTCTGAGAGCAGAGGCAAGTCTTTCCCCTCCAGAGTCTCTTCCAAACTGAGCATCTTTCCCAAATGGTCTGCCTTTTATGCTTCAGTCTCGAGACCACACCTCCAATCCTTCCCAGAACAAGCCCAGACAAACCTCTTCCAGGTTGGGTGTGGTTTCTGCAAAGCAGCTCTGAAATCGGATCTCTTTGTAGTAGTGCATTTCCCTGCTTCAGCTCCATTTTGCCAGGTGTCTTAAGCTTAAGTTTTCCTTCTTGGTCGAAATTGGCTCTGCAAGGGGATGCTTTCTTTGCTATCACAACAATTTCTAGTCAAGGTCAGAAGATGAATCATGCCCTCTAATCCACCAAGTAGATGGCTGATGTCCTGTGGGGAAAAATGAGGTGGAACCTACAGTCTCTTCTCTTGGTGTGTATCAGTACCCAAGTGTACAAAGCATTTTAGTGTAGGTGTGTAAATACACAACTGACTCTCTGATTACTTACAATCACATTTTATTGTGCCACCACCTCCAATGGTGTAACTGCTGAGGAGGTGACTCAATCCCCCTCATCCCGATAATCCCTGATGGATTCCATCTTACTGGTTGGTTGAATGAATAACTCTACATGGTCCATGCCAAGCAAATCCTACTTTCTGGTTGGTTTCTGAGACAAGATCATTACAGTCTACACTGACCTTGAGTTTGTTCTCAGCTTGTGAAGGCTTCAACTCATGAATATTCTGTTGGCTTTCATTTCCTGAACACATAGAAAACAACACACACAAATGGCCAAACACACCCTCCCAAATAGACGCACACATACTCATACCCACACAAACACTCTAACTGCCTATCTTAAGAAAAATTTGTCTTAGTCAATTTTGTATCTCTTTATGAAGCAGCAAAGCCAGATACTGAGTTTCTTTTGGCATTCCTATTAATAGTGAAAGGCATTCAAACCAGATCTTACTTATTTTTTCATGTTATATCCTTACCATTTTCTGGATCAGGTTGCTGCTTTATTTTTTTTTTATTGTTTTGTTTTTTGGTCTTTTATTTTGTTTTGTTTCGTTTTTGTTTTTGGAGTTTCGAGACAGAGTTTCTCTGTGTAGCCCTGGCTGTCCTGGAACTCACCTTGTAGACCAGGCTGGCCTTGAACTCAGAAATCTGCCTGCCTCTGCCTCTGCCTCTGCCTCTCAAGTGCTGGGATTAAAGGCATGAGCCACCACGCCCAGCACCTGCTCTGTTTTTGATCCACTCAGCTCAAATTGATTTTCTAACTTTATGGTTTGCTCTGTCAATGATGCAATCTTAGGCCTTGCATATTCTCCCAAAGTGTTTTACCTCTGCCATACACCCATAGTCCCCTTCCATTCTTATTTTCAGTCAGGACTTGTCTAAGTTGTCAGAGTGTTCTTGGAGACAAGAACTATAGAGAATGCAAATTGCTTTCTGCCTGCTTTATTAATCCCCTAATGATCCGGGGTTTGAATTTCAGAGGAATGCTCGTTACTTAGATGTTTCCCTGTGTTGAGTCATGGTATATTACAGAAGTCAGCCCATTCTCTTGAAATTACATTTTGTTAATATTATCAGTCTAAGGTGTTTTTCATTGCTCACATAGGATTTCAGAAGACTTGGAAAAACCACAGTGTAGTGTGAAGCAAGTGGGAGGTGGGTGTGAGAGATCTGGTGCCTGTGACCAGTTCTGCAGCTTGCCCCCTTCTAGCATTGCACACAGTGTGAGATGCAAGCCAAGACACTTGCCTTAGTTTTGTGTCTGTCTGTCTGTGTGTGTGTGTGTGTGTGTGTGTGTGTGTGTGTGTGTGTATTTTTGGTTTTTTGTTTTTGTTTTTGTTTTTTGGTTGTTTTCCAGACAGGCAGGTTGGTCTTGAACACAGAAATCACCCTGATTCTGCCATCTCACTTGCTGGGATTTCAGGTGTGTGCCACCACTGCCTGGATAAGTAGCTCGCCATTTTTGTTTGTTTGTTTGTTTGTTTGTTTGTTTTGGCATGTGGCCTTCCTATTGTGGCCTCTCATGATGGTGTATTGTGAAGCATGTGGGAGTTGGGTGTGAGAATTCTGGTGCCTGTGACCAGTTCTGCAGATTGCCCCCTTCTAGCATTGCACACAATGTGAGAAGCAAGCCAAGATTGTTGGTTTTCTGGGAACAGGGTTAGTCTGTATATCCCAGGCTGGACTTGAACATAGAAATCAGCCTGCCTCTGCCTCCCAATAGCTGGGATAAATGAATGGTGTGTGCCACCACTGCCGGGATAAGTAGCTGATGGTTTTGTTGTGTTGTTTTTGTTTGTTTGTTTGTTTGTTTGTTTATTTATTTATTTTGGACTGTGGCCTTCCTAATGTGGCCTCTCATGATTTGTCTGGTTTAAACACAGCCACCCAAATGCCTTACATTGGTTGGGATTGTACCTACTTGTCCTCTTCTCCATACCATATCTAATGAGTTCCCTTTCTTTGTATTGAACACTGCTACGTAATTATTTGTTGGGTTCTCCTCTCAAAACTCCCTCCTATATGGTCCTAGAGCAGTGGTTCTCAACTCTCCTGTCATGCTGTCTGAAGCTTTAATACAGGTTTTCATGTTGTGCCGACACCCAAGTATACAACAGTTTCCCATGCTATTCTGTCAGTGTGACTTTGCTACTTTGGGTGAATTGTAAGGTGAGTGAATTTCTGATAGGCAGGATATCTGATATGCAACCCTTCTGAAAGAGTCATTCATCCCCAAGGAGGTTGAAAGCTACAGGTTGAGAACACAATACTAAGTAAGCTTCTGCAACCTGTACTCAAGTTGTGTCTAGTAAGCATTTTTCATTGCCCTGATTGATTATCAACACTCTATATCGTTCAGAGTGGTGTGTTTTCTAAGAGGCACCATTTTCATGCTAATAGCAGGATTTGTCTTCTTCCTGCTTCATAACAGGCTTAAGAAGTACTGGGGCCCTCCTGATCCAAAGGCACACTGAGGCTGATGGAGTCTTTGGCAGAGAGAGACAGGAGCCCAGGCAGTTTAGCAGGCAGACTCTGCAAGTCCCACCTCAGTCTTTTCTATTACTCTTTGATGAGCATCTGATGCCACAGGTGCTGAGCCTCAATCTTTCTCCTGCAATCTCAGACCATGAGTCTAGGGTCAAAGATTTCTTTGGCGCCAATGTCCTCACACCAAAGTCAGGGGAGGTGGAGACTCTCTGAGCAAAAAGAATCCTCATTTCAAACCTTGTGAGTAGCTGGGCGGTGGTGGCACACTCCTTTAATCCCAGTGCTTGGGAGGCAGAGGCAGGTGGATTTCTGATTCTAGGCCAGCTGGTCCACAGAGTGAGTTCCAGGAAAGCCAGGGCTACACAGAGAAACGCTGCCTTGGGGGTCAGGGGGACTAGACAAATAAAAACTTGTGAGTGGTGATCACTGTCTGTCTACACCTGTGAGACCAGTGTTCCTACAAGGTTCACTACACTCTTCAAGAGTATACCATACTCACTTACATTCCTAGAAAAACAAGCAAACAAGAAGGCAGCAATTGTGGAGTAACAGAATTTATTTGGTCCAAGAACTGCCAATTACATACAAAGAAGAACATCTCTAGAGTATGTAGTTCACATTTTTTTGAAAATCTATTTGAAAGGGCAGTCTGCCCAGCAACTTGTTGGCTTAGGGAAAATTGCCAACATTAGGAGCTGCAGGGTGGTGATTTAGTCTCTACCCTGCTCACATTCGAGGAGTTGCAGGAGAGGGTTTGCTGACCTTGGCAAGGTTTCCAGCTTTCTTGTTTTTCAAGTGTACCACCACCCTGGGCAGTTGTTCCCACATCCAAACTATCATTCTTAGAGTCTGCAAAGACGGGCCAGGGCACAGAGGAAAGGGGGATCCCACCTGAAGGGTGAGGCTTTGACCCTGCCTGGGACATAGGTCCAAATCTCTTTTTCCACGGCCCTTGGGTTGTCAGTGTGTCCACAGTGTGTCACTGGGATCCAGTGTGAGTGGGTGAGTGAGTGAGTGAGTGAGTCGGTGGGTGGGTGAGCATTAATTAGCCAGGAAGCAGAAGCCTCTGCCCTTTCTTGCTCTTGTTCTTGTTCTTCTTACCCTTCTCCGATCTCTTTCTCCGTCCCTGAATACAGAGCTGCCCAGTATTCATGGGGTCCTGTGAGGTGAGGAGCCTGTGAGCATTGTGGCAAGGTTGATTCTCCTTGTCTGGCGCATTCCTGCCCCCCTTTGCTGTGTATCTCGGCTGGTGAATCACAATTGCATTGGCTGGCAGAGTGGCATCCAGAATCTGGCGAGCTTTCTGGTGGTTCCGTTCCTGAAGCACTTTCCCCTCCTGTAAGGAGGTTTCTTGGCTTGCTGGGGTCTCCCCTTTTACACAGGGCTCTCCTGCTGCCACTGCTTCTTTGCGAGAGCTTCTCTTCTTGTTCTTTCTCTTCGGGGATTTCTTGGGCTGGCCTTCGGGATCAAGAACCTCACGCACTGTGCCCATGGCCCTGTCAACACTGACCTTTTTGAGGTCGGTCTGCTGCACATAGAAGAGCACATAGGCAGGCTCACTCAGGACAGAAGTCACATCGCACCTGGTGACCTTAGAATCATCCATCTTATACCACTTGCCGTGGCCGGCTTTGACACAACACCAGTAGTGTCCACTGTGACAAGTCAAACCCTCATGGACCAGGACGGCATAGAGGGCATAAGGCAAAGATCTTGCAGTAGGCTGAGACAGGTATGGCTGTAGGTCAAGGAACTCCGGGTAGCTGACTTTTCCGTCCAGCTTGTTAGCCCTGCCACCCGAGAAGCGATTTAACACTAGCAGGAGGACCTTTGGGGCAATGTAAACCTTCAGGGTCTTGGAAGCTGGCATCTTCTCTCTACACCTACCACAGTAGTAAGCGTTCTCCCCACGCAGCTCTTCTGCCCTCACTGTATGCCCCAAGGCTCGCTTCACACTCTGAGCCGAGCTGATATCCAGGGGGATGTCTAGGAAGCGCTCATAGGAATCTGAGGTACCCTGGCAGTGGAGACACTTGATCTGAGACCTCCAGCAGCCTCCAAAAATGTCATGGATCGGGGAGCTGTCCTCCCAGGTGGCTTCCAATGTCTTGGAGCCTCGCAGGCAGGATTGATGCATGGTATTCAAGGTGAACATGAGAAACTCGTGGGCGTCTTCCTGCTTGTGCTTGTGGAAGGCAGAGGTCAACATCTCAGAGGGCTTCATGGCATTCCCCGCGTGGGAGTGGAGGAGACTCTGGGTCACGTGAGCTTCCATACCACACATCTTACAGCCTTGCGGGGAACAACAGGTCTGAGAGTGCTCCCGGGACAGCATGTAGTCGGCAAGAGGTGGTGTGTGTGTCAAGCACTGCAGGGCTGCGTTCAGGTAGCAGCTGTTGCCCGTGTTCTGGAGCCCGGCACCCGGGCCTTGGGGCCTCTGCCAACTCGCACTGTGCTTGCCATTGGCAGACGGCTCCTCTGCCACCTGAGCTCCATCCTGAGGCTGCAGCTCTGGGCCGCCTGGAGAACACGGGGCTGGATCTGCTATGGGACAAGAACACAAAAAGGCTTGGGGGCATGTCAGTGGCCAAACCCTTCAACTTTAGACTCCATTGTAGGAAACCTGACCTAACAATGAACTCGGGAAAAATACCAGGACAGTACCTAGCATTTCTTTCCAACTTACCCCACCCCTCACCCCAAACACAACCTGAACCTAAATCCAGGCCAAAAAGGTTTCCTGGGCCAACAAGAACAGTGTCTACAGGTTATTACCCCAACTGATCTGGACACACAGGTTAAAAGCCCACCCCTTCCCTAAGGACCACCCAGGCAGAGGGAAGCAGACATTCAGTGTATGACAGCCAGCAACCGCCAATATGTTAGAGGCCACACACATTTTCCAATGAGATGCTTGCACACTCACCCACACCCCTCTGCTTGGTGGCTTGGTGCTTACTGTAAAGGGATACATCTCCTGGGTTCATCAGACCCCAAACCTTCCTGTTGGACAGTGGTTCACGGTGGTGCCCTGGCTAGCTTGAATAAATAGGCCACACAGTGATCTCATCTGATCAGTTCCTGCCTCATTTGGGACGATGACTATACTTTTCCGGTATTACACAGGCCTGCTGTAATGCATAGCCTTATGATGAGACCCATCTCCTTAGAAGGGCAGAGCAGCCCCCATGGCTCCAGAACTCCATACCGGCAACCTACACCCACCCTCTTGCTGGCCTAGGACAGAGGGAGATGCTGGGGTACACACAAGAGGTCAAGACCTGATAGTGAGACTCACCTTCTGTGAAGGCGGGAGCGACCACCATGGTTCCAAAAGCCTCTTCAAATCAGTTGCTGGAGTCTTCTCTGAGAGCAGAGGCAAGTCTTTCCCCTCCAGAGTCTCTTCCAAACTGAGCATCTTTCCCAAATGGTCTGCCTTTTATGCTTCAGTCTCGAGACCACACCTCCAATCCTTCCCAGAACAAGCCCAGACAAACCTCTTCCAGGTTGGGGTGGTTTCTGCAAAGCAGCTCTGAAATCGGATCTCTTTGTAGTAGTGCATTTCCCTGCTTCAGCTCCATTTTGCCAGGTGTCTTAAGCTTAAGTTTTCCTTCTTGGTCGAAATTGGCTCTGCAAGGGGATGCTTTCTTTGCTATCACAACAATTTCTAGTCAAGGTCAGAAGATGAATCATGCCCTCTAATCCACCAAGTAGATGGCTGATGTCCTGTGGGGAAAAATGAGGTGGAACCTACAGTCTCTTCTCTTGGTGTGTATCAGTACCCAAGTGTACAAAGCATTTTAGTGTAGGTGTGTAAATACACAACTGACTCTCTGATTACTTACAATCACATTTTATTGTGCCACCACCTCCAATGGTGTAACTGCTGAGGAGGTGACTCAATCCCCCTCATCCCGATAATCCCTGATGGATTCCATCTTACTGGTTGGTTGAATGAATAACTCTACATGGTCCATGCCAAGCAAATCCTACTTTCTGGTTGGTTTCTGAGACAAGATCATTACAGTCTACACTGACCTTGAGTTTGTTCTCAGCTTGTGAAGGCTTCAACTCATGAATATTCTGTTGGCTTTCATTTCCTGAACACATAGAAAACAACACACACAAATGGCCAAACACACCCTCCCAAATAGACGCACACATACTCATACCCACACAAACACTCTAACTGCCTATCTTAAGAAAAATTTGTCTTAGTCAATTTTGTATCTCTTTATGAAGCAGCAAAGCCAGATACTGAGTTTCTTTTGGCATTCCTATTAATAGTGAAAGGCATTCAAACCAGATCTTACTTATTTTTTCATGTTATATCCTTACCATTTTCTGGATCAGGTTGCTGCTTTATTTTTTTTTTATTGTTTTGTTTTTTGGTCTTTTATTTTGTTTTGTTTCGTTTTTGTTTTTGGAGTTTCGAGACAGAGTTTCTCTGTGTAGCCCTGGCTGTCCTGGAACTCACCTTGTAGACCAGGCTGGCCTTGAACTCAGAAATCTGCCTGCCTCTGCCTCTGCCTCTCAAGTGCTGGGATTAAAGGCATGAGCCACCACGCCCAGCACCTGCTCTGTTTTTGATCCACTAAGCTCAAATTGATTTTCTAACTTTATGGTTTGCTCTGTCAATGATGCAATCTTAGGCCTTGCATATTCTCCCAAAGTGTTTTACCTCTGCCATACACCCATAGTCCCCTTCCATTCTTATTTTCAGTCAGGACTTGTCTAAGTTGTCAGAGTGTTCTTGGAGACAAGAACTATAGAGAATGCAAATTGCTTTCTGCCTGCTTTATTAATCCCCTAATGATCCGGGGTTTGAATTTCAGAGGAATGCTCGTTACTTAGATGTTTCCCTGTGTTGAGTCATGGTATATTACAGAAGTCAGCCCATTCTCTTGAAATTACATTTTGTTAATATTATCAGTCTAAGGTGTTTTTCATTGCTCACATAGGATTTCAGAAGACTTGGAAAAACCACAGTGTAGTGTGAAGCAAGTGGGAGGTGGGTGTGAGAGATCTGGTGCCTGTGACCAGTTCTGCAGCTTGCCCCCTTCTAGCATTGCACACAGTGTGAGATGCAAGCCAAGACACTTGCCTTAGTTTTGTGTCTGTCTGTCTGTGTGTGTGTGTGTGTGTGTGTGTGTGTGTGTGTGTGTATTTTTGGTTTTTTGTTTTTGTTTTTGTTTTTTGGTTGTTTTCCAGACAGGCAGGTTGGTCTTGAACACAGAAATCACCCTGATTCTGCCATCTCACTTGCTGGGATTTCAGGTGTGTGCCACCACTGCCTGGATAAGTAGCTCGCCATTTTTGTTTGTTTGTTTGTTTGTTTGTTTGTTTTGGCATGTGGCCTTCCTATTGTGGCCTCTCATGATGGTGTATTGTGAAGCATGTGGGAGTTGGGTGTGAGAATTCTGGTGCCTGTGACCAGTTCTGCAGATTGCCCCCTTCTAGCATTGCACACAATGTGAGAAGCAAGCCAAGATTGTTGGTTTTCTGGGAACAGGGTTAGTCTGTATATCCCAGGCTGGACTTGAACATAGAAATCAGCCTGCCTCTGCCTCCCAATAGCTGGGATAAATGAATGGTGTGTGCCACCACTGCCGGGATAAGTAGCTGATGGTTTTGTTGTGTTGTTTTTGTTTGTTTGTTTGTTTGTTTGTTTGTTTATTTATTTTGGACTGTGGCCTTCCTAATGTGGCCTCTCATGATTTGTCTGGTTTAAACACAGCCACCCAAATGCCTTACATTGGTTGGGATTGTACCTACTTGTCCTCTTCTCCATACCATATCTAATGAGTTCCCTTTCTTTGTATTGAACACTGCTACGTAATTATTTGTTGGGTTCTCCTCTCAAAACTCCCTCCTATATGGTCCTAGAGCAGTGGTTCTCAACTCTCCTGTCATGCTGTCTGAAGCTTTAATACAGGTTTTCATGTTGTGCCGACACCCAAGTATACAACAGTTTCCCATGCTATTCTGTCAGTGTGACTTTGCTACTTTGGGTGAATTGTAAGGTGAGTGAATTTCTGATAGGCAGGATATCTGATATGCAACCCTTCTGAAAGAGTCATTCATCCCCAAGGAGGTTGAAAGCTACAGGTTGAGAACACAATACTAAGTAAGCTTCTGCAACCTGTACTCAAGTTGTGTCTAGTAAGCATTTTTCATTGCCCTGATTGATTATCAACACTCTATATCGTTCAGAGTGGTGTGTTTTCTAAGAGGCACCATTTTCATGCTAATAGCAGGATTTGTCTTCTTCCTGCTTCATAACAGGCTTAAGAAGTACTGGGGCCCTCCTGATCCAAAGGCACACTGAGGCTGATGGAGTCTTTGGCAGAGAGAGACAGGAGCCCAGGCAGTTTAGCAGGCAGACTCTGCAAGTCCCACCTCAGTCTTTTCTATTACTCTTTGATGAGCATCTGATGCCACAGGTGCTGAGCCTCAATCTTTCTCCTGCAATCTCAGACCATGAGTCTAGGGTCAAAGATTTCTTTGGCGCCAATGTCCTCACACCAAAGTCAGGGGAGGTGGAGACTCTCTGAGCAAAAAGAATCCTCATTTCAAACCTTGTGAGTAGCTGGGCGGTGGTGGCACACTCCTTTAATCCCAGTGCTTGGGAGGCAGAGGCAGGTGGATTTCTGATTCTAGGCCAGCTGGTCCACAGAGTGAGTTCCAGGAAAGCCAGGGCTACACAGAGAAACGCTGCCTTGGGGGTCAGGGGGACTAGACAAATAAAAACTTGTGAGTGGTGATCACTGTCTGTCTACACCTGTGAGACCAGTGTTCCTACAAGGTTCACTACACTCTTCAAGAGTATACCATACTCACTTACATTCCTAGAAAAACAAACAAACAAGAAGGCAGCAATTGTGGAGTAACAGAATTTATTTGGTCCAAGAACTGCCAATTACATACAAAGAAGAACATCTCTAGAGTATGTAGTTCACATTTTTTTGAAAATCTATTTGAAAGGGCAGTCTGCCCAGCAACTTGTTGGCTTAGGGAAAATTGCCAACATTAGGAGCTGCAGGGTGGTGATTTAGTCTCTACCCTGCTCACATTCGAGGAGTTGCAGGAGAGGGTTTGCTGACCTTGGCAAGGTTTCCAGCTTTCTTGTTTTTCAAGTGTACCACCACCCTGGGCAGTTGTTCCCACATCCAAACTATCATTCTTAGAGTCTGCAAAGACGGGCCAGGGCACAGAGGAAAGGGGGATCCCACCTGAAGGGTGAGGCTTTGACCCTGCCTGGGACATAGGTCCAAATCTCTTTTTCCACGGCCCTTGGGTTGTCAGTGTGTCCACAGTGTGTCACTGGGATCCAGTGTGAGTGGGTGAGTGAGTGAGTGAGTGAGTCGGTGGGTGGGTGAGCATTAATTAGCCAGGAAGCAGAAGCCTCTGCCCTTTCTTGCTCTTGTTCTTGTTCTTCTTACCCTTCTCCGATCTCTTTCTCCGTCCCTGAATACAGAGCTGCCCAGTATTCATGGGGTCCTGTGAGGTGAGGAGCCTGTGAGCATTGTGGCAAGGTTGATTCTCCTTGTCTGGCGCATTCCTGCCCCCCTTTGCTGTGTATCTCGGCTGGTGAATCACAATTGCATTGGCTGGCAGAGTGGCATCCAGAATCTGGCGAGCTTTCTGGTGGTTCCGTTCCTGAAGCACTTTCCCCTCCTGTAAGGAGGTTTCTTGGCTTGCTGGGGTCTCCCCTTTTACACAGGGCTCTCCTGCTGCCACTGCTTCTTTGCGAGAGCTTCTCTTCTTGTTCTTTCTCTTCGGGGATTTCTTGGGCTGGCCTTCGGGATCAAGAACCTCACGCACTGTGCCCATGGCCCTGTCAACACTGACCTTTTTGAGGTCGGTCTGCTGCACATAGAAGAGCACATAGGCAGGCTCACTCAGGACAGAAGTCACATCGCACCTGGTGACCTTAGAATCATCCATCTTATACCACTTGCCGTGGCCGGCTTTGACACAACACCAGTAGTGTCCACTGTGACAAGTCAAACCCTCATGGACCAGGACGGCATAGAGGGCATAAGGCAAAGATCTTGCAGTAGGCTGAGACAGGTATGGCTGTAGGTCAAGGAACTCCGGGTAGCTGACTTTTCCGTCCAGCTTGTTAGCCCTGCCACCCGAGAAGCGATTTAACACTAGCAGGAGGACCTTTGGGGCAATGTAAACCTTCAGGGTCTTGGAAGCTGGCATCTTCTCTCTACACCTACCACAGTAGTAAGCATTCTCCCCACGCAGCTCTTCTGCCCTCACTGTATGCCCCAAGGCTCGCTTCACACTCTGAGCCGAGCTGATATCCAGGGGGATGTCTAGGAAGCGCTCATAGGAATCTGAGGTACCCTGGCAGTGGAGACACTTGATCTGAGACCTCCAGCAGCCTCCAAAAATGTCATGGATCGGGGAGCTGTCCTCCCAGGTGGCTTCCGATGTCTTGGAGCCTCGCAGGCAGGATTGATGCATGGTATTCAAGGTGAACATGAGAAACTCGTGGGCGTCTTCCTGCTTGTGCTTGTGGAAGGCAGAGGTCAACATCTCGGAGGGCTTCATGGCATTCCCCGCGTGGGAGTGGAGGAGACTCTGGGTCACGTGAGCTTCCATACCACACATCTTACAGCCTTGCGGGGAACAACAGGTCTGAGAGTGCTCCCGGGACAGCATGTAGTCGGCAAGAGGTGGTGTGTGTGTCAAGCACTGCAGGGCTGCGTTCAGGTAGCAGCTGTTGCCCGTGTTCTGGAGCCCGGCACCCGGGCCTTGGGGCCTCTGCCAACTCGCACTGTGCTTGCCATTGGCAGACGGCTCCTCTGCCACCTGAGCTCCATCCTGAGGCTGCAGCTCTGGGCCGCCTGGAGAACACGGGGCTGGATCTGCTATGGGACAAGAACACAAAAAGGCTTGGGGGCATGTCAGTGGCCAAACCCTTCAACTTTAGACTCCATTGTAGGAAACCTGACCTAACAATGAACTCGGGAAAAATACCAGGACAGTACCTAGCATTTCTTTCCAACTTACCCCACCCCTCACCCCAAACACAACCTGAACCTAAATCCAGGCCAAAAAGGTTTCCTGGGCCAACAAGAACAGTGTCTACAGGTTATTACCCCAACTGATCTGGACACACAGGTTAAAAGCCCACCCCTTCCCTAAGGACCACCCAGGCAGAGGGAAGCAGACATTCAGTGTATGACAGCCAGCAACCGCCAATATGTTAGAGGCCACACACATTTTCCAATGAGATGCTTGCACACTCACCCACACCCCTCTGCTTGGTGGCTTGGTGCTTACTGTAAAGGGATACATCTCCTGGGTTCATCAGACCCCAAACCTTCCTGTTGGACAGTGGTTCACGGTGGTGCCCTGGCTAGCTTGAATAAATAGGCCACACAGTGATCTCATCTGATCAGTTCCTGCCTCATTTGGGACGATGACTATACTTTTCCGGTATTACACAGGCCTGCTGTAATGCATAGCCTTATGATGAGACCCATCTCCTTAGAAGGGCAGAGCAGCCCCCATGGCTCCAGAACTCCATACCGGCAACCTACACCCACCCTCTTGCTGGCCTAGGACAGAGGGAGATGCTGGGGTACACACAAGAGGTCAAGACCTGATAGTGAGACTCACCTTCTGTGAAGGCGGGAGCGACCACCATGGTTCCAAAAGCCTCTTCAAATCAGTTGCTGGAGTCTTCTCTGAGAGCAGAGGCAAGTCTTTCCCCTCCAGAGTCTCTTCCAAACTGAGCATCTTTCCCAAATGGTCTGCCTTTTATGCTTCAGTCTCGAGACCACACCTCCAATCCTTCCCAGAACAAGCCCAGACAAACCTCTTCCAGGTTGGGTGTGGTTTCTGCAAAGCAGCTCTGAAATCGGATCTCTTTGTAGTAGTGCATTTCCCTGCTTCAGCTCCATTTTGCCAGGTGTCTTAAGCTTAAGTTTTCCTTCTTGGTCGAAATTGGCTCTGCAAGGGGATGCTTTCTTTGCTATCACAACAATTTCTAGTCAAGGTCAGAAGATGAATCATGCCCTCTAATCCACCAAGTAGATGGCTGATGTCCTGTGGGGAAAAATGAGGTGGAACCTACAGTCTCTTCTCTTGGTGTGTATCAGTACCCAAGTGTACAAAGCATTTTAGTGTAGGTGTGTAAATACACAACTGACTCTCTGATTACTTACAATCACATTTTATTGTGCCACCACCTCCAATGGTGTAACTGCTGAGGAGGTGACTCAATCCCCCTCATCCCGATAATCCCTGATGGATTCCATCTTACTGGTTGGTTGAATGAATAACTCTACATGGTCCATGCCAAGCAAATCCTACTTTCTGGTTGGTTTCTGAGACAAGATCATTACAGTCTACACTGACCTTGAGTTTGTTCTCAGCTTGTGAAGGCTTCAACTCATGAATATTCTGTTGGCTTTCATTTCCTGAACACATAGAAAACAACACACACAAATGGCCAAACACACCCTCCCAAATAGACGCACACATACTCATACCCACACAAACACTCTAACTGCCTATCTTAAGAAAAATTTGTCTTAGTCAATTTTGTATCTCTTTATGAAGCAGCAAAGCCAGATACTGAGTTTCTTTTGGCATTCCTATTAATAGTGAAAGGCATTCAAACCAGATCTTACTTATTTTTTCATGTTATATCCTTACCATTTTCTGGATCAGGTTGCTGCTTTATTTTTTTTTTATTGTTTTGTTTTTTGGTCTTTTATTTTGTTTTGTTTCGTTTTTGTTTTTGGAGTTTCGAGACAGAGTTTCTCTGTGTAGCCCTGGCTGTCCTGGAACTCACCTTGTAGACCAGGCTGGCCTTGAACTCAGAAATCTGCCTGCCTCTGCCTCTGCCTCTCAAGTGCTGGGATTAAAGGCATGAGCCACCACGCCCAGCACCTGCTCTGTTTTTGATCCACTAAGCTCAAATTGATTTTCTAACTTTATGGTTTGCTCTGTCAATGATGCAATCTTAGGCCTTGCATATTCTCCCAAAGTGTTTTACCTCTGCCATACACCCATAGTCCCCTTCCATTCTTATTTTCAGTCAGGACTTGTCTAAGTTGTCAGAGTGTTCTTGGAGACAAGAACTATAGAGAATGCAAATTGCTTTCTGCCTGCTTTATTAATCCCCTAATGATCCGGGGTTTGAATTTCAGAGGAATGCTCGTTACTTAGATGTTTCCCTGTGTTGAGTCATGGTATATTACAGAAGTCAGCCCATTCTCTTGAAATTACATTTTGTTAATATTATCAGTCTAAGGTGTTTTTCATTGCTCACATAGGATTTCAGAAGACTTGGAAAAACCACAGTGTAGTGTGAAGCAAGTGGGAGGTGGGTGTGAGAGATCTGGTGCCTGTGACCAGTTCTGCAGCTTGCCCCCTTCTAGCATTGCACACAGTGTGAGATGCAAGCCAAGACACTTGCCTTAGTTTTGTGTCTGTCTGTGTGTGTGTGTGTGTGTGTGTGTGTGTGTGTGTGTGTGTATTTTTGGTTTTTTGTTTTTGTTTTTGTTTTTTGGTTGTTTTCCAGACAGGCAGGTTGGTCTTGAACACAGAAATCACCCTGATTCTGCCATCTCACTTGCTGGGATTTCAGGTGTGTGCCACCACTGCCTGGATAAGTAGCTCGCCATTTTTGTTTGTTTGTTTGTTTGTTTGTTTGTTTGTTTTGGCATGTGGCCTTCCTATTGTGGCCTCTCATGATGGTGTATTGTGAAGCATGTGGGAGTTGGGTGTGAGAATTCTGGTGCCTGTGACCAGTTCTGCAGATTGCCCCCTTCTAGCATTGCACACAATGTGAGAAGCAAGCCAAGATTGTTGGTTTTCTGGGAACAGGGTTAGTCTGTATATCCCAGGCTGGACTTGAACATAGAAATCAGCCTGCCTCTGCCTCCCAATAGCTGGGATAAATGAATGGTGTGTGCCACCACTGCCGGGATAAGTAGCTGATGGTTTTGTTGTGTTGTTTTTGTTTGTTTGTTTGTTTGTTTGTTTATTTATTTATTTTGGACTGTGGCCTTCCTAATGTGGCCTCTCATGATTTGTCTGGTTTAAACACAGCCACCCAAATGCCTTACATTGGTTGGGATTGTACCTACTTGTCCTCTTCTCCATACCATATCTAATGAGTTCCCTTTCTTTGTATTGAACACTGCTACGTAATTATTTGTTGGGTTCTCCTCTCAAAACTCCCTCCTATATGGTCCTAGAGCAGTGGTTCTCAACTCTCCTGTCATGCTGTCTGAAGCTTTAATACAGGTTTTCATGTTGTGCCGACACCCAAGTATACAACAGTTTCCCATGCTATTCTGTCAGTGTGACTTTGCTACTTTGGGTGAATTGTAAGGTGAGTGAATTTCTGATAGGCAGGATATCTGATATGCAACCCTTCTGAAAGAGTCATTCATCCCCAAGGAGGTTGAAAGCTACAGGTTGAGAACACAATACTAAGTAAGCTTCTGCAACCTGTACTCAAGTTGTGTCTAGTAAGCATTTTTCATTGCCCTGATTGATTATCAACACTCTATATCGTTCAGAGTGGTGTGTTTTCTAAGAGGCACCATTTTCATGCTAATAGCAGGATTTGTCTTCTTCCTGCTTCATAACAGGCTTAAGAAGTACTGGGGCCCTCCTGATCCAAAGGCACACTGAGGCTGATGGAGTCTTTGGCAGAGAGAGACAGGAGCCCAGGCAGTTTAGCAGGCAGACTCTGCAAGTCCCACCTCAGTCTTTTCTATTACTCTTTGATGAGCATCTGATGCCACAGGTGCTGAGCCTCAATCTTTCTCCTGCAATCTCAGACCATGAGTCTAGGGTCAAAGATTTCTTTGGCGCCAATGTCCTCACACCAAAGTCAGGGGAGGTGGAGACTCTCTGAGCAAAAAGAATCCTCATTTCAAACCTTGTGAGTAGCTGGGCGGTGGTGGCACACTCCTTTAATCCCAGTGCTTGGGAGGCAGAGGCAGGTGGATTTCTGATTCTAGGCCAGCTGGTCCACAGAGTGAGTTCCAGGAAAGCCAGGGCTACACAGAGAAACGCTGCCTTGGGGGTCAGGGGGACTAGACAAATAAAAACTTGTGAGTGGTGATCACTGTCTGTCTACACCTGTGAGACCAGTGTTCCTACAAGGTTCACTACACTCTTCAAGAGTATACCATACTCACTTACATTCCTAGAAAAACAAACAAACAAGAAGGCAGCAATTGTGGAGTAACAGAATTTATTTGGTCCAAGAACTGCCAATTACATACAAAGAAGAACATCTCTAGAGTATGTAGTTCACATTTTTTTGAAAATCTATTTGAAAGGGCAGTCTGCCCAGCAACTTGTTGGCTTAGGGAAAATTGCCAACATTAGGAGCTGCAGGGTGGTGATTTAGTCTCTACCCTGCTCACATTCGAGGAGTTGCAGGAGAGGGTTTGCTGACCTTGGCAAGGTTTCCAGCTTTCTTGTTTTTCAAGTGTACCACCACCCTGGGCAGTTGTTCCCACATCCAAACTATCATTCTTAGAGTCTGCAAAGACGGGCCAGGGCACAGAGGAAAGGGGGATCCCACCTGAAGGGTGAGGCTTTGACCCTGCCTGGGACATAGGTCCAAATCTCTTTTTCCACGGCCCTTGGGTTGTCAGTGTGTCCACAGTGTGTCACTGGGATCCAGTGTGAGTGGGTGAGTGAGTGAGTGAGTGAGTCGGTGGGTGGGTGAGCATTAATTAGCCAGGAAGCAGAAGCCTCTGCCCTTTCTTGCTCTTGTTCTTGTTCTTCTTACCCTTCTCCGATCTCTTTCTCCGTCCCTGAATACAGAGCTGCCCAGTATTCATGGGGTCCTGTGAGGTGAGGAGCCTGTGAGCATTGTGGCAAGGTTGATTCTCCTTGTCTGGCGCATTCCTGCCCCCCTTTGCTGTGTATCTCGGCTGGTGAATCACAATTGCATTGGCTGGCAGAGTGGCATCCAGAATCTGGCGAGCTTTCTGGTGGTTCCGTTCCTGAAGCACTTTCCCCTCCTGTAAGGAGGTTTCTTGGCTTGCTGGGGTCTCCCCTTTTACACAGGGCTCTCCTGCTGCCACTGCTTCTTTGCGAGAGCTTCTCTTCTTGTTCTTTCTCTTCGGGGATTTCTTGGGCTGGCCTTCGGGATCAAGAACCTCACGCACTGTGCCCATGGCCCTGTCAACACTGACCTTTTTGAGGTCGGTCTGCTGCACATAGAAGAGCACATAGGCAGGCTCACTCAGGACAGAAGTCACATCGCACCTGGTGACCTTAGAATCATCCATCTTATACCACTTGCCGTGGCCGGCTTTGACACAACACCAGTAGTGTCCACTGTGACAAGTCAAACCCTCATGGACCAGGACGGCATAGAGGGCATAAGGCAAAGATCTTGCAGTAGGCTGAGACAGGTATGGCTGTAGGTCAAGGAACTCCGGGTAGCTGACTTTTCCGTCCAGCTTGTTAGCCCTGCCACCCGAGAAGCGATTTAACACTAGCAGGAGGACCTTTGGGGCAATGTAAACCTTCAGGGTCTTGGAAGCTGGCATCTTCTCTCTACACCTACCACAGTAGTAAGCGTTCTCCCCACGCAGCTCTTCTGCCCTCACTGTATGCCCCAAGGCTCGCTTCACACTCTGAGCCGAGCTGATATCCAGGGGGATGTCTAGGAAGCGCTCATAGGAATCTGAGGTACCCTGGCAGTGGAGACACTTGATCTGAGACCTCCAGCAGCCTCCAAAAATGTCATGGATCGGGGAGCTGTCCTCCCAGGTGGCTTCCGATGTCTTGGAGCCTCGCAGGCAGGATTGATGCATGGTATTCAAGGTGAACATGAGAAACTCGTGGGCGTCTTCCTGCTTGTGCTTGTGGAAGGCAGAGGTCAACATCTCGGAGGGCTTCATGGCATTCCCCGCGTGGGAGTGGAGGAGACTCTGGGTCACGTGAGCTTCCATAGCACACATCTTACAGCCTTGCGGGGAACAACAGGTCTGAGAGTGCTCCCGGGACAGCATGTAGTCGGCAAGAGGTGGTGTGTGTGTCAAGCACTGCAGGGCTGCGTTCAGGTAGCAGCTGTTGCCCGTGTTCTGGAGCCCGGCACCCGGGCCTTGGGGCCTCTGCCAACTCGCACTGTGCTTGCCATTGGCAGACGGCTCCTCTGCCACCTGAGCTACATCCTGAGGCTGCAGCTCTGGGCCGCCTGGAGAACACGGGGCTGGATCTGCTATGGGACAAGAACACAAAAAGGCTTGGGGGCATGTCAGTGGCCAAACCCTTCAACTTTAGACTCCATTGTAGGAAACCTGACCTAACAATGAACTCGGGAAAAATACCAGGACAGTACCTAGCATTTCTTTCCAACTTACCCCACCCCTCACCCCAAACACAACCTGAACCTAAATCCAGGCCAAAAAGGTTCCTGGGCCAACAAGAACAGTGTCTACAGGTTATTACCCCAACTGATCTGGACACACAGGTTAAAAGCCCACCCCTTCCCTAAGGACCACCCAGGCAGAGGGAAGCAGACATTCAGTGTATGACAGCCAGCAACCGCCAATATGTTAGAGGCCACACACATTTTCCAATGAGATGCTTGCACACTCACCCACACCCCTCTGCTTGGTGGCTTGGTGCTTACTGTAAAGGGATACATCTCCTGGGTTCATCAGACCCCAAACCTTCCTGTTGGACAGTGGTTCACGGTGGTGCCCTGGCTAGCTTGAATAAATAGGCCACACAGTGATCTCATCTGATCAGTTCCTGCCTGATTTGGGACGATGACTATACTTTTCCGGTATTACACAGGCCTGCTGTAATGCATAGCCTTATGATGAGACCCATCTCCTTAGAAGGGCAGAGCAGCCCCCATGGCTCCAGAACTCCATACCGGCAACCTACACCCACCCTCTTGCTGGCCTAGGACAGAGGGAGATGCTGGGGTACACACAAGAGGTCAAGACCTGATAGTGAGACTCACCTTCTGTGAAGGCGGGAGCGACCACCATGGTTCCAAAAGCCTCTTCAAATCAGTTGCTGGAGTCTTCTCTGAGAGCAGAGGCAAGTCTTTCCCCTCCAGAGTCTCTTCCAAACTGAGCATCTTTCCCAAATGGTCTGCCTTTTATGCTTCAGTCTCGAGACCACACCTCCAATCCTTCCCAGAACAAGCCCAGACAAACCTCTTCCAGGTTGGGTGTGGTTTCTGCAAAGCAGCTCTGAAATCGGATCTCTTTGTAGTAGTGCATTTCCCTGCTTCAGCTCCATTTTGCCAGGTGTCTTAAGCTTAAGTTTTCCTTCTTGGTCGAAATTGGCTCTGCAAGGGGATGCTTTCTTTGCTATCACAACAATTTCTAGTCAAGGTCAGAAGATGAATCATGCCCTCTAATCCACCAAGTAGATGGCTGATGTCCTGTGGGGAAAAATGAGGTGGAACCTACAGTCTCTTCTCTTGGTGTGTATCAGTACCCAAGTGTACAAAGCATTTTAGTGTAGGTGTGTAAATACACAACTGACTCTCTGATTACTTACAATCACATTTTATTGTGCCACCACCTCCAATGGTGTAACTGCTGAGGAGGTGACTCAATCCCCCTCATCCCGATAATCCCTGATGGATTCCATCTTACTGGTTGGTTGAATGAATAACTCTACATGGTCCATGCCAAGCAAATCCTACTTTCTGGTTGGTTTCTGAGACAAGATCATTACAGTCTACACTGACCTTGAGTTTGTTCTCAGCTTGTGAAGGCTTCAACTCATGAATATTCTGTTGGCTTTCATTTCCTGAACACATAGAAAACAACACACACAAATGGCCAAACACACCCTCCCAAATAGACGCACACATACTCATACCCACACAAACACTCTAACTGCCTATCTTAAGAAAAATTTGTCTTAGTCAATTTTGTATCTCTTTATGAAGCAGCAAAGCCAGATACTGAGTTTCTTTTGGCATTCCTATTAATAGTGAAAGGCATTCAAACCAGATCTTACTTATTTTTTCATGTTATATCCTTACCATTTTCTGGATCAGGTTGCTGCTTTATTTTTTTTTTATTGTTTTGTTTTTTGGTCTTTTATTTTGTTTTGTTTCGTTTTTGTTTTTGGAGTTTCGAGACAGAGTTTCTCTGTGTAGCCCTGGCTGTCCTGGAACTCACCTTGTAGACCAGGCTGGCCTTGAACTCAGAAATCTGCCTGCCTCTGCCTCTGCCTCTCAAGTGCTGGGATTAAAGGCATGAGCCACCACGCCCAGCACCTGCTCTGTTTTTGATCCACTAAGCTCAAATTGATTTTCTAACTTTATGGTTTGCTCTGTCAATGATGCAATCTTAGGCCTTGCATATTCTCCCAAAGTGTTTTACCTCTGCCATACACCCATAGTCCCCTTCCATTCTTATTTTCAGTCAGGACTTGTCTAAGTTGTCAGAGTGTTCTTGGAGACAAGAACTATAGAGAATGCAAATTGCTTTCTGCCTGCTTTATTAATCCCCTAATGATCCGGGGTTTGAATTTCAGAGGAATGCTCGTTACTTAGATGTTTCCCTGTGTTGAGTCATGGTATATTACAGAAGTCAGCCCATTCTCTTGAAATTACATTTTGTTAATATTATCAGTCTAAGGTGTTTTTCATTGCTCACATAGGATTTCAGAAGACTTGGAAAAACCACAGTGTAGTGTGAAGCAAGTGGGAGGTGGGTGTGAGAGATCTGGTGCCTGTGACCAGTTCTGCAGCTTGCCCCCTTCTAGCATTGCACACAGTGTGAGATGCAAGCCAAGACACTTGCCTTAGTTTTGTGTCTGTCTGTCTGTGTGTGTGTGTGTGTGTGTGTGTGTGTGTGTGTGTGTATTTTTGGTTTTTTGTTTTTGTTTTTGTTTTTTGGTTGTTTTCCAGACAGGCAGGTTGGTCTTGAACACAGAAATCACCCTGATTCTGCCATCTCACTTGCTGGGATTTCAGGTGTGTGCCACCACTGCCTGGATAAGTAGCTCGCCATTTTTGTTTGTTTGTTTGTTTGTTTGTTTGTTTGTTTTGGCATGTGGCCTTCCTATTGTGGCCTCTCATGATGGTGTATTGTGAAGCATGTGGGAGTTGGGTGTGAGAATTCTGGTGCCTGTGACCAGTTCTGCAGATTGCCCCCTTCTAGCATTGCACACAATGTGAGAAGCAAGCCAAGTTTTTTGGTTTTCTGGGAACAGGGTTAGTCTGTATATCCCAGGCTGGACTTGAACACAGAAATCAGCCTGCCTCTGCCTCCCAATAGCTGGGATAAATGAATGGTGTGTGCCACCACTGCCGCGATAAGTAGCTGATGGTTTTGTTGTGTTGTTTTTGTTTGTTTGTTTGTTTGTTTGTTTATTTATTTATTTTGGACTGTGGCCTTCCTAATGTGGCCTCTCATGATTTGTCTGGTTTAAACACAGCCACCCAAATGCCTTACATTGGTTGGGATTGTACCTACTTGTCCTCTTCTCCATACCATATCTAATGAGTTCCCTTTCTTTGTTTTGAACACTGCTACGTAATTATTTGTTGGGTTCTCCTCTCAAAACTCCCTCCTATATGGTCCTAGAGCAGTGGTTCTCAACTCTCCTGTCATGCTGTCTGAAGCTTTAATACAGGTTTTCATGTTGTGCCGACACCCAAGTATACAACAGTTTCCCATGCTATTCTGTCAGTGTGACTTTGCTACTTTGGGTGAATTGTAAGGTGAGTGAATTTCTGATAGGCAGGATATCTGATATGCAACCCTTCTGAAAGAGTCATTCATCCCCAAGGAGGTTGAAAGCTACAGGTTGAGAACACAATACTAAGTAAGCTTCTGCAACCTGTACTCAAGTTGTGTCTAGTAAGCATTTTTCATTGCCCTGATTGATTATCAACACTCTATATCGTTCAGAGTGGTGTGTTTTCTAAGAGGCACCATTTTCATGCTAATAGCAGGATTTGTCTTCTTCCTGCTTCATAACAGGCTTAAGAAGTACTGGGGCCCTCCTGATCCAAAGGCACACTGAGGCTGATGGAGTCTTTGGCAGAGAGAGACAGGAGCCCAGGCAGTTTAGCAGGCAGACTCTGCAAGTCCCACCTCAGTCTTTTCTATTACTCTTTGATGAGCATCTGATGCCACAGGTGCTGAGCCTCAATCTTTCTCCTGCAATCTCAGACCATGAGTCTAGGGTCAAAGATTTCTTTGGCGCCAATGTCCTCACACCAAAGTCAGGGGAGGTGGAGACTCTCTGAGCAAAAAGAATCCTCATTTCAAACCTTGTGAGTAGCTGGGCGGTGGTGGCACACTCCTTTAATCCCAGTGCTTGGGAGGCAGAGGCAGGTGGATTTCTGATTCTAGGCCAGCTGGTCCACAGAGTGAGTTCCAGGAAAGCCAGGGCTACACAGAGAAACGCTGCCTTGGGGGTCAGGGGGACTAGACAAATAAAAACTTGTGAGTGGTGATCACTGTCTGTCTACACCTGTGAGACCAGTGTTCCTACAAGGTTCACTACACTCTTCAAGAGTATACCATACTCACTTACATTCCTAGAAAAACAAACAAACAAGAAGGCAGCAATTGTGGAGTAACAGAATTTATTTGGTCCAAGAACTGCCAATTACATACAAAGAAGAACATCTCTAGAGTATGTAGTTCACATTTTTTTGAAAATCTATTTGAAAGGGCAGTCTGCCCAGCAACTTGTTGGCTTAGGGAAAATTGCCAACATTAGGAGCTGCAGGGTGGTGATTTAGTCTCTACCCTGCTCACATTCGAGGAGTTGCAGGAGAGGGTTTGCTGACCTTGGCAAGGTTTCCAGCTTTCTTGTTTTTCAAGTGTACCACCACCCTGGGCAGTTGTTCCCACATCCAAACTATCATTCTTAGAGTCTGCAAAGACGGGCCAGGGCACAGAGGAAAGGGGGATCCCACCTGAAGGGTGAGGCTTTGACCCTGCCTGGGACATAGGTCCAAATCTCTTTTTCCACGGCCCTTGGGTTGTCAGTGTGTCCACAGTGTGTCACTGGGATCCAGTGTGAGTGTGAGTGAGTGAGTGAGTGAGTGAGTCGGTGGGTGGGTGAGCATTAATTAGCCAGGAAGCAGAAGCCTCTGCCCTTTCTTGCTCTTGTTCTTGTTCTTCTTACCCTTCTCCGATCTCTTTCTCCGTCCCTGAATACAGAGCTGCCCAGTATTCATGGGGTCCTGTGAGGTGAGGAGCCTGTGAGCATTGTGGCAAGGTTGATTCTCCTTGTCTGGCGCATTCCTGCCCCCCTTTGCTGTGTATCTCGGCTGGTGAATCACAATTGCATTGGCTGGCAGAGTGGCATCCAGAATCTGGCGAGCTTTCTGGTGGTTCCGTTCCTGAAGCACTTTCCCCTCCTGTAAGGAGGTTTCTTGGCTTGCTGGGGTCTCCCCTTTTACACAGGGCTCTCCTGCTGCCACTGCTTCTTTGCGAGAGCTTCTCTTCTTGTTCTTTCTCTTCGGGGATTTCTTGGGCTGGCCTTCGGGATCAAGAACCTCACGCACTGTGCCCATGGCCCTGTCAACACTGACCTTTTTGAGGTCGGTCTGCTGCACATAGAAGAGCACATAGGCAGGCTCACTCAGGACAGAAGTCACATCGCACCTGGTGACCTTAGAATCATCCATCTTATACCACTTGCCGTGGCCGGCTTTGACACAACACCAGTAGTGTCCACTGTGACAAGTCAAACCCTCATGGACCAGGACGGCATAGAGGGCATAAGGCAAAGATCTTGCAGTAGGCTGAGACAGGTATGGCTGTAGGTCAAGGAACTCCGGGTAGCTGACTTTTCCGTCCAGCTTGTTAGCCCTGCCACCCGAGAAGCGATTTAACACTAGCAGGAGGACCTTTGGGGCAATGTAAACCTTCAGGGTCTTGGAAGCTGGCATCTTCTCTCTACACCTACCACAGTAGTAAGCGTTCTCCCCACGCAGCTCTTCTGCCCTCACTGTATGCCCCAAGGCTCGCTTCACACTCTGAGCCGAGCTGATATCCAGGGGGATGTCTAGGAAGCGCTCATAGGAATCTGAGGTACCCTGGCAGTGGAGACACTTGATCTGAGACCTCCAGCAGCCTCCAAAAATGTCATGGATCGGGGAGCTGTCCTCCCAGGTGGCTTCCGATGTCTTGGAGCCTCGCAGGCAGGATTGATGCATGGTATTCAAGGTGAACATGAGAAACTCGTGGGCGTCTTCCTGCTTGTGCTTGTGGAAGGCAGAGGTCAACATCTCGGAGGGCTTCATGGCATTCCCCGCGTGGGAGTGGAGGAGACTCTGGGTCACGTGAGCTTCCATAGCACACATCTTACAGCCTTGCGGGGAACAACAGGTCTGAGAGTGCTCCCGGGACAGCATGTAGTCGGCAAGAGGTGGTGTGTGTGTCAAGCACTGCAGGGCTGCGTTCAGGTAGCAGCTGTTGCCCGTGTTCTGGAGCCCGGCACCCGGGCCTTGGGGCCTCTGCCAACTCGCACTGTGCTTGCCATTGGCAGACGGCTCCTCTGCCACCTGAGCTACATCCTGAGGCTGCAGCTCTGGGCCGCCTGGAGAACACGGGGCTGGATCTGCTATGGGACAAGAACACAAAAAGGCTTGGGGGCATGTCAGTGGCCAAACCCTTCAACTTTAGACTCCATTGTAGGAAACCTGACCTAACAATGAACTCGGGAAAAATACCAGGACAGTACCTAGCATTTCTTTCCAACTTACCCCACCCCTCACCCCAAACACAACCTGAACCTAAATCCAGGCCAAAAAGGTTTCCTGGGCCAACAAGACCAGTGTCTACAGGTTATTACCCCAACTGATCTGGACACACAGGTTAAAAGCCCACCCCTTCCCTAAGGACCACCCAGGCAGAGGGAAGCAGACATTCAGTGTATGACAGCCAGCAACCGCCAATATGTTAGAGGCCACACACATTTTCCAATGAGATGCTTGCACACTCACCCACACCCCTCTGCTTGGTGGCTTGGTGCTTACTGTAAAGGGATACATCTCCTGGGTTCATCAGACCCCAAACCTTCCTGTTGGACAGTGGTTCACGGTGGTGCCCTGGCTAGCTTGAATAAATAGGCCACACAGTGATCTCATCTGATCAGTTCCTGCCTGATTTGGGACGATGACTATACTTTTCCGGTATTACACAGGCCTGCTGTAATGCATAGCCTTATGATGAGACCCATCTCCTTAGAAGGGCAGAGCAGCCCCCATGGCTCCAGAACTCCATACCGGCAACCTACACCCACCCTCTTGCTGGCCTAGGACAGAGGGAGATGCTGGGGTACACACAAGAGGTCAAGACCTGATAGTGAGACTCACCTTCTGTGAAGGCGGGAGCGACCACCATGGTTCCAAAAGCCTCTTCAAATCAGTTGCTGGAGTCTTCTCTGAGAGCAGAGGCAAGTCTTTCCCCTCCAGAGTCTCTTCCAAACTGAGCATCTTTCCCAAATGGTCTGCCTTTTATGCTTCAGTCTCGAGACCACACCTCCAATCCTTCCCAGAACAAGCCCAGACAAACCTCTTCCAGGTTGGGTGTGGTTTCTGCAAAGCAGCTCTGAAATCGGATCTCTTTGTAGTAGTGCATTTCCCTGCTTCAGCTCCATTTTGCCAGGTGTCTTAAGCTTAAGTTTTCCTTCTTGGTCGAAATTGGCTCTGCAAGGGGATGCTTTCTTTGCTATCACAACAATTTCTAGTCAAGGTCAGAAGATGAATCATGCCCTCTAATCCACCAAGTAGATGGCTGATGTCCTGTGGGGAAAAATGAGGTGGAACCTACAGTCTCTTCTCTTGGTGTGTATCAGTACCCAAGTGTACAAAGCATTTTAGTGTAGGTGTGTAAATACACAACTGACTCTCTGATTACTTACAATCACATTTTATTGTGCCACCACCTCCAATGGTGTAACTGCTGAGGAGGTGACTCAATCCCCCTCATCCCGATAATCCCTGATGGATTCCATCTTACTGGTTGGTTGAATGAATAACTCTACATGGTCCATGCCAAGCAAATCCTACTTTCTGGTTGGTTTCTGAGACAAGATCATTACAGTCTACACTGACCTTGAGTTTGTTCTCAGCTTGTGAAGGCTTCAACTCATGAATATTCTGTTGGCTTTCATTTCCTGAACACATAGAAAACAACACACACAAATGGCCAAACACACCCTCCCAAATAGACGCACACATACTCATACCCACACAAACACTCTAACTGCCTATCTTAAGAAAAATTTGTCTTAGTCAATTTTGTATCTCTTTATGAAGCAGCAAAACCAGATACTGAGTTTCTTTTGGCATTCCTATTAATAGTGAAAGGCATTCAAACCAGATCTTACTTATTTTTTCATGTTATATCCTTACCATTTTCTGGATCAGGTTGCTGCTTTATTTTTTTTTTTATTGTTTTGTTTTTTGGTCTTTTATTTTGTTTTGTTTCGTTTTTGTTTTTGGAGTTTCGAGACAGAGTTTCTCTGTGTAGCCCTGGCTGTCCTGGAACTCACCTTGTAGACCAGGCTGGCCTTGAACTCAGAAATCTGCCTGCCTCTGCCTCTGCCTCTCAAGTGCTGGGATTAAAGGCATGAGCCACCACGCCCAGCACCTGCTCTGTTTTTGATCCACTAAGCTCAAATTGATTTTCTAACTTTATGGTTTGCTCTGTCAATGATGCAATCTTAGGCCTTGCATATTCTCCCAAAGTGTTTTACCTCTGCCATACACCCATAGTCCCCTTCCATTCTTATTTTCAGTCAGGACTTGTCTAAGTTGTCAGAGTGTTCTTGGAGACAAGAACTATAGAGAATGCAAATTGCTTTCTGCCTGCTTTATTAATCCCCTAATGATCCGGGGTTTGAATTTCAGAGGAATGCTCGTTACTTAGATGTTTCCCTGTGTTGAGTCATGGTATATTACAGAAGTCAGCCCATTCTCTTGAAATTACATTTTGTTAATATTATCAGTCTAAGGTGTTTTTCATTGCTCACATAGGATTTCAGAAGACTTGGAAAAACCACAGTGTAGTGTGAAGCAAGTGGGAGGTGGGTGTGAGAGATCTGGTGCCTGTGACCAGTTCTGCAGCTTGCCCCCTTCTAGCATTGCACACAGTGTGAGATGCAAGCCAAGACACTTGCCTTAGTTTTGTGTCTGTCTGTCTGTGTGTGTGTGTGTGTGTGTGTGTGTGTGTGTGTATTTTTGGTTTTTTGTTTTTGTTTTTGTTTTTTGGTTGTTTTCCAGACAGGCAGGTTGGTCTTGAACACAGAAATCACCCTGATTCTGCCATCTCACTTGCTGGGATTAAAGGTGTGTGCCACCACTGCCTGGATAAGTAGCTCACCATTTTTTTTGTTTGTTTGTTTGTTTTGGCATGTGGCCTTCCTATTGTGGCCTCTCATGATGGTGTATTGTGAAGCATGTGGGAGTTGGGTGTGAGAATTCTGGTGCCTGTGACCAGTTCTGCAGATTGCCCCCTTCTAGCATTGCACACAATGTGAGAAGCAAGCCAAGTTTTTTGGTTTTCTGGGAACAGGGTTAGTCTGTATATCCCAGGCTGGACTTGAACACAGAAATCAGCCTGCCTCTGCCTCCCAATAGCTGGGATAAATGAATGGTGTGTGCCACCACTGCCGGGATAAGTAGCTGATGGTTTTGTTGTGTTGTTTTTGTTTGTTTGTTTGTTTGTTTGTTTGTTTATTTTGGACTGTGGCCTTCCTAATGTGGCCTCTCATGATTTGTCTGGTTTAAACACAGCCACCCAAATGCCTTACATTGGTTGGGATTGTACCTACTTGTCCTCTTCCCCATACCATATCTAATGAGTTCCCTTTCTTTGTTTTGAACACTGCTACGTAATTATTTGTTGGGTTCTCCTCTCAAAACTCCCTCCTATATGGTCCTAGAGCAGTGGTTCTCAACTCTCCTGTCATGCTGTCTGAAGCTTTAATACAGGTTTTCATGTTGTGCCGACACCCAAGTATACAACAGTTTCCCATGCTATTCTGTCAGTGTGACTTTGCTACTTTGGGTGAATTGTAAGGTGAGTGAATTTCTGATAGGCAGGATATCTGATATGCAACCCTTCTGAAAGAGTCATTCATCCCCAAGGAGGTTGAAAGCTACAGGTTGAGAACACAATACTAAGTAAGCTTCTGCAACCTGTACTCAAGTTGTGTCTAGTAAGCATTTTTCATTGCCCTGATTGATTATCAACACTCTATATCGTTCAGAGTGGTGTGTTTTCTAAGAGGCACCATTTTCATGCTAATAGCAGGATTTGTCTTCTTCCTGCTTCATAACAGGCTTAAGAAGTACTGGGGCCCTCCTGATCCAAAGGCACACTGAGGCTGATGGAGTCTTTGGCAGAGAGAGACAGGAGCCCAGGCAGTTTAGCAGGCAGACTCTGCAAGTCCCACCTCAGTCTTTTCTATTACTCTTTGATGAGCATCTGATGCCACAGGTGCTGAGCCTCAATCTTTCTCCTGCAATCTCAGACCATGAGTCTAGGGTCAAAGATTTCTTTGGCGCCAATGTCCTCACACCAAAGTCAGGGGAGGTGGAGACTCTCTGAGCAAAAAGAATCCTCATTTCAAACCTTGTGAGTAGCTGGGCGGTGGTGGCACACTCCTTTAATCCCAGTGCTTGGGAGGCAGAGGCAGGTGGATTTCTGATTCTAGGCCAGCTGGTCCACAGAGTGAGTTCCAGGAAAGCCAGGGCTACACAGAGAAACGCTGCCTTGGGGGTCAGGGGGACTAGACAAATAAAAACTTGTGAGTGGTGATCACTGTCTGTCTACACCTGTGAGACCAGTGTTCCTACAAGGTTCACTACACTCTTCAAGAGTATACCATACTCACTTACATTCCTAGAAAAACAAACAAACAAGAAGGCAGCAATTGTGGAGTAACAGAATTTATTTGGTCCAAGAACTGCCAATTACATACAAAGAAGAACATCTCTAGAGTATGTAGTTCACATTTTTTTGAAAATCTATTTGAAAGGGCAGTCTGCCCAGCAACTTGTTGGCTTAGGGAAAATTGCCAACATTAGGAGCTGCAGGGTGGTGATTTAGTCTCTACCCTGCTCACATTCGAGGAGTTGCAGGAGAGGGTTTGCTGACCTTGGCAAGGTTTCCAGCTTTCTTGTTTTTCAAGTGTACCACCACCCTGGGCAGTTGTTCCCACATCCAAACTATCATTCTTAGAGTCTGCAAAGACGGGCCAGGGCACAGAGGAAAGGGGGATCCCACCTGAAGGGTGAGGCTTTGACCCTGCCTGGGACATAGGTCCAAATCTCTTTTTCCACGGCCCTTGGGTTGTCAGTGTGTCCACAGTGTGTCACTGGGATCCAGTGTGAGTGAGTGAGTGAGTGAGTGAGTCGGTGGGTGGGTGAGCATTAATTAGCCAGGAAGCAGAAGCCTCTGCCCTTTCTTGCTCTTGTTCTTGTTCTTCTTACCCTTCTCCGATCTCTTTCTCCGTCCCTGAATACAGAGCTGCCCAGTATTCATGGGGTCCTGTGAGGTGAGGAGCCTGTGAGCATTGTGGCAAGGTTGATTCTCCTTGTCTGGCGCATTCCTGCCCCCCTTTGCTGTGTATCTCGGCTGGTGAATCACAATTGCATTGGCTGGCAGAGTGGCATCCAGAATCTGGCGAGCTTTCTGGTGGTTCCGTTCCTGAAGCACTTTCCCCTCCTGTAAGGAGGTTTCTTGGCTTGCTGGGGTCTCCCCTTTTACACAGGGCTCTCCTGCTGCCACTGCTTCTTTGCGAGAGCTTCTCTTCTTGTTCTTTCTCTTCGGGGATTTCTTGGGCTGGCCTTCGGGATCAAGAACCTCACGCACTGTGCCCATGGCCCTGTCAACACTGACCTTTTTGAGGTCGGTCTGCTGCACATAGAAGAGCACATAGGCAGGCTCACTCAGGACAGAAGTCACATCGCACCTGGTGACCTTAGAATCATCCATCTTATACCACTTGCCGTGGCCGGCTTTGACACAACACCAGTAGTGTCCACTGTGACAAGTCAAACCCTCATGGACCAGGACGGCATAGAGGGCATAAGGCAAAGATCTTGCAGTAGGCTGAGACAGGTATGGCTGTAGGTCAAGGAACTCCGGGTAGCTGACTTTTCCGTCCAGCTTGTTAGCCCTGCCACCCGAGAAGCGATTTAACACTAGCAGGAGGACCTTTGGGGCAATGTAAACCTTCAGGGTCTTGGAAGCTGGCATCTTCTCTCTACACCTACCACAGTAGTAAGCGTTCTCCCCACGCAGCTCTTCTGCCCTCACTGTATGCCCCAAGGCTCGCTTCACACTCTGAGCCGAGCTGATATCCAGGGGGATGTCTAGGAAGCGCTCATAGGAATCTGAGGTACCCTGGCAGTGGAGACACTTGATCTGAGACCTCCAGCAGCCTCCAAAAATGTCATGGATCGGGGAGCTGTCCTCCCAGGTGGCTTCCGATGTCTTGGAGCCTCGCAGGCAGGATTGATGCATGGTATTCAAGGTGAACATGAGAAACTCGTGGGCGTCTTCCTGCTTGTGCTTGTGGAAGGCAGAGGTCAACATCTCGGAGGGCTTCATGGCATTCCCCGCGTGGGAGTGGAGGAGACTCTGGGTCACGTGAGCTTCCATAGCACACATCTTACAGCCTTGCGGGGAACAACAGGTCTGAGAGTGCTCCCGGGACAGCATGTAGTCGGCAAGAGGTGGTGTGTGTGTCAAGCACTGCAGGGCTGCGTTCAGGTAGCAGCTGTTGCCCGTGTTCTGGAGCCCGGCACCCGGGCCTTGGGGCCTCTGCCAACTCGCACTGTGCTTGCCATTGGCAGATGGCTCCTCTGCCACCTGAGCTACATCCTGAGGCTGCAGCTCTGGGCCGCCTGGAGAACACGGGGCTGGATCTGCTATGGGACAAGAACACAAAAAGGCTTGGGGGCATGTCAGTGGCCAAACCCTTCAACTTTAGACTCCATTGTAGGAAACCTGACCTAACAATGAACTCGGGAAAAATACCAGGACAGTACCTAGCATTTCTTTCCAACTTACCCCACCCCTCACCCCAAACACAACCTGAACCTAAATCCAGGCCAAAAAGGTTCCTGGGCCAACAAGACCAGTGTCTACAGGTTATTACCCCAACTGATCTGGACACACAGGTTAAAAGCCCACCCCTTCCCTAAGGACCACCCAGGCAGAGGGAAGCAGACATTCAGTGTATGACAGCCAGCAACCACCAATATGTTAGAGGCCACACACATTTTCCAATGAGATGCTTGCACACTCACCCACACCCCTCTGCTTGGTGGCTTGGTGCTTACTGTAAAGGGATACATCTCCTGGGTTCATCAGACCCCAAACCTTCCTGTTGGACAGTGGTTCACGGTGGTGCCCTGGCTAGCTTGAATAAATAGGCCACACAGTGATCTCATCTGATCAGTTCCTGCCTGATTTGGGACGATGACTATACTTTTCCGGTATTACACATGCCTGCTGTAATGCATAGCCTTATGATGAGACCCATCTCCTTAGAAGGGCAGAGCAGCCCCCATGGCTCCAGAACTCCATACCGGCAACCTACACCCACCCTCTTGCTGGCCTAGGACAGAGGGAGATGCTGGGGTACACACAAGAGGTCAAGACCTGATAGTGAGACTCACCTTCTGTGAAGGCGGGAGCGACCACCATGGTTCCAAAAGCCTCTTCAAATCAGTTGCTGGAGTCTTCTCTGAGAGCAGAGGCAAGTCTTTCCCCTCCAGTGTCTCTTCCAAACTGAGCATCTTTCCCAAATGGTCTGCCTTTTATGCTTCAGTCTCGAGACCACACCTCCAATCCTTCCCAGAACAAGCCCAGACAAACCTCTTCCAGGTTGGGTGTGGTTTCTGCAAAGCAGCTCTGAAATCGGATCTCTTTGTAGTAGTGCATTTCCCTGCTTCAGCTCCATTTTGCCAGGTGTCTTAAGCTTAAGTTTTCCTTCTTGGTCGAAATTGGCTCTGCAAGGGGATGCTTTCTTTGCTATCACAACAATTTCTAGTCAAGGTCAGAAGATGAATCATGCCCTCTAATCCACCAAGTAGATGGCTGATGTCCTGTGGGGAAAAATGAGGTGGAACCTACAGTCTCTTCTCTTAGTGTGTATCAGTACCCAAGTGTACAAAGCATTTTAGTGTAGGTGTGTAAATACACAACTGACTCTCTGATTACTTACAATCGCATTTTATTGTGCCACCACCTCCAATGGTGTAACTGCTGAGGAGGTGACTCAATCCCCCTCATCCCGATAATCCCTGATGGATTCCATCTTACTGGTTGGTTGAATGAATAACTCTACATGGTCCATGCCAAGCAAATCCTACTTTCTGGTTGGTTTCTGAGACAAGATCATTACAGTCTACACTGACCTTGAGTTTGTTCTCAGCTTGTGAAGGCTTCAACTCATGAATATTCTGTTGGCTTTCATTTCCTGAACACATAGAAAACAACACACACAAATGGCCAAACACACCCTCCCAAATAGACGCACACATACTCATACCCACACAAACACTCTAACTGCCTATCTTAAGAAAAATTTGTCTTAGTCAATTTTGTATCTCTTTATGAAGCAGCAAAACCAGATACTGAGTTTCTTTTTTGCATTCCTATTAATAGTGAAAGGCATTCAAACCAGATCTTACTTATTTTTTCATGTTATATCCTTACCATTTTCTGGATCAGGTTGCTGCTTTATTTTTTTTTTATTGTTTTGTTTTTTGGTCTTTTATTTTGTTTTGTTTCGTTTTTGTTTTTGGAGTTTCGAGACAGAGTTTCTCTGTGTAGCCCTGGCTGTCCTGGAACTCACCTTGTAGACCAGGCTGGCCTTGAACTCAGAAATCTGCCTGCCTCTGCCTCTGCCTCTCAAGTGCTGGGATTAAAGGCATGAGCCACCACGCCCAGCACCTGCTCTGTTTTTGATCCACTAAGCTCAAATTGATTTTCTAACTTTATGGTTTGCTCTGTCAATGATGCAATCTTAGGCCTTGCATATTCTCCCAAAGTGTTTTACCTCTGCCATACACCCATAGTCCCCTTCCATTCTTATTTTCAGTCAGGACTTGTCTAAGTTGTCAGAGTGTTCTTGGAGACAAGAACTATAGAGAATGCAAATTGCTTTCTGCCTGCTTTATTAATCCCCTAATGATCCGGGGTTTGAATTTCAGAGGAATGCTCATTACTTAGATGTTTCCCTGTGTTGAGTCATGGTATATTACAGAAGTCAGTCCATTCTCTTGAAATTACATTTTATTAATATTATCAGTCTAAGGTGTTTTTCATTGCTCACATAGGATTTCAGAAGACTTGGAAAAACCACAGTGTAGTGTGAAGCAAGTGGGAGGTGGGTGTGAGAGATCTGGTGCCTGTGACCAATTCTGCAGCTTGCTCCCTTCTAGCATTGCACACAGTGTGAGATGCAAGCCAAGACACTTGCCTTCATTTTGTCTGTGTGTGTGTATGTGTGTGTGTGTGTGTGTGTGTGTGTGTGTCTGTATCTGTTTTTATTTTTTGTTTATGTTTTTGATTTTTATCAAGACAGGCAGGTTGGTCTTGAACACAGAAATCACCCTGATTCTGCCATCTCACTTGCTGGGATTAAAGGTGTGTGCCACCACTGCCTGGATAAGTAGCTCGCCATTTTTGTTTGTTTGTTTGTTTGTTTGTTTGTTTTGGCATGTGGCCTTCCTATTGTGGCCTCTCATCATGGTGTATTGTGAAGCATGTGGGAGTTGGATGTGAGAATTCTGGTGCCTGTGACCAGTTCTGCAGCTTGCCCCCTTCTAGCATTGCACACAATGTGAGAAGCAAGCCAAGTTTTTTGGTTTTCTGGGAACAGGGTTAGTCTGTATATCCCAGGCTGGACTTGAACACAGAAATCAGCCTGCCTCTGCCTCCCAATAGCTGGGATAAATGAATGGTGTGTGCCACCACTGCCGGGATAAGTAGCTGATGGTTTTGTTGTGTTGTTTTTGTTTGTTTGTTTGTTTGTTTATTTATTTATTTTGGACTGTGGCCTTCCTAATGTGGCCTCTCATGATTTGTCTGGTTTAAACACAGCCACCCAAATGCCTTACATTGGTTGGGATTGTACCTACTTGTCCTCTTCTCCATACCATATCTAATGAGTTCCCTTTCTTTGTATTGAACACTGCTACGTAATTATTTGTTGGGTTCTCCTCTCAAAACTCCCTCCTATATGGTCCTAGAGCAGTGGTTCTCAACTCTCCTGTCATGCTGTCTGAAGCTTTAATACAGGTTTTCATGTTGTGCCGACACCCAAGTATACAACAGTTTCCCATGCTATTCTGTCAGTGTGACTTTGCTACTTTGGGTGAATTGTAAGGTGAGTGAATTTCTGATAGGCAGGATATCTGATATGCAACCCTTCTGAAAGAGTCATTCATCCCCAAGGAGGTTGAAAGCTACAGGTTGAGAACACAATACTAAGTAAGCTTCTGCAACCTGTACTCAAGTTGTGTCTAGTAAGCATTTTTCATTGCCCTGATTGATTATCAACACTCTATATCGTTCAGAGTGGTGTGTTTTCTAAGAGGCACCATTTTCATGCTAATAGCAGGATTTGTCTTCTTCCTGCTTCATAACAGGCTTAAGAAGTACTGGGGCCCTCCTGATCCAAAGGCACACTGAGGCTGATGGAGTCTTTGGCAGAGAGAGACAGGAGCCCAGGCAGTTTAGCAGGCAGACTCTGCAAGTCCCACCTCAGTCTTTTCTATTACTCTTTGATGAGCATCTGATGCCACAGGTGCTGAGCCTCAATCTTTCTCCTGCAATCTCAGACCATGAGTCTAGGGTCAAAGATTTCTTTGGCGCCAATGTCCTCACACCAAAGTCAGGGGAGGTGGAGACTCTCTGAGCAAAAAGAATCCTCATTTCAAACCTTGTGAGTAGCTGGGCGGTGGTGGCACACTCCTTTAATCCCAGTGCTTGGGAGGCAGAGGCAGGTGGATTTCTGATTCTAGGCCAGCTGGTCCACAGAGTGAGTTCCAGGAAAGCCAGGGCTACACAGAGAAACGCTGCCTTGGGGGTCAGGGGGACTAGACAAATAAAAACTTGTGAGTGGTGATCACTGTCTGTCTACACCTGTGAGACCAGTGTTCCTACAAGGTTCACTACACTCTTCAAGAGTATACCATACTCACTTACATTCCTAGAAAAACAAACAAACAAGAAGGCAGCAATTGTGGAGTAACAGAATTTATTTGGTCCAAGAACTGCCAATTACATACAAAGAAGAACATCTCTAGAGTATGTAGTTCACATTTTTTTGAAAATCTATTTGAAAGGGCAGTCTGCCCAGCAACTTGTTGGCTTAGGGAAAATTGCCAACATTAGGAGCTGCAGGGTGGTGATTTAGTCTCTACCCTGCTCACATTCGAGGAGTTGCAGGAGAGGGTTTGCTGACCTTGGCAAGGTTTCCAGCTTTCTTGTTTTTCAAGTGTACCACCACCCTGGGCAGTTGTTCCCACATCCAAACTATCATTCTTAGAGTCTGCAAAGACGGGCCAGGGCACAGAGGAAAGGGGGATCCCACCTGAAGGGTGAGGCTTTGACCCTGCCTGGGACATAGGTCCAAATCTCTTTTTCCACGGCCCTTGGGTTGTCAGTGTGTCCACAGTGTGTCACTGGGATCCAGTGTGAGTGAGTGAGTGAGTGAGTGAGTGAGTGAGTGAGTCGGTGGGTGGGTGAGCATTAATTAGCCAGGAAGCAGAAGCCTCTGCCCTTTCTTGCTCTTGTTCTTGTTCTTCTTACCCTTCTCCGATCTCTTTCTCCGTCCCTGAATACAGAGCTGCCCAGTATTCATGGGGTCCTGTGAGGTGAGGAGCCTGTGAGCATTGTGGCAAGGTTGATTCTCCTTGTCTGGCGCATTCCTGCCCCCCTTTGCTGTGTATCTCGGCTGGTGAATCACAATTGCATTGGCTGGCAGAGTGGCATCCAGAATCTGGCGAGCTTTCTGGTGGTTCCGTTCCTGAAGCACTTTCCCCTCCTGTAAGGAGGTTTCTTGGCTTGCTGGGGTCTCCCCTTTTACACAGGGCTCTCCTGCTGCCACTGCTTCTTTGCGAGAGCTTCTCTTCTTGTTCTTTCTCTTCGGGGATTTCTTGGGCTGGCCTTCGGGATCAAGAACCTCACGCACTGTGCCCATGGCCCTGTCAACACTGACCTTTTTGAGGTCGGTCTGCTGCACATAGAAGAGCACATAGGCAGGCTCACTCAGGACAGAAGTCACATCGCACCTGGTGACCTTAGAATCATCCATCTTATACCACTTGCCGTGGCCGGCTTTGACACAACACCAGTAGTGTCCACTGTGACAAGTCAAACCCTCATGGACCAGGACGGCATAGAGGGCATAAGGCAAAGATCTTGCAGTAGGCTGAGACAGGTATGGCTGTAGGTCAAGGAACTCCGGGTAGCTGACTTTTCCGTCCAGCTTGTTAGCCCTGCCACCCGAGAAGCGATTTAACACTAGCAGGAGGACCTTTGGGGCAATGTAAACCTTCAGGGTCTTGGAAGCTGGCATCTTCTCTCTACACCTACCACAGTAGTAAGCGTTCTCCCCACGCAGCTCTTCTGCCCTCACTGTATGCCCCAAGGCTCGCTTCACACTCTGAGCCGAGCTGATATCCAGGGGGATGTCTAGGAAGCGCTCATAGGAATCTGAGGTACCCTGGCAGTGGAGACACTTGATCTGAGACCTCCAGCAGCCTCCAAAAATGTCATGGATCGGGGAGCTGTCCTCCCAGGTGGCTTCCGATGTCTTGGAGCCTCGCAGGCAGGATTGATGCATGGTATTCAAGGTGAACATGAGAAACTCGTGGGCGTCTTCCTGCTTGTGCTTGTGGAAGGCAGAGGTCAACATCTCGGAGGGCTTCATGGCATTCCCCGCGTGGGAGTGGAGGAGACTCTGGGTCACGTGAGCTTCCATAGCACACATCTTACAGCCTTGCGGGGAACAACAGGTCTGAGAGTGCTCCCGGGACAGCATGTAGTCGGCAAGAGGTGGTGTGTGTGTCAAGCACTGCAGGGCTGCGTTCAGGTAGCAGCTGTTGCCCGTGTTCTGGAGCCCGGCACCCGGGCCTTGGGGCCTCTGCCAACTCGCACTGTGCTTGCCATTGGCAGATGGCTCCTCTGCCACCTGAGCTACATCCTGAGGCTGCAGCTCTGGGCCGCCTGGAGAACACGGGGCTGGATCTGCTATGGGACAAGAACACAAAAAGGCTTGGGGGCATGTCAGTGGCCAAACCCTTCAACTTTAGACTCCATTGTAGGAAACCTGACCTAACAATGAACTCGGGAAAAATACCAGGACAGTACCTAGCATTTCTTTCCAACTTACCCCACCCCTCACCCCAAACACAACCTGAACCTAAATCCAGGCCAAAAAGGTTCCTGGGCCAACAAGACCAGTGTCTACAGGTTATTACCCCAACTGATCTGGACACACAGGTTAAAAGCCCACCCCTTCCCTAAGGACCACCCAGGCAGAGGGAAGCAGACATTCAGTGTATGACAGCCAGCAACCGCCAATATGTTAGAGGCCACACACATTTTCCAATGAGATGCTTGCACACTCACCCACACCCCTCTGCTTGGTGGCTTGGTGCTTACTGTAAAGGGATACATCTCCTGGGTTCATCAGACCCCAAACCTTCCTGTTGGACAGTGGTTCACGGTGGTGCCCTGGCTAGCTTGAATAAATAGGCCACACAGTGATCTCATCTGATCAGTTCCTGCCTGATTTGGGACGATGACTATACTTTTCCGGTATTACACATGCCTGCTCTAATGCATAGCCTTATGATGAGACCCATCTCCTTAGAAGGGCAGAGCAGCCCCCATGGCTCCAGAACTCCATACCGGCAACCTACACCCACCCTCTTGCTGGCCTAGGACAGAGGGAGATGCTGGGGTACACACAAGAGGTCAAGACCTGATAGTGAGACTCACCTTCTGTGAAGGCGGGAGCGACCACCATGGTTCCAAAAGCCTCTTCAAATCAGTTGCTGGAGTCTTCTCTGAGAGCAGAGGCAAGTCTTTCCCCTGCAGAGTCTCTTCCAAACTGAGCATCTTTCCCAAATGGTCTGCCTTTTATGCTTCAGTCTCGAGACCACACCTCCAATCCTTCCCAGAACAAGCCCAGACAAACCTCTTCCAGGTTGGGTGTGGTTTCTGCAAAGCAGCTCTGAAATCGGATCTCTTTGTAGTAGTGCATTTCCCTGCTTCAGCTCCATTTTGCCAGGTGTCTTAAGCTTAAGTTTTCCTTCTTGGTCGAAATTGGCTCTGCAAGGGGATGCTTTCTTTGCTATCACAACAATTTCTAGTCAAGGTCAGAAGATGAATCATGCCCTCTAATCCACCAAGCTGATGTCCTGTGGGGAAAATGAGGTGGAACCTACAGTCTCTTCTCTTAGTGTGTATCAGTACCCAAGTGTACAAAGCATTTTAGTGTAGGTGTGTAAATACACAACTGACTCTCTGATTACTTACAATCGCATTTTATTGTGCCACCACCTCCAATGGTGTAACTGCTGAGGAGGTGACTCAATCCCCCTCATCCCGATAATCCCTGATGGATTCCATCTTACTGGTTGGTTGAATGAATAACTCTACATGGTCCATGCCAAGCAAATCCTACTTTCTGGTTGGTTTCTGAGACAAGATCATTACAGTCTACACTGACCTTGAGTTTGTTCTCAGCTTGTGAAGGCTTCAACTCATGAATATTCTGTTGGCTTTCATTTCCTGAACACATAGAAAACAACACACACAAATGGCCAAACACACCCTCCCAAATAGACGCACACATACTCATACCCACACAAACACTCTAACTGCCTATCTTAAGAAAATTTGTCTTAGTCAATTTTGTATCTCTTTATGAAGCAGCAAAACCAGATACTGAGTTTCTTTTGGCATTCCTATTAATAGTGAAAGGCATTCAAACCAGATCTTACTTATTTTTTCATGTTATATCCTTACCATTTTCTGGATCAGGTTGCTGCTTTATTTTATTTTTATTGTTTTGTTTTTTGGTCTTTTATTTTGTTTTGTTTCGTTTTTGTTTTTGGAGTTTCGAGACAGAGTTTCTCTGTGTAGCCCTGGCTGTCCTGGAACTCACCTTGTAGACCAGGCTGGCCTTGAACTCAGAAATCTGCCTGCCTCTGCCTCTGCCTCTCAAGTGCTGGGATTAAAGGCATGAGCCACCACGCCCAGCACCTGCTCTGTTTTTGATCCACTAAGCTCAAATTGATTTTCTAACTTTATGGTTTGCTCTGTCAATGATGCAATCTTAGGCCTTGCATATTCTCCCAAAGTGTTTTACCTCTGCCATACACCCATAGTCCCCTTCCATTCTTATTTTCAGTCAGGACTTGTCTAAGTTGTCAGAGTGTTCTTGGAGACAAGAACTATAGAGAATGCAAATTGCTTTCTGCCTGCTTTATTAATCCCCTAATGATCCGGGGTTTGAAATTCAGAGGAATGCTCGTTACTTAGATGTTTCCCTGTGTTGAGTCATGGTATATTACAGAAGTCAGTCCATTCTCTTGAAATTACATTTTATTAATATTATCAGTCTAAGGTGTTTTTCATTGCTCACATAGGATTTCAGAAGACATGGAAAAACCACAGTGTAGTGTGAAGCAAGTGGGAGGTGGGTGTGAGAGATCTGGTGCCTGTGACCAGTTCTGCAGCTTGCCCCCTTCTAGCATTGCACACAGTGTGAGATGCAAGCCAAGACACTTGCCTTAGTTTTGTGTCTGTCTGTGTGTGTGTGTGTGTGTCTGTGTGTGTGTGTGTGTGTGTGTGTGTGTGTGTATTTTTGGTTTTTTGTTTTTGTTTTTGTTTTTTGGTTGTTTTCCAGACAGGCAGGTTGGTCTTGAACACAGAAATCACCCTGATTCTGCCATCTCACTTGCTGGGATTTCAGGTGTGTGCCACCACTGCCTGGATAAGTAGCTCGCCATTTTTGTTTGTTTGTTTGTTTGTTTGTTTGTTTGTTTTGGCATGTGGCCTTCCTATTGTGGCCTCTCATGATGGTGTATTGTGAAGCATGTGGGAGTTGGGTGTGAGAATTCTGGTGCCTGTGACCAGTTCTGCAGATTGCCCCCTTCTAGCATTGCACACAATGTGAGAAGCAAGCCAAGTTTTTTGGTTTTCTGGGAACAGGGTTAGTCTGTATATCCCAGGCTGGACTTGAACACAGAAATCAGCCTGCCTCTGCCTCCCAATAGCTGGGATAAATGAATGGTGTGTGCCACCACTGCCGCGATAAGTAGCTGATGGTTTTGTTGTGTTGTTTTTGTTTGTTTGTTTGTTTGTTTATTTATTTATTTTGGACTGTGGCCTTCCTAATGTGGCCTCTCATGATTTGTCTGGTTTAAACACAGCCACCCAAATGCCTTACATTGTTTGGGATTGTACCTACTTGTCCTCTTCTCCATACCATATCTAATGAGTTCCCTTTCTTTGTATTGAACACTGCTACGTAATTATTTGTTGGGTTCTCCTCTCAAAACTCCCTCCTATATGGTCCTAGAGCAGTGGTTCTCAACTCTCCTGTCATGCTGTCTGAAGCTTTAATACAGGTTTTCATGTTGTGCCGACACCCAAGTATACAACATTTTCCCATGCTATTCTGTCAGTGTGACTTTGCTACTTTGGGTGAATTGTAAGGTGAGTGAATTTCTGATAGGCAGGATATCTGATATGCAACCCTTCTGAAAGAGTCATTCATCCCCAAGGAGGTTGAAAGCTACAGGTTGAGAACACAATACTAAGTAAGCTTCTGCAACCTGTACTCAAGTTGTGTCTAGTAAGCATTTTTCATTGCCCTGATTGATTATCAACACTCTATATCGTTCAGAGTGGTGTGTTTTCTAAGAGGCACCATTTTCATGCTAATAGCAGGATTTGTCTTCTTCCTGCTTCATAACAGGCTTAAGAAGTACTGGGGCCCTCCTGATCCAAAGGCACACTGAGGCTGATGGAGTCTTTGGCAGAGAGAGACAGGAGCCCAGGCAGTTTAGCAGGCAGACTCTGCAAGTCCCACCTCAGTCTTTTCTATTACTCTTTGATGAGCATCTGATGCCACAGGTGCTGAGCCTCAATCTTTCTCCTGCAATCTCAGACCATGAGTCTAGGGTCAAAGATTTCTTTGGCGCCAATGTCCTCACACCAAAGTCAGGGGAGGTGGAGACTCTCTGAGCAAAAAGAATCCTCATTTCAAACCTTGTGAGTAGCTGGGCGGTGGTGGCACACTCCTTTAATCCCAGTGCTTGGGAGGCAGAGGCAGGTGGATTTCTGATTCTAGGCCAGCTGGTCCACAGAGTGAGTTCCAGGAAAGCCAGGGCTACACAGAGAAACGCTGCCTTGGGGGTCAGGGGGACTAGACAAATAAAAACTTGTGAGTGGTGATCACTGTCTGTCTACACCTGTGAGACCAGTGTTCCTACAAGGTTCACTACACTCTTCAAGAGTATACCATACTCACTTACATTCCTAGAAAAACAAACAAACAAGAAGGCAGCAATTGTGGAGTAACAGAATTTATTTGGTCCAAGAACTGCCAATTACATACAAAGAAGAACATCTCTAGAGTATGTAGTTCACATTTTTTTGAAAATCTATTTGAAAGGGCAGTCTGCCCAGCAACTTGTTGGCTTAGGGAAAATTGCCAACATTAGGAGCTGCAGGGTGGTGATTTAGTCTCTACCCTGCTCACATTCGAGGAGTTGCAGGAGAGGGTTTGCTGACCTTGGCAAGGTTTCCAGCTTTCTTGTTTTTCAAGTGTACCACCACCCTGGGCAGTTGTTCCCACATCCAAACTATCATTCTTAGAGTCTGCAAAGACGGGCCAGGGCACAGAGGAAAGGGGGATCCCACCTGAAGGGTGAGGCTTTGACCCTGCCTGGGACATAGGTCCAAATCTCTTTTTCCACGGCCCTTGGGTTGTCAGTGTGTCCACAGTGTGTCACTGGGATCCAGTGTGAGTGAGTGAGTGAGTGAGTGAGTGAGTCGGTGGGTGGGTGAGCATTAATTAGCCAGGAAGCAGAAGCCTCTGCCCTTTCTTGCTCTTGTTCTTGTTCTTCTTACCCTTCTCCGATCTCTTTCTCCGTCCCTGAATACAGAGCTGCCCAGTATTCATGGGGTCCTGTGAGGTGAGGAGCCTGTGAGCATTGTGGCAAGGTTGATTCTCCTTGTCTGGCGCATTCCTGCCCCCCTTTGCTGTGTATCTCGGCTGGTGAATCACAATTGCATTGGCTGGCAGAGTGGCATCCAGAATCTGGCGAGCTTTCTGGTGGTTCCGTTCCTGAAGCACTTTCCCCTCCTGTAAGGAGGTTTCTTGGCTTGCTGGGGTCTCCCCTTTTACACAGGGCTCTCCTGCTGCCACTGCTTCTTTGCGAGAGCTTCTCTTCTTGTTCTTTCTCTTCGGGGATTTCTTGGGCTGGCCTTCGGGATCAAGAACCTCACGCACTGTGCCCATGGCCCTGTCAACACTGACCTTTTTGAGGTCGGTCTGCTGCACATAGAAGAGCACATAGGCAGGCTCACTCAGGACAGAAGTCACATCGCACCTGGTGACCTTAGAATCATCCATCTTATACCACTTGCCGTGGCCGGCTTTGACACAACACCAGTAGTGTCCACTGTGACAAGTCAAACCCTCATGGACCAGGACGGCATAGAGGGCATAAGGCAAAGATCTTGCAGTAGGCTGAGACAGGTATGGCTGTAGGTCAAGGAACTCCGGGTAGCTGACTTTTCCGTCCAGCTTGTTAGCCCTGCCACCCGAGAAGCGATTTAACACTAGCAGGAGGACCTTTGGGGCAATGTAAACCTTCAGGGTCTTGGAAGCTGGCATCTTCTCTCTACACCTACCACAGTAGTAAGCGTTCTCCCCACGCAGCTCTTCTGCCCTCACTGTATGCCCCAAGGCTCGCTTCACACTCTGAGCCGAGCTGATATCCAGGGGGATGTCTAGGAAGCGCTCATAGGAATCTGAGGTACCCTGGCAGTGGAGACACTTGATCTGAGACCTCCAGCAGCCTCCAAAAATGTCATGGATCGGGGAGCTGTCCTCCCAGGTGGCTTCCGATGTCTTGGAGCCTCGCAGGCAGGATTGATGCATGGTATTCAAGGTGAACATGAGAAACTCGTGGGCGTCTTCCTGCTTGTGCTTGTGGAAGGCAGAGGTCAACATCTCGGAGGGCTTCATGGCATTCCCCGCGTGGGAGTGGAGGAGACTCTGGGTCACGTGAGCTTCCATAGCACACATCTTACAGCCTTGCGGGGAACAACAGGTCTGAGAGTGCTCCCGGGACAGCATGTAGTCGGCAAGAGGTGGTGTGTGTGTCAAGCACTGCAGGGCTGCGTTCAGGTAGCAGCTGTTGCCCGTGTTCTGGAGCCCGGCACCCGGGCCTTGGGGCCTCTGCCAACTCGCACTGTGCTTGCCATTGGCAGACGGCTCCTCTGCCACCTGAGCTACATCCTGAGGCTGCAGCTCTGGGCCGCCTGGAGAACACGGGGCTGGATCTGCTATGGGACAAGAACACAAAAAGGCTTGGGGGCATGTCAGTGGCCAAACCCTTCAACTTTAGACTCCATTGTAGGAAACCTGACCTAACAATGAACTCGGGAAAAATACCAGGACAGTACCTAGCATTTCTTTCCAACTTACCCCACCCCTCACCCCAAACACAACCTGAACCTAAATCCAGGCCAAAAAGGTTCCTGGGCCAACAAGACCAGTGTCTACAGGTTATTACCCCAACTGATCTGGACACACAGGTTAAAAGCCCACCCCTTCCCTAAGGACCACCCAGGCAGAGGGAAGCAGACATTCAGTGTATGACAGCCAGCAACCGCCAATATGTTAGAGGCCACACACATTTTCCAATGAGATGCTTGCACACTCACCCACACCCCTCTGCTTGGTGGCTTGGTGCTTACTGTAAAGGGATACATCTCCTGGGTTCATCAGACCCCAAACCTTCCTGTTGGACAGTGGTTCACGGTGGTGCCCTGGCTAGCTTGAATAAATAGGCCACACAGTGATCTCATCTGATCAGTTCCTGCCTGATTTGGGACGATGACTATACTTTTCCGGTATTACACATGCCTGCTCTAATGCATAGCCTTATGATGAGACCCATCTCCTTAGAAGGGCAGAGCAGCCCCCATGGCTCCAGAACTCCATACCGGCAACCTACACCCACCCTCTTGCTGGCCTAGGACAGAGGGAGATGCTGGGGTACACACAAGAGGTCAAGACCTGATAGTGAGACTCACCTTCTGTGAAGGCGGGAGCGACCACCATGGTTCCAAAAGCCTCTTCAAATCAGTTGCTGGAGTCTTCTCTGAGAGCAGAGGCAAGTCTTTCCCCTCCAGAGTCTCTTCCAAACTGAGCATCTTTCCCAAATGGTCTGCCTTTTATGCTTCAGTCTCGAGACCACACCTCCAATCCTTCCCAGAACAAGCCCAGACAAACCTCTTCCAGGTTGGGTGTGGTTTCTGCAAAGCAGCTCTGAAATCGGATCTCTTTGTAGTAGTGCATTTCCCTGCTTCAGCTCCATTTTGCCAGGTGTCTTAAGCTTAAGTTTTCCTTCTTGGTCGAAATTGGCTCTGCAAGGGGATGCTTTCTTTGCTATCACAACAATTTCTAGTCAAGGTCAGAAGATGAATCATGCCCTCTAATCCACCAAGCTGATGTCCTGTGGGGAAAATGAGGTGGAACCTACAGTCTCTTCTCTTAGTGTGTATCAGTACCCAAGTGTACAAAGCATTTTAGTGTAGGTGTGTAAATACACAACTGACTCTCTGATTACTTACAATCGCATTTTATTGTGCCACCACCTCCAATGGTGTAACTGCTGAGGAGGTGACTCAATCCCCCTCATCCCGATAATCCCTGATGGATTCCATCTTACTGGTTGAATGAATAACTCTACATGGTCCATGCCAAGCAAATCCTACTTTCTGGTTGGTTTCTGAGACAAGATCATTACAGTCTACACTGACCTTGAGTTTGTTCTCAGCTGGTGAAGGCTTCAACTCATGAATATTCTGTTGGCTTTCATTTCCTGAACACATAGAAAACAACACACACAAATGGCCAAACACACCCTCCCAAATAGACGCACACATACTCATACCCACACAAACACTCTAACTGCCTATCTTAAGAAAAATTTGTCTTAGTCAATTTTGTATCTCTTTATGAAGCAGCAAAACCAGATACTGAGTTTCTTTTGGCATTCCTATTAATAGTGAAAGGCATTCAAACCATATCTTACTTATTTTTTCATGTTATATCCTTACCATTTTCTGGATCAGGTTGCTGCTTTATTTTTTTTTTATTGTTTTGTTTTTTGGTCTTTTATTTTGTTTTGTTTCGTTTTTGTTTTTGGAGTTTCGAGACAGAGTTTCTCTGTGTAGCCCTGGCTGTCCTGGAACTCACCTTGTAGACCAGGCTGGCCTTGAACTCAGAAATCTGCCTGCCTCTGCCTCTGCCTCTCAAGTGCTGGGATTAAAGGCATGAGCCACCACGCCCAGCACCTGCTCTGTTTTTGATCCACTAAGCTCAAATTGATTTTCTAACTTTATGGTTTGCTCTGTCAATGATGCAATCTTAGGCCTTGCATATTCTCCCAAAGTGTTTTACCTCTGCCATACACCCATAGTCCCCTTCCATTCTTATTTTCAGTCAGGACTTGTCTAAGTTGTCAGAGTGTTCTTGGAGACAAGAACTATAGAGAATGCAAATTGCTTTCTGCCTGCTTTATTAATCCCCTAATGATCCGGGGTTTGAATTTCAGAGGAATGCTCGTTACTTAGATGTTTCCCTGTGTTGAGTCATGGTATATTACAGAAGTCAGCCCATTCTCTTGAAATTACATTTTGTTAATATTATCAGTCTAAGGTGTTTTTCATTGCTCACATAGGATTTCAGAAGACTTGGAAAAACCACAGTGTAGTGTGAAGCAAGTGGGAGGTGGGTGTGAGAGATCTGGTGCCTGTGACCAGTTCTGCAGCTTGCCCCCTTCTAGCATTGCACACAGTGTGAGATGCAAGCCAAGACACTTGCCTTAGTTTTGTGTGTGTGTGTGTGTGTGTGTGTGTGTGTGTGTGTATGTATTTTTGGTTTTTTGTTTTTGTTTTTGTTTTTTGGTTGTTTTCCAGACAGGCAGGTTGGTCTTGAACACAGAAATCACCCTGATTCTGCCATCTCACTTGCTGGGATTAAAGGTGTGTGCCACCACTGCCTGGATAAGTAGCTCACCATTTTTTTTGTTTGTTTGTTTGTTTTGGCATGTGGCCTTCCTATTGTGGCCTCTCATGATGGTGTATTGTGAAGCATGTGGGAGTTGGGTGTGAGAATTCTGGTGCCTGTGACCAGTTCTGCAGATTGCCCCCTTCTAGCATTGCACACAATGTGAGAAGCAAGCCAAGTTTTTTGGTTTTCTGGGAACAGGGTTAGTCTGTATATCCCAGGCTGGACTTGAACACAGAAATCAGCCTGCCTCTGCCTCCCAATAGCTGGGATAAATGAATGGTGTGTGCCACCACTGCCGGGATAAGTAGCTGATGGTTTTGTTGTGTTGTTTTTGTTTGTTTGTTTGTTTGTTTGTTTATTTATTTATTTTGGACTGTGGCCTTCCTAATGTGGCCTCTCATGATTTGTCTGGTTTAAACACAGCCACCCAAATGCCTTACATTGGTTGGGATTGTACCTACTTGTCCTCTTCTCCATACCATATCTAATGAGTTCCCTTTCTTTGTATTGAACACTGCTACGTAATTATTTGTTGGGTTCTCCTCTCAAAACTCCCTCCTATATGGTCCTAGAGCAGTGGTTCTCAACTCTCCTGTCATGCTGTCTGAAGCTTTAATACAGGTTTTCATGTTGTGCCGACACCCAAGTATACAACAGTTTCCCATGCTATTCTGTCAGTGTGACTTTGCTACTTTTGGTGAATTGTAAGGTGAGTGAATTTCTGATAGGCAGGATATCTGATATGCAACCCTTCTGAAAGAGTCATTCATCCCCAAGGAGGTTGAAAGCTACAGGTTGAGAACACAATACTAAGTAAGCTTCTGCAACCTGTACTCAAGTTGTGTCTAGTAAGCATTTTTCATTGCCCTGATTGATTATCAACACTCTATATCGTTCAGAGTGGTGTGTTTTCTAAGAGGCACCATTTTCATGCTAATAGCAGGATTTGTCTTCTTCCTGCTTCATAACAGGCTTAAGAAGTACTGGGGCCCTCCTGATCCAAAGGCACACTGAGGCTGATGGAGTCTTTGGCAGAGAGAGACAGGAGCCCAGGCAGTTTAGCAGGCAGACTCTGCAAGTCCCACCTCAGTCTTTTCTATTACTCTTTGATGAGCATCTGATGCCACAGGTGCTGAGCCTCAATCTTTCTCCTGCAATCTCAGACCATGAGTCTAGGGTCAAAGATTTCTTTGGCGCCAATGTCCTCACACCAAAGTCAGGGGAGGTGGAGACTCTCTGAGCAAAAAGAATCCTCATTTCAAACCTTGTGAGTAGCTGGGCGGTGGTGGCACACTCCTTTAATCCCAGTGCTTGGGAGGCAGAGGCAGGTGGATTTCTGATTCTAGGCCAGCTGGTCCACAGAGTGAGTTCCAGGAAAGCCAGGGCTACACAGAGAAACGCTGCCTTGGGGGTCAGGGGGACTAGACAAATAAAAACTTGTGAGTGGTGATCACTGTCTGTCTACACCTGTGAGACCAGTGTTCCTACAAGGTTCACTACACTCTTCAAGAGTATACCATACTCACTTACATTCCTAGAAAAACAAACAAACAAGAAGGCAGCAATTGTGGAGTAACAGAATTTATTTGGTCCAAGAACTGCCAATTACATACAAAGAAGAACATCTCTAGAGTATGTAGTTCACATTTTTTTGAAAATCTATTTGAAAGGGCAGTCTGCCCAGCAACTTGTTGGCTTAGGGAAAATTGCCAACATTAGGAGCTGCAGGGTGGTGATTTAGTCTCTACCCTGCTCACATTCGAGGAGTTGCAGGAGAGGGTTTGCTGACCTTGGCAAGGTTTCCAGCTTTCTTGTTTTTCAAGTGTACCACCACCCTGGGCAGTTGTTCCCACATCCAAACTATCATTCTTAGAGTCTGCAAAGACGGGCCAGGGCACAGAGGAAAGGGGGATCCCACCTGAAGGGTGAGGCTTTGACCCTGCCTGGGACATAGGTCCAAATCTCTTTTTCCACGGCCCTTGGGTTGTCAGTGTGTCCACAGTGTGTCACTGGGATCCAGTGTGAGTGAGTGAGTGAGTGAGTGAGTCGGTGGGTGGGTGAGCATTAATTAGCCAGGAAGCAGAAGCCTCTGCCCTTTCTTGCTCTTGTTCTTGTTCTTCTTACCCTTCTCCGATCTCTTTCTCCGTCCCTGAATACAGAGCTGCCCAGTATTCATGGGGTCCTGTGAGGTGAGGAGCCTGTGAGCATTGTGGCAAGGTTGATTCTCCTTGTCTGGCGCATTCCTGCCCCCCTTTGCTGTGTATCTCGGCTGGTGAATCACAATTGCATTGGCTGGCAGAGTGGCATCCAGAATCTGGCGAGCTTTCTGGTGGTTCCGTTCCTGAAGCACTTTCCCCTCCTGTAAGGAGGTTTCTTGGCTTGCTGGGGTCTCCCCTTTTACACAGGGCTCTCCTGCTGCCACTGCTTCTTTGCGAGAGCTTCTCTTCTTGTTCTTTCTCTTCGGGGATTTCTTGGGCTGGCCTTCGGGATCAAGAACCTCACGCACTGTGCCCATGGCCCTGTCAACACTGACCTTTTTGAGGTCGGTCTGCTGCACATAGAAGAGCACATAGGCAGGCTCACTCAGGACAGAAGTCACATCGCACCTGGTGACCTTAGAATCATCCATCTTATACCACTTGCCGTGGCCGGCTTTGACACAACACCAGTAGTGTCCACTGTGACAAGTCAAACCCTCATGGACCAGGACGGCATAGAGGGCATAAGGCAAAGATCTTGCAGTAGGCTGAGACAGGTATGGCTGTAGGTCAAGGAACTCCGGGTAGCTGACTTTTCCGTCCAGCTTGTTAGCCCTGCCACCCGAGAAGCGATTTAACACTAGCAGGAGGACCTTTGGGGCAATGTAAACCTTCAGGGTCTTGGAAGCTGGCATCTTCTCTCTACACCTACCACAGTAGTAAGCGTTCTCCCCACGCAGCTCTTCTGCCCTCACTGTATGCCCCAAGGCTCGCTTCACACTCTGAGCCGAGCTGATATCCAGGGGGATGTCTAGGAAGCGCTCATAGGAATCTGAGGTACCCTGGCAGTGGAGACACTTGATCTGAGACCTCCAGCAGCCTCCAAAAATGTCATGGATCGGGGAGCTGTCCTCCCAGGTGGCTTCCGATGTCTTGGAGCCTCGCAGGCAGGATTGATGCATGGTATTCAAGGTGAACATGAGAAACTCGTGGGCGTCTTCCTGCTTGTGCTTGTGGAAGGCAGAGGTCAACATCTCGGAGGGCTTCATGGCATTCCCCGCGTGGGAGTGGAGGAGACTCTGGGTCACGTGAGCTTCCATAGCACACATCTTACAGCCTTGCGGGGAACAACAGGTCTGAGAGTGCTCCCGGGACAGCATGTAGTCGGCAAGAGGTGGTGTGTGTGTCAAGCACTGCAGGGCTGCGTTCAGGTAGCAGCTGTTGCCCGTGTTCTGGAGCCCGGCACCCGGGCCTTGGGGCCTCTGCCAACTCGCACTGTGCTTGCCATTGGCAGATGGCTCCTCTGCCACCTGAGCTACATCCTGAGGCTGCAGCTCTGGGCCGCCTGGAGAACACGGGGCTGGATCTGCTATGGGACAAGAACACAAAAAGGCTTGGGGGCATGTCAGTGGCCAAACCCTTCAACTTTAGACTCCATTGTAGGAAACCTGACCTAACAATGAACTCGGGAAAAATACCAGGACAGTACCTAGCATTTCTTTCCAACTTACCCCACCCCTCACCCCAAACACAACCTGAACCTAAATCCAGGCCAAAAAGGTTCCTGGGCCAACAAGACCAGTGTCTACAGGTTATTACCCCAACTGATCTGGACACACAGGTTAAAAGCCCACCCCTTCCCTAAGGACCACCCAGGCAGAGGGAAGCAGACATTCAGTGTATGACAGCCAGCAACCGCCAATATGTTAGAGGCCACACACATTTTCCAATGAGATGCTTGCACACTCACCCACACCCCTCTGCTTGGTGGCTTGGTGCTTACTGTAAAGGGATACATCTCCTGGGTTCATCAGACCCCAAACCTTCCTGTTGGACAGTGGTTCACGGTGGTGCCCTGGCTAGCTTGAATAAATAGGCCACACAGTGATCTCATCTGATCAGTTCCTGCCTGATTTGGGACGATGACTATACTTTTCCGGTATTACACATGCCTGCTCTAATGCATAGCCTTATGATGAGACCCATCTCCTTAGAAGGGCAGAGCAGCCCCCATGGCTCCAGAACTCCATACCGGCAACCTACACCCACCCTCTTGCTGGCCTAGGACAGAGGGAGATGCTGGGGTACACACAAGAGGTCAAGACCTGATAGTGAGACTCACCTTCTGTGAAGGCGGGAGCGACCACCATGGTTCCAAAAGCCTCTTCAAATCAGTTGCTGGAGTCTTCTCTGAGAGCAGAGGCAAGTCTTTCCCCTCCAGAGTCTCTTCCAAACTGAGCATCTTTCCCAAATGGTCTGCCTTTTATGCTTCAGTCTCGAGACCACACCTCCAATCCTTCCCAGAACAAGCCCAGACAAACCTCTTCCAGGTTGGCTGTGGTTTCTGCAAAGCAGCTCTGAAATCGGATCTCTTTGTAGTAGTGCATTTCCCTGCTTCAGCTCCATTTTGCCAGGTGTCTTAAGCTTAAGTTTTCCTTCTTGGTCGAAATTGGCTCTGCAAGGGGATGCTTTCTTTGCTATCACAACAATTTCTAGTCAAGGTCAGAAGATGAATCATGCCCTCTAATCCACCAAGCTGATGTCCTGTGGGGAAAATGAGGTGGAACCTACAGTCTCTTCTCTTAGTGTGTATCAGTACCCAAGTGTACAAAGCATTTTAGTGTAGGTGTGTAAATACACAACTGACTCTCTGATTACTTACAATCGCATTTTATTGTGCCACCACCTCCAATGGTGTAACTGCTGAGGAGGTGACTCAATCCCCCTCATCCCGATAATCCCTGATGGATTCCATCTTACTGGTTGAATGAATAACTCTACATGGTCCATGCCAAGCAAATCCTACTTTCTGGTTGGTTTCTGAGACAAGATCATTACAGTCTACACTGACCTTGAGTTTGTTCTCAGCTGGTGAAGGCTTCAACTCATGAATATTCTGTTGGCTTTCATTTCCTGAACACATAGAAAACAACACACACAAATGGCCAAACACACCCTCCCAAATAGACGCACACATACTCATACCCACACAAACACTCTAACTGCCTATCTTAAGAAAAATTTGTCTTAGTCAATTTTGTATCTCTTTATGAAGCAGCAAAACCAGATACTGAGTTTCTTTTGGCATTCCTATTAATAGTGAAAGGCATTCAAACCAGATCTTACTTATTTTTTCATGTTATATCCTTACCATTTTCTGGATCAGGTTGCTGCTTTATTTTTTTTTTTTATTGTTTTGTTTTTTGGTCTTTTATTTTGTTTTGTTTCGTTTTTGTTTTTGGAGTTTCGAGACAGAGTTTCTCTGTGTAGCCCTGGCTGTCCTGGAACTCACCTTGTAGACCAGGCTGGCCTTGAACTCAGAAATCTGCCTGCCTCTGCCTCTGCCTCTCAAGTGCTGGGATTAAAGGCATGAGCCACCACGCCCAGCACCTGCTCTGTTTTTGATCCACTAAGCTCAAATTGATTTTCTAACTTTATGGTTTGCTCTGTCAATGATGCAATCTTAGGCCTTGCATATTCTCCCAAAGTGTTTTACCTCTGCCATACACCCATAGTCCCCTTCCATTCTTATTTTCAGTCAGGACTTGTCTAAGTTGTCAGAGTGTTCTTGGAGACAAGAACTATAGAGAATGCAAATTGCTTTCTGCCTGCTTTATTAATCCCCTAATGATCCGGGGTTTGAATTTCCGAGGAATGCTCATTACTTAGATGTTTCCCTGTGTTGAGTCATGGTATATTACAGAAGTCAGCCCATTCTCTTGAAATTACATTTTGTTAATATTATCAGTCTAAGGTGTTTTTCATTGCTCACATAGGATTTCAGAAGACTTGGAAAAACCACAGTGTAGTGTGAAGCAAGTGGGAGGTGGGTGTGAGAGATCTGGTGCCTGTGACCAGTTCTGCAGCTTGCCCCCTTCTAGCATTGCACACAGTGTGAGATGCAAGCCAAGACACTTGCCTTAGTTTTGTGTCTGTGTGTGTGTGTGTGTGTGTGTGTGTGTGTGTGTGTGTGTGTGTGTGTGTTTATGTATTTTTGGTTTTTTGTTTTTGTTTTTGTTTTTTGGTTGTTTTCCAGACAGGCAGGTTGGTCTTGAACACAGAAATCACCCTGATTCTGCCATCTCACTTGCTGGGATTAAAGGTGTGTGCCACCACTGCCTTGATAAGTAGCTCGCCATTTTTGTTTGTTTGTTTGTTTGTTTGTTTGTTTGTTTTGGCATGTGGCCTTCCTATTGTGGCCTCTCATGATGGTGTATTGTGAAGCATGTGGGAGTTGGGTGTGAGAATTCTGGTGCCTGTGACCAGTTCTGCAGATTGCCCCCTTCTAGCATTGCACACAATGTGAGAAGCAAGCCAAGTTTTTTGGTTTTCTGGGAACAGGGTTAGTCTGTATATCCCAGGCTGGACTTGAACACAGAAATCAGCCTGCCTCTGCCTCCCAATAGCTGGGATAAATGAATGGTGTGTGCCACCACTGCCGGGATAAGTAGCTGATGGTTTTGTTGTGTTGTTTCTGTTTGTTTGTTTGTTTGTTTGTTTGTTTATTTATTTTGGACTGTGGCCTTCCTAATGTGGCCTCTCATGATTTGTCTGGTTTAAACACAGCCACCCAAATGCCTTACATTGGTTGGGATTGTACCTACTTGTCCTCTTCTCCATACCATATCTAATGAGTTCCCTTTCTTTGTATTGAACACTGCTACGTAATTATTTGTTGGGTTCTCCTCTCACAACTCCCTCCTATATGGTCCTAGAGCAGTGGTTCTCAACTCTCCTGTCATGCTGTCTGAAGCTTTAATACAGGTTTTCATGTTGTGCCGACACCCAAGTATACAACAGTTTCCCATGCTATTCTGTCAGTGTGACTTTGCTACTTTTGGTGAATTGTAAGGTGAGTGAATTTCTGATAGGCAGGATATCTGATATGCAACCCTTCTGAAAGAGTCATTCATCCCCAAGGAGGTTGAAAGCTACAGGTTGAGAACACAATACTAAGTAAGCTTCTGCAACCTGTACTCAAGTTGTGTCTAGTAAGCATTTTTCATTGCCCTGATTGATTATCAACACTCTATATCGTTCAGAGTGGTGTGTTTTCTAAGAGGCACCATTTTCATGCTAATAGCAGGATTTGTCTTCTTCCTGCTTCATAACAGGCTTAAGAAGTACTGGGGCCCTCCTGATCCAAAGGCACACTGAGGCTGATGGAGTCTTTGGCAGAGAGAGACAGGAGCCCAGGCAGTTTAGCAGGCAGACTCTGCAAGTCCCACCTCAGTCTTTTCTATTACTCTTTGATGAGCATCTGATGCCACAGGTGCTGAGCCTCAATCTTTCTCCTGCAATCTCAGACCATGAGTCTAGGGTCAAAGATTTCTTTGGCGCCAATGTCCTCACACCAAAGTCAGGGGAGGTGGAGACTCTCTGAGCAAAAAGAATCCTCATTTCAAACCTTGTGAGTAGCTGGGCGGTGGTGGCACACTCCTTTAATCCCAGTGCTTGGGAGGCAGAGGCAGGTGGATTTCTGATTCTAGGCCAGCTGGTCCACAGAGTGAGTTCCAGGAAAGCCAGGGCTACACAGAGAAACGCTGCCTTGGGGGTCAGGGGGACTAGACAAATAAAAACTTGTGAGTGGTGATCACTGTCTGTCTACACCTGTGAGACCAGTGTTCCTACAAGGTTCACTACACTCTTCAAGAGTATACCATACTCACTTACATTCCTAGAAAAACAAACAAACAAGAAGGCAGCAATTGTGGAGTAACAGAATTTATTTGGTCCAAGAACTGCCAATTACATACAAAGAAGAACATCTCTAGAGTATGTAGTTCACATTTTTTTGAAAATCTATTTGAAAGGGCAGTCTGCCCAGCAACTTGTTGGCTTAGGGAAAATTGCCAACATTAGGAGCTGCAGGGTGGTGATTTAGTCTCTACCCTGCTCACATTCGAGGAGTTGCAGGAGAGGGTTTGCTGACCTTGGCAAGGTTTCCAGCTTTCTTGTTTTTCAAGTGTACCACCACCCTGGGCAGTTGTTCCCACATCCAAACTATCATTCTTAGAGTCTGCAAAGACGGGCCAGGGCACAGAGGAAAGGGGGATCCCACCTGAAGGGTGAGGCTTTGACCCTGCCTGGGACATAGGTCCAAATCTCTTTTTCCACGGCCCTTGGGTTGTCAGTGTGTCCACAGTGTGTCACTGGGATCCAGTGTGAGTGAGTGAGTGAGTGAGTGAGTGAGTCGGTGGGTGGGTGAGCATTAATTAGCCAGGAAGCAGAAGCCTCTGCCCTTTCTTGCTCTTGTTCTTGTTCTTCTTACCCTTCTCCGATCTCTTTCTCCGTCCCTGAATACAGAGCTGCCCAGTATTCATGGGGTCCTGTGAGGTGAGGAGCCTGTGAGCATTGTGGCAAGGTTGATTCTCCTTGTCTGGCGCATTCCTGCCCCCCTTTGCTGTGTATCTCGGCTGGTGAATCACAATTGCATTGGCTGGCAGAGTGGCATCCAGAATCTGGCGAGCTTTCTGGTGGTTCCGTTCCTGAAGCACTTTCCCCTCCTGTAAGGAGGTTTCTTGGCTTGCTGGGGTCTCCCCTTTTACACAGGGCTCTCCTGCTGCCACTGCTTCTTTGCGAGAGCTTCTCTTCTTGTTCTTTCTCTTCGGGGATTTCTTGGGCTGGCCTTCGGGATCAAGAACCTCACGCACTGTGCCCATGGCCCTGTCAACACTGACCTTTTTGAGGTCGGTCTGCTGCACATAGAAGAGCACATAGGCAGGCTCACTCAGGACAGAAGTCACATCGCACCTGGTGACCTTAGAATCATCCATCTTATACCACTTGCCGTGGCCGGCTTTGACACAACACCAGTAGTGTCCACTGTGACAAGTCAAACCCTCATGGACCAGGACGGCATAGAGGGCATAAGGCAAAGATCTTGCAGTAGGCTGAGACAGGTATGGCTGTAGGTCAAGGAACTCCGGGTAGCTGACTTTTCCGTCCAGCTTGTTAGCCCTGCCACCCGAGAAGCGATTTAACACTAGCAGGAGGACCTTTGGGGCAATGTAAACCTTCAGGGTCTTGGAAGCTGGCATCTTCTCTCTACACCTACCACAGTAGTAAGCGTTCTCCCCACGCAGCTCTTCTGCCCTCACTGTATGCCCCAAGGCTCGCTTCACACTCTGAGCCGAGCTGATATCCAGGGGGATGTCTAGGAAGCGCTCATAGGAATCTGAGGTACCCTGGCAGTGGAGACACTTGATCTGAGACCTCCAGCAGCCTCCAAAAATGTCATGGATCGGGGAGCTGTCCTCCCAGGTGGCTTCCGATGTCTTGGAGCCTCGCAGGCAGGATTGATGCATGGTATTCAAGGTGAACATGAGAAACTCGTGGGCGTCTTCCTGCTTGTGCTTGTGGAAGGCAGAGGTCAACATCTCGGAGGGCTTCATGGCATTCCCCGCGTGGGAGTGGAGGAGACTCTGGGTCACGTGAGCTTCCATAGCACACATCTTACAGCCTTGCGGGGAACAACAGGTCTGAGAGTGCTCCCGGGACAGCATGTAGTCGGCAAGAGGTGGTGTGTGTGTCAAGCACTGCAGGGCTGCGTTCAGGTAGCAGCTGTTGCCCGTGTTCTGGAGCCCGGCACCCGGGCCTTGGGGCCTCTGCCAACTCGCACTGTGCTTGCCATTGGCAGACGGCTCCTCTGCCACCTGAGCTACATCCTGAGGCTGCAGCTCTGGGCCGCCTGGAGAACACGGGGCTGGATCTGCTATGGGACAAGAACACAAAAAGGCTTGGGGGCATGTCAGTGGCCAAACCCTTCAACTTTAGACTCCATTGTAGGAAACCTGACCTAACAATGAACTCGGGAAAAATACCAGGACAGTACCTAGCATTTCTTTCCAACTTACCCCACCCCTCACCCCAAACACAACCTGAACCTAAATCCAGGCCAAAAAGGTTCCTGGGCCAACAAGACCAGTGTCTACAGGTTATTACCCCAACTGATCTGGACACACAGGTTAAAAGCCCACCCCTTCCCTAAGGACCACCCAGGCAGAGGGAAGCAGACATTCAGTGTATGACAGCCAGCAACCGCCAATATGTTAGAGGCCACACACATTTTCCAATGAGATGCTTGCACACTCACCCACACCCCTCTGCTTGGTGGCTTGGTGCTTACTGTAAAGGGATACATCTCCTGGGTTCATCAGACCCCAAACCTTCCTGTTGGACAGTGGTTCACGGTGGTGCCCTGGCTAGCTTGAATAAATAGGCCACACAGTGATCTCATCTGATCAGTTCCTGCCTGATTTGGGACGATGACTATACTTTTCCGGTATTACACATGCCTGCTCTAATGCATAGCCTTATGATGAGACCCATCTCCTTAGAAGGGCAGAGCAGCCCCCATGGCTCCAGAACTCCATACCGGCAACCTACACCCACCCTCTTGCTGGCCTAGGACAGAGGGAGATGCTGGGGTACACACAAGAGGTCAAGACCTGATAGTGAGACTCACCTTCTGTGAAGGCGGGAGCGACCACCATGGTTCCAAAAGCCTCTTCAAATCAGTTGCTGGAGTCTTCTCTGAGAGCAGAGGCAAGTCTTTCCCCTCCAGAGTCTCTTCCAAACTGAGCATCTTTCCCAAATGGTCTGCCTTTTATGCTTCAGTCTCGAGACCACACCTCCAATCCTTCCCAGAACAAGCCCAGACAAACCTCTTCCAGGTTGGGTGTGGTTTCTGCAAAGCAGCTCTGAAATCGGATCTCTTTGTAGTAGTGCATTTCCCTGCTTCAGCTCCATTTTGCCAGGTGTCTTAAGCTTAAGTTTTCCTTCTTGGTCGAAATTGGCTCTGCAAGGGGATGCTTTCTTTGCTATCACAACAATTTCTAGTCAAGGTCAGAAGATGAATCATGCCCTCTAATCCACCAAGCTGATGTCCTGTGGGGAAAATGAGGTGGAACCTACAGTCTCTTCTCTTAGTGTGTATCAGTACCCAAGTGTACAAAGCATTTTAGTGTAGGTGTGTAAATACACAACTGACTCTCTGATTACTTACAATCGCATTTTATTGTGCCACCACCTCCAATGGTGTAACTGCTGAGGAGGTGACTCAATCCCCCTCATCCCGATAATCCCTGATGGATTCCATCTTACTGGTTGGTTGAATAACTCTACATGGTCCATGCCAAGCAAATCCTACTTTCTGGTTGGTTTCTGAGACAAGATCATTACAGTCTACACTGACCTTGAGTTTGTTCTCAGCTGGTGAAGGCTTCAACTCATGAATATTCTGTTGGCTTTCATTTCCTGAACACATAGAAAACAACACACACAAATGGCCAAACACACCCTCCCAAATAGACGCACACATACTCATACCCACACAAACACTCTAACTGCCTATCTTAAGAAAAATTTGTCTTAGTCAATTTTGTATCTCTTTATGAAGCAGCAAAACCAGATACTGAGTTTCTTTTGGCATTCCTATTAATAGTGAAAGGCATTCAAACCATATCTTACTTATTTTTTCATGTTATATCCTTACCATTTTCTGGATCAGGTTGCTGCTTTATTTTTTTTTATTGTTTTGTTTTTTGGTCTTTTATTTTGTTTTGTTTCGTTTTTGTTTTTGGAGTTTCGAGACAGAGTTTCTCTGTGTAGCCCTGGCTGTCCTGGAACTCACCTTGTAGACCAGGCTGGCCTTGAACTCAGAAATCTGCCTGCCTCTGCCTCTGCCTCTCAAGTGCTGGGATTAAAGGCATGAGCCACCACGCCCAGCACCTGCTCTGTTTTTGATCCACTAAGCTCAAATTGATTTTCTAACTTTATGGTTTGCTCTGTCAATGATGCAATCTTAGGCCTTGCATATTCTCCCAAAGTGTTTTACCTCTGCCATACACCCATAGTCCCCTTCCATTCTTATTTTCAGTCAGGACTTGTCTAAGTTGTCAGAGTGTTCTTGGAGACAAGAACTATAGAGAATGCAAATTGCTTTCTGCCTGCTTTATTAATCCCCTAATGATCCGGGGTTTGAATTTCAGAGGAATGCTCATTACTTAGATGTTTCCCTGTGTTGAGTCATGGTATATTACAGAAGTCAGCCCATTCTCTTGAAATTACATTTTGTTAATATTATCAGTCTAAGGTGTTTTTCATTGCTCACATAGGATTTCAGAAGACTTGGAAAAACCACAGTGTAGTGTGAAGCAAGTGGGAGGTGGGTGTGAGAGATCTGGTGCCTGTGACCAGTTCTGCAGCTTGCCCCCTTCTAGCATTGCACACAGTGTGAGATGCAAGCCAAGACACTTGCCTTAGTTTTTGTGTGTGTGTGTGTGTGTGTGTGTGTGTGTATGTATTTTTGGTTTTTTGTTTTTGTTTTTGTTTTTTGGTTGTTTTCCAGACAGGCAGGTTGGTCTTGAACACAGAAATCACCCTGATTCTGCCATCTCACTTGCTGGGATTAAAGGTGTGTGCCACCACTGCCTGGATAAGTAGCTCACCATTTTTTTTGTTTGTTTGTTTGTTTTGGCATGTGGCCTTCCTATTGTGGCCTCTCATGATGGTGTATTGTGAAGCATGTGGGAGTTGGGTGTGAGAATTCTGGTGCCTGTGACCAGTTCTGCAGATTGCCCCCTTCTAGCATTGCACACAATGTGAGAAGCAAGCCAAGTTTTTTGGTTTTCTGGGAACAGGGTTAGTCTGTATATCCCAGGCTGGACTTGAACACAGAAATCAGCCTGCCTCTGCCTCCCAATAGCTGGGATAAATGAATGGTGTGTGCCACCACTGCCGGGATAAGTAGCTGATGGTTTTGTTGTGTTGTTTCTGTTTGTTTGTTTGTTTGTTTGTTTGTTTATTTATTTTGGACTGTGGCCTTCCTAATGTGGCCTCTCATGATTTGTCTGGTTTAAACACAGCCACCCAAATGCCTTACATTGGTTGGGATTGTACCTACTTGTCCTCTTCTCCATATCATATCTAATGAGTTCCCTTTCTTTGTATTGAACACTGCTACGTAATTATTTGTTGGGTTCTCCTCTCACAACTCCCTCCTATATGGTCCTAGAGCAGTGGTTCTCAACTCTCCTGTCATGCTGTCTGAAGCTTTAATACAGGTTTTCATGTTGTGCCGACACCCAAGTATACAACAGTTTCCCATGCTATTCTGTCAGTGTGACTTTGCTACTTTTGGTGAATTGTAAGGTGAGTGAATTTCTGATAGGCAGGATATCTGATATGCAACCCTTCTGAAAGAGTCATTCATCCCCAAGGAGGTTGAAAGCTACAGGTTGAGAACACAATACTAAGTAAGCTTCTGCAACCTGTACTCAAGTTGTGTCTAGTAAGCATTTTTCATTGCCCTGATTGATTATCAACACTCTATATCGTTCAGAGTGGTGTGTTTCCTAAGAGGCACCATTTTCATGCTAATAGCAGGATTTGTCTTCTTCCTGCTTCATAACAGGCTTAAGAAGTACTGGGGCCCTCCTGATCCAAAGGCACACTGAGGCTGATGGAGTCTTTGGCAGAGAGAGACAGGAGCCCAGGCAGTTTAGCAGGCAGACTCTGCAAGTCCCACCTCAGTCTTTTCTATTACTCTTTGATGAGCATCTGATGCCACAGGTGCTGAGCCTCAATCTTTCTCCTGCAATCTCAGACCATGAGTCTAGGGTCAAAGATTTCTTTGGCGCCAATGTCCTCACACCAAAGTCAGGGGAGGTGGAGACTCTCTGAGCAAAAAGAATCCTCATTTCAAACCTTGTGAGTAGCTGGGCGGTGGTGGCACACTCCTTTAATCCCAGTGCTTGGGAGGCAGAGGCAGGTGGATTTCTGATTCTAGGCCAGCTGGTCCACAGAGTGAGTTCCAGGAAAGCCAGGGCTACACAGAGAAACGCTGCCTTGGGGGTCAGGGGGACTAGACAAATAAAAACTTGTGAGTGGTGATCACTGTCTGTCTACACCTGTGAGACCAGTGTTCCTACAAGGTTCACTACACTCTTCAAGAGTATACCATACTCACTTACATTCCTAGAAAAACAAACAAACAAGAAGGCAGCAATTGTGGAGTAACAGAATTTATTTGGTCCAAGAACTGCCAATTACATACAAAGAAGAACATCTCTAGAGTATGTAGTTCACATTTTTTTGAAAATCTATTTGAAAGGGCAGTCTGCCCAGCAACTTGTTGGCTTAGGGAAAATTGCCAACATTAGGAGCTGCAGGGTGGTGATTTAGTCTCTACCCTGCTCACATTCGAGGAGTTGCAGGAGAGGGTTTGCTGACCTTGGCAAGGTTTCCAGCTTTCTTGTTTTTCAAGTGTACCACCACCCTGGGCAGTTGTTCCCACATCCAAACTATCATTCTTAGAGTCTGCAAAGACGGGCCAGGGCACAGAGGAAAGGGGGATCCCACCTGAAGGGTGAGGCTTTGACCCTGCCTGGGACATAGGTCCAAATCTCTTTTTCCACGGCCCTTGGGTTGTCAGTGTGTCCACAGTGTGTCACTGGGATCCAGTGTGAGTGAGTGAGTAAGTGAGTGAGTCGGTGGGTGGGTGAGCATTAATTAGCCAGGAAGCAGAAGCCTCTGCCCTTTCTTGCTCTTGTTCTTGTTCTTCTTACCCTTCTCCGATCTCTTTCTCCGTCCCTGAATACAGAGCTGCCCAGTATTCATGGGGTCCTGTGAGGTGAGGAGCCTGTGAGCATTGTGGCAAGGTTGATTCTCCTTGTCTGGCGCATTCCTGCCCCCCTTTGCTGTGTATCTCGGCTGGTGAATCACAATTGCATTGGCTGGCAGAGTGGCATCCAGAATCTGGCGAGCTTTCTGGTGGTTCCGTTCCTGAAGCACTTTCCCCTCCTGTAAGGAGGTTTCTTGGCTTGCTGGGGTCTCCCCTTTTACACAGGGCTCTCCTGCTGCCACTGCTTCTTTGCGAGAGCTTCTCTTCTTGTTCTTTCTCTTCGGGGATTTCTTGGGCTGGCCTTCGGGATCAAGAACCTCACGCACTGTGCCCATGGCCCTGTCAACACTGACCTTTTTGAGGTCGGTCTGCTGCACATAGAAGAGCACATAGGCAGGCTCACTCAGGACAGAAGTCACATCGCACCTGGTGACCTTAGAATCATCCATCTTATACCACTTGCCGTGGCCGGCTTTGACACAACACCAGTAGTGTCCACTGTGACAAGTCAAACCCTCATGGACCAGGACGGCATAGAGGGCATAAGGCAAAGATCTTGCAGTAGGCTGAGACAGGTATGGCTGTAGGTCAAGGAACTCCGGGTAGCTGACTTTTCCGTCCAGCTTGTTAGCCCTGCCACCCGAGAAGCGATTTAACACTAGCAGGAGGACCTTTGGGGCAATGTAAACCTTCAGGGTCTTGGAAGCTGGCATCTTCTCTCTACACCTACCACAGTAGTAAGCGTTCTCCCCACGCAGCTCTTCTGCCCTCACTGTATGCCCCAAGGCTCGCTTCACACTCTGAGCCGAGCTGATATCCAGGGGGATGTCTAGGAAGCGCTCATAGGAATCTGAGGTACCCTGGCAGTGGAGACACTTGATCTGAGACCTCCAGCAGCCTCCAAAAATGTCATGGATCGGGGAGCTGTCCTCCCAGGTGGCTTCCGATGTCTTGGAGCCTCGCAGGCAGGATTGATGCATGGTATTCAAGGTGAACATGAGAAACTCGTGGGCGTCTTCCTGCTTGTGCTTGTGGAAGGCAGAGGTCAACATCTCGGAGGGCTTCATGGCATTCCCCGCGTGGGAGTGGAGGAGACTCTGGGTCACGTGAGCTTCCATAGCACACATCTTACAGCCTTGCGGGGAACAACAGGTCTGAGAGTGCTCCCGGGACAGCATGTAGTCGGCAAGAGGTGGTGTGTGTGTCAAGCACTGCAGGGCTGCGTTCAGGTAGCAGCTGTTGCCCGTGTTCTGGAGCCCGGCACCCGGGCCTTGGGGCCTCTGCCAACTCGCACTGTGCTTGCTATTGGCAGACGGCTCCTCTGCCACCTGAGCTACATCCTGAGGCTGCAGCTCTGGGCCGCCTGGAGAACACGGGGCTGGATCTGCTATGGGACAAGAACACAAAAAGGCTTGGGGGCATGTCAGTGGCCAAACCCTTCAACTTTAGACTCCATTGTAGGAAACCTGACCTAACAATGAACTCGGGAAAAATACCAGGACAGTACCTAGCATTTCTTTCCAACTTACCCCACCCCTCACCCCAAACACAACCTGAACCTAAATCCAGGCCAAAAAGGTTCCTGGGCCAACAAGACCAGTGTCTACAGGTTATTACCCCAACTGATCTGGACACACAGGTTAAAAGCCCACCCCTTCCCTAAGGACCACCCAGGCAGAGGGAAGCAGACATTCAGTGTATGACAGCCAGCAACCGCCAATATGTTAGAGGCCACACACATTTTCCAATGAGATGCTTGCACACTCACCCACACCCCTCTGCTTGGTGGCTTGGTGCTTACTGTAAAGGGATACATCTCCTGGGTTCATCAGACCCCAAACCTTCCTGTTGGACAGTGGTTCACGGTGGTGCCCTGGCTAGCTTGAATAAATAGGCCACACAGTGATCTCATCTGATCAGTTCCTGCCTGATTTGGGACGATGACTATACTTTTCCGGTATTACACATGCCTGCTCTAATGCATAGCCTTATGATGAGACCCATCTCCTTAGAAGGGCAGAGCAGCCCCCATGGCTCCAGAACTCCATACCGGCAACCTACACCCACCCTCTTGCTGGCCTAGGACAGAGGGAGATGCTGGGGTACACACAAGAGGTCAAGACCTGATAGTGAGACTCACCTTCTGTGAAGGCGGGAGCGACCACCATGGTTCCAAAAGCCTCTTCAAATCAGTTGCTGGAGTCTTCTCTGAGAGCAGAGGCAAGTCTTTCCCCTCCAGAGTCTCTTCCAAACTGAGCATCTTTCCCAAATGGTCTGCCTTTTATGCTTCAGTCTCGAGACCACACCTCCAATCCTTCCCAGAACAAGCCCAGACAAACCTCTTCCAGGTTGGGTGTGGTTTCTGCAAAGCAGCTCTGAAATCGGATCTCTTTGTAGTAGTGCATTTCCCTGCTTCAGCTCCATTTTGCCAGGTGTCTTAAGCTTAAGTTTTCCTTCTTGGTCGAAATTGGCTCTGCAAGGGGATGCTTTCTTTGCTATCACAACAATTTCTAGTCAAGGTCAGAAGATGAATCATGCCCTCTAATCCACCAAGCTGATGTCCTGTGGGGAAAATGAGGTGGAACCTACAGTCTCTTCTCTTAGTGTGTATCAGTACCCAAGTGTACAAAGCATTTTAGTGTAGGTGTGTAAATACACAACTGACTCTCTGATTACTTACAATCGCATTTTATTGTGCCACCACCTCCAATGGTGTAACTGCTGAGGAGGTGACTCAATCCCCCTCATCCCGATAATCCCTGATGGATTCCATCTTACTGGTTGAATCATCTTCATTCTCATCCAACTGACTCTAGAGTCCACTAGACTAGATGCTGTTGTGAGGAAAACATCGCCTTTTAAATTGTATTTCTAGTGACTCATTATCCTCTGTCTACTTTTCTGTTCAGCAAGTAGATGATTTTCTGGCAGGGGTTAGGGAGGTATTTATTATTCACAGTATTTCATTTTTACTTTTGACAGAGTGCACTGATTTGAAGAATATGTTGGTACAAATAGGTGATTTATATGTTTTGGGCTATTTAATTTTTCTATGAGTCATAATGGAGTACATTAAACTAGAAGGTACTTGAAATCATTGCCAGACCTACAAAGGAAAGCCTTTGAAAGTTAAGCACATAGAACCACTGATGTATGCTAATATTTCAGTACAAACCAGGCATCATGAGGCGGACAAGTAATATGGGGAACACAGCCAATATTTTGTCACGTTAACTGCCCCATTAGAGGTCATCTGTAGTCTGTGGAGTGGATGACATGACAGCACCTCAGACACAGAGACCAGACTTCACTTTTTGAACAGTTAACACTAATGGGGTGGAAGCAAACTGTGTGTACCATTCAAAAAATCTTGGGGGATCACATATAGTCAGTCAGAGATGGTCCCTCATGAAAGACAAGTAACCATTATGAGGAACAAAATTATGTTTGTCATAGAGTGTGTTTTCTTTAGGAGAATTTTTTTCTTTTTACAGAGAAAATTCTGGGTTGCTCTACCATGAGTTTCCAACACTCATTATGTCACTTCTAAATGTCAGCAGCCTAACTCCAGCTTCATTCATCCTCAATGGCATTCCTGGTCTGGAAGAGGTTCATTTGTGGATCTCCCTCCCCCTATTTACCATGTATAGTATTGCTCTGACAGGAAACTTTGGACTTATATATCTTATCTATTCTGAGGAGGTCTTGCACAGACCTATGTACATCTTCCTAGCCCTTCTTTCCTTCACAGATGTGCTCATGTGTACCAGCACCCTTCCCAACACTCTCTGCATATTGTGGTTCAATGTCAAGAAGATTGACTTTAAGGCCTGCCTGGCTCAGATGTTCTTTGTGCACACTTTCACAGGAATGGAGTCTGGAGTGCTGATGCTCATGGCCCTGGACCGCTATGTGGCCATCTGTTATCCTCTGCGCTATGCTACTATCCTCACTAATGTGGTCATTGCCAAGGCAGGGATGCTTACTTTCCTTAGGGGTGTGATTCTTGTCATCCCTTTCATATTCCTCACCAAGCGCCTGCCATACTGCAAGGGTAATGTCATCCCCCACACCTACTGTGACCACATGTCTGTTGCTAAAATATCCTGTGGCAATGTTCAGGTCAATGCCATCTATGGTCTAATGGTTGCTCTCCTGATTGGGGGTTTTGACATCCTGTGCATCACAGTCTCCTACACCATGATCCTACGGGCGGTTGTGAGTCTGTCATCAGCAGATGCTCGGCAGAAGGCTTTCAGTACCTGCACTGCTCATATTTGTGCCATCGTCATCACCTATGTCCCAGCCTTCTTCACCTTCTTCACACACCGCTTTGGGCGGCATACCATCCCTCCCCACATACATATCATTATGGCTAATCTCTATCTACTCATGCCTCCGACCATGAACCCTATTGTATATGGGGTTAAAACCAAGCAGATACGAGAGAGTGTCGTTAGGTTCTTGTTTAAAGGGAGAGAAAATTCTTCTCATAAAGTTTAATGGACACCTTTAAGAAGCCATAGTTCCCTTGGCCTGCTTTAGGTCAGAGAACCCTTTAAATCCTATGTCTGACTATAAGAAGTCTGTACATGTGGCTCAGATGCTTCTACCTGTTTTCAACAAGTGCAATCATGTTCCTGTAAGTAGAAAGCCTATTACAAACTCAAAAATTTATCCCCTGAGCTCTCTTAAGTTCACCACTTTGAATCTTCATGGATATGTTGTTTGTGCCTGAGTTATAAATTTCCAAAAATTATAGCATAGTAGTTGGATCACTATGAGTGACTGCTCCAAAAATATTGATAAGTGTCAATAGATGACCTATCTTCAGGAATATGTGTGCTTATTTTCTTAGTTTTCTGTTCTAAAATCACTTGGAGTTTATTGTTATTTCCTATGCTTTCAGTTTTCTAATCCCAAATTTCCCAACTATATTTTCATTTGTAATTCATACATATGCTAACTAAAAGAACTTTTAAGAGTTTTGAGTCATAGAAGACTTATACTCTCTAAAGATAGTTATATCAGTATTCATCAATAGCAGACAAACTGATTAAATAGTTTGGGCTTAATCAAATATAATAATGAATGAAAAATATAAAATATATGCTTTCATTTGAATAAAATTCAGAAGCATTCAAACTATCCTATGTTGTTAGACATTAGAATTATTTTTGCTTTTGAGTAAGACACCATATAAGAAATGATGTGCCTGAGATACTCCTTTCTTTTTTTTTTCTTTTTCTTTTTCTTTTTCTTCTTTTTTTTTTTGGTTTTTTAAAGACAGGGTTTCTCTGTATAACCCTGGCTGTCCTGGAACTCACTATGTAGACCAGGCTGGCCTAGAACTTAGAAATCTGCCTGCCTCTGCCTCCCAGAGTGCTGGGATTACAGGTATGCACCGCCACTGCCTGGCTCTGAGATACTTTTAATATGATGACAGGTAATTAATCGCGAATCTTTTATTTATGATGTGAACTTTTTCTTCTTACCATCTAATTTTTGTTTTCGATAGCATGAACTAAGCAATACCCCAACTGTCTAATCTTTGAAACATTTCTTTTTACCTCTCATGCTAGCTATGCATGGTTTATAAATTGTATACATTTTCTTTTCTTTCAGAAGAGTGTTAAAATTAGTATAAATTATATTTGCATAGTTGTACAAATTCTAATAAAAATGTAGACAAGACTAAAGTGAAAAAAATTCCTCTGTTCAAAATCTCCTTCATTTAATTTCTACAAAGCATGCTCTTTTAAAGAGGTTGTGTTCTCATCATGATTACTTTGTTTTTCTGATGATTCTTTTCCAAATATATTTGAACTTTAAGAAGATTATTAATCACACTCTTACAGGCAATGGGAATTTAATTCAATTATTACGTCTGTACCTACTCTCCTCTCTAGACAGTCTATATACGTACGTATACATAAACGTATAGACTGTATCTATATGTGTACTATCCACTTGACATATATAGTGTATCATAACATGTATGGTATACACAGTATGTGTGAGTAGATCACTGTTACCCAAACATCAATGTCAAAAGTCCATATATTTGGCTTTTCTGATCTTGAGGAAGTTTTGTTTGCAGTGATTCTGATACTCCTGAATTTATTTACATTTTCAGTGAATTAATTGAAAACTAATAATTCTTGAACTGGGATCATCATATGAACATTAATGAATGGGGAGTATGAACACTCATCACTTTACAAGCAACCCAGGATTTGATTCCTTCATTATTGGTACAGTGATACTACCCTATCTTTTCTGTAGTATGTTTCCAAGATCCACTCTTTTCAGAGATGTCTGAGAATATATTTTGCTAGTTAATCAGTAGACACATTTAAATGGAATAGGATCAAGGTGACAATTTAAAATATTAAGTAAATTACATCATATATAAGAAAAAGTGATAGTTAAAATATCGCAGGAGAAGATAATAAAATTGCAAACATATTGAAGAAAGAAAAAACACAGCAATAAAAACTCAAAGTAAGCCTGGCCCAATTGTGCACATTCATAATATCAACTGCTCAGGATACTAAAGTAGGAGAATCATGAGCGCTAGGCCATCCTAAACACACAGTGAGAGCTGGCTTAAAACTCAGACAAAAAGAATATTTCAGAGAATATATCAATATTGTGCCTAGGAAGAAAGTATCTGCCTCTTAGAGTTGTCCTTAAGAAAAGCAACTGTTAAAACAAAACAAAAAAACTGTCTAAACTACCATAGAATATTTTCTCTTCAATACAAAGTTAGATTTGAATGATAAGTAACAGCTGGCATATATGTAGGATACAATGTGATGTCACAATTCATGTATAGTTACATAATCAAATTGGATTGGTGAGCATGTCTGCTACCTTCTATGTCATTTCTTTCTCAAAATAACACTCAAAACCCTACCATCTCCCAATTCTATGGTAGAACTACAGATTCTTTATACATATGGGGTTGTATGTGTTTGCTCACCTTTTGCTAAAATGCCCCAGTTTCTGGCAAACATTCTGGTCTCAACATCTATGAACTCAGCTTTTTAGATTCCACATATAGTTGAAATAATACAATATTTGTCTTTTTTTGACTGGTATACTTAACTCAGGATAAGTCTTCCAAGACCATTTACGTTGCTATAGCACACCATCCCTTGGTAGTAGATAAATCACATCCATTGTATGAATATATTATATTTTTTGGATTCATTTGTCAGTTGATGAACAATTAGATTGGTCCAATTTTTCACCAGTGTGTGTCGTATGTTGGGATGGTATGTTTTATTTTCATTATTATACTTTTAACAAACTCCTAAATTTTCAGATTATTCAAATAAAAATAAAAATATTGAGGGCAAAGGGAGCTCTAGGCAAGTCTGAATAGTGCTTTTAACTAAGCTCCCTTCACTCTGGATGAAAAATAAAAAATCCTTCCTCAAAATTCTCTACCTGAAGGATGCTTGGAGTTCCAGGCAAAGGGGAAATTATGAGTTTTATAAAGGGATCATTGTAAGGATGTAATGATCTTGAGAGACTTAACACTCTATCTCCCCTAGAGAAAATTAACACACAAGAAACCACACATTAGATCATATGTAAAGATGAATTATCAGTTCACTTTTTATTAGTTCACAAGTCTTGCATAAAATTGCCTCATTAGAGGATTTTGTTTAATGAAACAAATGCACAAACACAAGAAAATCTGAACTTCATTCTGCTTACTCATGAGTAGCACAGGGAAAGCCAATTAAACACACATTCTCATAGCCTGGACTTTTTTAAGTTTTGAAGTTAGGACATAATTATATTCCTTTGTCCCTTCCCCTTTTTTCTGCGACCTTTCCCTACCACCCCTCTCAAGTTAGTGGCCTTTTTTATTGTAGCTATGTATGTGTGTCTCTCTGTGTGTCTGTGTGTATATGTATTCCTAAATATATAAATACAACCCTTTGTTCATATATTACTTGCATGTATATAATTTCACAAGGGAATTCATTGGCCACAGATAACTCAGCTCTGGAAACACCCTCCTTTTCAAGAAAACGGTATTGTCTTTGTGATCAAAGATATAGCATATAAGACTTTAGTTCATTTGGGATTGCCTTTTTATATATGTGCCATATAAGTGCCTAATTTTCTAACATTAAATGGAAGCACTCGTATTTCTCAACATCATTATTAAAGAGACTTCTTTTTCTCTGTTGTATGATATTTACTACTTTATAAAAACAAATTTAGGTGATGGAAAGTTGGATCAGTAGTTAAGAGCACTGGCTGCTCTTTAGCAGGACACAAGTTCAATTTCCAGCACCCACAGGATACGTCACAACCATCTATAACTCTGGTTCTGGGGGTTTTGCTGTCCTCTTCTGACCTGTGTGGGCACCAGGCATGTGTGTGGTATTACATACATACATGTACACAAAACACCCGTGCACATAAAATAATAAGGCAAACCAATTAAAAACAAATTTGGCTATGAATCTGTGGACTTATTTGTAGGTTTCCATTTTCTTTCATTGATCCATGACTGTTTTTATAACATTACCACAATATTTGGTAATTCTAGCATGAATTTTGTTTGAAGTCGGTGACTTCCCTGATTTGCTTCTTTTGCTCACTGTCTCTTGGGCCAGTGGAAATGCTTTGTAACTATTTTTAGTCGCAAAGTGACTTCTGTTCCTCTGAAGACTTTCACTGGTGTTTTGATAGGGATTAGAGCATATCTGTAGCATATTTGTGTCCATGTAAAATATAACATTAATTGTGATCAATAACTAACAATTGTATTCTTAATTTACTGATGCATTTTTCAGTGTATTTCTTCAGTAATTGGTAGCTTTCAATATGTACTTTAAAAATTTTTGTTTTGCTAAATTCCTATGGTTTATTTGGAATCCAGTGTAAATAGAGTTGTCTTCTTGAGTTCATGCAAATGGCCAATTGGACAAACAATAACCTCAAGTGCTACCATGTTTTGTTTGTTAATTGTGTGACCTACAACTTTACTGAATTCACTACCAATCTTGAGAGTCCTGTTAGTGCTAGATGTTCTCTATATAACTGTGCTACCAAACAACAGATATTTAAGTTTCCCTCTTCTCTCCCACTGTCCATTTGATTCTCCTGTTCTATCTAGTCTTCTTTATACATCAATAATTATTTTATTCCTTTCCTAGGGAGAATTATCTGTCTTGCCTAGTCCCTTACTAAATACCTAGCATCTGTAGTTCTATGGGTTTAGGTTGGTTTTCATTGACTTAACAATGAATATCCACACACAGGTGACTATATACTATATTTGTCTTTTTTTTCTGGATATGGTTTACCTCACTCAGGAATTTTTTTCTAGTTCCACATACTTCCCTGGATTTCACTATTCCTCTTCTTTTTTAACAGCTGGGTAATGCTCCATTGGGTAACTATACCACATTTTTAAAATCTATTTCTGTTGAAGGACATTAGTTTTTTCTCAATTTATAGCTATTGTGAGTAGAGCAGCAACAAATATGGTTGAGCAAGGGCCTTTGTGGTGGGATTAAGTGTCCTTTGAGTATTTGCCCGAGTGGCATAGCTTAATCTTGAGGTAGATTGATTCCTATATTCCTGAGAAACTGCCAAACTAATTTCCACACTGGATATACAAGTTTGTATACACATCAGCAATGAATGACTGTTCCCTTTCCTCCATCATCATTGCCAGTGTAAGCTGTCACTTGTGTTACTGACCTTTGCTATTATGATGGTTGTAAATTGAAATCTCAAAGTACTTTTGATTTGCATTTCCCTAATGACTAGGTATTGCACATTTCTTTGTTTATCAGCCACTTGAGTTTCCTCTTTTGAGAATTTTCTGTTTAGATCTGTGGGGAATTTTTAAACTTATTATTCTTTAATCTTCTTTTTACAGTCCAGTTATTATCCTCCTGTATGCAACTTAAAAAACTGAGCCATTTTTTCTTGGTATTTAGCTTTTTAGTATGTTATTTATTTCTCATATTAGTCTTGTATTGGAGGTGTAGTTGGTTAAAAAAATCTACTCTGTAGGCTGCTGCTTTGTCCCGGTGACCCTTTGCCATGCAGAAGGTTTTCCTTTTCATGAGGTCTATTTATTAATTGATGATCTATTGCCTGTGCTAATGATGCTCTGTTCAGAATGTCTTCTCCTGTGCCAATAAATTCAGGGTTAGTGTATCTGGTTTTATTGAGCTCTTTGATTTGGTGTTGACTTTTGTTCAGGATGATTAAGTATAGATCTATTTGGATCCTTCTATGTGTAGTGTTTTGTCTTTTAGTTTGTTTATATAGTAGTTTGCATTTATTGACTTACATATGTTGACCCATCCTTGGATCTATGGAATGAAGACTACCTAATTGTGATAGATGGTCTTTTTTGGTGTGTGTTCATAAATATCTTCTTGGATTGTGTTCATAAATATATATTGAGTATTTTTGCATTTGTGTTCATCAGGGAAAAAATACCCCTGGGAGGAGATACAGAGACAAAGTGTGGAGCAGACACTGAAGTAAAGACCATCTAGAGACTGCCCTACCTGGGGTTCCATCCCATATACAGTCACCAAACTCAGACACTATTGTGGATGCCAACTAGCACTTGCTAACAGGAGCTTGATATAGTCGTCTCCTGAGAGGCTCTGCCAGTACCTGACAAATACAGAGGTGGTGCTCTCAGCCAACCATTTGACTGAGCACAAGGTTCCCAATGGAAGAGCTAGAGAAAGGACCCAAGGAGCTGAAGGAGTTTGCAGCCCCATAGGAGGAACAATAATATGAACCAACCAGTACCCCCAGAGCTCCCAGGAACTAAACTACCAACCAAAGAGTACACATGGAGGGATCCATGGCTCCAGCTGCATATGTAGCAGAGGATGGCCTTGTTGGACATCAAAGGGAGGAGAGGCGATTGGTCCTGAGAAGGATCGATGTCCCAGTATAGGGGAATTCCAGGACAGGGAAGCAAGAGTGGGTGGATTGGTGAGCAGGGGGAGGGGGTATGGGTTAGGGGATTTTTGGGTGGGTGGGAACCAGGAAAGGTGACAACATTTGAAATGTAAATAAAGAATGTATCTAATAAAAATCACTTTCAAAAACAAAAACAAAAAAACAACAAACATACAGAAAAAAAATGAATCAATTTCCATTCTTCTACAAGTTAACCACCAGTTAAACCAGCACCATTTGTTGAAAATGCTGCCTTTTTTCCACTGGATGGTTTAGCTCCTTTGTCAAAGATCAAGTGACCATAGGTGTGTGGCTTCACTTCTGGGTCTTCAGTTGTATTCCATTGATCTACCTGCTTGTCACTGTACCAATTTAAACACAATTGCTCTGTAATACAGCTTGAGTTCAGGGATGGTGTTTCCCCCAGAAGTTCTTTTATTGTTGAGAATAGTTTTTGCTATAGTGGATTTTTTGTTATTCCAGATGAATTTGAGAATTGTTCTTTCTAAATCTATGAAAAATTGAATTGGAATTTTGATGGGTATTGTATTGAATCTGTATATTGCTTTTGGCAAGATGGCCATTTTTACTATATTAATCCTGCCAATCCATGAGCATGGCAGATTTTTCCATCTTCTGAGGTCTTCTTTGATTTCTTTCTTTAGAGACTTGAAGTTCTTGTCATACAAATCTTTCACTTTGGTTAGAGTCACACCATGATATTTATTGTGTGAGGTGCAATGTGTACTTTGAGCTTTAGTAAAGTTTCTTTTATGAATGTGGGTGCTTGTATTTGGTGCATAGATGTTCAGAATTGAGAGTTCTTCTTGGTAGACATTTCCTTTTTTTTTTTTTTTTTGATTTGGTTTTTCGAGACAGGGTTTCTCTGTATGGCCCTGACTGTCCTGGAACTCACTCTGTAGACCAGGCTGGCCTCGAACTCAGAAATCCGCCTGCCTCTGCCTCCCAAGTGCTGGGATTACAGGTGTGAGCCACCACGCCCGGCTTGACATTTCCTTTGATGAACATGAAGTGTCCTTCCTTATCTTTTTTTATGACTTTTGGTTGAAAGTCGATTTTTTTTGATATTAGAATGACTACTCCAGCTAGACTCTTAGAACCATTTGCTTGGAAAATTGTTTTCCAGCCTTTTACTCTGAGGTAGTGTTTGTTTTTGACACAGAGGTGTGTTTACTTTATGCAGCAAAATGCTAGGTCCTGTTTATGTGTCCAATCTGTTAGTCTATTGTTTTTTAATTTGTGAATTGAGTCCATTTATGTTGAGATATTAAGAAATGGTGATTGTTGCTTCCTGTTGTTTTGGATGATATTTCTATGTTTATGTGGCTATCTTCTTTGGGGTTTGTTGAAAGATTACTTTCTTGCATTTTCTGGGGTTTAGTTTCTATCCTTGTGTTGGCATTTTCCATCTATTATCTTTTGTAGGGCTGGATTTGTGGAAAGATATTGTGTAAATTTTGTTTTGTCATGGGATAGCTTGGTTTCTCCATCTATGGTAATTGAGAGTTTGGCTGGATATAGTATCCTAGGCTGACATTTATATTCTCTGAGGATCTGTATAACATCTTCCCAGGATCTTCTAGTTTTTGTAGTCTCTGGTGAGAATTCTAGAGTAATTCTGATAGGTCTGTCTTTATATGCTACTAGCCCTTTTCCCCTTACTGCTTTTCTTTATTCTGTGCATTTGGTGTTTTCACTATTATGTGATGGGAGGAATATCTTTTCTGGTCCAATCTATTTAGAGTTCTGTGGGCTTCTTATATGTTTATGTGCAATTCTTTCTTTAGGTTAAGGAAGTTTTCTTCTATAATTTTGTTGAAGATATTTACTGGCACTTTCAGTTGGGAATCTTCACTCTCTTCTATACTTATTATCCTTAGGTTTTGTCTTCTCATTGGGTCTTGGATTTCCTGGATGTTTTGGGTTAGGAGCTTTTTGCATTTTGCATTTTCTTTGACTGTTGTGTCAATGTTTTCTATGCTATATTCTATACCTGAAATTCTCTCTTCTATCTCTTGTATTCTGTTGGTGATGCTTGCATCTATGACTCCTGATCTCTTTCCTAGGTTTTCTATCTCCAAGGTTGTCTCCCTTTGTGATTTCTTTATTGTTTCAATTTCCATTTTTAGATCCTGGATGATTTTGTTCAATTGCTTCATGTGTTTGGTTGTGTTCTCTTGTAATTCTTTTTTTTTTTTTGATTTTTTTTATTGTATATATTCTATATTTACAATTCATTTCCCTTTTTCTGGTTCCCCACCCCCAAAGGTCCCACATGTCCTTTTCCCTCCCCCTGCTCCCGCATCCACCCCCTCCCACTTTACTGTTCTTGTACTCTCCCCCAATGATGTTTTGGTCCATTCTAGCACCAGTGTCCACTCCTTTCTTCTTGTGAGACATCACTTGATATGTGATTTGTGTCTTTGGTGTTCCAAGCTTCTAGGCTAATATCCACTTATCAGTGACTGTATACCATGGGTATTCTTTTGAGACTGGGTCACCTCACTTAGTATGACATTCTCCAGCTCCATCCATTTCTCTAAGAATTTCATGAATTCATTGTTTCTAATGGCTGTATAGTACTCCATTGTGTATATATACCACATTTTTTGTATCCATTCCTCTGTTGAGGGACATCTGGGTTCTTTCCAGCTTCTGGCTATTATATATAAAGCTGCTATGAACATAGTGGAGCATGTATCCTTATTGCATGCTGGTGAATCTTCTGGGTATATTCCCAGGAGTGGTATGGCTGGGTCCTCCGGAAGTATCACGCCCAGTTTTCTGAGGAACCGCCATACTGATTTCCAGAGTGGTTGTACCAGCTTGCATTCCCACCAGCAGTGGAGGAGTGTTCCTCTTTCTCCACATCCTCGCCAACACCTGATGTCTTCTGAGTTTTTAATCTTAGCCATTCTTACTGGTGTGAGGTGAAATCTCAGGGTTGTTTTAATTTGCATTTCCCTAATGACTAGTGATGTTGAACATTTTTTAAGGTGTTTCTCAGCCATCCGAATTTCTTCAGGTGAAAAGACTCTGTTTAGCTCTGTACCCCATTTTTGGATAGGGTTATTTGGTTTTCTGGGGTCTAACCTCTTGAGTTCTTTGTATACATTGGAGATTAGCCCTCTGTCGGATGTGGGGTTGGTGAAGATTTTTTCCCAATTTGTTGGTTGTCGATTTATCCTTTTGACAGTGTCTTTTGCCTTACAGAAACTTTGTAGTTTTATGAGGTCCCATTTGTCTATTCTTGCTCTTAGAGCATAAGCAATTGGTGTTCTGTTCAGGAATTTTTCCCCTGAGCCAATGTCCTCAAGGGTCTTCCCCAGTTTCTTTTCTATTAGTTTTAGTGTGTCTGGTTTTATGTGGAGGTCTTTGATCCACTTGGAGTTGAGCTTAGTGCAAGGAGATAAGAGTGGATCAATTCTCATTCTTCTGCATGTTGACCTCCAGTTGAGCCAGCACCATCTGTTGAAAAGGCTATCTTTTTTCCACTGGATGTTTTCAGCTCCTTTGTCAAAGATCAATTGGCCATAGATGTGTGGGTTCAATTCTGGGTCTTCAATCCTATTCCATTGATCTGCTTCACTGTCACTGAACCAATACCATGCAGTTTTTAATACCACTGCTCTGTAATATTGCTTGAGGTCCGGGATATTGATTCCCCCAGAAGTTCTTTTGCTGTTGATGATAGTTTTAGCTATCCTGGGTTTTTTGTTATTCCAGATGAATTTGAGAATTGCTCTTTCTAGCTCTATGAAGAACTGAGTTGGGATTTTGATGGGAATTGCATTGAATCTGTATATTGCTTTGGGCAAGATTGCCATTTTGACTATATTAGTCCTGCCAACCCACGAGCATGGAAGATTTTCCCATTTTCTGATGTCTTCTTCAATTTCCCTCTTCAGAGACCTGAAGTTTTTGTCATATAAATCTTTCACATGTTTGGTTAGCGTCACTCCAAGATACTTTATATCATTTGTGGCTATTCTTTCTCGGCCTGCTTATCCTTCGCGTATAGGAAGGCTACTGATTTACTTGAGTTGATTTTATAGCCAGCCACTTTGCTGAAGTTGTTTATCAGTTGCAGGAGTTCTCTGGTGGAGGTTTTTGGGTCACTTAAGTAAACTATCATATCATCTGCAAATAGTGATAGTTTGACTTCTTCCTTTCCGATTTGTATCCCTTTGACTTCCCTCTGTTGTCGAATTGCTCTAGCTAGTACCTCAAGTACTATATTGAAGAGATATGGCGAGAGGGGACAGCCTTGTCTAGTCCCTGATTTTAGAGGGATTGCTTCGAGTTTTTCTCCGTTTACCTTGATGTTGGCTACTGGTCTGCTGTATATTGCTTTTACTATGTTTAGATATGGGCCTTGAATTCCTGTTCTTTCTAGGACCTTTAGCATGAAAGGATGCTGAATTTTGTCAAATGCTTTTTCAGCATCCAATGAGATGACCATGTGGTTTTTTTCTTTGAGTTTGTTTATGTAGTGGATTACGTTGATGGATTTCCGTATATTGAACCATCCCTGCATCCCTGGGATGAACCCAACTTGATCATGGTGAATGATCGTTTTGATGTGTTCTTGGATTCGGTTGGCAAGTATTTTGTTTAGTATTTTTGCATCGATATTCATAAGAGAAATTGGCCTGTAGTTCTCTTTCTTAGTTGGATCTTTGTGTGGTTTTGGTATTAGGGTAATTGTGGCTTCATAGAATGAGTTGGGTAGTGGTCCTTCTGTTTCTATTTTGTGGAATAATTTGAAGAGTATCGGTATCAGGACTTCTTTGAAGGTCTGATAGAATTCTGCACTAAAACCGTCTGGTCCTGTGCTCTTTTTGGTTGGAAGACTGTCTATGACCCCTTCTATTTCTTTGGGGGTTATGGGTCTGTTTAGACGATCTATTTGATCCTGGTTTAATTTTGGTATTTGGTAACTGTCGAGGAAATTATCCATTTCCTCCAGATTCTCCAGTTGTGTTGAGTATAGGTTTTTGTAGTAGGATCTGATGATTTTTTAAATTTCCTCAGTTTCTGTTGTTATATCTCCCTTTTCATTTCTAATTTTGTTAATTTGAATACTGTCTCTGTGCCCTTTAGTAAGTCTGGCTAGGGGTTTATCTATCTTGTTGATCTTCTCAAAGAACCAGCTCCTGGTTTTGTTGATTCTTTGTTTGGTTCCCTTTGTTTCAACTTGATTGATTTCAGCCCTGAGTTTGATGATTTCCTGTCTTCTACTCCTCCTGGGTGAAATTGCTTCTTTTTTTTCCAGAGCTTTCAAGTGCGCCATAATTCTTTATGGGATTTTTGTGTTTCCTCTTTGAGGGCTTCTACTTGTTTACCTGTGTTCTTGTATTTTCTTAAGAGAGTAAATTATGTACTTCTTAAAGTCTTTTATCAGCATCATGAGATATAATTTTAAATCAGAGTGTTGCTTTTCTGGTGTGTTGGGCTATCCATGGCTTGCTGTGATGGGAGAACTGGGTTCTCCTGCCAAGTAGCCTTGCTTTCTGTTACTTATGTTCTTGCCCTTGCCTTTTGCCATCTGGTTATCTCTGTTGTTAGCTGTTCTTGCTGTCTCTGACTGTGGCTTGTCCTTCCTGAAAGCCTCTGTGTCAGTACTCCTGGGAGACCAGTTCTCTCCAGGAAGAATTTGTGTAGGAAGAGCTGTGGTGCAGGGTCAGCTCTATGGTGCAGACAGAAACAGGAAGGCTCCTGTCCCAAGATGATCCTTGATTCCTATGTCTTGAGGATTCCAGGTGGGTCCCTCTGAGCAGCAGTGGTGGTTTTACCTGCACTCACAAACTTGTTGGCACTCCTGGGACGATAGCTGTCTCCCTATTTAGGTATGGAGCCCTGTTACAGAGGATCAATCATCTCCTGGTGCAGAGGGTAACTGTAAGGCTACTGGCTGGTGTCAAATTCTTGTGGGATTCTACTAGATATGGCCACTGGAGGTTCTACATAAAATATGTTTCTAGATGTTGGTGGCTGACACTTAAGAATTGGGATCAGCTTGGGGGAGAGTCTGAGGAAGTAGATGGGAGGGAAGAAAGCAGTGTGTTCTACCAGAATCTACTTAGTTCCCTACAAATGGGAGCAGAGAGTGGGGAGAGTCCATAACAGGTCGTCTGTCATGGAGCTGGGATGGGACTGGGGAATTAGAAACAGGCCTACTTGGTTCTCTGGCAAGCTTCACTGGCTGAATTGGGGCCTGGGGTAAAGGATTGGGGAACTGGAAACAGAGCAAGGAGGAAAGCGAGGCTGTAGCAGGTGATCAACTAGAGAGCTAGGGATGAAACTGTGGGCTTGGATTTGCAAGAGAGGTAGGAGAGGTGAAGGTGACATGCTGCCTGTTTTCCTAGTAGTCATCTTAAAATGCATTTTAAATATGCAATCGCTTGGTATATTTCAAACAAAACATTCAAACAACACTATTTTAAAATTTGAATTTCATTGTTATCAATCATCATAATGTATTAAAGAGATTTATAGCAGAGTTAATCTGTCTTACCCTATATAAATAAAGGTTTATTGGATATTTACATAGTTCTGGAGTCATGGTCTAATTCATTGAAATCTGTTTTTATTTTCCAGGAAACTAGAAAAAATACATATGTAGAAAATAATTTCATCAGACTTTCTCATTTTTACTGAGATCAAAAATCACACATTCTAAAGCAAATCTTTTCACAGACAACCAAGTGGCTTTGCCTTCATTCAGACTTCCAAGCAGGCAGCCATTACATCATTCCTGGATAGTGTAGAGGAGTTCCCAGAAGGGCGCTCTAAGCTAGTAGTCAGCTCCTCTCACTATTGGGCTCAACATTCATTTCCTGACAACAAACAGTTGATTTGGTGATATTGCAGTTTCCTGTTTGGCACACTTACTTTTGTATACTAGGCAGTCTTGTGCTAACTCCCATCACTAAGCTTGATGTCTTCCAGGCTCACTGGGTTGCAGTGTTTCCAGGGCTGCTTCACTACTTTGGGGAGGTGGGGGTGGGGTTGAGAGTAGGGAGGATGGGGGATGGAGGTTTTTGGGGGGGTGGGAGTCATGTGGGGAGGTGGAGAGGTAGGAGGTGGGTGATGTGGGTGGGTGGGTATGGAGTGGTGTGGTGGGTGAGGTGGGAGTAGAGGGTCTGGTGAGGGGAGGTGGGGGCTTCATCATACTACATTTTCTGAGATTTGTGCTTTCTATTAACTTGAAATTTTAACAATAGCATTTTTTTTGGCAAATTTAGCATTTCTTTCATTCCTTACATAAGCCAAATTTTTAAAATATCAATTTTATTCTGCACTTTAAAGTTTACATCATGATGCTACTGGCTGCATCATCAGATAGTAAAATGCTGATGATAACCAAACTGCTACTTTTATTACAGGGTTACTTTTCTATCATAAAAATTACATTTCCTTACCAGAGAGGGAAGAGGGAAGGAGTTAATGGGGGAACAGAGGGAGGGAAGAGGGCTTATGGGACTTGTGGGGAGGGGGGAGCCTGGAAAGGGAGAAATCATATGAAATGTAAATTAAGAATATATTGAATAAAAAATAAAACTTTAAATAAAAAATTACATTTCCTTATTGTGGGAGGGGGTACATGTGGCAGTCCTAAGCCAACTTGGCTAAGACATGTTTCTCTCTCCAATATGTAGGTCCTGGCAATTGACTCAGACAGTGTCTTTACCAAACCATCCTTTTGGTCCCTTCCCTTTAACCCCTATCCAGAATAAACTTTATTTCAGGCACACACATTTATATATCAATTTTAAATCAGCACTTAAAGGGTTATACACATTGTTTACTTTTTAATAAGAGGAGCTAAAAATATTCACAAATTAATTTTTGCTCAAATCCTAAGTTTGGGTCATGATGAATGTATATACCTTTTTCTCAGCTCCTCATGGTACCTTCCCCAAAATCGACCATATAATTGGTCAAAAGACAGACCTCAATAAATATAAGATCAAACTAGTCCCATGCATCCTATCAGATCACTATGGAGTAAAAGTGGTCTTCAATAGCAACAAAAAGAACAGAAAGCCCACATACACATGGAAACTGAACAATACTGTACTCAATGATACCTTGGTCAAGGGAGAAATAAGAAAGAAATCAAAGACTTTTTAGAATTCAATGAAAATGAAGGTACAACTTTTTTCTCCTTTCCAAAATATAAACAGATAAATTTCTATGTTTTTATAAAACAGCAGCATGTAGGCAAGTTGGGGGAAATGTTATACTCCTAAGCTAGGAAGGGAAATTCTATACCAGATAGGCAATGTGCTGTATTCTGAAATGACCTTTTTTTTTGAGTCAGGGTTTCTCTGTGTAGCCCTGGATGTCCTGGAACTCACTCTGTAGACCAGGCTGGCTTTGAACTCAGAAATCTGCCTGCCTCTGCCTCCCAAGTGCTGGGATTAAAGGTGTGCTCCACCACTGCCCAGCTGAAATGATTATTTCTTAAAATGTAAGATAAATATCCTGTTTATTTCTATTATGGTCCCATTATAGTTATAAACATAGTAAGTAGTATAGAATTTGATGTTATAAAAGCAATTTCTCTCTCCTTAATACAATTTCAAATCTCTCACAGGATAACAAATAGCAGAATGCTAATTACAAAATAATTTACATATTTATGACCAAAATGTAAAATGCTTTCAATAGTAAAACACTTTACTTTTCTGAAAGAAAAGGTCATTAGTCCATGACTAAGAAGGTCTATCGATATAATAGGTTTAAACATAAATATCACTGTTTATAAAAGACAGCTCTGCAAGCATTTACTGTTTAACATTACCCCCAAGCCCTGTAGAGAGTTGGATTGTGGCCTTATAAGCCCTGAAACTTGAAAAAAAATCTTTCCATATGATAGTGAGAATTTATACATTCTACAAACACACCTAAAGGTTTAATGTTCTTTCTAATGTTGGTATCTACATTATTTGGACTGGAAGTCCTTCTCTTTCTGAAGGGCAGTGGGGATAAGCAGCAATGTTTGAAATAAGGAACTCATCTCCAGCTATTTCTTCTCATTCTGTGGCAATGCAACCTGACTACTGTCATTTTCAGTGATTCCATATGGTCAGGAAAAAAAATCAACATTCATATCACCTATGAAAGTTTATACTGAATTTCCATCGAGGAAATTACTAAATAAACATTCTCCCCCCCCCAAAAAAAAATAAATCTGCAAAATTTATGTCTTTTATCTGAATGATTAAAATAAGATCTATAGTTCTGAGAATGTTCTAATCAGGCACTATACCCTCAAAGTTACTGTCCCTTTAACAAAACCTCTCCAATGTATCTCCTCTTAACAACAAAAACATCATGGTGGCACTATCTGCTCTCCCTCCTCACCCTATGAAATGGCTACTTTCTGGATATTAAGACAGTAATCTGGGTACAGTTAGGTCCAAGAAGACAGTCTAGATTAAAAATCATTGGATGCTGCTATAGAATTATGTGTGCACCCCTTAACATCTCAGTCCCTGGACAGCTACACATTTGAACTGACTTAGCCTCAGTACGGATAAGTGCCTGTGTGATGATCAACACACCTTGCATAGGAGGTATAAGAGTAGGGATTTCAGTTCCTACCACCTCTCCGATGCTCATAAACAACCAAATAATTTCATAGTCATATATTAATCAGTACACAAGCATGTGTGTGACTGTGTATACGAATGGGAATTAAAAGCAAAAATTAACATCATTTCACAGCTGTTCTTTCTGACAAGGGGACACGAATTTAAGGAATTTACATTAAGAACGTCTCAGACACACAGACAATTACATTTTTCTTTATTTATAAAGATTCCATGTATCCATTTGAATGAATTGTATTATCTAATAAGTGTTTAGTAACATCCAAGACAGGCTAGTGACTTTAAAAAAAGCATTAGATAACATGATTTTCAGCTTTTCAAGACAGTTTTTTTTCATTGAATCTGATAGCCCATGCCTTCAATTCCAACACTTAGGAAACAGAGGCAAGTGGTTCTCTCAAAAGTCAAGGCCAGTCTAGTCTATACAGCAAGTTCTAGACCAGCCATGACTACAAAAGTGATCCCATGTTTCAAAAATAATTATTTCAAGTGACGTTGATGATAGATATTAACACATTACACAGATTTATCAAGAATGTTGTATATTATTCCTATAATACTAATCAGTACAATCAGGCATCCTAGCATTGAAATAGTCAAAATGACTTTTTTTTCTTCTTTTTTAGCCTCCTTTGACATCCAGCCTAAGCACCTTGTATAAGCCTTGTTTGAGCTCTTTGTTCTTAAGAGCATACACCATGGGGTTCAGAGCAGGGGGAATCACATTGTGCAGCACATTCAGCAGAACTGGGATGACAGGAACTGACATTTTTGCACTGTGGGTGATGGACATGACAATGATAACGGTGTAGAAGAAAAAGATTAGGATGAGGTGAGAAGTACAGGTACTTAAGGCTTTAGATGCAGCCTCTGCAGAGTTCAGCTTCAGCACAGACCGAAGAATCAAAGCATAGGAAACCATAATTAAACCAAGGTCACTCCCCATGACTGCCCAAGCCAGGAATAGCTGGTTGATGCTGTTAATTTTCCTGTCATCACAAGCAAGGCTGGTGACCCCCAGGTTAGTACAAAAACAGTGGTTGACTTGATTCCGGGAACAGTAATTTCTCTGAGCAGCCAACACAGGCACTGACATGGGAGCCACACAATTTCTGAGGGCCATAAACACAGTTGCTTTGACCACAAAAGACTCAGTAACTATTGAAGAGTATCTCAGTGGTCTGCAAATGGCCACATACCTATCTATAGCCATGCAGACAAAGATACCTGACTCCATGGCAACAAAAAAATGTATGGCATACATCTGAGCAAAGCACTCATTGAAACTGATAGTCTTGGCATTGAACCATAAGATAGCTAAAATCTTGGGCATTATAGTAGTTGCCAGGCCCATGTCCACAATAGCAAGGATGCCTAGGAAATGGTACATAGGCTGGTGTAGTGATGCCTCTTGGTAAATGACAGTCACGATAAGGGTGCTGGCAATGAGAGCCAAGACATAGAGCACAGCCAGGGGCAGGGAGAGCCAGTGCTGCCAGCTGTGGATACCTGGAAATCCCATGAGAATGAACTCAGACACCTGGAACCTAGAACTGTTGGAATCTCTGAGGATCTGGAACATCTCTTGCTAATAATAAAATAATGCCTGCTTACTAGTCCTGATTTTCTTTGTGACAGTGTTGGATGCAGACTTGCCCAGGGTATGATATTAAGGGATGAGTTTCCATCTTCATCTTCCCATCCTGCTACTGACACTTGTTATTCTGATGATGCAGGAACCCTTGTATGTAGCATGTTAAAATTTTAATTGATTAAATCACCCACAGAATTCCTTGATGCAGACCATGTTTTACTGCTATCACCTAATTCAGAAATAGAACATTAGAGGAAATCAGATTATGGTTAATGATCTCCCATGTAGTAGGTCATTGACTCTGTGCATGATGAAAATAACCTGATATTTCAGCATAATGGATATATTTGATTTAGCTAAGGGCTGCTTTGGAGACCTATAATATTAGACCCCAGTGGGGATTTCTATGTATACCTTTTTCTTTGCTACAGTCTTAGACTGTAACATATTTTAGAACTGAAATCTTCTTACATACACATATGAAAAACATTTATCAATAGTATGCATATGTGAGCATATATTTAATCAAATATATATTTATATTATAATGGGAATGAAGCTAGTGTTTAGGATGTGGATACAATAGTTAAATTTTGTTTGTATTTTGGGTTGCTTTAAGTTAAATTCTGATCCTCCTACATGCTGGGTATTCTATCACTGATTTATATTTAAAAAGTTAATCATTAAAATATTTTTATTGTTGTTTTTTGAGACGGGGTTTCTCTGTGTAGCCCTGGCTGTCTTGGAACTCACTCGGTAGACCAGACTGGTCTTGAACTCAGAAATCTGCCTGCCTCTGCCTCCCAAGTGCTGGGATTAGAGGAATGCACCACCACTGCCCGGCTAAAATATTTATTGTTATGTGATATACATTCACAATTTCACATGTGTAAGTTTTTGTGAACTAGATGCATTTTAAGAAGATGAATGGCTGTGGCAAGAGCTACACCTGCTTCCCCCGTAGTCATTGATGATCAGTTTTCTCTTTTGTTGCTTGAAAACTGCCGCAGATTTTTTCAAGGTGATTACTTATTACCCCTCAATAATAACAGTCAACATTTTTTTTTGCGATATGATCTTACTATTTAACCTCACTGTTTTGGAACTTACTAGGTAGATTAGGTAGGCCATGATCTTGCAGTTTCTGTCCTCCTGAGTGCTAGAATTAAGGGCATGTGCCACCACACCAAGTAACAATCAACTCTCAGTGCATGTGTAAGCAAGTAGGACAACAAAGGAATCCACTAACATGTTTTTGAGTTGAGAATATGAACTATATCTCCAAGATGACTTCTTGTATTCTTAACTTTATTTTCTACATGAGATAAACATGCTCTTTATATAACCCATCTTTCCTTTATTGATATTATTATAGTGATTACTATTGGTTTACTTGATGCACTTTCAATATATCTTTTAAACTTCTCTGTCAAAGATTTAATATAATAATGACCAGGAAAATACTGAGTATAAATTAAATTATATTTTTCAATAAAAATTAAAATGCTTTAAATATTACGCAGCCCTATTTGTTTCAGCAAAAGCATACTTCTATTATGCTAAAGGTCTGTAGAGATAGCAACTTGAAACATAGCTATTTAAATGTATCAAGAACAATATTGAAAGCATCTAATGTCCATCTTCCTTTCCAACCCTGAAGATGTTTCAAACCCTCATTTGATCATCCTCAATCTGTACAGCCCATGTTTTCCCTCAAGATGGCAGTAGACTCACCCAGTTCAGCTTTGCTGTCTAAGATGGATACATTCCACCTTAGTCTAAGTATGTCTAGAAAGTAGAAAGTAAAAGATGTTGCTTCTGAAGAACCAGGAAGAACGGGTAACAAACAAGTGTCCAGACTGTGATTAGCATCTCTTCTGTAGTTTCTTACTTGGCCATGATTCTCATCTGACTCCTACCATTTCCAATAATGCCTGTTTGTTTAGGAGAAATGGAGATTTTCCACCATTATCATTATCATAAACATCTTCAGGAAAAGCTATACAGAAATGAAATCTGAAGATTACAGGGATATCTTCTCCAAGGACCAAGAAATCATTTTCATGACTGACTTTGATCTAGGTGAATGGAATCAAAGCTGCTTTTATAAAGAATTGTTCAACTGGACAATCAACTGGAGCACACTGAAAGTGCCTGAGCCCTCTACCAAAGTTTCTTGGCAGCAGGCCTACCATTCACAAAGACACCTTGTGTCTGGCCAGCCTGTCACATGTCCTCTCATACCTAGTTTTTAGTTGGGAAAAAAGGGAAAAAAAGAGGTGAGAATAACCTGGTTCAGATGTTTGACGTGATGATCCCAAAACATCAGAATCCTATAATATGTGTTGTACTTATATCCATGTGCATGGCCCTTCATGTCTAAATCCCTTGAGATCTGAAATAGTGACCTGAGCCGCTGATGGAAGACTGGGTTCTGTATCCCAGAGGATATATCAGTGCTTTAGAGACAAAAGTGCTGGTATGAAAACAAGGTAACCCTATGGGAGGGGAATCGGTAGATGAAGCTTTCTACCCTACTGCTTCCTAAAGACACATAAAAAAATATTTCCTTTGTATTATGCACATGTCTATTTGTGAGTATCCATACAGTGACAGTAAAGAGAACAAATGTGTTGCTTTTAATAACAATCATGATATTTGTATGATTTCAGCATTTCCTTCTGTGGAAGGACTGTGAGTTACAAATTGAAATGGTAAATATTTGAATTACCATCACCTACAGAGACTCACCTTTAGTTCACTTTGTATTATTATGTCTGGTGAAACAGTGGTCACTGATAACTCTACAGGAGGCTAAAAACTTGAAAATGGTCCCTAGGTAACACTGGTTCTGATGTTCATGAAGTTTATTTATTTGCAAATCAGATTGACAGTAAACATTATCACATTGAGAAATTCAGTCAAAGGTTAGTAACTTAGATTTGATTGGACATGCAATGTTTGAGGTAGAGATGGTGATCACAGAGAAATTAAAGAGCAATAAATGATTCTAATTTTCTATTCATTTTAATTGGTAGCAAATTAATGCCTATAGTATATATGTTTACTATTTATAAGCTTTAAAATATATAAAAATATATTTGAGAAAGACATAATGTAAGAATACCAAGTAAATATCTCTTAATCTGTACTTTTTATATATTCTGAGAAACATTTATAGAAAGATTATGGAAAGAAGTTAGTAAGTTCTTAAACCAATTTTTTGTTATTTATAATAGCATTATATATTAAGTATTCTTTTAAAACAGAGATGATATTGCTCCACAATAGGAGCAGCTAGGAGTGACAGCAGGAGCTCTGGTACCACCTGTATGGGACTACAAATTGCAACTTCCAGGCTGGTCCTCACTCACACTGAAGATAAGAATGGGTGATGAGTGAAGAGACTGCAGAGAAGCGAGCATGAGCTTAGGACAAGTTCAGAATAGCGTGGGCTGTAAAAGAATGTGGTGTGAACATGGCACCAGAGCCTGGAGGTAGAATTCTTTATGAATCCTGCAGATGACTTGCCTGATCATCTTCTGGAAGGTGCCACCCAATCATTAATCAGGGGAACAGCAACATGAAAACATGTGTGCTAACCTGGCACAGTCCTGCCTATCAATGCAAATATTATCAGGAAAGAAATGAAGGATCTGCTCAGTTTTCTGAAAGTTCCATGTGCTTCCGGGAAGAAAGTAGATTCCTTATTGTTTGGGGGAAAATATTCTTTAAAAATCTGGTGTATTCACTTGGCTTATCATGCTTTGGGCTCCACAGTTTGTCTATTTAGTTTTTGTCTGGATGACCTATCGGTGAGAGTACAGTATTGAAGTCACCAGCTATCACTGTGTTGAGCTCTTCCTGTGCTTTCAGATCTGATAGTGTTTCTATAATGAAATGAGGTCCCACTATTTGATACATAAACATTTACAATTGCAATATGTTCCAGGTGGATTTTTGTCTTTAGTGAGAATGAAGTGTCCTTCCCTGTCTCTTTTAGGTAGTTTTGATTTGAAGTCTATTTTGTCAGATGTTAGAATAGCTACATTCACTTTTTGTTTGGATTTTTTTTGTTCATTTTTGATTGTTTGAAATTGAACGTTGCCATTTATAAGACTTGCCTTGATCATGGTGTCTATTCACAGCAGTAAAAGCTTAACTAAGACACCAGGTAAGATTATAAAATAGGATACATCTTTTTTACTGTCTCTAGAAAACAAGCCTCATCATCAATGAGAAACACCATTGTGGGGTAACCTGCTGGCTTACAGGTTCAGAGGTTTAGTCCACTGTCAACAAGGCAGAAGCATGGCAGCATCCAGGTAGGCATGGTGCAGGAGGAGCTGAGGGTTCTACATTTTTATACAAAGGAAGCCAAGAACAGACTGGGAATGCTCAGGCATCTAGGAGGAAGATCTCCAAGCCCATTACCACAGTGACACACTTCCTCCAACAAGGCCACTTTTAATAGTGCCACTCCCTGGGACAAACATATACAAACCACCATATTCAACTCCCTGGTTCCCATAGACTTGTTCAAACATTCATCTGTGGGGGCTATAACTAAATATAGCATAATGCAAAATATATTTAGTCCAACTTTAAAAGTCCCTGTAGTCTATAGCAGTCTCAATAATGTTAAAAGTCCAAAGTTCAAGGTCTCTTCTGAGATTTATCCAATCATTTAACTGTATTCCCCAAAGCAAGACAGGAAGTCAACTGAGCAAAGTCCAAACTCTGCATCTTCATGTCTGATGGCAAAGCAGTCTTCAGATCTTCAACTGCTTTTTCATCTTTGTTGACTGCAACAAGGTTCTTTCTCCTGGACTGGTTTCACTCCCTGTTAGCAGCTTTCATTGGCAGGCATCTTTTTTTTCATTGGCAGGCATCTTTAACATCCTGGGTCCCCAAGTCAACTTCAGCTTCACAGGTTCTTGTTCCAATGTCTGAGATCCACACATGATCTTCTGTGCATCTCCAAAGAGCTGACATCACTTATCCAGCTCTGCCCTCTGTAGCGCTCTAAATTTAGGCTGACACACTCCATTGCCACTGCTGTTCTTGGCATCCCATGCTACTGTCACCTCCAATATGCTAGGGCCTTCCACTGCGACTAGGCTTCACCAAAGCCTCATAGGCTCTCTTCATGGTACCAAGCCTCAACTCCTTTGAATGATGTCTTAGTTAGGGTTTTACTGCTGTGAACAGACACCATGACCAATGCAAGTTTTATAAAAGACAACATTTAATTGGGGTTGGCTTACAGGCTCAGAGGTTCAGTCCATTGTCATCAAGGCAGAAACATGGCAGCATCCAGGCAGGTATGGTGCAGGAGGAGCTGAGAGTTCTCTCTCTTCAACTGCAGGCTGCTAGTAGAAGACTGACTTCCGGGCAGCCAGGGGGAGGGTCTTAAGCCCACACCCACATCGACACACCTATTCCAACAAGGCCACACCTCCTAATAGGTTCACTTCCTGGGCCAATCATATACAAACCATCACATTCCACTCCCTGGCCCCCATAGGCTTGTTCAAACATTAGTCTATGGGGGCCATACTTAAACATAACATAATGCAAAATACATTTAGTCCAACTTCACAAGTCCCTGTAGTCTATAGCAGTCTCAACAGAGTTAAAAGTCCAAAGTTCAAGGTCTCCTTTGAGATTCATCCAATCACTTAACTGTAATCCCCCAAGCAAGACAGGAAATCAGCTGGGCAAAGTCAAAACTCTTCATCTCCACTTCTGATGGCAAAGCAGTCTTCAGATATCCAACTCTTTTTTCATCTTTGTTGACTTCAACAAGGTTCTTTCTCCTAGGCTTGTTCCACTCCCTGTTAGCAGCTTTCCTTGGCAGGCATCCTGTGGCTCTGGCATCTTTAACATCTTGGGTACCCCAAGTCAATTTCAGCTTCACAGCTTCTTGTTCCAATGTCTGAGATCCACACATGATCTTCTGTGTATCTCCAAAGAGCTGGTGTCACTTCTCCAGCTCTGCCCTCTGTAGCACTCCAAGTTCAGATTGATCCACTTCACTGCCACTGCTGTTCTTGGTGATCATCCCATGGTACTGGCATCTCCAATACAATAGGGTATTCCACTGTAACTATGTTTCACCAAAGCCTCTCATAGGCTCTCTTCATGGTACCAAGTCTCAACTCCTTTGCATTACCCCTTCAGTCCTGGGCTGTCAATTACAACTGAGGGTACACTTTCACCAATGGCCTTCCATGGCCTCTCACAGTACCAAGCCTCAGCTGTTCTTCATGATGCCTTCATGCCTTCAAAACCAGTAGCACTTGGATGATTCTTACACATTACCAAGTACAGCTGCAGCATGAGGAACACTTGGCTATCTCTGGAATACAGCTTCTTTGTGCTCCCAGAAAACACTTCCCATATTTCACCTCAGTGATGCTGGTCTTTTCTTAATCACCACTAATTTCTTAGCTCCAGCTAACCAGCATCAATTGTTTCAGTAGTCTCCTTTTTCTCTTGAATATAAAGCCAGAGACACATGGCTGAAGCTGCTGAGTTCTGCTGCTTGCAGGAGCTGGAACATTATCACTAGCTTCCTTTTTCCCAGCTCCTTCACTGCCTAAGTTGGCTGTCCTGAATCTTGCTCCTTAGACTGACTTGGAACTCAAGAGATCTGCATGCCTGTCCCCTAAGCACTGGGATTAAAGGTGTGGTCCACCAAGCCTGGATTAAAGTTTTTCTTCACCTAGAATTTACTCTGTTCTAGGCTGGCCTTGAACTCAGAGATCTGCTTATCTTTGCCTCCTGGTATTAAAGGCTTGTACTACCATGCCTGGACCTAAAGTTACCTGGGTGGAATCTTGCCCCAAGGTTGCCACTCCTTTAATTCAATATCCTTGAATTCAGCTCCATTTCACTTCCTGGAGTCCCTTTAATACTCAAACTATATATTTTGTACTTTTCCTTTCTCAGCTTGCTATGTTGGTTCAAAATTCTCTTTATCAGACTTAACCAGAGAACAAAGTCTTTGTTGGGCTTTTTTGAGACTTCCTTTGCAGATGCAATTAATATAAATCTCTTTACCTTAGTCCTAGGCAGACTCTTCAGACAATGGCAAAAAGCAGCCATGTTCTTTACCAAAACATCACAAAAACAGTCTCTCAGCCACATATTAAAGTTCTTCTCCACTGAAACCTCTTGGGCCGTCAGGCCTACACAGTTCAAATGACCCTCAACACTACTGTCTTCCATATTCCTACTAGTCTGGCCCATTAAGCCCCACTTAAAGAATTCCATTGCTTTCCAAATCCAAAGTCCCAAAATCCACATTCTTCCGAACAAAAGCATGGTCGTGCCTATCACAGCAATACCCCAGTCCCTGGTACCAACTTCTGCCTTAGTTAGGGTTTTACTGCTGTGAACAGACACCATGACCAATGCAAGTTTTATAAAAGACAACATTTAATTGGGGTTGGCTTACAGGCTCAGAGGTTCAGTCCATTGTCATCAAGGCAGAAACATGGCAGCATCCAGGCAGGTATGGTGCAGGAGGAGCTGAGAGTTCTCTCTCTTCAACTGCAGGCTGCTAGTAGAAGACTGACTTCCGGGCAGCCAGGGGGAGGGTCTTAAGCCCACACCCACATCGACACACCTACTCCAACAAGGCCACACCTCCTAATAGGTTCACTTCCTGGGCCAATCATATACAAACCATCACAAATGACCCCTTCAGTCCTGGGCTGTCAACAACAATTGAGGCTGTACTTTTACCAATGGTCGGCCTCAGCTGTTCTTCATGATGTCTTCATGCCTTCAAAACTAGTACCACCTGGATGACTCGTACACATTACCAAGTACAGCTGTAGCATGAGGTACACTCTTAGCTATCTCTGGAATACAGCTTTTTTGTGCTCTCAGAAAACACTTCCCAAAAGATTTCGCCTAAGTGATACTGGTCTCTTCTTAATCACCACTAATTTCTTAGCTCCCACTAACCAGCATCAATTGTCCCAGTAGTTTCCTTCTCTTGAATATAAAACCAGAAACACATGGCCAAAGCTGCTGAGTTCTGCTGCTTGCAGGAGCTGGATCATTGGCCCCCTTTATTCTATTACATTATCACTAGCTTCCTTTTTTTCCAACTCCTTCACTGCCTAAGTTGGCTGTCCTGATTCTTGCTCCATAGACTGACTTTGAACTCAGAGCCTGTCTCCTAAGCACTTGGTGGATTAAAGGTGTGATCCACCAAGCCTGGGATTTAAGTTTATCTTCCCCTAGAATTTGCTCTGTTCTAGGCTGGCCTTGAAGTCAGAGTTCTGCTTATCTGCCTCCCAGGATTAAAGGCTAGTACTACCAACCCTGGATCCAAATTTAGCTGGGTAGAATCTTGCCCCAAGGTTACCACTCCCTTAATTCAGTTCAATATCCTTGAATTCAGCTCCATTTCACTTCCTGGAGTACCCTAAATACTCAAACTATACATTGTACTTTTCCTTTTCTTAGCTTGCTATCTTTGTTCAAAATGCTCTTGGTCTGACCTAACCAGAGAACAAAGTCTCTGTTGGGCTTTTTTGAGACTTCCTTTGTCGATGCAATTAATATAAATCTCTTTACCTTAGCCTTAGGCAGTCTCTTTAGACAATGGCAAAAAGCAGCCATGTTCTTCACCAAAACATAAGAAGAACAGTCTCTTGGCCACATATTTAAGTTCTCCACTGAAGCCTCTTGGGCCATCAGGCCTACACAGTTCAAATGACCCTCAGTACCACTGTCTTCCATATTCCTACTAGGCTGGCCACTTAAAGCATTCTCATGAAAATTTTAGGCAAATGGTTGGAACTGGAAAATATCATCCTAAGTGAGGTAACCCAATCACAAAAGAAGACACATAAAATACAATCACTGATAAGTGGATATTAATTAGCCCAGAAGCTCTGAATACTCAAGACACAATTAGCATATCAAATGATTCCCAAGAAGAAGGAAGGAGAGGGCCCTGGTCCTGAAAAGGCTTGACCCAGTATTGTAGGGGAGTACCAGGACAGAGAAATGGAAGGAGGGTGATTGAGGAATGGGTGGAGGGAAGAGGACTTATGGGACATATGGTGAGGGGGGAACCGGGGAAGGGGAAAGCATTTGGAATGTAAACAAATAATATAGAAAATAAAATAAAATAAAATAAAGTAAAATAAAATAAAATAAAATAAAATAAAATAAAATAAAATAAAATAAAATAAAATAAAATAAAATAAAATAAAATAAAAAAAGCATTCCATGGCTTTCCAAATCCAAAGTCCCCAAATCCACATTCTTCCAAACAAAAGCATGGTCAGGCCTATCACAGCAATACCCCAGTCCCTGATACCAACTTCTATCTTAGTTGGGGTTTTACTGCTGTTAACTGATACCATGATCAAGGCAAGTCTTATAACTGACAACATTCAATTGGGGCTGGCTTACAGGTTCAGAGGTTCAGGCCATTGTCAACAAGGCAGAAGCATGGCAGCATCCAGGCAGGCATGGTGCAAGAGGAGCTGAGGGTTCTACATGTTTATCCAAAGGAATCCAGGAACAGACTGGACATGTTCAGGCATCTAAAGCCCATCCCCACAGTGACACACTTCCTCCAACAAGGCTACACCTAATAGTTTCACTCCCTGGGATGAGCATATACCAACCATCACACCTGGTTTGTGTCTTTTTATTGGGAAAATTCAGACTGTTACTATTGTGAATTATTATTGAATGCTGTTTATTAATCCCTGTTATTTTGTGGTGGTGTGCCAAGGGCCACTTAGCGTTCAGGTAACTGAGAAAGGCACCAAAATCTAATGACTTTTGGCAATTCAACTTTCTCTTGCTATTCTGAGGCCAGAAGCTGATGGCTTCTGATAGTGTTGTTTTCTTAGACTTCATTTAAATATTCTGGGACTCTATATCCCTGTGCTTTCTTGAAAATGTTTATTTTGCTCTTTGTACAGTATTTCTTCTGGTATCCTCTGAACAAATAGCTTGTGAATATAAATTCCTCCTTTCTTAAGGAAGGAGAAGTTTATTTAAAATTACAGGTCATCCAGGCAGCAAAGGCATAAGGTCTGCAGTGTGAGGCAGCCGGTCCCATGACCCTCACAATCAGGAGGCAAAGAGAGATGAATACTCACTCCCTGCTAGGTTTCTCTTTAATGAGATTAAGGATGTTAGGCAATAGGATGGTACTACTATGGATACTATGATGTATCCTTCCACCTCAGTTAACTTTTTCTAGATAGTCCCACACAGATGACTTCAGAGACTTTCCTTCAATGATTCTTGCCACGGACCGACTCAGTCGGAAAGCACACACCCGTGGGGAATCAGGGTCTTTGGTATGCAGGAAGGTACAGGTCCGGCGAATGACAGACAGACACACCAGATGTAGGTTGAGTCTGAATGCACTTTACTGTTCTGAGGCAGGAACTTTTATACACATAAGTTGGCATTACATTACTGAAGAAAAAATGTATCCAGTGAAATGTTTACAAAGAATGGTTACCATGAGTATCTGGCACAAGGAAATACAAAATCAATCAGGTATGATCTTTAGAGAATACATACAAAGCCACCGCGTCCCTCTGTAGTTAATGATAAACTAGTAGTTTAAGAGTCCTTGGAAACACTTTGTTATACCACTAGGTTTTGTTTGTGTAGTCCTTAACATCCTGCTTTCTTCTTGTGAGACTTCTTTAGGCTCATTTTGAAACTTTACTTAACTGATGCTTTCCATGTCAGAGTGCCAATGCCACCCAGCCATACAAATGCATATATTGTTGGGAGGTTAATTCTTTAATGTATTTAGGTAATAACTGTATAGCTGATCAAAAGGCAAAGCAATGGATCTCTAGAAGATAAATCATGGCCAGTGTGGTAGCTCAAAGAATGAATTCTCGTTAACTTTAAATGCCTGGGTGCTCACAGCTCTTGCTGCCAAGAACAATTCGTAAGTAAGTAAAGAAACAGGTTAAAGAAAGTCAGACAGGCAAGGCTTGCCATGAGAAATTCAGCTCAGCATTTTCTCCGGCCAAGGAGTCTCACAAAGATTTCCTCAAATAGACAGCCATTAGGCTTTTACCTGTAAATATCACACAGTTTCCACCGAGATTGCGGTTTAGCTGTGGGAATCATACAGTGTCTACGAGATTTGTGTGATAGATTCTGTCAGATATGATTAATATTAAACATCACACTCTGCTTTGTCTTCAAGCTCTGCTACTTGCTTCAACCTATAATATTTGTAAAGGTTTCCACTGAACGTTTTACTGGCTTATTGTCCAAGTATTTTCCTTTATTGAATTTAACTTCTACATGCTGTGTTGACTTCCTTATCTCATTCAGCTGTTTGTGCGTGCTCTCTTGGAATTCAACCAAGAGTTCTTTTGTCTTCTGTATGATTTCTTTAAATGTTTTCATTAATTATTGCTTAAAATTGTGTTGGTTTCATCTAATTCACTCTTGATGGAGGACATCATTGTGAGACCAGTAGTTTAATGTCTTGAATTTTTTTCATGGTTTTTATGTTGTTGTATTGGGCAGTGTTCAGGGTATTGGTTGCATTTTTAAAGCATATTCAATCAAAGAAAGAGCTTGCCATGTCAAGAGGGAATAAATTATACTGGCTTTGAGGTGTCATTTTCATATGAAGCAGGAATTTATGGCAGTAGAATTAGTCTCCTGAAAGTAGAATACTGTCTATAATAATGATCGGTATCAAAATGCATGTCCACCAGAAAGATATAGTGACAATCAAATAACAATCACTCTTTAAGCCCCAATATATCCAAGCAATAAAGTAACAATAAAGCTTACATTTAGGTACTTGTTACTGAAGCTATGAATGGAAGGCAAAGAAGAAGGAGGAAGAGGAGAAAGAGGAAGGAAGGAACAAGAATGAAAGAAGAAGAGGAAGAAGAGAATGACAAAGAAAAAGGAGGAGGAAGAAGAAATAAGACAGAGTAAGACTAGCAATTAATACTGTGTTGACAGAGAAAAAAATAGAAGATGGAAAGTGAATAGAATGCAGAGCCATAGACATGATAGGGGGTAGGAGGAGGAGGCATTAAATAGTTTGGGTTAAAGGTATAATGCAGAAATAACCAAAGAAATACAACCAAATAACCTAACCTCCATTTCAGATGGCTGAGACATAGGGAGCCCATAAGCCAGCCTGGACTGTGTTCATGTGAAGTCTATGAAAATAAGAGAAAAGAAGGAAACTGGGGGTAAAGAGAGGACAAGAACAGAGCAGAAAAGATCTGGCCTTCTTAACTGACACTGGGTGTTAAGCCAAAGCAATTCCAAAGGTGCAGGAGCTGGGTGGTGTACAGAGTCTGGAGGCAGTCTTGTCTGTTTGTTGGGTGAAGCCTCTCTCGGTCCTTCCCAGACCATATGCTTCTACACTGAGTGGTCCTTTGCAAGGCTGAAGTTGAGTCAAAATGCTGGTCCCACCAGTGGAAGGTTCTTTTGGGGATAAGGTCAAGGTTCTGTGAATCCCTGCAGAGGCCTGCTTGCAATGCTTGTCCCACCTCTTGATTGTCCTTTCTAATGCTGTGAAGGCTTTTGGACCATGTTTCTATTTTTCTTCTGAGGAAGTTGTCTCCAACAAGATCTCTGTTTCTGAATACTTCGAGATTTGCATGCAAACTTCTTCATTGCATCCTACAAGTAACCTGCTGGGCACATTTCAGGACATAACTCTGGGACACCTGATATGACTCCCTTACAGTGCAGTTCACCAAGGGTTTAGGATACTGAACTGCTGAATTCAGAAAGGTTCTGCTTAAAATGGTAACTCGTTCTTCTAGTAGAAAACAAAATGGAGTGTTCCCAGTCTCTCTTCTCATTCTGCTGCTACTGTATGCAACATTCTCCTCCTGTCTTCCACTTTTTCCCACCCTTTAAATACATCAGTTACTGATAGTTACAATACTAACTTCCTGCTTGGTCTTAAGTGTAGCTCTGGTCATTCCCTGTACCTGGAGTGTGCACTTTTACAGTATATTTTTAATGTTTTCTCTGTTATGTAGCTCCTTGACTAGAGATTTGGGGATATCTCTTTGGCAGCTGCTATCTCACGTGTCCCTCTTACTCCCTGCAGTATCAGGCTGACTGCATTATCTTCTCCTCTGCCACCTTTTCTTTTTCTTTTTTAATTTACACTTTGGTGTCTCAGTTGTTTTATTTTAGTTTGCTTCTGGCCTGTATAGGCTAAATGACTGTCTTTCCTTTTTCTCAGAGTGTTTTTCTTATATATTCTATATTCTGAACTTATCAGTACACATACATATTTTAAATGATTCTAATGTTCACAACACATCTTTCTAAACTACTTCTGACAACTGGCAACAAAGGCTCAAGTTTTACATGGAAGATCTAGCTGTCCTCCATCCTTGGGTTCAGTAAGACAACGTGATGTAAAGAGAGGATTCTTTCTCATTACACATATTTCTCAGTAGAGTGCAGCAACGCCTTTGCAATGACATTCTGACTACTAATCAACAAGAGGACAAACTATGTGATCTAATCTCCCTCTCCCTTATTCTTTTCTTCTAATACATTACTTTAGGTTGACATTCATTTCTTTTTACATTCCTCATATCTGTTCATGGAACTTTGTACTGAGGATAAAAGCAGAGAGGGAGGGAGAAAAACCTCAGAGGACATGGCCATGACATTGACGTTTGAAAATCAATTTAGTCAGAATGCATTACTCAACATGCTCCATGTCATGATCAAAGTTAGTTTCTTAGAGAGAAACCTTTAGACCCTGACTACACAGGTGACAAAAGTCTTTCCTCCTATTCATTTTCCTGGATCCTCTCTTGAGGTATTTTATTTATTGTTATGACCAAAACACCTGTGAGAAAAACTGAAGTAAGGGACTTGTTATTTATTCTCATGATTTCAGAAGATTCTGTTTCTGGTTGCTAGGACCAAGTATTTAAAAAAACATCGTGGCAGCAGGGTAATATAACAGAGGAAAGTCTTTACATCATAACAGAAAGTACATAGAGAGGGGAATGTCATGTGACTTTTAAAGATGAGTTTCCAGTAGCCTAATTACTCCAACTTCCCAAGGAGCATAACCATTTGGGGACCAAGAATAAAACACAAGAGCACATGGGTTTTCTATTTAAACCATATATCTTTGTGTTCTCTTGACATTTCTTCCATTTTCATTCATTTTCCTGATCAACGTGTTTTTCATATGCTGTGGGATTTGACATCCTTAGAACCTGAAAAGATCCTTATGACACAGTCTCGTATCTGCTTGGTTTTCACTCCATAGACAACAGGGTTCATAGTGGGAGGCAGAAGCAGATAAAGATTAGCCACAATGATGAGGCAAGATGGAGGGATGATGTGCTCCCCAAAGCGGTGGGAAAAGAAACAAAAGAAGGCTGGACTATAAGAGAAAACAATGGCACAGATGTGGGCAGTGCAGGTGCTGAAGGCTTTCTGCCTAGCGTCTGCTGAGGATAAACTGACCACTGCCCTCAGGATCATGGTGTAGGAGATGGTAATGCACAGGATGTCAAAGCCCCCAATAAAGAGAGCAATCATCAGACCATAGACAATGTTGACCTTGATATTTCCACAGGAGACCTTGGCTACAGATAACTGGTCACAGTAGGTATGGTGTATTAATATGTTGCTTCTGCAGAAGGGCAGATGCTTTGTGATGAAAATCAAAGGAATGATGAGCACCACAGCTCTCAAGAAGGTAGCAAGACCAGCTTTTGCAATGACAGGATTGGTGAGGATGGTGGAGTAGTGCAGAGGGTAGCAGATAGCTACATAACGGTCCAGAGCCATGAGCATGAGCACCCCAGATTCCATTGCTGTGAAAGTATGGATGAAGAACATCTGCACCAGACAATCAGTAAAGCTGATTTCCTTAAGATAGAACCAGAAGATACAGAGAGTTTTGGGTATTGAAGCACTGCACATGACAAGGTCTGTAAGGGAAAGCATAGCCAAGAAATAGTACATTGACCTGTGAAGGGTGTCCTCAAAGAAGATGAGGTAGAGGAGTCCACAATTGCCCACCACAGCTATTACATACATAGAACAGAATGGGAAGGAAATCCAGATGTGCATGTCTTCCAGGCCTGGGATTCCATTCAGAATAAATGAGGTTGGGGTCACCTCTGTCTGATTCAGCAGCAGCATGATGATGCTGGCATCATCTTAAGTGGCTTATGAAGTTTGAGCTTTTATTTGTATGACAGTCCAACCTTCCAAGATTAGGATAAACGAGAAAGATAAATCCTCATCTCTCTTCTCTGTTTGTTAAGTAGTCATTTTACTACCAAACAACTAATTAATTAAATAAAAATTTGAAGACAGGAATGGGGCTCATTGGTGGAACATTTGCTTAGCATGTTCAGGCTTTGGAATCGATTCCCACACAAAATATTAGATTCTAAGTAATAGCTTGTTGTGGAGTTATTAATTTGTCTGTTACTTCTACACATATTTGTTTCACAAGTGCTAAGTGCTTCGTTTTATCAATAGTATTTTTAAAACCAGAAAGGAGGGAGAAATAACAAGTTTATAGTTGTTCTATTTTATGTACTTTTAATTTGTTGAGAATTCCAAACATGTACAATGTATTTTTCTATATATCTCTTCTACTCCCTCCATAAGTCCTCCAAGAACTCACTTGTCACACTCTACCTCAACGTGAACACTTTTCACATCCCACTGCGTCCTATCATAATTACTGTCTATGAATGTTCACAGCATCATCCACTGGATTATGGGTAAGATACAAGGTACCACTTATCTAAAGAACACCGAGTCTTCCTACTCTGGTAGCCTTTTAACTATGAATGCTTCTCAGCTAGTGGTGAGTCTTCATGGACTCTTCCCTCATTCAAGCTGAAATATTGCCTTGCTAGGTCTTATAAAAGATGCTATGAGTTCATGAGAGCAATAGCCCTGTCATTTGTATGAGACGTTATTTCACAACAGCCCTCCCTACAAACCAGCGTTTAGAATATTTCTGGTCAGTCATCCACAATCTTCCCTCAGACACGAGGGGAGTGACAGATGTCCCCTTTACTACTGAACACCCCACAGTTACTCATTCTCTACAGTCTGATCAATTATTTCTGTATTAATTGCTGCTTACTGCTAAAATAGGCTTTCTAAGTAAGGATTGGCAGCCACACTAACCTCTGGGTATACAAATAAGTAGTTAGAAGGCAGTTTCATATTATATCCATTTTACAAAAGGATATAGTAGTAAGATCTCTCCTAGTATGCTATGTGCCCACTTGTAGTAGGTTCATGGCCACTTTTACAGTATCAAGCATGACTTATATCCCACGGAATGAGGCCTAAATCCAATTTTAAAAATCCATTGATTATCCTCATAACATCCAAGATACCAAATGGAAGTATTTTGCCAAGTCAGTCTTGATGGTTCTTGCAAGATTCACAGAAAGCTTAGAGAAAAAGTCATCAATATGACTTTTCTCCCCTACCAACCTGTGCAGCACATTCTGGTAGGGGAGAAGTTCCAGGTCACAACCAGCATTATTTCTCCATGTGTTCTATAGCCCAGATGTGAGGTGCTTCAGCAATAGTCTTACCATGGAGTTCATGAGTAAGAGTGAGCAAGGACAATAGATAGTCTGCTCTGTTATTTTTCATAGGGGTATTGTATATCTTATGCAATTGCTTCTAACTAGACTCACTGCCATTTGGTTATTTTGTTTCCTTTTGATATTGTGAGTTTCCTTCCTTCCTTCTTTCCTTCTTTCCTTCTTTCCTTCTTTCCTTCTTTCCTTCTTTCCTTCTTTCCTTCTTTCCTTCCTTCCTTCCTTCCTTCCTTCCTTCCTTCCTTTCTTTTTTTATTAACATAAGAACTGATGTAGCCCAGGCTGGTTTTAATTTCACTATGGAGTTGCAAATGACCTTAAACTCCCAATCTTCCTGCTCTTTGTCTCCAAATGACTAGGATTACTGATATGCTCCATCATGCCTGTCTGCCTTTCATGTTTTCTTAAGGAAAAGGACTTAGGTCATCTCACCAATGAGGTAACAGATGCTTGGGATGCATTCTTTCTTTTCTTGGTTTTGATTAATAGGTCATATTTATGTTATTATATAGCAGGTACTTCCTATGTATTCACAGACATGATCCCCACTATAATTTTAGCAATAGTTTTGTAGCCTAGCCATTGTAATGGAGTAAATGCCAGTAATGTATAGAGGAGGCTTCCTTAAACATTAATGGCAAAATTTGACCTACTGCTTCATGTGAATGTGGCAATAACTATTTAAGCATACAATTTACTCTTCTCATTTTGTGGTCAAATACCTAATATAAGTAAGTTATTGAGGGCAGGGTTGTTTGTCTTACAGTTTGAGGGCATAGATTCAATCTACCATGTCAGGAAAGGCATGGGCGGGCTTATAAGGCAATCCTCACATTGGACCTGCAGTTGGAAATCATAGAAAGGTGACTTTGAGTGTTCTGCTTGGTTTCTTGTTTTTATTTATTCTGAAGCCCCATGAAATAGAATGATGTAATGCATGTTCAGGGTAGGTATTGTCAATCTAGAACCTAACTCACAGACATGCCCAAAGATTTGTCTGCCAGAAGATTCTAAGTCTTGTCAAATTGACAGAATTGTCCATCACAATATATATGTTTGTTTTGTATGTTTTATGCTTCTAGATTCCAAGTTTAATTAATTTATTTTTGTAACATATTCCCTTATACCCTAGGTGTTATTGGATCTTCCATTATCAGATGATTTGTTGTTTTGGGTTTTTTTTATAGTAAGGTTGTATTTTTATAATGACTATATGACTATTGGGCTTTAGAAATCTAGAAACTCCTTTGATAAATGACTCATAAACGATATGGTGTGCTTGGGTTCTTACAAAAGGACCTTCCTTCACTTAAGATATCTCACTCTTTCTCCCTCCCTCCCTGGTTTGCTTCTATGAGTTTGCACTGAATGCTACCAGACTAGTTATTGCAAGAGTCACTGCTGAGTTATGTATATGTTCATAATAGTGTTCTTTGCATTATATATTCTTGGAATATTATAAAGATAAAGAAAACTTTTGGGTCTAGCAAGACTAGCTTCTTATTCTTGGGGCTGAGATATGATGACAATCCTGCCTGGTGGACAGAGGCAGAGAATTCTTTCCTGATTTTGCCTATTCATGTCACTCAGATAATTTACAAGTTATTTCCTTTTAGTTTTCATTACCAATACTGAAACTTTTCTGAAACTTCACCTACCTTAGAAATATTCACCTCTGTCTTTGGCAAGACACAATCCCTGACTTATCTGTCTGCCTGCCTATCTATCTATCTATCTATCTATCTATCTATCTATCCATCCATCCATCCATCCATCCATCCATCCACCCACCCACCCACCCACCCACCCACCCACCTATCTATCTATCTATCTATCTATCTATCTATCTATCTATCTATCTATCTATCTACCCATCTATCATACTCTCATACAATAACAGCTCAATAGCAATTTTGACTCCCTCAATTCCTCCCAACTTCACCCCTTGCCCCAGATCAACTCCTCCTCTGTTTCTCTTCAGAAAATACCAGGCCTCCCAGGGATACCAGCAAAACACAGCATTGCAAGATACAATAAGTCTAGGATAAACCCTCATATCAAGGCTGGGTGAGATAGTTAGCAAAGTATCAGGTTGCTCAATATTATTTTGTAATTTTAATACCATGATTGTATAAAATGTTCTTATAATTTGATATCACTTATAAATTTAAATGTCTTAAAATTATAAAAATACTATTTAAAGTTTTTACTTGCAGTATAAAGCAAGTTAAATGACACCTATACGCTGTTAAACTATTTTTAATGGATAGCCAGATTAATAATAAACTTGAAGCATTCCCACTAAAATCAGGGACTAGACAAGGCTGCCCTCTCTCTCCATATCTTTTCAATATAGTACTTGAAGTTCTAGCAAGAGCAATTAGACAACATAAGGAAGTCAAAGGGATACAAATTGGAAAGGAAGAAGTGAAACTATCATTATTTGCAGACGATATGATAGATTACCTAAGCGACCCAAAAAACTCCACCAGAGAACTTCTACAGCTGATAAACAACTTCAGCAAAGTGGCAGGTTATAAAATTAACTCAAGCAAGTCAGTGGCCTTCTTGTACTCAAAGGACAAGCAGGCAGAGAAAGAAATTAGGGAAATAACACCCTTCACTATAGCCACAAACAACATAAAATATCTTGGCGTAACTCTAACCAAACAAGCGAAAGATCTGTACAACAAGAACTTCAAGTCCTTGAAGAAAGAAATCGAAGAAGACCTCAGAAGATGGAAAAATATTTCTTGCTCCTGGATTGGCAGGATCAATATAGTAAAAATGGCCATATTGCCAAAAGCAATATACAGATTCAATGCGATCCCCATCAAAATCCCAACTCAATTCTTCATAGATCTAGAAAGAGCAATTCTCAAATTCATCTGGAGCAACAAAAAACCCAGGATAGCTAAAACTATTCTCAACAATAAAAGGACTTCTGGGGGAATCAATATCCCTGACCTCAAGCAGTACTACAGAGCAATTGTGTTAAAAACTGCATGGTATTGGTATAGCAACAGGCAAGCAGATCAATGGAACAGGATTGAAGACCCAGAGGTTAACCCACAGACTTATGATCACTTGATCTTTGATAAAGGAGCCACAACCATCTGGTGGAATAAAGATAGCCTTTTCAACAAATGGTGCTGGTTCAACTGGAAGTCAACATGCAGAAGAATGCGAATTGATCCAATCTTATCTCTTTGCACTAAGATCAACTCCAAGTGGATCAAGGACCTCCACATAAAACCAGACACACTGAAACTATTAGAAAAGAAACTTGGGAAGACCCTGGAGGACTTGGGCACAGGGGAAAAGTTCCTGAACAGAACACCAATAGCTTATGCTCTAAGATCAAGAATCGACAAATGGGACCTCATAAAATTACAAAGTTTCTGCAAAGCAAAGGACACTGTCAGAAGGACAAAACGGCAACCAACAAAGTAGGAAAAGATCTTCACCAACTCCACATCTGACAGAGGGCTAATATCCAATATATACAAAGAACTCAAGAAGTTAGACCGCAAAGAAACAAATAACCCTATCAAAAAATGGGGCACAGAGCTAAACAAAGAATTTTCACCAGAAGAAATTCGGATGGCCGAGAAACACCTTAAAAGATGTTCAACATCATTAGTCATCAGGGAAATGCAAATCAAAACAACCCTGAGATTCCACCTCACACCAGTCAGAATGGCTAAGATTAAAAACTCAAGAGACAACAAGTGCTGGCGAGGATGTGGAGAAAGAGGAACACTCCTCCACTGTTGGTGGGATTGCAAAATGGTAAAACCGCTCTGGAAATCAGTTTGGCGGTTCCTCAGAAAATTGGGCATGTCACTTCCAGAGGACCCTGGCATACCACTCCTGGGCATATACCCAGAGGATTCCCCTGCATGCAATAAGGACACATGCTCCACTATGTTTATAGCAGCCTTGTTTATAATAGCCAGAAATTGGAAGGAGCCCAAATATCCCTCAAAGGAGGAATGGATACAGAAAATGTGGTATATTTATACAATGGAATACTACTCAGCAATTAAAAATAATGAATTCATGCAATTTGTAGGTAAATGGTTAGACCTGGAAAATATCATCCTGAGTGAATTAACCCAATCACAAAAGAATGCACATGAAATGCAATCACTGATAAGTGGATATTAATGAGCCCAGAAGCCCTAAATACTCAAGACACAAATAGCAAGTCAAATGATTCCCAAGAAGAAGAAAGGAGAGGACCCTGGGCCTGTAAAGATTGCATCCAGTTTAGTAAAGAAACCGAGGGGGGAGGGGGAATTATTGGGGAACAGATGGGGGGGAGAGGAACTATGGGAACTATGGTGGGTGGGAACTGGGAAAGGGGAAAGCCTTTGGAATGTAAACATAGAATATAGAAAATAAAATAAAAAAAAGAAAAAAAATTTAAACTGACTTTAAATATTATTAAGCCATAATCTAATATTGTTATGTGGGAAATACAAATGGAACCAACATAAAAACATAATTGTACCTTATAAATAAGCAGAAACATAAATTTCTCCAAAGCTCGTAAGATCTAAACTAAAAAGAAAGATTCCTCCCAAAATGGAAAGAAAAATGATTTAAAGAAATTCAACTGTTTCCTTTAAAAATAAATTATTTGACTAGATCACAAAAATAATTCAGTTAGTTTAAAAAAATACATAATAATTAAAATTATACCTAAATTATGGGTAAGTGATAAACATATTAAAATAAAATAATGAAAATACTGTTCCCATAGAGAAGAGGAGAAAGTGGTTAGTGGAGCACAATGCCAGGTGATATACTGCTTTGATTTGTCTCTAGGTTAAAATTTTTAATAATATTCTGCCTAATTTGGACAATACACAGAGGTGTTACATAAATCACATAATCAAGCTCTTGGTGCATCTGAAATTTCTATTTTCCCATTAATAATTTGTCCGCAACAAACACCAAGAAGGCTAAAAGAGCCTTGAAGTTGCATTTTATCAAAAGAAAATATCAGTCTATATAAAATTTGTGTTTCCATGAATACTAAAATGCTACTTCATCTCTTGTCAGGCTTGTAAGTGTATGCTTTACACTTTATGCTTTGCATATATTATATTTTCAGATTACTTTCACAGATCTTATTAAAAGAAGACAGTTATAAGTCATCTATATGTATATATGTACTTACATGCACATGCAGCTAGAATATACACACATATAATTGACTACCAGAACAGAAGATTAAATTCATGAACACTTGTATAGTGTGCCCTGAAGTATCTCATCACTCATCGTTTCTTAATGTCCTTGACTTGCAGAACTCTGTGTAGCAGCTGTACAAAAAAAGAAGCAAATAGTAAAATTAGAGAAAGCATAGCAATCTATGATTCAAAGATAGAAAAAGTATTTCTCGTATATGTACTGTACTCTGAAGTGTATTTTCATACCCCCTATCAAGCCATTCTACATTTGTACTACAGCTTTAATTATTAAAACTAGGTTGAAACTATTTAAATCTTGCTCTGAATACATATAGAAAACTCATCAAGAAACCAACACTTATGTCAAAGTAAGAATTAATAATCACAAAACACATTTTACCAACAAAAATTTCAATATGTCATAATTTAAACACACATGTAAAGAATTAACTCATGTTATTTTGAGTGTGGATAGATGTTTTGAAGTAGTATCATTTAATACATAGTTATAATTACTTACAAAATATTATTCTATCCAGGTATGGTGGCTTACCCCTATAATTCTAATATATGGGACGCTGAAGCAGAAGGATTGCCATGAGTTCAAGAAGCCTGAGCTACACAGTGAGCTCCAGGCCAGCGTCAGTAACAGAAAAGAAAGTCTCTGATTCAGGTATCACGAGATGTCTGGTTTTTGTTACAAATACCATAGACAATTATGGCACTTCCTCAAACAAGCCATCTTTAATATCTACAGTTTTAACTTCATAGGATATTATGTTCCTCCAGTGTCACCAGAATGGATTACAATCATAGATAAGTCTTCTGTCAGACAAATGGAAAGCTGTGCTCATTTGAGAAATAAGAAGAAGTCAAGTCAGAGACAGCAGCATTCTGACTATCAAACACAATAACTTAGCTCTTCTCCATTTCTTCTTGAGGTAATTTATACCTGATTACTATTACATAAGGGCCAATCAATTCTATGTGATTATATATATATATATATAATATATAATATATATATAATATATATATATATACTCATAATCATCAGGGAAATTTAACTCAATTATGGATCTGAGAATTAACAACCCAAATCCTCCCTTATGCTTCTACTATCAAAATAGTGAGTAGAATCAAAATTGCATTTCTGAGAAAACAGCCAAGTCACAAGCAGCCAAATCCTCTCTCCACTATGTCATGCTGCCTTAAAACTATCCTGCTACCACCCTTCTACCATCTATTGATGGATTGTGTATCCATCAATACCTAGTTTCTGTGCAGCGAAACACTGAGGTCAAGACAGCATGGTCGAATATTTAGGGGCTTGATCGAAAGGAAAAGGCATCATCCTCTAGTGCAAGCATGTACATAGCCCTGGGCTTCTACATATCTTGTCAACCACTACTGCACTCAGTCTTTAAAAGAAAATCTGTGTTCCATATCCCAAGGGGATACTGGAAATGAAGGCACTCATCTGGGAGGTACAATATCAAGGGAGGACATGAAGGCCTGGATGGATTATAAATAAGGACACATTAGTTTGTTGACATGTAGTAATAAGAGGAAAAAAACAGAAGCTATTTTTATAAAAATCATGGACTGTAGCCTTGACTACAAAGTTGTGATTATTTCCTTGCTACACACCCTGGTGTACAATATCCCTGATAAATATGGAGTTATCTGTAAAGCAACTGCAATCTGAATTCAAAAATACATCAAAGAGATCATCCACAAAGATTAGGTCACCTTTATTTTAGAGATGCAGGGATGTTTTGACATGCATAAGTCAATAAATGGAATCTTCCCTGTAAATAAGCTGAAGAACAGAAACCTGCTAAAAATCCTTGAGAATATAGGGATAGATATGGGGGCATATCTCAACATCATAAAGGCAACATACCTCTAATCCACAAGAAATGTTTTGCTCAATAGAGAAAAACTCAAAACTAAAACCACTAAAACCCAGACCAAGACAAAGATATCACTCTTCCTCCTTCTATTCAATACAACACTTAAAGTCTCAGCTAGAGCAACAAGACAAGTGAAGGAGAAAGAATACAAACAGAAATGCCACTGAAAGCAATTAGTATGGCATGTTTCCACCACTAATATGTACACACCCATGTGGCATCTTATTTATTCATTTTTACATGTCTATATTTACATTTATACCTCCAAATTTTCAGTATTTCCAAAGTCAGAGAAGGAATCATATCAAAAGGACCAGACAGCATAGACTTTAGTTTTAGTAGAGTCTGCTTTATAGTGAGGTTGGGAATTATATAAAAACAATGTCAAAATTTGTTAAACATTCAAGAGTATATACTCATGAGATTATAAGTAACTAGATGCTAAACAATATGGTAATAATGGCAATGGTGAGAACAGAAATATTATGTCAGTGGTTGGTTTTAATTTTACATTTCCTTGGGGAATATAAATAATGTTATTTTTTTTATAAATCTGGAAAAATGTATATGCATTTGGAAGGAAATAAGAAGCAACCTTAAGTTATATGATGCAACAATAAATTTTATTTTTTGGTCAATACACACCTATGATCCATGTGTCATGTGCCATACTCTACTATCTAATTTCTTAATAAACATAAATTATAGGTTTTAATAGAAGCCTAGATGATATAATATTAAAACATGAATATTTCTATTTCCTTATATAGCCTCTTTTATTTTTTGCAAGAAAATAAAAAATTTCCTGTAAAGAAATTTTTTAATAAAATGTATTTGTTTTATTTTATATGTATTCCTGTTTTGCTTAGATGTATATAAATGCATTGTATCTGTGCCTGGTAACTCAAGGAGTCCAGAAGAGGGATCTGAATCCCTTGGAAGTGGATTGTGAAGCCGAACGTGGTGAATTGCCATGTGGGTGTTCTTTTTAAACAGCCAGTGCTCTTAACAGTTGAACCATCTCTCTAGCCTCCATACTTTAAAACGTTTTTATAACTCATTGTTTTTATAGAAATGCTATTCACAGAGAACTGTGTTGAGCACCTTACTTTTTGATGTAAACAACCCGGTGAAATTCAGTACATTCCCTGTGCTGGGCAAACACCACCACAGGCCAAAAATATTTCCATTATCTTAAATGAAAGCTTAACACTTAAATAGTCATTTTATTAGCCAGTCTCTCTATTTCAGAAAGCATAACTTGCTTTCTGTTTTATAAATATATTCATTTAAGAAATTTATTATGGATGGCATTATACACTATTTTTAAGTCTAGCCCATTATTGTAAATACCAATTTTCCATTTCTGTATTACTGAATAACCTCTGGATCTGATGATTTTCATTTTTTGTTATACCTCAGCATTGGATGAACATTTGGCTTGTTTCTATTATCAAATAGTTTTTAAATGAAAATATCTTTTTTTCACAGGTGCAGTATAGAAAAATCTAATAATCCAATAATACTGTTACAGTCTATTTAGAAATTAGGAAGTTTATATGATCTCCACACACTCACACAAAAATTGTATATCTTTATATTGACAGTGATGAGTCCAAAACAGCAAAATAAATGAAGAATTTCCTGTGTAGCAGTATGAAAACATTATGTTATAAAGACAGTGCAAGGCCCCAGCAGGGCTAAGCATGGCCTTTCCCACGGAGGCCCCACCAAGCAGTCCAGGTAGGAGGACAGGGATCCAGTTACAGGCAGGAGAGTCAGAGACAGCCCCCTCTTGAATTGTTAGGGGAGACATAGGAAGACCAAGCACACGTCTACAAATGTGTAGGAGGCCTAGGTTCAGACCCTACATGCTCTTTGGTTGGTTGTTCAGTTGTTGATATCCAGCTTTAATTCACAGTTGTCTGATAAAATTTAGGAGGAAATTTCAATTTTGTTAACTAATGGTCTTTAATTTTGATAATATTCAACTTTTTCCCCAATGGCTCTCAGATCTACCCCCTCTACCCTTACCTCCCTACACACCCAATTTAGTTATTTCTCTTCTCTTCTCTTCTCTTCTCTTCTCTTCTCTTCTCTTCTCTTCTCTTCTCTTCTCTTCTCTTCTCTTCTCTCTCTCTCTCTCTCTCTCTCTCTCTCTCTCTCTCTCTCTCTCTCTCCCCCTAACAAACAAAAATATCCAGTCAAATTCATGCTGCCCAACTACTCTTGGTAATGTGGCCTTCCCTGAAGTTGAAATGTAGTGGGCCTACCAACTTAAAGAATCTGACTCTCCCTCTCCCACAAGCCTGTGGTGTGATTCTGTGCTGTCTGATTTGAGTTTGCATAGGTCTTATCCATGATGTCACAATTCCCATGAGTTCTTATGTATGTCTGCCCTGCAGCATGTGTAAAACAGTTTTCTTGACATTATCCACTGTTTCTCCCAGTCTTTCTGTACAATCATCCATGGAAATCCCTGAGCCTTGCAAGTGAATATAGCATGCAGAGGTACTTTCCATTTACTGGAAATTAGACTGAGCATTTCACAGTTTCTGTTTCTCTGTTTAGTGACCAGTTAAACCCCTGGGTTAGTCGCCATCTACTTCAAGAAGCTTCTTTGATGAGAGTTGAGAGATGTGGTGATCTATGGTGTAGCAATTAGACTAAGCTACCTGGCCAGTAAGTCACAGGGATCCTCTTGTTTCCAGCTTCTTAATGCTGGGGTTACAGGTTCCTGCCACCACTCCTGGCTATTTTACATTAGTCTCAAAGATCAGAGGATTCTTATGATTGCATGGCAAGCACTTTCTAAAATATGCCATAGCCCAATTTCAGTTTTAAGTAACTTTTACTCTTTAAAGAATTTCATACATTATACTTTATTTATATCATTTCCATTACTCCCCAATTCTTCCCATGTCTCATCCCATCTCAAGTTCACAAACTTTTTTAATAATGGCTACATACAAATATATATGTGTGCATACATACATACATACATACATACATAATACATACATACTGCATTTACCCAAGTCCATTTAGTGTTGCTGACTATGACCACTTGACAGTGGATAACCTATTAGGGAGATATAAATCTTACTCTTCTCTCTGTGAGCCCATTGGTTATTATTGGGTCTTGATCTGGAATATGATCTTGGAAAATTTCCCCCATTCACACTGAAATGTCATTGTATGTCATTATGAAGATCTTGATTTAGACAACCATACTGTTAGGGTTCCATAGGTCCTGCTTCCTTGTTGTATCTAGAAAGTATTATTTAGCAGCAAGTGTTCTGGTCTTCTGGTTCTTAAAATCTTCCCACCCAATTTCCCATTAATTTTTCTGAGCCTTAGGTATATAAGTTGCAATTCAGTTGCATTACAGGGGTTGGACACCCTATAGTCACATATCCAGTGCCTTTTGACCAGTTTTGTATCTTGACAATAGTCTCTATCACCTATTTTAAAGATGGTGTTTTAGGTTATTAAATGTGATACAGTGCAAAAGGTTTATGAAATGGATGAATGAAATTTGGTGACTAGTTCATCATTATGATCTCTCAAATTATGATTTGAGGCAAAGGATGTGTTTTCTTGCCTTCTGGAGAAGAAAAGTCAGAATAAAAGCTATGTTTACTCTGTATTCCTTATAAGTCAGCTCAGCTAAAAAACATTAAATATACAAATACTGTTTCTTTGAACTATTTTTATTAGTTTAATAGAATATTTAAAAATTACGGAAATGTTTGATTTTTTTATACTTGCAATTGGAGAAAAGTTAAAAATAAAATTTGATAGTTTTTATTTGATTTTTCCAGGGAAAATATATGAATTTTCTTAAATATGTTTAAAAGAGAATTAGCTCTCTTTCTGAACTGCATGATCTTTAAGCCTGTGTTGAAGGAAATGGGACAGTTGATTGTTCTGCAGTGAAATAATTATAACAGTGGCTTGGATAGAGAAGCCTAGCTAGCCTAGTAAGATTCTATTGAGATCCCTAGATAATAAAAGTGCATTATATTCAAGACTTTATGAGCAATATCTCTATCCTTTCAGGAAGAAAGAAATATTTGAAAAACAAGTACTTTGTGTTTCGTGTGTGTGTGTGTGTGTGTGTGTGTGTGTGTGTGTATCCCTACGTATATTAATATATACACAGCATATGTATATGTATATATACAAAGATCTATATTGGTATGCACACATTTACATAGATACTGTATCAAAAGCAATAACTGGCATATATCTGAAAAATTACAGTTGATACATTGACTGAAAACATAAAATTACAATCAATATATTGACTTAAAATCCTCATGCTTTATTCATTTTTCATTGGTCCTGTCAATGAAACCTGGTCCATCCAGTAGATTAATTCTTCAAAAGAGAAGCTAGAGTCATGGGAAGCTTGGTGAGCTTTCCAGGAATGTTGAAGAATACATTTAACAGGTCTAGTTTTTAGTGCCTTGTTGAGATGGTGCATGTACAAGGATTTTACCAGCTCCCATCTAAGCCAGCAATTAGATGTAGTTCTTCTCTGTTGCCCTGACAAGGATCATTTATATACTGTGAGCCTTGGAATCCTTAGACCCTGAAAGAATCCTTATGACACAGTCTCGTATCTGCTTGGTTTTCACTCCATAGACAACAGGGTTCATAGTGGGAGGCAGAAGCAGATAAATATTAGCCACAATGATGTGGCAAGATGGAGGGATGGTGTGCCCCCCAAAGCGGTGGGAAAAGAAGGAAAAGAAGGCTGGGCTGTAGGAGAAAACAATGGCACAGATGTGGGCAGTGCAGGTGCTGAAGGCTTTCTGCCTAGCGTCTGCTGAGGATAAGCTGACCACTGCCCTCAGGATCATGGTGTAGGAGACGGTAATGCACAGGATGTCAAAGCCCCCAATCAAGAGAGCAACCATCAGACCATAAATGGCATTCACCTTGACATTGCCACAGGACAACTTGGCTACAGACATGTGGTCACAGTAGGTATGGTTTATTATATTGCCTCGACAGTAGGGTAGGCGCTTGGTGAGAAATGTGAATGGAATGATTAGCAGCACCCCCCTTAGGAAGGTGGCAAACCCAATCTTGGCAATGATAGGATTGGTGAGAATGGTGGCGTAATGCAGTGGGTAGCAAATGGCTACGTAGCGGTCCAGAGCCATCAGCATGAGCACCCCAGACTCCATCCCTGTGAAGGTATGGATGAAGAACATCTGCACAAGACAGTCATCAAATCCAATTTCTTTGAGATGAAACCAGAAGATGCAGAGGGCCTTAGGGATTGTACTAGAGCACATGACAAGGTTTGTTAGAGAAAGCATTGCTAAGAAGTAGTACATGGGTCTGTGTAAGGAATCCTCAAAGAAGATGAGATAGAGGAGGCCACAGTTCCCCATCATAGCCACTGCATACATGGAACAGAATGGGAAGGAAATCCAGATGTGCATGTCTTCCAGGCCTGGGATCCCATTCAGAACAAAGGAAGCTGGGGTCAGATCTGTGTTATTCTGCACTGACATGACCAGGCTAGTACCACCATGAAACTGCTTAAAATCATGGAGGTTTTTCTAAAGAAAAGACAAACAAAAATACAGGTTGTAATTGCTATTTATAACTCTCTTCTGCTTTCAGAGACCATACAATACATTTTTATGTTCAATCAACCAAAGGAATAGTTGCATTTGTATTGTTATTTATTGTTAATTTATTGATTACTGATCAGATCCTGACTGAATTTTTGAAAGATTTTCATCTTTGTAGAATAGTAATCTACTGCATTCTATCATGATTCTTTCAAATGTAGCTTTTTTAGAGAATGTTTTTCTCAATGGTTAATTCACATTTTACTATAAATATAGTCTTAGAAAGTATTTGGTCTGCGCATATTGATTGCATGCCTAAATACCAAAGACCAGCTCTGGGGAGACTGAGGCAGGAGAGCTCAAGTCCAGTTTGGAATATATTACAAGTCTCATAGATAGATAGATAGATAGATAGATAGATAGATAGATAGATAGATAGATTATTTCATCTTCTCAATAATTATTAAACACTTAAGACTTAGATTTTTAAAATTCTTAATCGGTGATTGAAGTTTATCATTAGTTACTGATGCTCTATTCAAAGGATTCTAAAAATAGTCTAATGTTTTATTCCTCAGTAAATCCCAGGATCTCACAGGCCAGTGAAATTGTTTATTAAGTTCCCTCCTTCTTCATGATTTCTCATTATTGTCTTTTAACATACTGAACTATGATACTTTGCCCCCCCCCCAATTGAATGTATGGTCATAAGTCAAGAGCATTTAATGCTACCTAGGATGGTGAGATCTTTGGTTTATTTTTTTCTACAAAATAAGCAATAACATCATTTGGTTTACTCTTTCTACAAATCCCCCTGATTTACCTTCCTTGTCCTCTGAGATTTTCCATTGCCTGTGTTATATCATACATATTTTATATACATGTTTCTTTATACATATATTATACATATGCCATTAATATTACTATGTCTTAGTAAAGGTTATCAAGTCTTTGTCTCTATTATACTAGTTCTCCATTTAATATGTATTTTCTCAATAATGCGTTGTCATCTATATTTTCTCATTTATACTCTCTACTTTTTCAGATTTATATTTTTATAATCATACAAATAGAACTCATTTTCATTAGATTTTGTGGATGGGGAGCCATATAAATAAAAGTTATATTTTGGCAAAGCCTTCCAGGCTGCCCACATGAACTAATCGGGCAGTTCCTGGTGAACCCCACCTGCGTTCCCTCCTCAATCCCTAACCAAGGAACTGACTGAACCCATCCTGACTTTCTTCTCTATCTCATCTCTGCCATCCAACTGCAGGAGCTCAGCCTCCAGGAGGGAGCACTGGCCATGCTGAGCTCCAGGCAGACCGCACCAATGAGGACCCAGTAGGTCCATCCAAAACTGCATGGCCTGTGCACTGAACCCTTTTCTTTTCACCGCACCAGTCTTACCACCCAGTTCTGTGGTACGCCCCCCTTTCCCCCCCCCCACCAACCCGCCCCAACCCCCGCTCCCCCAACCGGATCTACTGTGAACCCCTGAGGCAATGGTGGCTGGAGGTTGACCACTGTGTGTTCACAGCTTCCCTGCAGCCAATCCCAGAGGCCCAGATGAGACAGTTCTGCGCGGTCCACTTCCCGCGTCCTCTAGGTGACACTGAATCCTGCCCCCTACCTGCACCAGGCGCCTGAAATCCCCCAATGACCAAGGTCTTCTCACCTAACCTGAGAGCTTGCTGGAGCTGCTAGAGGTAAAGGCAAACTACACAAGCCCGCAACGCAGGACCCGCAGAAAGAGCACAAGCACAGGAGTCACCTTCTCCACCAAGGTCCCAGGATGGCTCAGATCGGTTCAGCACGACCTGCACCACCGCAAGCGCCTTGACTAGCAAGTGCTGCACATGTATCCGGACGCCCTTGCATCTGGGCGCCCTTGCTGCCCTCGTGCGGCTGGAGTAGGTCCGATGCACCGGGCATGGCTCACTTTCAAACTCTTTAAGTGGTACTTATTGAAGAACCCTGAGGACTGGGCTGGGCAGTGTGGCCACAGAGGAGCTTTCCCCACATTCACAGGACTTGAGGACTCTACCTCTCCAGCCCCCATGGCTGAAGGTCTCAGGGGAGGAAGGCAGGGGGCCTCTTAGATAAGTTTTGCTTGCAAAATGGTACAGTAATTGTGTCCTCATTCCCTTGGGTCCACTAAAGGATGGAAAATGGATGTTGTGGGACAAGCTGCCTCCTAGTGTACTATCTGTGGTGTTTTAAATGGAATTGTGCGTAAGAAACCTTGAAAAATATTGCATTACCACAGATAAAGGACACAGTGGATATTTTCACTGCCTCTTTTGTCTTTTAAAAATTGCTTGCAGGGTTTTTGTTGTTGGTGGTGGTGGTGGTGGTGGTTTTTAAGTTTTGCATCTTTGTAGAAAGAAAATGCTTCGTATTTGGTATTTCTAATCTTATCCTATATTTGTTTCTCATACTAGAAGAAAATTATCAAATTTCAATTCTCTTTTCTTCCAAACTCTGTTTCTAACTTAAATAAGTGTTTGGAGTACAGGAATGTGGTCCCATACTTTCACTGTTTTGTTTTGTTTTTGTCTTTCGGAAACACTGACCGTCAGCCGTGGAACAACACCACACAGGCCTGTCCAACTGGAATCTCAGAGCTCCATGGAGAGAGGCTGCAAATGCCTCAGCACTGTGACAGAACTAAAATCCAGTGCCCAGCATCCCAGAGGAACACTGGATGCCAGGAGTCGTTCTCACTTAAGATCTCTATGCCAAGAGATTTCGATCCCAGGAGCCGTCTCCACCTAGATCCCAATGCCAGGAGACCGTTACACCAAGAGTTATTCTTACCTTGACCTCATGCCAGGAGCCATAGATCTCAAGATCCCTTCCTTTGAAGCTCATCTGTGGACAGGTTACTATAGCAACTCCTCTCCACTCCACCTCCTCATGACCCCCTTTATTGTGCCTAAATTCCTAACAGCAATAGTTAGCCTTTCCCAGAAATTATGAGAAACTGTTTCTTAGAAGTGATGCCAGCCCCTGAGATTGTTCCCACTTTGCCCCTCCCTACACCTGCTCGCTTGCCTTTAAATTGCCTTGTGTAAAAAATAAAGTTTGACAGCTTGATCAGAACACTGCCATGCTGTCCGTCTCTCATGTCTCTTGTCTCTCGCCTTCTCCTAGGTGGTTCGGGGACCCTGTTGACTGTCCTGTGGGTCGGGACAATTGAACACTCTCTGTCTATGTGTGTGTGTGTGTGTGTGTGTGTGTGTGTGTGTGTGCATGTGTGTATGAATGTGTGTCTGAGTGTATGTTTGTGTACGATGTATATGTGTGATGTGTATGTATGCTCTATGTGTATGTATGTGTGAATATGTATGTGTAAAGGAGTGTATGTGTCTAGTGTGTGTTTATGGTATGTGCATGTGTGTGTTTATTTTGTGTGTGAGTGTGTGTTTATGGTGTATGCATGTGTGTGTGTTTATATTGTATGTGAATGTGAATTTATGGTGTGTCTGTATATGTTTATGCTATGTGTGTATGTATATGTGAGTGTGTGTGTGTGTGTGTGTGTGTGTGTGTGTGTGTATGAATTGTTGATGTTGAGGGCTTGGGAGAGGAACTGTGATTTTCAGAATGGATTCCTTAAAGAGAATCTGTCTGCCACACACTCCTAGTAATACTTAGAAGGAAAATAACACACATATACAACACAAACATCCAAATGATGGAGTCTGTAGGACTATGCTTAACACACAGGCCTGCGAGGAGCAGGTCATGATGGTAAACTCTAGGCATGAGCTAGAACATCCATAACTTTGATATTCCAGCTAACAACAGTTTTCTGGATGCTGGAAATTAAATGATGAGGAATTAATTCACAAGAATTCTGAGAACCACGAGTTGGCTCTACAGTGCCTGGGCAACTTAACAGGCAGCGCTTCCCTTTCTCAAGAAAATATCCTCCTCCCTGCAGACAAAGCTGGGGCCTGGGTCTGGGGACGGAGGGAGGCTTTTAGCTAATCTTTGCCCCACAGGCACTCAGAGCCTGATTCCACAGGGTGCAGAGTCCACAGTATCCAGGGCTCACGGGTGGATGTTGTCCTTTACTGAGCAGGCTCCAAAGCAACACTCACTCTCCACCTGGCCTTGTGAAAGAAACTCACTGGGTATCCAGAGCAGGCCAATAGCTCCCATTCCCCTTGTTCCCTGACGGATTATAATTACTTCAAATACATATGATTTCCCATAGAACTATTTTCAAATATGTTTATATAAATTCTATTAATTTATTAGAATTTTTGTCAACTCACATTGGTCATTGTCACTTGTCATTGCCAAGGAGGGGGAATCGGACCTGCCATGAGCCATTGATAGGAGCTTAGACATAAACAGCTGCTTCAGTGTACCTTGTCCTTAATTTGAGGGACAGTTTTAACCCTTTAGTGTCTGTGAGATTATATTACTACACCCTTAGCACTGTCACAATGATTTGTAGACGTTGATCTCATCTTTCCAATTCCAAAGACATTGTGTAAACACTTTACATATCATCATAAGTTACAGGTCATCCTCCCTGATATGTATTAAAGAGATTATTATAATACAGAATCAAGATACCAAATCTCAAAATGCACATTAAGTGACTGTCTTAGTTAGGGTTTTACTGCTGTGAACAGATACCATGACCAATGCAAGTTTTATAAAAGACAACATTTAATTGGGGTTGGCTTACAGGCTCAGAGGTTCAGTCCATTGTCATCAAGGCAAAAACATGGCAGCATCCAGGCAGGCATGGTACAGGAGGAGCTGAGAGTTCTACATCTTCATTTGAAGGCTGCTAGTAGAAGACTGACTTCCAGGCAACTAGGGTGAAGGTCTTAACCCCACACCCACAGTGACACACCTACTCCAACAAGGCCATACCTCCTAATAGTGCCACTCCTTGGGAAAAGCATATACAAACCATCACATTCCACTCCCTGGCCCCTATAGGCTTGTTCAAGCATGAGTCTATGGGGCCATACTTAAATGTAGCATAATGCAAAATGCATTTAGTCCAACTTCAAAAGTCCCTGTAGTCTATAGCAGTCTCAACAGTGTTAAAAGTCCAAAATTCAAGGTCCCTTCTGAGATTCATTCATTCACTTAACTGTAATCCTCCAAGCAAGACTGGAAACCAGCTGGGCAAAGTCCAAACTCTGCATCTCCATGTCTGATGGCAAAGCAGTCTTCAGATATCCAACTCCTTTTTCATCGTTGTTGACTTCAACAAGGTTCTTTCTCCTGGGCTTGTTCCACTCCCTGTTAGCAGCTTTCCTTTGCAGGCATCCTGTGGCTCTGGCATCTTTAACATCTTGGGTACCCCAAGTCAATTTCAACTTCACAGCTTCTTGTTCCAATGTCTGAGATCGACACATGATCTTCTGTGTATCTCCAAAGAGCTGGTGTCACTTCTCCAGCTCTGCCCTCTGTAGCACTCTAAGTTCAGATTGATCCACTCCACTGCCACTGCTGTTCTTGGTGGTCATCCCATGGTACTGGCATCTCTAATATGCTAGGGTATTCCACTGCTACTATACTTTACTAAAGCCTCTCATAGGCTCTCTTTATGGTACCAAGCCTCAACTCCTTTGCATGACCCCTTCAGTCCTGGGCTGTCAATTACAACTGAAGGTACACTTTCACCAATGGCCTTTCATGGCCTCTCACAGTACCAAGCCTCAGCTGTTCTTCATGATGCCTTCATGCCTAAAAACCAGTACCACCTGGATGATTCTTACACGTTACCAAGTACAGCTGCAGTATGAGGAACACTTGGCTATCTCTGGAATACAGCTTCTTTGTGCTCTAAGAAAACACTTCCCATATTTCACCTCAGTGATGCTGGTCTTTTCTTAATCACCACTAATTTCTTAGCTTCAGCTAACCAGCATCAATTGTCCCAGTAGTCTCCTTCTCCTCTTGAATATAAAGCCAGAGACACATGGCTGAAGCTGCTGAGTTCTGCTGCTTGCAGGAGCTGAAACATTGGCCACCTTGTTCTATTACATTATCATTAGCTTCCTTTTTCCCAGTTCCTTCACTGCCTAAATTGGCTGTCCTGAATCTTGCTCCTTAGACTGACTTTAATCTCAAGAGATCTGCATGCCTGTCTCCTAAGCACTGGGATTAAAGGTGTGGTCCACCAAGCCTGGATTAAAGTTTTTCTTCACCTAGAATTTGCTCTGTTCTAGGCTGGTCTTGAACTCAAAGATCTGCTTTTCTTTGCCTCCTGGGATTAAAGGCTTGTACAACCAGGCCTGGACCTAAAGTTAACTGGCTGAATCTTGCCCCCAAGGTCACCACTCCTTTAATTCAATTTAATATCCTTGAATTCAGCTCCATTTCACTTCCTGGAGTCCCTTTAATACTCAAACTATACATTTTGTAATTTTCCTTTCTCAGCTTGCTATGTTTGTTCAAAATTCTCTTCATCAGACTTAACCAGAGAACAAAGTCTTTGTTGGGCTTTTTTGAGACTTCCTTTGCAGATGCAGTTAATATAAATCTCTTTACCTTAGCCCTAGGCAGTCTCTTCAGACAATGGCAAAAAGCAGCCAATTTCTTTACCAAAACATCACAAAAACAGTCTCTCAGCCACATATTAAAGTTCTTCTCCATTGAAACCTCTTGGGCTGTCAGGCCTACACAGTTAAAATGACCCTCAGCACTGTCTTCCATATTCCTACTAGTCTGGCCCATTAAGGCCCACTTAAAGAATTCTGTGGCTGTCCAAATCCAAAGTCCCCAAATCCACATTCTTCTGAACAAAAGCATGGTCAGGCCTATCACAGCAATACCCCAGTCCCTGGTACCAACTTCTGTCTTAGTGACACACCTACTCCAACAAGGCCATACCTCCTAATAGTGCCATTCCCTGGGAAAAGCATATACAAACCATCACAGTGACCTAATTTAGACTTCAGCTTGTTCAACGACAATAAATATGTTTTCACTGTTGAACACTGTCATATCATATTCAACATATCAATAAGTGGATAAAAAGCAAACCTTCTTTCTTCTTAAATTGCTTTGGCCAAAAGTAAATTTCAGGAAAACATTAGAAATTTAAAACATGATTCTTTGTGATTTGTAGTAGCAAAATTTTAAAACCAAGCCACAAAAATGTTATTCACATAATTAGAGTCTGAAGTAAATAAAAATTTAATATTTTAGTGAAAAATGATAAAATATGAAAACATAAGGCACAACAAAAAAGATGATATTCACTATGTGCACATATAACAAGGCATGTAAATCATCCCTTCAAAATTAGAAAGAAAAAGAAAAAAGCAGGGAGGAACAAATGTATCCAAAAGCAGGCAAATGGGCGTTGGCCTGCTAGTTACAAGGAGAGTTAATCCAGACTGAATCTCTCCTAGAATACTATACATACCAGCACATACAGATAATGAACAAGCCTAAAATTATCAGACACTGCGAGGGGAAAGAAGCTCCAGGAGCCACAAGCTACTGATAGGAGTGTAAATGATAGTTCTGAATCTTCCTAATGCTGGTGCTTCTTCCTCTTGTGGCCGTGAATCTCAACCATAAAGTTATTTTGCTGCTACTTCATAACTAATTTTGCTGCTGTTATGAATCTTAATATGCTATGTAGGATACTTTAGGTGACCACAAAGGGATCCTGACCCACGCGTTGGTTGAGAACCACTGGTATAAATGGAACCCGCTGTTTTTCGTGAATTGTAATAGTGAATACACATAACTTCCAGTTCTCTCTCCAAGAAAATGTGCACCTACGTTCACCAGAGCACATCAAGTAGAATGCTGATTGCAGCATACTTTGCAATGTGTCTGCAACATAACCTAAACCTGAAAAATAAACTTCTATCAGCATCAACATGGACAAATGTTCATACAGTCTTACAGCAAAAATTCTAGACAATACTGACAACAAGAAACTGGAATTTCATACAATATAAACAAATTTTGTATATTGTGTTGATATTTAAAGACATTTAGCGGTGTATTTGTTTAGTGACCTCATTATAAAATAGAAACCTGAGTCAGTTTTGTGTGTACTACTAGAAATAAGAAGTACTTGCAAGGCTGAGACAGAAAAAAGTTCAAGTTTGAGGCTAACCTGGGATACATAGTGAGGTTGTCTCAAAAAATATTAAATATAAATGGAAATTGTTCTTATTGGGTAAAAAAGAGTGGGTAATTGAAGTATAAGTGGGGGGCTTTTTCAAGCTGCTGAATGTACTCTGTCTGGATTTGGAAGGGTTAGGATTACTGGGGTTGGGAGAGTGACTTTTTTTTCACAAGTGTGGACACTGGTAGGCTCCCTATGCCCCAGGGGATGACCTCACACTCACACACATGGGCAGTGCTTACAGGACTCAGTGGGATAAAAATAAATAATTAAATATAAATAGAGAACAAGAAGTTGAGAGGAAGATGAGATGGGGAAGCCTGAGAGAGCCAGAGGGGGTGTGGGAAGGGGCTTTGAGCAGGAAACATTGCAAACCTGTGTGAACCGTTTAAAGAATAACTAAAGTAAATGTGTTCCTTTTATATATTAGAGTGGCCACTATTTGATGGTTTACACCACTGACGGCAGGCTACTAATTGTCATCTATGAGTTGGTGCAGCAGCCAAGAACACTGCCTGCTCAATCATGAAGACAAGAGTTTTTATTCCAGTACCCAAACCAGGCAGCTCACAAACATTTGTAACTCCAAGGAGCCAGTGCCCTCTGCAGGTTTCTGTTAACACACACACACACACACACACACACACGCATGCACCCGCGCGCGCACACAAACACATACATGCACATGCCTACACAGACACACATGGACACACGGACACACACACAGACACATACACACACATAAATTATTCTTAATTCATATTACCAATCATATGTGATTGGAGTCTGATTCTCCTTATGGACTTGATGCTTTTATATAATCACATTAATGAGAGTCTGAACTGCTTGAAGAGTGAATATTATAATAAGCTGATATGTTAATTGTCTTGATTATGGAGGTCATTTCACAACACATGAACATATGAAAATAGTATAATGCACATCTCAAAAATAAATACTTTTGCCCATTATATCATAAACTTGAAATAATATGAGAAAATGTCTCATAAAGACATAAAAATATCAAATGACATTTTTTATCTTGTGCTATATTTTCTCAGAACATTTTCTCAAAAGATACCATAGACATTTGAAAATATAAACAATGGTCCATGTGAATTAAATTAAGATGTTAATATGATTTCTTTAGAGGGGAGGTTGCAATGACAGAGGAGAGGTATGAGAGGAGGGGGAGGTGAGTGGGACTGAGGTGCATGATGTAAAACTCACAACGAGCCAATACCAAGTTTACACAATTGCCTTCATTTTTGAAAGTACAGAGCAAAGTATTTTCAAATGAACAGTATTCGTTTTAGATAGCTTAGAAAACATAGTATACATGCATACACACACACACACACACACAAACACATCATAATATGGAAAGAAGATAACTCATAACAGGCATAATATAAATACTTTATGAATCTCTGTGGACATTGTATACAATTATTTTTGTTTTGCTCATTCATTTGTTTGAGAGTGAAAGTTTCATTGTGTAGCCTTGGCTGAACTAGAACGTGCTGCATAGATCAAGCTGGTCTTGAATTCACCTCTGCCGCCCTGGTGCTAGTGTTACAGGCAAGCAACACCATGTACAGCAAACCATTTCTTGTTCTAGTCTTGAAACATTATTGTAAACCTGAAATTGCATCACAATAAAAACAAAAATTTTATTATACTTATGAAACATAGGGTAAATTATTTTAAATATCATTTTAAAATAAAATGTTTTTTTTCAGGATTCTGTGCTGTCTGTGGATTGTCAGCCTCTAAAATTGTGTTTTCTTCATTCCATGTAAATAAGTATTTTCTAATTATGTCAGTATTTTAAGGAAAGGCTCTAGATCTAAACATGTATGCATGTGCAGAGGCAGAGAATACTGTTCCATATGGGGAAAGATAAGGCAGTTTCCCTTCTCCCAGCCCTCTCTTACACATGCAAGTACACAGATACACAGATACACACACACAAGAGAAAAGTGGCCACATAGCTTAACAAAATAGCACATATTTCTTACTAATAACAGAAATGTTTATTGTTTTGTTTCAATGGGAAGGTGAGTGAGATGAGAGTCACTGGATAGACATGTGTTTTGTAGCACGGAGAAGCGTCTTCTCACCTGAGAAGCGTCGTGAGACATCCTATCAGAAATGATGTTGAGGGAAACTGGAAGAATCGAGGATCAAAAATAAGTCAAAATATCTCTTCTTTTTCATTGCCATTGTTTCAATCTGCCTAAGTGTCCGAAGACAGAAAAGCTTGACTCACAGTACATGAAAGTCAACTTTCCAGATAGCGAACTTCATAGAAGGACAGAGAGCAAATCTAGAGAGGCAAGTGGACAGGACCTATATACGTGAATTTACTAGTCCACGGTGGGTCACCCACTCATGAACTACCTAGCACTCTCTCACAGCCGGGTCAGACTTTGCCCATTGTGTTTTCTATGTCTGACTCTGCAGAATATATTACTAAGGTGATGCTTAGGCAGGCTGACTTTGCTCCTAACATACTGCTAACAAAGTGCAAGCATGTCCTATACCTCACACACTTGTTAATATATTGGTTTTTACTATAAGTTATACATACAGATCTCTAGTTCTGTTTGTAATACTCTTTGGCTGGTCTAGTGGACAGTTTTTCCATATTCTTGTATATAGTTATTTAGCTTTTGTTAATTCTGGAATGATTATGAAAGGAATTTTTAAAAACTTTTTCATCATCATTTATGTAAAAGAAATCATGTAAAGGGACTCTTCAAAGGCACATCCATTCCCCCTCCATCATATCTAGAATGCTGCCATACATTTAGGAGATGCTGAAGTACATGTACATCATGAGGAAGAGGTTTTTTTTTATTTCTCTTGTAAGCTCCTCCGAAAAAGCACCTTTTGGAAGCCCCGCCTGAGTTCTCTAGTCCTAAGTGCATACACAATAGGGTTGAGTGAAGGAGGGATGATATTGTGCAACACATTGAGCAAAACTGGGATCAAGGTGGCCTTGGTCTCTGCCAAGTGAGTTACTGAAACCACTACAACAACAGTGTAGAAGAAGAGGATGAGGATGAGGTGGGAGCTACACGTGTTCAGAGCCTTAGAAACAGCTTCAGCTGAATTGAGTCTGAGTACAGAGCGCAGAATCATTGTATAGGACAATATTATGAGACCCAGGTCACTCCCCATTCCAACCCATGCCAGGATTAACTGGCAAATGCTATTCGGCCTCCTGTCGTCACAAGCCAGGCTTGTGACTCCAAGGTTAGAGCACAAGCAATGATCAATTTCATTTCTTAAACAATAATTCCGCTGGGCTGCAAGCACAGGCACTGGAATGACACATAAGCCATTTCTCAGCACCATAAACAGTGTGGCTTTTAAGATCAAAGAATTGGTGATAATTGATGAATAGCGGAGAGGATAGCAAATAGCTACATATCTATCAAAAGCCATGCAGAGGAAGATACCAGACTCCATGCCTACAAAGCAGTGAATGGCATAAATCTGAGCAAAACACTCAGGAAGGCTAATGACCTTGGCATCAAACCAGAAGATGGCCAGGATCTTAGGCATGATAGTGGTGGCAAGGCCCATATCCACCACAGAGAGGATGCCCAAGAAAAGGTACATGGGTTGCCTCAGGGAAGGGTCCTGATAGATGATGATGATAATGAGCACGTTTGTCCCTATGGCTGAGAGATAGAGCAAGGTCAGCGGTAGGGAGAGCCAATGCTGCCAGCTGTGGATGCCTGGGAATCCCAGCAGGATGAATTCAGACACCTGGAACTTGGAACTATTGAAGTCTTTGAGAGATGCAGGCATTTTCCTGTAAGGAGAAGAAAAGATGGGGTCTTTAATGTTGCTTTCTCTGAGCATAAGCATCATTAAATGGTGTTTATCTCTTACACTAAAGACTTCTTTTTATTTAATAAATGGGCATTTAAGAATTTCACATACTTTATAAAACCACATCTTTATTCAAAAAGCAAAATATATTTATTATTAAAGGCATAGCTCTCACATTGAAACACTTAAGAGTTAATATTAATTTGAAGTCATAAGTCTGGTTCTTAAAGAATGGAGCTGGGGTTCTAGTTCATACTGGAAAGTCAACTGGATAATGTTCAGTGTGTGAAAATGTACATACTGAAGAACTCAGCAACAGTTTACTCAAAGTCAAGTTCACATTTTAACACTCTGGAGGGGTTTTGGGAGGTACTGTGACCTAATGATCAAATCATGATGAACTACAGAATTCATTCTTATGAGCACAGCTCTGACTGCGCTGATTTTAGCATTGCAATGGTGGCAGACTGGGTAAAGGAAATGATTTTTTTTAGAACACCTCGTGACCCTAAATTTTGTCTTAGTACATTTAGCCCTGCCTGGGAATATCCAGAAATCAACTTCCAGAGGATTCCTAGGGTAAAAACTGCTTTCCAGGAAGTCTTTACTAGAGTTGGGACTTGATCTATCATTATCTCTCCATGACTTAAAAGCTGTTTGTTTTGTCTTTCCAATGAAGTTTCATGACTCTTGGTAAAGTGGAAGAGGCAGGGTGACAAACAGCTTTGCCATTTGGTGACAAAGGGAGATATCATTTGTATGTTGCAATGAAATTCATCAAATGCAATTTCCTGCTTTTTCCCAAGGACTTCAGCAAATCCTACTGGGATGCAGGCTTTCTTGGTTGCAGTTGGACTTCTTAGTCTTCTTAGTAGTTTGGTTCATACTTGGACCACTGATGTAAATGAGAATCTCTGCCTTTAGTTCCCAGTGTGCATGTGGCAAACTCAATCTTGGAAGACCTCTGTTCTATGTAGCCTGAAATCAGGCTGTCATGGATACACTAGTGCAAAATGTTGTCTTCATTCTGAACCATGAAAGAACCCATAAAAGAGAAGCAAAGACATCACTTGCAATGCATTTGGGAAATAAGTCTGTTGCTTCACATTTTGCTTTGTCACTGTGTATGAAGACATCTAGAAGCAGGGGGTGGGTAGCTTGTACAGTGGTACACGAATCAATAAATAAAATCCATCATACCTACCAAGAAATTTGCATAGGTAGAGACTTTTTTGAAGAACAATTGGGTAAAATAAACAAAAATCAACTCTGGGTCTTTGGAATTATCTAATGCACAGCCACAATCTAAAGTAGAACTTATCTAGCTAAGAACAAAGGTGGAGACTTGACAAATGGTGGGAAATTTGGATCCACCTTCATCAAACCGGGAGGTAGAAAAGGTGAACAGTGATTTGAAGACCCATGATTTGGAGTGAGAGATGGAACTGATGAGGACAGAATGAAAATGGTCTCAAAGTAGGGCCACAAAAAGCCAAACAATACATCCAGCTCAGAAGAACAAGCTCTACAACTGGAATCTTTCAATGGTGTTTTAAAGCCATCATCATGAGGCACAGCTCAGTGATTTAAAAAATGGATGTTCCAGACAGTCTATTGCTGTTGTGCTCATGATAATAAAGCATCAGGGAGTCCAAGAGGCTTAGCAAGAGAAGTAAACTCACAGGTCACATTTACATGGACTGGGGGTGTGAAAAAAAGGTAGAAAGGTTTGCCATCATACACGTCTCAAGGTTTGGTTCTTGCCACTTCCAAAAAGTACTACAGTTAACAATTTGACTCACCAGGAAAATTCAAGAATAAATAGGAAGTCTGTTTTTGGTAGATCTTTTGTTATTCCAGGCAGAGTTACCACAGAAATACAGTTAGAGTTTTTCTAAGCATTTCTTCCCCTCCTCAGAAATAGAACTGAGTGAGTGCCTTGTTTCCATTGTATCATTCTTATCAATGCTTGGCTTAATGTCATACACTGATAACAACCACTAGAATTTTAGTCTGTAATTATAGGATACTTAATTTTGTAAATAATGCATGAATATATATATAAATAATATATATCTATTACATATATTATATACATCCATTCATATTTTATATATCGTTTTATCAAAAGTATTATCATAAACATGTAAAGGTTCAAGAAATAAACTATGTTGAAGTTTAGGGGATGAGTGTATTTCATTTTATAATCTACTTTGTATACAAACACACTTGAAGTGACTGCAAAAAAGTTAAGCAATGCTAAGTGACCATAGCTAAATTTTTAATCTTAACTACCCATTTAGCGATCTTATGGAGATGAATTTTAGTTACTCGAGTCATAGTGGATCTATGAAGACAGAATTTAGGCATGCATAATGATGTTTTTATTATTGTATCAGACACACTTAATATGAGTTATATCCTCAGATCCTCAAGTGTACAGTGTACATCATTGTACACAGATTTCAGAGACTTTTCCTATAAAATGGAAACTTCATGACTAGTGAACAAAAATCATACCCTACCTCACGAACAAGCCGCATCTATCATTCTGAAGAAGCTTCAGGAAGATGCTCAGAATCCTGGTAAAATTAGACTCATACACCTTCACATTCTATTGTTTGTCATGCCCTTTATTTTCTTGGCTTATCACATGAGTGAAAAAAATAGCCTGTCCCTTACAGACACACTTACACAGAGACACACAGCCACACACACACACACACACACACACACACACACACACACAGCCACACAGCCACAGCCACACACAGCCATACAGCCACACAGACACACACAGACACACACAGACACACATAGACACAAACAGACACATACAGACAGACACACACACACACATTACTCATATTATATATTTATTTTTGTCCCCACTCACATCCTTTTTCTCCAAGGTTATAACTTTTGTTCTCTCTCTCTCTCTCTCTCTCTCTCTCTCTCTCTCTCTCTCTCTCTCCTCTTCTCTCTCTCCTTCTTCTCTCTCTCTCTCTCTCTCTCTCTCTCTCTCTCTCTCTCTCTCTCCTCTCTTTCTCTCTTTGTGATTTGTTCTTTTTCCAATAATTTGACCTATCCAGAACTGCTATTCTCTTCCTTAATTGATAGCTCTACACTCTCATTCATTGTGCATAAGGTGTAATCATGTGAGGCTCAGACCAAATTAAGCGTCACCCCTTGTCTTTAACATTTTACATTCAGCACTTCAGATGATTAAAATATATAAAGAGGATTTAACTGTTAGCTGTTTATAAAAATTGTAAGTTTTTCAATATATTTCATTCGCAATACGTATGCCATGGTATAAGTTACCAAACATTTGTGAACACACACACACATGCACAGACACACACACACACACACACACACACACACACACACCATCTGTAAAGTTATGTACCAAAGTTTTAAAGCATCATTAAAGTGAGATGTTAGTAATTTAGTTATACTACATACAGGTTTACTCTCGATATAGTTATTTTAAACATAGAAAAAAGAAATTGAAGAAAATAATTTCCCTATGGTATTACCCAACAAGAAACAATTATTTGTTGTAAATATTTTTTGCACTTATGTCTGTATATATTTATGTGTGGTTGGGCCACACAACTGACACTGTTCATGTGTGGAGATTGGAATACAGTCTTCAGGAGTCAATCCTTCCACTTTTGGGGTTCTGGAGACCAACCTGGGTTGCCAGGCTATTTGCAGCCCCTTTACCGATTGATCCATCTCATTAGTTCCAAGAAACAATTAACAACAAGATATTTTTTCAGGTATTTCTTAAAGCTTCCACATTTCAATAAGCATATAGTCCCTAGTGACTGTTTATGATAAATCCAATATGACCAAAGTAATCTCAATATAACCAAACAATAATTTAATGAATGAAAACTCCAAAGAAGTTTAGAGATAAGCTATGTTTTCTGAGATCTTAGATGAGCATTTCGAAGAAGGTTAGCATAGTATGCCCATATCTTGAGAGTTTGTAAGACACGTATTTGCACAAGACCTGGCATTTCTCTAAGACCCTCATTAAGTCTTTCCACCTCAGATCACACAGCCTATCTTATTTGATAGATTCTCATTTTGTTTCTTTTAAAAGGTATGCATTATATTTACTTACTTATTTTTATATGTGGTATTTTAATTTTTAATATTATATGGTATGATTAAATCAAGTTGATTGTTTCCTTCATCCTAAATATTTTATGCATATTTTTATGTGTGTAAAATATTTATGCATATTTTCATAGAGATATATAATGTTAGCAATATTGAAATGTACAATCTTAATATCCAACTCTATTCAGTATTCTATGCAATTGACCTAAAAAGAGCAGACTCTTCCTACTGCCAACCCTAGAGCTTCCTGTCTTGTCCACCATCCTTCCTCCTTCCCATGCCGACTATGACAACTGCCGTCCTCTCTCTTCTTCTCTGAATAAAATTATCTTGTACTACACCTGAGAGCTAGCATTTGATATCATCTTCCTACATAGGGATTATTTCATTTAATGTTATGGTCTCTACTTCCACTTGTGTTGTCACAAACTCCAGAGTTTCTACCTTTTTAAGGCTGAATAATTCTATTTTTATCATTTTCATTTAAAATGTACAACCAGTTGATATTTTTGTTATTCAATTAAGACTAGAAGTAAGTTTGAACTCATAGAAAGAAAACATTTTTAATTTTTTAACAATTAAGTTCTAAATAACATGCTTCTTTCATGGAAAAAAATACTTGATAATATAAATATTGAAACAACATGAAGTTTGGGTTTTTTTTCTAAAAATAACTTCTGCTGTTCCATACCAGCCTGATATTTTCTAAATTTGCCCTTAGACCTTTACTCAAAGCTTTACAAACCTGTGTCTCCTACTACATTAGCAAGGAGTATTGCTTGCTTTTTGCCAGAAGATGCAGAACAACATTAAATTTGGAACAAAACACCATATGCTGGAAGAATTAACCAATAAGACTGAAAGAAGTGTGATAACTTACTGTTGTTATGAGCAGAACTTCACAGCCTGGAGTCTTAGCAATGAAAGAAGTTTCCCACTGCGAAACACATTTTGATAATGTTATTTTTACATGAGATGAGGATGTGTTCTCATCTGAATGTGGGATGGAAATCATGAAATCACAGACAAAGAATTTATGGAAAATACTACCACCTCAAAAACCTAATAGGCTCCCATTAGAGGCATGAGGGAGAATGGCCAGTAGAGAAAGCTGAATTCCTATGGTGTCAAATCCCTAAAGTGTACCAAAGAGATTAATTCCGAGATGTGTTTCTATTAATGTAACTTGACACCTTTCGTAAATAGGAATAACATTTTTCTTCAGGAAACTGAAATGATCCTAAAGTAGGTAGGAACTTCTTAATCATTCTTAAGCATAAAAATTTTAAAGGACTATAAAATATGTGATTAGAAAGCTTCTTTGGTTTTTAAAAGAAAGAATCCATTCATTCAAAATCAAAGTTTCTAATGTGTTTGCAAAATGACATGTATAAAGTGATCACTAAATACATGAACTTCATTCTCCTAAAAATTGTTTTCTACTGAGGGCAAGGAAACAGAATGTTAAATGTAAAAGAAATAAAATGCAGAAATGTCAAGACTCATACAAATATCTTATTGTAAAATTACCCAGTAAGGCACAAAAATAGACATATAGACAAGAGCAATAGAAGAAAAATCCAAACATAAACTCCATATAGCTATAGACACTTGTGTCATGAATATATATTGAACAAAATACAGCCTTTTCAGTAAATGATTCTGAGAAAATTGGATATCTACCTGCAGAGGAATAACATAGATCCATACTTCTTACCTTATAAAAGAAATTCAAAATGGATTAAAGACTGTTGAAATACCTAAGCCTCTGAAATTTCTAGAAGAAAACAGACAAAAACTCTTCAAGATATAATCATAGGCAAGAACTTTCTCAATAGTACTTACAGTTTCTCAGGAAATGAGGCAAACAATAAAAAACTGGGACCCATCACTGTGAGTAGATAAAAACAATTACTGGTGACAGTAGTTTTACTACAAATGTCAACTTCTGGTTGAAACTGGTTTGTAACAGAAGAAGCAAGAGTCAAGAATGTAGAAGTAATTAGTACCAAAATTATTTTAATAAACTCAAGTAAAAATGAATGGTAATAACGCATTGGTTGAGGACATAGAAAAAATAGCTGGAATTAACTAGAAGCTTCCTCTCCAAAATTGGCATTCCCAATGCCTAAAGGTGTTACAAAGGCTGCTGAAGGGGAGTTGTCATTAACTGTCTTGTTTAACTATGGGCTCTGAATGCTATTTTACCAACCTGTCAAGCAGCATGGACCCACCAGTGCAATAGTGGCATAGCTGTCTGGGGACAAACCAACCATTTTCTGATTGACTTCAAGACCTCCATAGAAGCAAACTGATACCTGGTACTAAAGACTGGTTAAAAGCCTGCAACTAAGAGGTCATACCCTTGATAGAGAAGCTATTGCCATTGTTTTTGCTAAATTGACATGTTAGGGCTGTCAAATTGCCTTCTAAATATTTATGTTTATGCTCATGGATTAGTGCCTATGTAGGCTCTGGCCAGAGAGGCTTCCTTTTGAAGTAGTTACTAGGGAGGTTCATAACTTGTTAAGTACTGAGAATAAAAGACTATTGAGTTTTCAACCATGAACATGATATCTATGCCATTTATTATAAGGTTTAGATATCTTAGAAGATAGTGGCCCAAATGAATATAACAGATGAAAAAAAGGTGAAATTTTGTAGAACATTGTCTTCTGCTCAAGCCATGCCCTTGAACCTGGAGCTCCTATTGACTGTGATAAACTACAACAAGATTCGGCTTGTCAACCTTCCATCATAAAGTGGGGAAAAGCCCACCCTTTCTTTAATGTACAGATATATAAACACACACAGATGCACACATATCTGTGAATGCATGTGTCTATTGTATATATGTATTATATATGTATATTAGCATATATATGCAAATAATGATCATTAGGTGTGAACAGTTCAACTAACTGCACCAGGCCCCTTGGGATCTATGAGCAGTGTAGGGATAGTTCTTAAGTGGAGTAACCACTTATACATTACCCATATTCCAACAAATAATCTCTCACTCACATTCCTATGAGGAATTCCTGAGTTCACCAAAATGAACTCTTATGAGAGCAGAAGAAAATTGAGTTGGAAAGAGGAAGGAGAACAGCAGGAGTGGGAGGCATGCAACGATGATGGGGTGGGGTCAACATGATCAAAGTCCATTATACACGTGAATGAAACTGCTACAACAAAGCTCGTTATTACATATAATTAGTGTGTACTAAGAAGAATCTTTTGTTAAAGAATGGTTAAAACATGTCTGGCAAAAAACAATCAGTAAAATGATTACTAGTAGTAGTTTATATACTCATGAATGGGAAGGAAGGACTGTAGGAGTCAGAGGGATGTAGGATATCAGGAGAACATGGCCCAACAAATCAGCAAAGCAGGGTTCACATAGGCTCACAGAGACTGAAGGAGCAACATGGGTCCTGCGTGTGTCTGTACCATGCCTCTGCACATATGTTCTGGCTGTTGGCTTGGTTTTTGTAGGACTGTTACCTTGGTGCTTTTGTGGAACTCCTATCAGTGGAAATGTGTGTATTACTCTTTTGCCAGATCTTGAAACTTTTTTCTCTTCTATTGGGTTGCCTTGTTGAGCTTTGATTTGTGGAGCTTTTGCCCTGTCATACTGTATCTTGTTTTGTCCTGTTTTGTTGTTGCCTCCTAGAGGCCTGCTTTGTTGTTGTTGTTGTTGTTTCTTTTTTCTTTTCTTGTTTTGAATAATAATTGGATTTTTAATTAATTTATTTATTAGTTTACATTACATCCTTGTTATAGCTTCTCCTACTTCCTCTTCATTCAGACCCTCACTCTCAGCACCCATTTCCCCACCTCCCCTTCCTACCGCCTCAGAGAAGGGGAGGCAGAGGTCTGTTCTTTTCTAAAGAGGAAATGAAGGGGGAATGGAATGGGGACAGCCACAAGGAGTGGGGGGAAGGAAAACTGTAGTTGGAATTACAAGAGAAGCATCTACGTTCAATTTTAAAAAGACTGGTTATAAGTGAAGACCATAATTCAGTGGCAAAATGCTTGGTGAGTGAAAGGTGTAAGACTAAGCTTGATCTCTATCAGCACCACACACACACACACACACACACACACAAACACACACACACACACACACACACACACACATACACACACACTGACTAAAGCAAAAGGAAATTGAGGAAATGAGCTATAAATAAAAAGTACCAGTGACCTCAGATAAATTGTAAACCCAAGGAATAGCAGTAGATGATGCAATGTGTTTCCAGCAGTGCATTCTAGGCTTTCTTGAACATAAAAGGAAATAAGAAGTGAATACAGCAACAACAGAAGTAAAGGCTATAGATGTTAAGAGTTCATATAAAAATTGGAACTTTTTATTAATTGCTTATTTTATTTATTTACATTTCAAATGTTGTGCCCCTTCATGGTCTCCACTCCACAAAAGCATCCTATCCCTTCTCCCCTTTGCCTCTAAGACAGTGCTCCCCACCCATCCACCCACTCCTGCCTCATCCCGCTAGCATCTTCTGCACTGGGGCAACAAGCCTACAGGACCAAGGACACAGGACCCTCCCACTGATGCCAGATAAGGCAACCCTCTGCTACACATGTAGCTGGACTTTTGGAATCATTTTATTTAACTCTTTGGTTAAAAATCAGTATAGATCTTAAGAATGGAGACGTGTACTGTAGAAGGCAGCTGAGTGTGATAAAAACTATGAAACATACAAGGAGTAAAACCACAAACACAGAGTGCTGAGAGTCCTTTTAAAATGAGGGTCATGAGCAAGTGGGACTGCCGACCTGTCACTTTGGGGAGTTTATTCAGAAGTGCTGCAAGCCCCTAGGTCCAGAACCTGAGACAGAGAGCACAGGGTGGCCTCAGGGTTAGGGAAGTGGGGTTGGGGACTTCAGGGCCAGATAAATGACAATTTGGAGAATGGGAAGCTTACTCATTTGAAGAAGTGCCATATTTTGAATTGTATATTTGAAGGAATTGAGACAAAGTGTTGCTATATAGGACAAGATGATCTTGAACTTGTGGTTTTACTACCTTTACAGCAGTTCTCAAATGCTGGGATTAGAGGCCTATACCACCATACCAAGCTGGAAAAGGACCCAATTCAAAAAAAAAAGTTAAGATTATCCAAAAGATGTATTGCCTGGCCTTACCATTGACTAGTATGTTTCTCTTTCCCTTAAAAATGTCTATTAAGTTAAAATATATGCAAACCATTTTCTCTGCCTGCCTGAAGAACCAAAATACCAATATTTATTTTCTCAAACATGTGATTTTTCAATAAATAGGTCTTGTTTTTTCTCTCGCATGGCTGATGCTTTCTGAGGACAGGGGAACCTATAAACATCTAGGAGCCTTTTGTGCCATCTTTATAGGACAACAGGATGATAAGCAGAAAGTGTTTCCCATCAATGGACTCAGTTTAAAGGTGATTACTCTTAGTGGCATGTAACACACCAACCATTTGAAGTTACTCTTCTTGGACACCCAAAGTTTTTGTGTATCTAGTGACCAATTTCTAATCTTAGTTCCACTGATGCAGTTAAGAACCTCTTATCAGGGTTTGGAGAGATGGCTTGGTGGTCAAGAGCTTCCTGCTCTTGCACAGAACCTGGGCTCAGTCCCTAATACCCATATAGTATGCTTGTAACCATATCTAACTCCAGTTTCATGAAGTCAGATGCCCACTTCTGGCATTCACAGACAATGCCCATTGGGGATGCATGAAAATTCATTCAGATTCAATTTCCATACACATAAAAATGACACAAAAGAAATTTTTAAAAAGAACTTTTTACTACTTGCAGTTAGCTAAGATTAGACTTGTCCATTTTTCCTTATAAAAGAGAAATTGATTAATAAATATTGGGTGAATAAATATTGGGTGAATTGGTTTTTTGGGTACATAGTTATTTTTTCCAAGTTCAGAAAATAAAGTCAATGACTTAAGTTACTTCTAGTGATAATATGTAAGTAATCTGAAATAAATGCACATATTATCATGACTAATATCTAAGGGCATTTGGTTTTATGTGGGTTCTCTAGAAGCTGGAAAGAGGGAGCTATGTGTGAGATAGGTAACTTGAAGTTAGAAATGAAGGTGTGTCCTGACCTCGCCAGTGCCCTCATTCACAGGTTTTATGTTAAAGTACTCTTCATTCCAGTGAGTTCTGTACAGCTGCTCACTCCTATTGTGTTTACTGGCAATTAGCATCTCTCTTCCTTGCTTGAGGAACTAATCGGCCAAGACATAATGTGTGAAAAAAAAGTAAGAATTTCCTTGCTGTCCTTCAGCTGTGACTCTGTTGTCCTATCTTCTGATCCTTCCAAATGCTGTGAATTTGTAATTCATGCTTGGGGTGCTGGGAGAGGTCGAGGAAGTGTGGGGACCCCATGACTATTCAGAGGTCTTCTGAACTGAGTAGACCCTTCCAGCACAGGGAAAGATTTTCCTGTGTCTAGTTGTTATCAGGATAGAAGGGTGTTATGGTTACACTTCTTCAGATCAAAGAGAAGCACAAAAATCTTTCCTCTCCTCTGTGATTTATGGTCATAATAAATGAACAGAAGTTTTTCAGAGGATCTTATCCTAGCATTAAAATATTTTTTCCAGTTTTGAATACTGAGAATTTCTTAATATTTAAAAACTGTGTGGTTTTGTTTTAATTTTTCTGCACTCTATACTATACTCCATAATTACTTAGATATCTTGAGCCCAGTTCCCTGTCCCCACTGAAACACCTTGGCAACCCTTTCACGAATCTCCCTTGTCTTGACTCCATATACCACAGGGTTAAGAGCCGGTGGGAAAAGCAGGTAGACATTAGCCAAAAGAATATGAATGTGGAGTGGGACATGGTGGCCAAAGCGGTGTGTGAAAAAGGAGAAGAGTGCTGGTGTGTAAGAGATAAGGATGACGCAGACATGGGAGCCACAGGTACCTAAGGCTTTGGACCGGGCTTCCTGGGATGAGAGCCGAAAAACAGCTTGCGCAATGAGGGCATAGGAAAGACCAATGCAGAATAAATCAACTCCAATGACCAACAGTGCGGCTGTCAGCCCATACACACGATTAGGCCTGGTGTCTCCACAGGCCAGCTTCACCACAGCCATATGCTCACAGTATGTGTGAGGGATCACGTGGCTTTGGCAGAAGCTCAGACGACCAATGAGGAAAGGACATGGAAGCATGAGCAGGGAGCCTCTCATCATAGCTACTACCCCAATGCGAGCAATGATGGTGTCAGTGAGGATGGTAGAATAGCGGAGTGGGTGGCAGATGGCCACATAGCGATCAAAGGCCATGGCCAACAGCACTGTGGACTCCATCATGCAAAAGGCATGAATGAAAAACATCTGTGCCAGGCAGGCGGAGGCAGAGATATGGCCAGCTCCACACCAGAGAATAGCCAGTAGCTTCGGTACTGTGGAGAAGGACGCAGCCAAATCAATGCTTGAGAGCATACAGAGGAAGAGGTAGACTGGTTTGTGCAAGGATGGCTCCGTGGCAACAACAACCAGAATGGTTATATTGCCCACGATTGTGGCAGTGCCCAGACAGCATACTGGAAATGAGAGCCACATATGGAATTGCTCTAGACCTGGGATGCCCAAGAGAAAGAAGATAGAAGGATCCAAGTCTGTGTGATTAGGAGACTCCATGGTCTGGCTTACAGTGTTGGACATCGTCTCCGGTTAGAAAACCCCACACCATATCATATTGCCTGGAAAGACAACGTGGGAAAGATAAATAAATGAGATAACAATAAGTTTCACTAGCTGCGGAACATTTGGAAAACTATTATTCTTAAAATGACAGTCATAATAAACATAACTATAATATTTATTTTCTAGAATTAGGGAATTATGTATGAAATATTTGCATAATGCATAACATATTACTGTGTAACAGAATAAGCAACTATGATAAAGTTTGAGTAAGTACAATTTCGGCCTAGCTCATGGTTCTTGTTTTCAAGGAAAGAAATACAACCCTTATTCTAGGAATGTAGCTGAATGCTCATGCAGTATAGGAAAATGTTAATTTGGGGCCATCAGTCCTGAAAACACAGCTCACTGGTCAAGATGGACACCATTTTTCATATCTAAGTTGAAACAGTTTCACATTTGGGATCTGATTCTTATTAATTAGTTTACAAGTTTCACTAGTGGTTGGCATTCTTTTCATTAATCCATGAGGATTTGTGTGTGTATGTAAGTGCATTTATGTTTTTGTTTGCACATATATTAACACAAGTAGAAAAATAGATATATGAGAGATTTTATATACTTAGTCACATTTACATTGTTCATTTAGTTTTTGTAATTCCCAATGAAATATAAAAATGAGCAGAATAATAAGGCAAAGGGTTATGTAATTCTCTCTATGTTAGCCTATGCTAAATATTCAAAGATTCTATATATTTCAACTAATTTTCTTGTTTATATGTAACTCATTACAGTAAATGTTCACAGAAATTTAAACACTTAACTGTGCTACTTTCATTGAAAGATGCTTCACCTTTTCTGGTATATAGTAAATTTCCTGATATAGTAAATTTAAACTCCATTGTATTTCTGAAAGCAAAATTTTACCTTTACCCTTCCTCCATCAGTCCTCTACTGTTACTCTAGCTACAGTACATGGTCACTTGAAAGGAAAATGTCATCAAATCCTACTATTTTCAACATTCTATAATGGCAAGAAGTGATTTTCTAAAATTGCCTTAATCTGTACTTGGACAATAATGACTCATTTTTGTGAAAATCATTTTGCCTGACAATTTTCAAAAAGAAACAGGAGGCTCACTGCCTAGAAGTCTAAGTGCTCTTATCAAGTGCAGTGTGCAATACTGTACATAACTGGCCCTATTCTAGACACTGGAGATGACACAGAAATCATTACAGAAGGACCAGAATATGTGGGTAGCGGAAGACAATTCATCAGAAGGGAATCACTTCTCTGCCACAGTGCTAACTTAGTCTGTGTTCATGTTAAAAGGGATGCATAAACTCTCCTGATCTTTAATAGACCAACTAGCTACTTGGTTATAGTCACTGGAAAAACAAGTTATCAGAAGAGATTTCCCTAATATGCAGCTGTTCCTTTGGTACAATATGAAGAGCTACAAGAAAAACTAAACTAGGTCATGAAGCCCAATCATGTGGGTAAACAAGATCAAGTATTGTTATATTTTAATTATTTTTAAAAACATGGGGATTACCAAAAGAAATAGAACTTGATGATAAAGCTATTCAAATCACTTATTGTCAACAAAGCATATGATTCAGAGAAGAGAGAGCTAATTGTGGCTTATAGCAGAGTTTGTAAAGGGTTGTAAACACAGTGGTGTATGAGGTTATGCCTTACAGGCAAAACGAACATCTATGCCCCCAATCTCTTTGACCCAGGTACTTGTCTTCTCTAAGGAGATGCACATCAAGATGTTTTAGGACTTGATCAAATAGATGGCCCTTATTGATGCACTTTCTAGGCATCCGCTTGGTTATATTCGACCAAAAGTATATATTACATCTCATGCACTACTATGTGTTAGAATCCGCTGGGGATAAATCTTTATATTTATCTCTCATTAGTAGCATCCATATTTTTCTTTGGAACTTTATAACTTCCTCATCCATAACAGAAATAATCATAAGTTGCAAGATTATAAGAATTTAAATAAAAGCACTTACTAAACTCTATGGTGCATATAAGTTGTTTAATAAATACTATTTACTATACTCAATGTAATTTGTCCTATTGTCAGGGAAACATTTGTGAAAAAAATATCTTTTTCAGATTTTCCTGTATGTCTTGTAGCATCTGATTGGGATATTGGAAAACAGCTTTCCTAAGTGCCCTTGAACAAACTGGGTATATTCAGCTGTAGTGTGCGAGACCTATAATTGCTTCCTGAGCCAATGCGGTTTTCTGCTCAGCATAGATCACAGACTTAGAATCAGACTGCAGAAGCCCAACAGTCTGCACGCTATTAAATATGTACCACACACATGCTAGGCTTTCAGTCTTTTCTCAAAGGCACACACCCACATCCAGTATGCCTAACCTGGAATTCTTAGCACTTCCTGCTTCCCAGTAGCTCTCTGACTCTATGATTTATTACTTGATTTCCTGTAGAAGCTGGAGAAAGTACAAACTACCATGTATCATTGAATTAGATGTCCTAACTTAACATAGCTGAGGATTTCTTACGGGCCCTGTAGTTCTGCTAAGAAACTCCAAACTAGCCAGTCACGGGGCCAGCCAGGCATTCTCTTGCACTCAGTGCCAAGATCATCACTCTACCTCCCTCCCAAGTCTCTGATTCACTCATTGCCTGCACAAAGCACTGTGAAACTGCTAAACTTTTAAATGAAACTGATCATTCTCAGTTTCCTAGTTTACAGAAAGTGTCCCTTTGACCCAATTACTATTCCAAGTACTGTACCAATGGCTACAGAGCTATCAAGATTCTAATAACTTAACTGGGGACTTGAAGCCTCAGAACTATGCCATACACTGAACACTGTCAGTGTGTCTGCACAAGAACACAGCTTTGGTCCCCTCTGTCAACTATAAGAATCAAAGTGTTTGTGCGTGCGCATGTGTGTGTGTGATATGTGTATGTGTGTATGTACATGTGTGTGTTTATGTGTTCATGTGTGTATGTGTGTGGTAGAGTAGGTTGTCCGTCTCCTCTCTCTCTCTCTCTCTCTCTCTCTCTCTCTCTCTCTCTCTCTCTCTCTCTGTGTGTGTGTGTGTGTGTGTGTGTGTGTGTGTATGTGTGCACATTTGTATGTTAAGAGGAAGAATAAAGGTTATTAATCACCAGAGCCTGGCTGACCCCCTCTACCAAATTTCTTGCTATTGATCTTTACAATGTCTGCCTCACACAAATTTCCTTTAAGAATTAAAGTTTTCTGTTTAGTAATACCAGAAATGTTACCATGAATAAATTCCTTAATCTGTCTTCACAGTCTCTCTTACAGATATGGCTAGCATGTAACTTCCTTCTTTCTTTATTTTTCTGAGGCCCTATTGTGCTGGTTCCAAGGACTCAGCCTAATGGCAAAGTAGAACTCTGAAAGGAAAGTGCAGATCAAAAATCCAAATGAGACAAAACAAAGAATGATTTTTCAAGAAATTCCTCATTCCCTCTGCTTTAAAGCAAATTTCTCATGATCAGTTAAGTGGGGAGACTTCTTTCCAAGGTTAGATAATCCCTTTTTCTAGAATATCTTCCCACCAGAACTCACAGAACTCTGGAAAAGCGTAAATAAGAGGGTACTGCATCCCGGAAGAGCCTCAGAGAAATGGAAGGGCCTGACTCCTTTCTACACTTCCTTGGCGACTCATTTGAACGAGGGCTCCGAGGCTGTTATACTGAAGAATGGACTTTATGGCCCAGGGGAGTTTGGTGGTTACACAAAGTGTAAAGCCATCCAGGGAACCTCTGTTTCCTTGGAAATTAAGCTCCATGTTTTCAGTTTTGGTTTACCAGGTCAAAATGAATAGATGAATTGTAAGGCAGGGAAGAAAAAATTATAGTCTATTCCCTAGGCAATTTTGTGTCTCTTTGGTTTGTTTTGCTTTTTAATTTCCCAAATCTCAATGCCTGTTTACCAGAGAGCATCTGACATTTTCGAGTCACAGAGGCTACCAGTGTTGTGACCATGTGACCCTAATCTCTCTCCATTCTCTTGTGGTTCTCCCTGCCCCCTTCTGCTGTGGATTCTGTTTACTGCTTATAATGTCTCCAAGACTGGCCTTTGATGCTCAGTGTTTCTTTTGTTTATTACTCAATATATTCTTTATTTACACTTCAAATGATTTCCCCTTTCCTGGATCCCCTCTTCCCGAAAGTCCCATAAGCCCTCTTCCCTCGCCCTGTTCCATCCTACCTACCACTGTTGTTAAATACGAATTGCTAAACATTGCTTTAGCAGTTACTAATTCTGTATAATAATGAGCAGGACCTCCAATTTTTCTTCTCTAAGAAGTTTCCTGGGTTTGATGCTTCTGGTGCTGGCATGTATACAACCACTACCCTAAGCCCATGAACATTTAAGACAAACACGAGTGACTGGGTGGTCCTCCGACAACTGCTTTCTAGATCCACTCTGGGTGTGTTTGAAAGAGCAGAGTAACCATCAGTGTTAGTGAAATATCTTAAAAATCTAGAGTGGAATCAGCCTGAGAAACTTTCATTTCCCAGAACTTTACCCCAAGTTTGCTTACCTAGCTAGAGCTAAGTAGTTTAATACATTTCATTGCTAATAACTGAAGCAATAATATAAGTGAAAGAGGAAAGAAAGAGATTATGACTTAGGTGATTTGTGGTTTGATTGGGCTAAGATCTCACTATGCTAACTAAGTTGGTCTAGACTTAGCTGCACAGCTAGGTTGGCATTGAACTCTAGATTATTCGGCCTGAACTTCTCAAGTCTTGATATCACAGGACCTGCTCATAAACAGACTTCGAAATGCTTTTTCCCATCCTCCATTTATTTCATTGTATCAGGGAGAGAGGAAAGTTAAAAAGGAAGGAGCGGTGGGAGGGAGGGATATGTCAGACACAGAAAACATGAAATGACAATATCATCTTAACTAAGACTTAGTGCAAATGGGCAGAAGTCATAGGTCATTATATACTTTTGAAGGAAATATAATGAGAAGCACATGTGGTCAGATGTGGAGGAACCAAAAATGAGAAGTATAAGAAGAACTAGGGTGCCCAGCGGTGGTGGCGCGCGCGTGCCCCTTTAATCCCAGCACTTGGGGGGTAGAGGCAGGTGGATTTCTGAGTTCGAGGCCAGCCTGGTCTACAGAGTAAGTTCCAGGACAGCCAGGGCTACACAGAGAAACCCTGTCTCAAAAAACCAAAAAAAAAAAAAAAAGAACTAGGGTGGTCTGCACACATGTAATCCCAGCCTGGGGGTGGTCTGCACATGTGTAATCCCAGCCTGGGGGTGGTCTGTACGCATGTAATCCCAGCATTCATGAGACCTAGACAGTAAAGTCACCAAGGATTCAAGGTCACCTTGGGCTACACAGTGAGATTCTGTCTCACAGAAGACAGTCTCACCTTGTACATTTATAAAATTGGTATGTTTTCAGTTAAATATCAAGAATTCCACAGAACTTGACAAATAATGAGTTACATGAAAAAAAACTTATGTAAGAATAGCTGTTTCTTTATTTCTTTTTTTAAGCCCATAAAACTTAATCACTTTATTTGACCAAGAGACAATGTCATGTTCTAACAATATTATACTGTAGAATAAGGTCTTCAACCACTAAATTCTACAACAGGCATTAATGAGATTTTAACAGAAGTAACAGACAGAACTAGTGTACTTTAAATCAATCAAATAATATACAGGTACTCCTTTAGCTTCAGACAGAGTGAAAATTACCAATCTATTCTATAATTTCAGTCCCTTTGGAAACCTCAAAGCCTACCACCAGTGACACACCTCTTCCAACAAGGCAACTTTTCCTAATGTTTCCCAAACAGTTCTAGCACATGAGGACCAAGCATTCAAAAACTGTGAACTTGTAGAGGCCATTTTCCTTTAAACCACCACAGAGAGTGTCTGCGTGGTATAGGTAGAGCAGGGTGCCTACAGAAACCAGAGCAGAGTTTGAGTGGGACTGCAGTTACAGGCAGCTGCAGGCCTCCTGAGTGGAGCCGGGAGCCCTCCCATGCCCTCTAGAGACTAGGAAGTGCTCTTTTTTTGTCTGTTCTGGATTTTTATTTTTATTTTAGAAAAACAAAAAACAAAAAAAAATTTTTTCAGACAATATATTTTAGTAGAAGTTAGTCCTTCGTTCTTCCTCTCGGCCCCTTGCTCCCAAAAATACAATTCAGATTCAAAATATATTTACAAAAGCCTTAGCCATATAGCTAGGCTCTTCCCTGACTAGATATAACGTAAAATATCCCATTTATTCCGGCCTACATCCTGTCACGTGGCTGGCCACCTGTGCTCAGGTACCAAGTGCCTGCTTGCTACATTTTCCCAGCAAATCTCCCTCCTGGCTCTATCTCAGAATTGTTTCTCCTGGATGCCCTACCTCTAGCTCCTGTCTAAATTGTAGGGTATAGTAGGTTATGTAATGGACAGGTGATGTTTCCATATAATTCACAAGATATTCTCTCTACATATTTTGATTATGATATCATCCTCCAAGATTTGTCCCATTCCTCCACACACCCAACTCCAGATCATAATTTAAAAGCTCACACACAAGAAATGTACACGCACACACACACAAACACACACATACACACACACACACACAATCTTCATCATAGATTTTTAATTATTTATTTTAGTGTATTTTAATATGTTATTAATAATATAGTATTATTAAATTAATATGGGATGTATTATAATAATATAATAAATAATACAATTTGTTGAATTAATTATGTATGCCTGTTTTGCCAACCTATATAAATGTGCACCTCAGGCATGCAGTTCCAGTTAAGGCCAGAAGATGGCACCAGATCACATGGAGCATCACTGGCATATGTGGCTCTAGGATTCAAAGTTCCTCTTAAGGAGTAGAAAGCACTCTATTATTAGTGTTGTTGTTGTTGTTGTTGTTGTTGTTGTTGTTGTTATTGTTGAAATCAGATTCTTTTTTCATACAGTATATCTTGATTACAATTTCTCCTCCTTCTAATCCTCCCACCTCCTCTCCCCATCTCTCCTTTGCTCTGGATCCACTCCCTTTTTGTCTCTCATTAAAAAAGAACAGGCTTCTAAGAGATAACTAAACATGACAAAAACCATCATATTAAAGTTAGACAAGGCAAATAAACTACAGGAAAAAAGCCCAAGATAAGGCACAAGAACCAGAGACACGCTCATTCGAACATGCCAGAGTCCCATAATTGCACTAAACTGTAAGCCATGGTATATGCAGAGGGCGTGGCGCAGACAGACCCATGCAGGCCCTGGGTGTGCTGCCTCAGTCTCTGTGAGCTCATATAAACTTTGCTCAGCTGGATTTAGAGGACCTTGTTTTGGAGGTGTCCTTCATCCCTTATGGCTCTTACATCTTTCACTTCCTCTTCCACAGGCTTCCCTTAGACCTGGGGTGAGGGATTCTATGAAATACCCCGTTTAGGGGATCTGTGTGTTCCAAGCCCCCCCCAACACACACACACACACACACACACACACACACACACACACACGTCTGGTTGTGGATCTCTGTAGTTATTCCTGTGTGCTGTGAGAGGCAGCTTCTCTGATGATGGCTGTAAGGCACTGGATATGTGAGTATACCCAGTGTAATAATGCACTGGGTGTACGAGTATAGCAGAGTATCATTGGGTGCCAACGCCAGCTTGCCTTGAGGAAAGGCATGAAGTCAGCAGTCAGTCTTGTTCTTTGAGGGAGCAAAATTTAACTCTCTGGGGCTGATGAAAAGGGGGGAAAGCTACACACACACACACACACACACACACACACTGGTGGATGAAGCAAGGCTCCAGTAATCTCCAACTTTAATTTTTTTCTCTTAGCTCTTTTATACCACCTAAAATGAAAACTCTCAATGTAAGAAAAAAAAGATTACCTCATAGCCACAAGTTACATATTCTCCAAAAAAACAATCACCACATAAACATATTCTTCAAAAACAAATTAAAATTATTATATACAAGGACATTACAACAGATTTATTTATTATATATTCTTTTTCTGAAACACATACCTAACTTAACACTTACCATCTATTTTTCTCCAAAAATTCATCATAACCCCAAAGAAATAACTCTTTTGTCATTGATTAACAAAGTTTAAGCTGCCAAGCCCACAGCAGCAAGTGTTTCCCTATGTTTAGCTGACAGTTTGTATTTACCAAGAAACAAATCATCTATCTTATGTCTTATCTTTGAAGTCTTGTTTGATTAAACTGGCTAACCATCTATTCCCTATTCCCATACTCATAATAGAATTATTTACTCTTTGTTCATAACCCCATCTTTTCAGGGTGCACACCAAAACCTGTGACCATATCCCTAGATCCTAAGATCAAAGAACTCAGACCCAACTTAGAATGAATGTTTTATTTGATCATTAACTTGTCCCAAACCCACTTTCTTTTCCAAGTACAATTGCATGCTTTTAACACATGAGAGCTCACAGTGCTCCTTTTCTAAGCTATGCAGCCCTCACTGCTCTACAGGGATGGGACACATTTTACTCTCAGTTCTATCTGATATTTTCATGGTAAAACAACCTAATCTATCCCCTTAATCAAACTATTTCAATCAAATCAGGAATTCTGAAAAAAAAAACATTAATTCCTCTAAACAATATTATCTTACAAAAGTTTATCTTCACACTGATCTGCAGGAAAATTGCCCAATAGAATGGGCAGTCTCCACCACCAGACTACAGGCAGCGAGGGGTTTCCACCACCAGACTACAGGCAGCGAGGGTCTCCACCACCAGACTATAGGCAGCGAGGGTCTCCACCACCAGACTATAGGCAGTGAGGGTCTCCACCACCAGACTACAGGCAGCGAGGGTCTCCACCACCAGACTATAGGCAGTGAGGGTCTCCACCGCCAGACTATAGGCAGTGAGGGTCTCCCATGCCCATTCACAGCATGCTATATAGCAGAGGAATATAGCAATGACAAACATAGGAAGGCACCACAGCAGCAAGAAGCAATCTAGAGATGAATCCCTTTGGGCTCTGCCTCTCCAAAGTACATCCATCACAGCGGTGCAAAATGGTGGACCACCTTCAGAAAACTCACTTGCCCACCACAGTTCCTCCTGCATGGCATCCGCCAGTTAAGGATCATTTTATCACTATTGTTTTTCAAAATGAGTAGTATTTGGGTTTACCCTAGGTCTCTGGACTATCTAGACTCTGGTTCTTGGTCACCCAAGCAGTGTTGGGGTATGGATTCCTTCCTGTGGAATGGGCCTTAAGTCAAATCAGACATCGTTTCTTTATTCCCACAAGCTTACTGCCACCATCACCCTAACATATTTTGCAGGCAGGACAAAGATAAAAGGGTTTGTGGCTGGGTTGTTGTTTATGTTTCTCTTTTGATAACCTGCAGAGTACCCTATCATACCAAAGACACTGGAATGTAGGTATAAAGGTTCTATGTAGGCCCCAGCTTGACCTCTCTATGCTCAATGAGCTGCTTGAGTTTAGTCCTCAGCAATGGGGTCTTGCTGTCTGTTTGTGGAGAGCAGCCTATTGTCTTGTCAACAGCATGAGTTGTTTGGGGATTTCCCCTTGGCCAACAATTCAAGTAGATGTAACCTAGTCCTGGTACTGGAAGCTTCAGTTGGCGACAAGAGATTATCAGTTGGGACTCCACCTCCCCCACTATTTGGTGACTTCAATATATATTTTATATATATTATATATAATATATATTTTATATATATTTAATATATTCAATATATTTTATATATATTATATATAATTTATATATAAATTATATATTTTAGAAAGTTTCCACTGTACTGTTTCCTTACCATCCCTTAAATGCCACTCAGATCTAGCTGACTTCTCCCAGTAATGTACTTTTGACAGTACCTATGGCACGAAACTTCTCTTATAGACCAACCATTGCCAAGTAGTAAAAAAAAATCAAGAGTCTCCCAATATTATTTAGATTCAAAAAAGAACAGCAACCAAGTCCTGAAAATGGAGAATGACATTACTTGGTAAAAATTAAAAGAAAAAGAAAGTTGAATTAAAAAATCCTTCCCTGAGTGAAAACAACACTGAAAAGCTGTTCCTATCTTGAGAAAAGTGGTAAGCAATTAAAATTTAACATCACATGGAAACTAAGGATGGTCAAAACAATTTCTTTTCCTTTGGGGACTGCTTTTCAAGATATGCTAGTCTTCTAATAAAAGACCTCGTGGTATTCTTTGATGAGCTATGCTGTGCCTCCCTCTCTCAGTCTCTGAAGACCTGTCTCTATGCTTAAATTTCTCCTAAGATGAAATCATAGACTGCAAAAGTTTCTTTATATGCTGAGTGGGCCTTAGCCCACAGCAACAAGGAAACTTATATGTCATATTGCAGAAAAAAATACAGGGAGGGAGTGATTTCCTATCCAGATTGGTAGAAAACAATAACCACATTCAAGTTATGACCCTCAGATGGAAATGCTATGCTTATTTGAAGTAAGGTGGGTGGTAAGGAGGTAATAGGATATTTCCAGGTAAGTTTTAAATTTTAAAATGTAAATAATTACCTTTCTTTTGATCTTATTGCTTTCTCTCAATGTCTGCCTGTACCCACCTCCATTAATCCTGTTTAACAAGCATTTGTTTTCTAGTCACCCAGCAACTTTTACACCAAGCACTGGAAAGCTCTACATCCTTCTGAAAGATGGCAAAGTTCACAGCAGAACTAAGCGGTGAGGGAGAAAAGATCCAAGAATCCAGAAATTATTTTTAATGACAAAGAAATGTGAACTATGACAGGATAATTATTTTACAAATCCAGCTTTGTAGCAAGTACTTAATAAGCATGAGCTAAATCACAAGAACTTCTTAAAGAAAGAAAAGTAGAGCGAATTGGTGCTTTAAAAAAAGCTATAGTGTGTGCAGAGAGAAAAGGTGAAGATAGAGAAGGATCGGTTTATTAATAAAAGGATGTAGAAATCATGCTATCAATCAAAGATAATGAGGCTGTCCCCAGGAATCTATGTAGTTGGAAGCAAGACCACACTACATTTCCATTTCTTAAATCAAAGTTTTTGGATATTGTATGTTTACACACACACACACACACACACACACACACATCCCCATCCAAATACTCTCTACAATCTACCATCTACAATCAATAAAATACATAAAATCACCCTTCATTTGACTGCACAATCAGTCTATGACCTGAACACATTGTTTTACCCCAAAGAAATTTAAGGTAAAACAGAAAAGTATTGTCTATTATTTTTTTTCCTCTCCGTAATAGTGCCCCCCAGTTCTATATCCATACTATTATTCCCACACTGAGTCCATGTCCTTTGGCTCCATAGTCAGTAGTGATCATGTTTTTAAAGATTTGAAAATCTGGCAACTTCAATTCTGTGTAATCCTTCAGTTTCAACAAAGGCATTGATTTTATGAGTATGTCAGAGAATAAGTACAGGAGACAGGGTGATGCTGCCAGATTACTTTGGTTGTCAATGTCAATTTGGGTCAGATAACAGTATGAAAATCAAGGAGATTTTTGATAATTATTTAAGTGCAACAACAGCAACAGTAAAAGAAAAGGTTAAGTAATTGTGGATAAACTCAGATTATATAACACTAATCAAAGGACATTACATCTATGACTTTTACAAGAAAAAGACTGCAGAAAATATTTATAATAAACTACTTTAATATTTATGTTTCTACTCCAAGAAGGAAATTATAAAGGTCCTGAAAGGTGTACAGTTTGCTCCAATGACAGTGTCAGAAAATTTGCAGTGCTGCAAAGTCCTACTAGGACCAGAACTCCCACATCTCATCAGTGAGCTTCTAGTATAGCAGAGCAGCTCAAAGCCATACGGTCAGATAAATGGTCTCATTGCATCTTCTTGTGTTGCATGAGATTTGTAGATTCTCCTAGGCAATCCTCATCTGGAATGTGGGTGGCCTGCATCCGAATGAGCTATTTTCAACATCTACTTATCATGCAAACAATGTCCCTTCTGAGTGAATATTACATGATGGTCTAACATGTTTGAAATATTGGTGATAATTGGTTTTTTCTGGCCAGGATTTTTCTGAATTTGTTCCTCTCTTCCCTTCCTTATTACAAACTCTTATGTAAATATTAGTTTGTTAGTAGAATTCCAAGGGAAGGACAGAGCCTTTCTTCACACAAAGTGATATTAATTCTTGTAAGAAACATTAATCATCCTCATGACTTCAACAGCTCAGAAAATTTATAAATATCACTTTACACCATAAGGCTAAATCTCTCAACATACAGACACATAAGCAGAGATTATAGGCTCACACTGATGTCTGTGCTCTTGAAAATATAGATGGAACCTGCCCTGCAGTGGTGTTACATGCCCTCAGTCTCAGCACTCAGAAGACAGAGGCAGGAAGATCTCTGTGATTTTCGAGTGAGCCTGGGAAAGCTAGGGCTACAAAAAAAGAAGGTCTGTCTTGAAAAGAAACAAAGAGAGAAATAGAGGGGGAAGGAGGGAGAGAAGAGAAGAAAGGAAGAAAGAAGGGAGGAAGAAAGGAAGGAAGGAAGAAAAAGAAAGAAGAAAGCAAAAAAAGAAAGGAAGGAAGGAAGAGGGAGGAAGACAGGAAGGAAGAATGGAGGAAGGGAAGGGAAGAATGAAAGGGAGGAGGGAAGGAAGGAAGGAAGGAAGGAAGGAAGGAAGGAAGGAAAGAATGAAAGAAGGAAGGAAGGGACAAAGTAAAAGATAAAAAATAGGCAATATAGAAGTTATCTTTTACCTTTTCAACAAAAGGCCACCAAAATACAGGAAATTTATTTGAATATAATATCTTTCTTTTATTTTTATTATTTTTTAAATTTTCTATATTCTTTGTTTACATTCCAAATGCTTTCCCCTTTCCAGGTTCCCCACTCACCATATGTCCCATAAGTCCTCTTCCCTATGCCCATTCCCCAATCACCCCTCCCCTTTCTCTGTCCTGGTACTCCCCTATAATACTGTATCAAGCCTTTTCAGGACCAGGACCCTCTCCTTCCTTCTTCTTGGGAACCATTTGATATGCTAATTGTGTCTTGAGTATTCAGAGCTTCTAGGCTGATTAATATCTACTTATCAGTGATTGCATTTCATGAGTATTCTTCTGTGATTGGGTTACCTCACTTAGGATGATATTTTCCAGTTTCAACCATTTGCCTAAAAATTTTATGAATTCATTTTTTTTAATTGCTGAGTAGTATTCCATTGTATAAATATACCACATTTTCTATATACATTCCTCCATTGAGGGACATCTTGGTTCTTTCCAGCTTGTGGCTGGAAAGACTTCTTTCTGGATGGAAAGTCTTCATAGACTTATTTTTCTTTCTTTTTTTACTTAGTGTACAAAGTAATGGGTTTTATCTTCACATTCTCAAACATTTTATTTTATTTTATTTTATTTTATTTTATTTTATTTTATTTTATTTTATTTTATTTTATTTTATTTTATTTTATTTGCCCCCAACCACCTTCTCCTACATCCCTGGTCTCCTTGTCTTCACAAACAGCCCCCTTCTGATTTCTTATCACATGTGTTTCATTACCCCTAAAGTTGTTATTAGTGAAATGTGGTACTGATTTGATTTCTGCTTAGATTCTTCAAAGATCTGTGGAGAGAAAATATCTGCTGGTTGGAGATGAGAAGCTAGGAATGAGGGAATACTCATAGGGAGTCCAGTACACCAATTTGAAGTGAGTATTTATAATTAAATATAAAACAGTCTACATTCTATATATGAAGAACATTAATAGTGAAAAAGAGAATGATACCTCAATGAATTATCCAGAAAGTGTACATATTTACAGTTCAAGAGATGAGGAGAGGCAGTCACTTCATACTATCCCTATATAGATCCTTGTCTTCCACATTTTGCCCATCAAACAGAGGTAGCAGGGAGAGAACGGATGCTACACAGAGATAGTCCTGAGGGAAACATAGCATGTAAAGGAGAAAGATCTCAAATAACAGTTCTCCTAAACTGCTCCGTCCTCCAGGAACGAGGAGTGAAGAAGTGTACCTCCTACTCCCCCTTCCATCTCTCTGTATATAAGAGACGTAGAAGTAAAAATATCACGAGATTCTGTCAGGTTCTCTCAGCTTTTGTTCAAGGATGAAAATGTTTCTCCTATTATTACTCAGAACTTCAGAAAATTCTAAGATTTTTTTGTTTAGATTTATTATTGCTGGATGTGTGTATGTGTATGGAGAGGTCAGAGAACAACTTTGTAGAGTCATTTCTCTCATTCCACCATTATATGGATTCCAAGAATCTAAAACAACACAGCAAGCTTATTTCCTGCTAAGTGATCTTGCTGTCATGGTGGGGAGTGGGAGGGGAGCTTTTTTTAAAGCATAGGATTGCTAAACTGTGAAAGGTGAAAATGAAGACTGTCTATACATCCTTTATATTGAACACTAAGACCATAAATATTGATTGTGGAAACAATAAAAGGTCTTAGAGATGGGACTGAAACTGGGCTGTGCATAGCATGACTGTAAGAAGACATTATGACATTTTTCTCTGGGTCACAACTTAGCAAACCACTGGAACCAAAACCTATAAAATCAACCAACACCCATGTCTCATTGGCAGGTATTTCACCTTTCCTTAACAACTACTACCGGTTTCTGGCATGTTCATCTTCAACTACTCCAACTCCATGACTTTCACTCTTATAGGAGTGCCCGGCTTAGAGTCCCAACACTTGTGGCTCTCTCTTCCATTCACTTCCATGTTCTTGTCCATCCTCATTGGCAATGGTGCTATCCTCTTCTTGGTTATCACAGACCACACACTTCACACACCAATGTACCTGCTCCTGGCCCTGCTAATGGTAGCTGACCTCATCTCTACTCTAGCTCTTGTGCCCAAGGTCCTGTGCCTCTTCTGGTTTGGTGATCGAGTCATAGCCATCTATGCCTGTTTCACACAGATGTTTTTCATTCATGGAGCTTCAGTGGTACGATCAGCCCTACTTGTTGCAATGGCCTTTGACCGCTTTGTGGCTGTGTGTGAGCCACTACGCTACAACACAATCCTGAGCCATTCTCTAGTTGGACGCCTAGGACTGGTGGCACTTGCCAAAGGTGTCATCCTTATCCTGCCCATGCCTCTTCTACTTCAAAGGCTAACTTTCTGTCACAGGATCATTCCTCACACATACTGTGACCACATGGCTGTGGTAAAAATGGCCTGTAGTAACACCAGACCCAATCGGATTTATGGGCTCTTTGTGATCTTGCTTGTAGTGGGACTCGATCTGCTTCTAATTGGCTTCTCGTATGTCTTCATCTTGCAGACAGTGGTACGTCTCAACTCTCGAGATGCCACCTTCAAAGCCCTCAATACCTGCTCAGCTCACCTCTTTGTCATTCTCATCACTTATGTACCTGCACTATTTTCATCCATCACCCACCGCATTGGCCACAGCATTCCACCTCATGCTCACATTATCCTTGCCAATCTCTACCTTCTCATACCTTCGGTGTTCAACCCAATTATCTACAGAATTAAAATGAAGGAGATACGGGACAGGGTGGCCAGATGCCTGTGCAGATGAACTTTATAGGATGTGAATCCCAGTAATAATCCTTCAACTTTACAAATGACGAGGCTATCTGAGAAGACTTTTGACAACTAGCCAAGATGTAGCAATATCTTCTGGTAACTGTGGATATTATGAAAAGAATAGACCACAAAAGCGTGGTCTCACTCCATTTTTTTCTATGTGCTCATTCTCAAGTTCTGTTTACTCCTAATTACTATCTTCTTGCTAAAGGGATCCTGGTGTGCTTCTCACTGGATCCTTCGTTATGATAACTGCTGAGGAAATTGAAGAGTAATTACTCAGCTTATTGTGACTTTTTAATTTGTTAGTAATGTGGAATTTTCCAAGACTACACAAATGATTGTGATAGTGTGTGTGTGTGTGTGTGTGTGTGTGTGTGTGTGTATGCAATGTATAGTCAGGATTTATGGTCTATTGAAATATATAATTTGAACTGTTTCATTGCAAACTGTCTAGAGTCATAATTCAAGATACCCCTGTGATAAGGAACTCTAAAAAAGTGCATGAGAGTTGGAAATTACTTGCTTCTAATCCAACATTAGCTTCACATGAACTCATGCAGAAAGGCCTAGCTTTTGCATAAAGATCAACTTACATTATGTGGTGAAGTATTGCTCTGTTCCTCTGTTTTAAATCACTGTATGAATAAAATTTACAATAATGATCATTATAAAAATATAATTTAAAATGTCATGTCTAAAACAACTTGCACAAAATAAAAGCATGGAATGTAAAGACAACTTTCGATCATCATCTTAGTATTAAGGCAAAAAGATTGAGCTTAAAGTTAGGAGAAAGGGCCTTACATTTCTGAACCCCCAATTTCAACCTATGACATTGTGTTTGAAATTTAAAAACAAACAAAACTTTCTCTTTTTTTGAGATTGTAATTTACTATTATTAGTTTTCCCTCCATTCCCTCCCTACAAACCTTCTCATAAGTCACCTATGGGCTCTTTATGCTAAGCGGTCTGGCCAGTGAGCTTCTTAAATGAGTAATAATGAGTGAGACATTTATAGTCTTTATCTCTAGCCATCACATTAAATTTCTTCTTTCCTTAAGAATAAGTCAGTCTATCAATTCTAATAGCAAATTTAGGCTAGAGCAGAAAAGCCGTTCTCAAAGAACACTCTTCCCCTGTATCTTATTTGGTCCTGATTAGATTAGGAAGATGCCTATGTCAAAACCTATATGCATCTTACACATAAGGTGTGAAAGAAACCACTTATCGATCTGTTAAAACAGATCCCATTTTACTCATAATATAGTCTTATGAAGTAGTTAGGGGAAATGTTCACATGGAAAGAACCTGTAGCATCATCATGGGTCTACAGTAGTTTCTTCACGTCTTTTCATTTCCTGTTGAAGTTCTGAAGAGAGTATTTATACCTGATGCTCACTTTCAGCTACCATCATGATCACTATGTCAGGATTCATAAAAAATAAAGCCTAGGAAAATTAATGATGTAATTTTCTATCCTCCTTGAAGTATAATATCATTTATGAAGGATTGTAGGATACCATTATATTATAGGAGCAAATTTTTGATCAAGTAGGTCAATATACTCGGTAATAAGAAACTCTAAGAAAAGCTCAGGGCAACAGCAAAGGTTGGGATGTTTCTCAATTAATGGAAGGCCACATTCTCTTACCTTCCATTAATTCCAGTAGTAGTGCCATATGTTGGGGTACTTCTCCTAGTCACCCCAGGCATTTTATGTATAGTGTTTCAATTGCAAATCAAACTGTATAAGAACATTCCTTGCGAGCAGCAGAGCCGGGCACGAACAGCTCAGCCAAGGACACGCGGTGCTTTCAGCAGGGGCAGCCATCTTGCCCCAGACCCCCGCGCGCAAACAGCGGGCACACTGGACGCAGTGAGCGGCTGGAATCAGGTGCGTGGCCAGAGTTATAGCTTAGCTTAGCTCTGCAGCAGATCCGGGCACAGAAAGATCAGCTGCGGGTGCAGACTAGCAGCCGGGACCAGCTCTCAGAGCGGACTAGCAGCAAGGGGCCACTGGGCCGCCTCGGGGCACAGCTTGGCACTCTAGCAGCTGGAGTCAGGGGCCTGGACTCAGAGCGAGCATAGTCCAGCACAGTCAACGCAGCCAGAAGGGAGCAGCAGAGCCGGGCACGAACAGCTCAGCCAAGGACACGCGGTGCTTTCAGCAGGGGCAGCCATCTTGCCCCAGACCCCCGCGTGCGCAAACAGCAGGCACACTGGACACAGTGAGCGGCTGGAATCAGGTGCGTGGCCAGAGTTATAGCTTAGCTTAGCTCTGCAGCAGATCCGGGCACAGAAAGATCAGCTGCGGGTGCAGACTACCGGCCGGGACCAGCTCTCTGAGCAGACTAGCAGCGAGGGGCCACCGGGCCGCCTCGGGGCACAGCTCGGCACTCTAGCAGCTGGAGTCAGGGACCTGGACTCAGAGCGAGCATAGTCCAGCACAGACAAGCTGCCAGAAGGGATCTGTCTCCTGGGGACAGGCGTGCTGTGCTTTCAGCAGGGCGCCATCTACAATAAGACCAACTAGCGCCAGAGATAAAGAGATGGCAAAAGGCAAATGTAGGAACGTTATTAACAGAAATCAAGGCAATATGGCACCATCTGAACCCAATTCGCCAACCACAGCAAGTCCAGGATACCCCAGCACACCAGAAAAACAAGAGTTAGATATAAAAGCACAGGTCATGATGCTCCTAGAGGAACACAAAAAAGACATAAACAAATCTCTTAAAGAAATGCAGGGGAACATCAATAGAGTAGAAGCTCTTACAATCCAAACACAAAAAACACTTAAAGAACTCCAGGAGAATATGGGCCATCAGACAGAAACCAATAAAGAAGAAGTGAGAAAATCAGTTAAAGAAATGCAGGAGAACTTGAAACAACAGGCAGAAGTCATGAAAGAGGGAGCACAAAAATATATTAAAGAATTACATGAAAACACAAACAAACAAATGATGGAACTGAGCAAAACCATCCAAGATCTGAACACAGAGGTAGAAACAACTAAGAAATCACAAAAGGAGGCAACCTTGGAGATAGAAAACCTTGGGAAGAAAACAGGGGTCGTAGATGCAAACATAAACAACAGAATACAAGAGATAGAAATAAGAATCTCCGATGCTGAAGATAACATAGTAACCATTGACTCCACAGTCAAAGAAAATGCAAAATCCAAAAGGCTTGTAACCCAAAACATCCAGGAAATCCAGGACACAATGAGAAGACCAAACCTAAGGATTATAGGGATAGATGAGAGTGAAGATCTACAACTTAAAGGGCCAGCAAATATCTTTAACAAAATTATGGAAGAAAACTTTCCTAACTTAAAGAGAGAGATGCCCATGAATGTACAAGAAGCCTACAGAACTCCAAACAGACTGGACCAGAACAGAAAAGACTCCCGTAACATAATAATCAAAACCCCAAATGTACTAAACAAAGAAAGAATATTAAAGGCAGTAAGAGAAAAGGGCCAAGTAACATATAAAGGAAGACCTATCAGAATCACACCAGACTTCTCTCCAGAAACCATGAAAGCTAGAAGATCCTGGGCAGACCTCATGCAGACCCTAAGAGAAAACAAATGTCAGCCAAGACTACTATACCCAGCAAAACTCTCAATCAACATAGATGGAGAAATCAAAATATTCCATGACAGGACCAAATTTACACAATATCTTTCCACTAACCCAGCTCTACAAAGGATAATAGGAGGAAAACTCCAACACAAGGAAGGAAATGGCACCCAAGAAAAAGCAAGACAGTAAACTTCTTCCATCAAACTCAAAGGAAGATAACTACTCAAAAACAAAAATAACATCAAAAATGTCATGAAGTAATAATCTCTATTCCTTAATATCTCTTAACATCAATGGACTCAACTCCCCAATAAAAAGACATAGACTAACAGACTGGATACGGAAACAGGACCCTACATTTTGCTGCTTACAGGAAACACACCTCAGAGTCAAAGACAAACACTACCTTAGAGTAAAAGGATGGAAGACAATTTTGCAAGCAAATGGTCACAGGAAGCAAGCTGGAATAGCCATTTTAATATCAGATAAAATTGACTTTCAACCCAAAGTCATCAAAAGAGACACAGAAGGTCACTTCCTGCTAGTCAAAGGAAGAATCCACCAAGAGGAACTCACAATTCTAAACATCTACGCTCCAAATGTAAGGGCACCCTCATTTGTAAAAGAAACCTTACTAAAGCTCAAAGCACACATTGCACCTAACACAATGATTGTGGGGGACCTCAATACTCCTCTATCTACAGTGGACCGACCAGGAAAACAGAAACTAAACAGAGACACGGAGAAACTCATCAAAACTTTGGAGCAATTGGATTTAACAGATATATATAGAACATTTCACCCTAAAGCAAAAGACTATACCTTTTTCTCAGCCCCTCATGGTACCTTCTCCAAAATCGACCATATAATTGGACACAAGACAGATCTCAACAAATATAAAAAGATCGAACTAATCCCATGCCTCTTATCAGATCACCATGGAGTAAAAGTGTTCTTCAATAGCAACAAAAACAACAGAAAATCCCCATACGCTTGGAGGCTGAACAATATTCTACTCAATGATACCTTAGTCCAGGAAGAAATAAAGAAAGAAATCAAAGAATTCTTAGAACTTAATGAAAATGAAGGCACAACATACCCAAATCTATGGGACACAATGAAAGCAGTGCTTAGAGGAAAACTCATAGCCCTGAGTGTCTCCAAAAAGAAACAGGAGAGAGCATATACCAGCAACTTAATGGCGCACTTGAAAGCTCTGGAACAAAAAGAAGCAATTTCACCCAGGAGGAGTAGAAGACAGGAAATCATCAAACTCAGGGCTGAAATCAATCAAGTTGAAACAAAAAGAACCATACAAAGAATCAACAAAACCAGGAGCTGGTTCTTTGAGAAGATCAACAAGATAGATAAACCCCTAGCCAGACTTACTAAAGGGCACAGAGACAGTATTCAAATTAACAAAATTAGAAATGAAAAGGGAGATATAACAACAGAAACTGAGGAAATTCAAAAAATCATCAGATCCTACTACAAAAACCTATACTCAACACAACTGGAGAATCTGGAGGAAATGGACAATTTCCTCGACAGCTACCAAATACCAAAATTAAACCAGGATCAAATAGATCGTCTAAACAGACCCATAACCCCCAAAGAAATAGAAGGGGTCATAGACAGTCTTCCAACCAAAAAGAGCACAGGACCAGACGGTTTTAGTGCAGAATTCTATCAGACCTTCAAAGAAGTCCTGATACCGATACTCTTCAAATTATTCCACAAAATAGAAACTGAAGGAACACTACCCAACTCATTCTATGAAGCCACAATTACCCTGATACCAAAACCTCACAAAGATCCAACTAAGAAAGAGAACTACAGGCCAATTTCTCTTATGAATATCGATGCAAAAATACTAAACAAAATACTTGCCAACCGCATCCAAGAACACATCAAAACGATCATTCACCATGATCAAGTTGGCTTCATCCCAGGGATGCAGGGATGGTTCAATATACGGAAATCCATCAACGTAATCCACTACATAAACAAACTCAAAGAAAAAAACCACATGGTCATCTCATTAGATGCTGAAAAAGCATTTGACAAAATTCAGCATCCCTTCATGCTAAAGGTCCTAGAAAGAACAGGAATTCAAGGCCCATATCTAAACATAGTAAAAGCAATATACAGCAGACCAGTAGCCAACATTAAGGTAAACGGAGAAAAACTCGAAGCAATCCCTCTAAAATCAGGGACTAGACAAGGCTGTCCCCTCTCGCCATATCTCTTCAATATAGTACTTGAGGTACTAGCTAGAGCAATTCGACAACAGAGGGAAGTCAAAGGGATACAAATCGGAAAGGAAGAAGTCAAACTATCACTATTCGCAGATGATATGATAGTTTACTTAAGTGACCCAAAAACCTCCACCAGAGAACTCCTGCAACTGATAAACAACTTCAGCAAAGTGGCTGGCTATAAAATCAACTCAAGTAAATCAGTAGCCTTCCTATATGCGAAGGATAAGCAGGCCGAGAAAGAAATTAGGGAAATGACACCCTTCACAATAGCCACAAATGATATAAAGTATCTTGGAGTGACGCTAACCAAACATGTGAAAGATTTATACGACAAAAACTTCAGGTCTCTGAAGAGGGAAATTGAAGAAGACATCAGAAAATGGGAAAATCTTCCATGCTCGTGGGTTGGCAGGACTAATATAGTCAAAATGGCAATCTTTCCCAAAGCAATATACAGATTCAATGCAATTCCCATCAAAATCCCAACTCAGTTCTTCATAGAGCTAGAAAGAGCAATTCTCAAATTCATCTGGAATAACAAAAAACCCAGAATAGCTAAAACTATCATCAACAGCAAAAGAACTTCTGGGGGAATCAATATCCCAGACCTCAAGCAATATTACAGAGCAGTGGTATTAAAAACTGCATGGTATTGGTTCAGTGACAGGGAAGTGGATCAATGGAATAGGATCGAAGACCCAGAATTGAACCCACACATCTATGGCCAATTGATCTTCGACAAAGGAGCTGAAAACATCCAGTGAAAAAAAGATAGCCTTTTCAACAGATGGTGCTGGCTCAACTGGAGGTCAACATGCAGAAGAATGAGAATTGATCCACTCTTATCTCCTTGCACTAAGCTCAACTCCAAGTGGATCAAAGACCTCCACATAAAACCAGACACACTAAAACTAATAGAAAAGAAACTGGGGAAGACCCTTGAGGACATTGGCTCAGGGGAAAAATTCCTGAACAGAACACCAATTGCTTATGCTCTAAAAGCAAAAATAGACAAATGGGACCTCATAAAACTACAAAGTTTCTGTAAGGCAAAAGACACTGTCAAAAGGATAAATCGGCAACCAACAAATTGGGAAAAAATCTTCACCAACCCCACATCCGACAGAGGGCTAATCTCCAATGTATACAAAGAACTCAAGAGGTTAGACCCCAGAAAACCAAATAACCCTATCCAAAAATGGGGTACAGAGCTAAACAGAGTCTTTTCACCTGAAGAAATTCGGATGGCTGAGAAACACCTTAAAAAATGTTCAACATCACTAGTCATTAGGGAAATGCAAATTAAAACAACCCTGAGATTTCACCTCACACCAGTCAGAATGGCTAAGATTAAAAACTCAGAAGACATCAGGTGTTGGCGAGGATGTGGAGAAAGAGGAACACTCCTCCACTGCTGGTGGGAATGCAAGCTGGTACAACCACTCTGGAAATCAGTATGGCGGTTCCTCAGAAAACTGGGCGTGATACTTCCGGAGGACCCAGCCATACCACTCCTGGGAATATACCCAGAAGATTCACCAGCATGCAATAAGGATACATGCTCCACTATGTTCATAGCAGCTTTATATATAATAGCCAGAAGCTGGAAAGAACCCAGATGTCCCTCAACAGAAGAATGGATACAAAAAATGTGGTATATATACACAATGGAGTACTATACAGCCATTAGAAACAATGAATTCATGAAATTCTTAGAGAAATGGATGGAGCTGGAGAATGTCATACTAAGTGAGGTGACCCAGTCCCAAAAGAATACCCATGGTATACAGTCACTGATAAGTGGATATTAGCCTAGAAGCTTAGAACACCAAAGACACAAATCACATATCAAGTGATGTCTCACAAGAAGAAAGGAGTGGACACTGGTGTTAGAATGGACCAAAACATCATTGTGGGAGAGTACAAGAACAGTAAAGTGGGAGGGGGTGGATGCGGGAGCAGGGGGAGGGAAAAGGACATGTGGGACCTTTGGGGGTGGGGAACCAGAAAAAGGGAAATGAATTGTAAATATAGAATATATACAATAAAAAAAAAAGAACATTCCTTGCATATTAACTTAAAAAGGCTTGGCTTCTTTATAAAACCTTCCCACACAAGCAGTGAACAGTTAAGCCTACATTCAAACTCTGACCCATCTCTTCACCATCAGTGATTCCTATTTGTACAGCAGAAGAATTGAAACATTTGTGAAGGAATACTAAGTGGAACACTTCATAGGAGAAACTTGAATCTCAAGAAACATGGCAAGAATTATATGACTACATCATGTCAGCAACAAAATTAAATTTAAACTCTGCCGTGACTGAAGTACAAACAGTTGAAATGTGCTTAGAGAAATAAAATACCTTCCTTTTCTGTTATGCTACCCTGCAGTTTGAAAGCCTTGACACATATCCATCCAATTTCTAAAATTATATTTTAATTAATTATTTCAGTTACTATACAAAATAACAAGTTTGATTATGACATTTTCGCATGTTCTTTTACTCATTCCACCATCTCCCTCCAGCTTGTCACTCCAGATAGATCCCATTTTGCTTTTATGCCCTATGTACAGAAAATATATTTAAACATAGATTCTGCATGAAAGAAAATATGTAATTCTTCCTTTTCTTCATCCCCATTACCATTTCATATGCCCTTAAGCCTTTTATCCCATCTAACTGTCCCTTTATATTTTCATGTTCTGTGCATATACATTTAAATCCATGTTTCACCCATCAGAGAAAGTGTGAACGGATTAATGGTTAGAGATAAAACACTTGAACATAGCCACTGCTGTAAGCAGACACCAGGCTAACCCACCCTTCTTGAACACAGACACTGCTGTGAGCAGACACCAGGCTAACCCACCCTTCTTGAACACAGACACTGCTGTGAGCAGACACCAGGCTAACCCACCCTTCTTGAACACAGACACTGCTGTGAGCAGACACCAGGCTAACCCACCCTTCTTGAACACAGACACTGCTGTGAGCAGACACCAGGCTAACCCACCCTTCTTGAACACAGACACTGCTGTGAGCAGACACCAGGCTAACCCACCCTTCTTGAAGGCAGGCTTTACTTTCCATCCTGCAGCACACTGTATCAAGGCTGATCTGTATAAAGAATAGAATGTGGCCAAGATGATGCTGTATCATTTCTGATTCTAGGTCATCTTTCATTTAGTCTGAAACCAGATTCCTTGCCATGGGTTGTGCAGTAACTTTATGAAGAGGTGTCTGTGTCGAAAACTGAGGTCCCCAGTCAATTGTGTTAAAAACTGCATGGTATTGGTACAGTGACAGACAAGTAGATCAATGGAATAGAATTGTCCTGGAAATGAACCCACAGAATTATGGTCACTTGATCTTTGATAAAGGAGCTACAACCATCCAGTGGAAAAAAGACAGCCTTTTCAACAAATGGTGCTGGTTCAACTGGAGGTCAGCATGCAAAAGAATGCAAATTGATCCATTCTTATCTCCTTTTAAGCTCAAGTCCAAGTGGATCAAGAACCTCCACATTAAACCAGACACACTAAAATTAATAGAAAAGAAACTGGGGAAGAGCCTTGAGGACTTGGGCACAGGGGGAAATGTCCTCAACAGAACACCAATAGCTTATGCTCTAAGATGAAGAATTGACAAATAGGATGTATAAAAATGTGAATTGTTTCTTGGGTATTCTGAACTTCTGGGTTAATATCCACTTATAAGTGAGTGCATAGCATGTGAACCAAATAACCCTATTAAAAAATGGGGTTGAGAGCTAAACAAAGAATTTCCACCTGAGGAATATTGAATGGTGGAAAAACACCTAAAGAAATGTTCAACATCCTTAGTCATCAGGCAAATGCAAGCCTGAGATTTCACCTCACACCAGTCAGAATGGCTAAGATCAAAAACTCAGTTGACAGCAGATGCTGGCGAGGATATGGAGAAAGAGGAACACTCCTCCTCTGTGGGTGGGATTGCAAGCTGGTACTACCACTCTGGAAATCAGTCTGGTGGTTCCTCAGAAAACTGGGCATGATCCTACCAGAGGACCACATTATACCACTCCTGACCATGTACCCAGAGGATTCCCCAGCATATAATAAGGATACATGCTCCACTATGTTCATAGCAGCCCTATTTATAATAGCTAGAAACTGGATAGAACCCAGATGTCCCTCAACGGAGGAATGGATACAGAAAATGTGGTATATTTACACAATGGAATACTATTCAGCTATTAAAAAAATGAATTCATGGAATTCTTAGGCAAGTGGATGGAGCTGGAGAATGTAATCCTGAGTGAGGTGACCCAATGTCAAAAGAAAAATCTTGTGTTTTAATTAAACTAACACTTAAAAGAGTCAAACTGCAGACAGATTTCTCAGTCTGCAAGGAGGTTTAGGCCACCTGTAATTACTGTTTGAGAAATAGAAACTGTGGAGAGTTAGAAGCTGTGAGAAATCTTAATTCTGTTTGCCTATAAAAGATGCTGTAGAATTCAATAAAGTAGGCATTGGTTCACTTTATTCTGCATTCCTTGTGTCCTGATTGCTGTGACCCTCCCTACCCAGGGACCCAATGCTTTTCTTAAGTTCATGTTTAATCATTTAGTAACACTTAAAATATTCTTCCACCAAAAAACAGTAATTCCCCAAGCTGTCCCATCTACCCAGGTATCATTGGTCCACTTGTAGTTACTATATTTTTAGGTTATCAAAGAAACAGTTCTGCTTATATTAAATAGTGTTCTGCTTATATTAAATAGTTCTGCTTATATTATATAGTGCCATTGTGATACTTTGTATTGCAAAAAATTAAAAATAATATTTTAAAAAGTAAACAAAACAAGATTGGATAATTTTACCCTTAAAACTGTATTTGAGGAAGTGGCAGAAAATTCATATAAAATTGAGTGGGACAAGACTCTATACAAATTAAAATCTCTTGACTTATTACTTGTCTGACCATTGTTTAAGCTCTGTCTGATTGAATTCTAGGGTGTTTGAGTAAATATCAAATTGGCATAGCCTGGAAACAAAATTGCTTTTTGAGACGGCTCTGTTGCATTATAACTAAAATCAATGGTCCATAATTAATATCAAAATCCTCTATACACTGATGAAGATTTTATATTCTGGTCCTAGGAAATGTGTAGTGGTATACTCCTCTTTCCTTGTATATTATTTACATCATTTAATTTGAGAATATCCAATGTACGTCTTCTAAGTGAGACATTTCCATCAAATCCCTCCCCCTTGGAGCACAGGGAACCTCAAGGGAGGGGAGGTGGAACAGATGGAAGAGACAGAGGGGCTGGAGAACACCAGGAGAAATGGTGCTCTGAAACGACTGAGCGAAGCTCGTATAAACTCACAGAGACCAGAGCAGCAAGCACAGGGCTTACAAGTGTTTGCACCAAGTCCTCTGAATCCATACTCTAGCTTTGAATTTAGCACTTTTATGGGGCTCCAAAATGTGTGAACAAATGGGCCACTGGTCCTTGTATCTTCTCATGGGGATTTTTTTTCTTGGTTTTTGTTTTTAAATATGATGGGTTTTGATTTATCTTTTTACATTTTATTTTGTTTAAAAAAAGATAAAGGGATGAGTATAATGTCTCCTCCCTTAAAAAAAGAGAAATCATATATTGTATTAACATTTTTAATTCTTTGTCTATCAAATCAGCAAAATATTTTAATCACAAATATATTCAATTTATATCTTCTTGCTCATCTATTAGTTAGAATTTTTCTGGTTTTCTTACAGAACTATTACATATATACATATAGTATATATTCATGAATATAGCTAGAAGAAAACTCATATTATATTGAATATAGCTAGTTGACTGCCTTATCAAATTCACATATTTCTTTAATAACAATGTAATTTGTTATTACAATAATAACAATAATAATGATAACATTTTTATTACCCTTTGTTTGAAAAGTAAGGCCCAAAAAGACATAAAGTTTAACAACTATGCCAACCTGTGGAAGCTCTTTCTAGAATTTTTTTTTATTTTATTTGTTTCCTAAGAACACTTTCTAAAATGAACTAGAGTTGTGCTTTCTGATTTTTCTTAACAAAGATAAATTACTTTTGTATTAAAAACTAGAATTTTTTAATAATCTGTGGAGTTGGTTGTGAATGCACACCCCTTTAATCTCAGCAGCAGGTGGCTCTCTGAGTTTGAGGCCACTTTGGTCTCCATAGAAAGCTACACACCAGGAAAGTCCATAGTGAAACTTTCTCAACACAAAGCAAAAACATAATCTTTGGGGCTGGCCTGTGGATGAACTGACTACTAAGCCCAGAATAAATCTTGGCTCTGTACTCAGTCCACAGAATTTTTACACCAAACAATTCAACCTTATACATGATTTCATGATGATTTTCAGTATAAAGCTGACTTTCCCTCTTAAGACATTATCAAGAGTTGCTTCATCAGAAGAGAATCTTAAGACTGGAGAGATGGCTCAGTGGTCAAGAGTATTGGCTACTCTTCCAGAGGTCCTGGGTTGAGTTCCCAGCATCAAAATGGCAGTACACAACTGTCTTTAATTCTAGTTCCAGGAAATCTGATACCTTCACACAGGCATACATGCTGGCAAAACACCAATGTGAATGAAATAGAAATAAATAAAAAATTTTAAAAGAGCACTTCAAAAAGAGAGAAAGGTCTTCGCACACACTGAATTTGGTTGTGAGAAGTAGAAATTTTGATTCCAGCAGTTTTTGCAAGTATAAAATTAATTAAAACCCGTATCAACCTTTTCTTTCTAACTAGAGTTTCCAAATAATTTTTCTTCTCCTCTAAAGTTTCTCTAGAACCCCCAGCTTCTGTCCAGTATGTACTCCCTTGGTCAAAGGAAGCAGAAAGTTCTGTGGTCCGAGTGTCACGCTTCTGCCTAGGATGATAAAACATCAGCTCTAACTTCATTTCCAAGCTTTCTTGACCCCTTTTACTCCTCTCAAACAACTTTTTCTATCCCCCAACCTTCTTTACACCACAAACATAGATGCACAAAACCCTGCATCAGGCTTGACTGTGCATACCTTGGCAAGTATATATTATAATATTTGACCACTTATTGAGAATGAGAATGTTACAGTTTGCTCTATGATTCTCTGTTTGAAAATGTTCCACATTCTCTCACATGAAAAGAGTATATGGTGGCATTCAAAGTGCTTTAATATAACTTATCACAAGTAGTTTGCTCAACACTGTTAAATATTAAGAGCAGATGTCATTTTATTTCATGTAGAACAATTGCATTGCCTTTGAGTTTCTGAAATCAAGAGTTCCTCCCTATCTTAGCTCCTCTATGCAAGGATAAATATGGCTGCTAATCTGATATTTCAATGTATTTCTACCATTAATCAATTTCCCCTAGACACTTACCACTGATTCCTGGTAAGAGTGCTAGATTATCAAACAAGTTTCTGATTGTGAGAAAAAATTATAGGCTCCTTCCTCTTGTATAAATATTTGGTAACTTTGTCCCGAAATTCCTTGGTTTTTACCCCATAAATAATAGGATTGAGCATTGGTGGTACAAGGAAGTAGAGGTTGCCAAGAATAGTGTGGACATGAGGCGGGATGCCTCTCCCAAAGCGATGAGTCAGAAAAGAGAAAAGACTAGGGGTGTAGGAGACAAGCATGACACAGATGTGTGTGGTGCAGGTGTTGACTGCTTTGTGGTGGGCTTCCTTGGAAGAGAGATGCATGATAGCTCGTAGGATTAGCACATAAGATGAGGCAATCGCTGAGATGTCTGTCCCAACCACCACCATGGCTACAACCAAACCATATATCCTATTGACAGTGGTATCGACACATACCATCTTCACCACAGCCATGTGTTCACAATAGGTGGTGGGGATGACTCGATTGGCATGAAATGGCATACGCTGGAGGAGGATAGGCATGGGGAGAATAAAGAGGATTGCTCGTACCAGGCTCGCTAGGCCAATGAGCCCAATGCGACTATTGGAAAGAATGGTGGAGTAATGCAAGGGTTTACAGATAGCCACGTAACGGTCAAAGGCCATGGTCATCAGGACAGATGACTGCATGGCAGAGATGGAATGGATGAAGAACAGCTGGACTAAGCAGCCTTCGTAGCTTATCTGACTCTGTCCAAACCAGAATATGCAGAGCACCTTAGGAATGGTGGTCGTCGACATACCCAAATCTGTGAGGGCCAGGAGGAAGAGAAGCAGGAACATGGGCTTGTGCAGGGAGCGTTCCATGGAGATGGTCAGAAGAATAGTGCAGTTCCCCATCACAGTGATGAAGTACATGGAGGAGAAGGGGATGGAGATCCATCTGTGTTTGTCTTCCATCCCAGGAATGCCTTGGAGAATGAAGAAAGAAGGGCGACTGGTGTTGTTGCAAGGCATCATGGTGGCGCCCTGGCGAAGTACCTGAAGGAGGCAACAAAGAAACTGTATTTAAATTATAAAAATTCAGATACTTAAAAAGGGGGAAATAATAGAATATTAAATACACAAAATAATATGAACTAATGATAGTATATGTTATGCAGCCTGGCACTCTGCTGTGGTGTGCAGTAACAATGTAGTGTTCGCATCACAGCATCAATGTCTGAAAATATGTGCAGGAGAAATGCTTTCAGTAAAGAGAAATGATTAATGACTCGTTAAAATATATTACTAAATGTAGGTGAATATACAATTAAATAATACATTGTCACTAAAAATCATAACTTAAAGCATGTCAGAAAAATGAATGAAATGCAAAGAGAAATAGACACATTTTCTCCCAGAAACAATTAGAAAAAATAAAGCTACAAGAGAAAGAAATTAACTTAGGAACACTTCAAATTTATAAAAAATTCATCTCAAAGTGAAAGAATATTCATTTCTAGCAGACGTGGGATCTGGAAATTTTTTTCTGTGTATATGAGAAAGAGAGAACTTGACAATGGTGGTCAACGTGGATGTGAGCACTGGGTGCCTGGGCAGCTGGCATTCAGTGTGCACACCGCACAGTAAATTCTGAGTGTAAAGACTATTGTCACCTACATGCTCGTACCTGAAAGGAGGCAGTGAGAACCCAGGCAGCTAGTCTCAGCCGTCTTCAGTAAATATTTTGAACTGCATGTGCACATGTGTATGCATGTATATTTTAACAAGCACCCATGCTCACAGCCCTGCATCGCTCCTCTCAGACACTCAGAAGTCATGATGTGCTTCTTTAAGGCACCTAAGGACAAAGCCCCAAGGTGTATGGAATTAGCTCCTTGACAATCCCCCCTGCAACACAAAACCACAAGGCACCATGGCTGTTGTGAGTAACACTGACCCTGGAGATTGACTATACTCCCAGAAGATAAAGCTGGTTAATCTTAGGGATTCTGGAAATACTCCATCTTGACTGAATAATGAGTCAACGAAGAAATAGTGAAACAGATTGTACAGTGTGTTTATGTCTGAACATTGCTGGTCTCAGGGAAGAAAATCCTTACTCTTGCCACAACGGAGATATATTTGGTGGAGACTATGTTAAATAAAATAAGCCACATACAGAAAAAAAGCAAATAATTGCATGATCTTACTTAAATGTAGAATCTGGGGGCAACCACAGAATCCAGAGAGAAAATAAAATGGTGCTTACTGTGGGAGCCCCATGGAAGGAGTAAGAGAGAGATTATAAAGTAGCAGATATATCAGACAAGAACTGCAAAGCTCCAGCTACCAGTGAGAGCTGGAGCTGAAACCATGCAGCAGTGTGGTCAAGTCTAGGTTCAGTAGAAGAAGATGCACCCTGTCCTACTACAACTTGATATGCCAAGGCTGATATCTAGGGGAGTTCTCCCCTTCTCTGAGAAGAAAGAGAGGGTAGAGGGGGGAGAGGAAGGAAGGAGAAACTGGGTGGGAAGGGAAGACAGAGGGGAAGCTCTAATCAGGATGTAAATTAATTAATTAATTAATTAATGAAAAAGAAAGACGTGCTGAAAAATAGCTTATATCCTCTTTGACACTGGGAAGAAATAATGACTAATTAAGATGTTAGGATGCCTTCATTATCTTCCTTACACTATTTGTCAAAAGTCAAAATCACAAAATCAGGAAACCACCACAAAAGGTGGATTCAGCCAAATTCTGATAAAATTCTTCTCGCAGACATATCTCGTAGAAAGATGGCGATTAGAGGTGATTGTCAGCAGGACATAAAAGGAAAACTAGAATTGAATGTCCTGTGACATCATAAATATAGCAGTACAGGAGCCCTTGGCTATAAACACATACCTTCATCATATACAATAGGAGCTATAGTTTCATCATCAGAACGTTGTGATTTTAACATTCTGCAATTCTGGACTCTGCCATTTATCTACTGTACAAGGTGATCCTGATGAGTAGCGGCAGCGAGCATGGGCAGTGACTAGTAGCTTTTCACCAAACAAATCCTCCCCCTAGTTCTGCCTCCTCACATTTACATCCCTGAATGCAGCTCCTTAAATAGCGAATCTTGTGGTATAGCCATGGGACTCTAGGTTTTTTAGAAAAAAATAAAATTTTTCTTTGTCAATGCTGGACTTTTTATTAAAATCTTTTTATAAGTTTGCTTTTAAAATGTCTTATGAGGGCTGAGGGTACAGCTGAGTTACAGAGTATTTGAATAGCATATTAAAGGACCCAGTTGAATACCCAGTACCACAAAATTATTAAATAACCTAGTTCTTTGGATAATTGCAGTAAGGATAACAACCTAAGCATGTATTCTCCTCACATCTTGCATTCAAAGCATATGTGTAAGGCTTGGCACATAATAACATATACTAAGCATCTAATAAATAAATAAGATGATGAATATCCAAGGAAATAAACTCATTTAGAAATAAACTGAGTGAGTCCTAGTTCATGAGCTCTTATTCATTTTAGATATCTAAAAGCATGAAACACAACTAGTACAAAGGCTAGTAGTCCTTCTTAAATAAATTTCTAACACTCAGTGTAAAGACAAAAAAAAATGTATATCAAAGCATCACATCCATGGTAATCCCTCTATATAAGTATTCTAATGTGTTCCAAGGTCGTGGTGCCAGGAAGGGCTCTTTAGTAAAAATCTAACCTGTACTCCCTTTCTCTCCCCCCGACTGCTGTAAGAAACAGCATGGCTACACCTCCATCTCATCCAACTATTTTCCCACTTTCCGGCCACATCAGAAGCTAGCAGAGGATTACATTTGCATGATTTTCTCAGTATAATTCCTCCCTTACTCAGACATGTTCCTTTGGGGCAGAGAGCTGAACCTCAGTATTATGTCTTATCATCCACCAGAAAGGCTAAATATTAGCTAGTACCTGCCTATGATCCTGTCCTAAATGTGCTTTCAAGGACTGCAATACATAGTCCCTCCATCAGCCATTTTGAATATGTCCTCAGACCCACAAGATGAACCCCTTTGTCAAGGAGACATGCTGCCCTATGTTATGTAAAGGAAGATAGCCACCATGGAACCCCCACTAAGGTTGCTCAACCCTCAGATAGATCAGCTTAAGGTGTCTTGCCATCCATCAAGGAGGAACATGCCATAACAAGAAGGACATATAATTTCCCATGCTACATAGGGGAAGGTTGCCTATCACCTTAGGATTGTCCCCATACACTCTTTACACTAAATGAATGAATTGTGATTGAATTCTTATTACTCACTACATGGTAGGCAACAAAACTCACTCCTCGTGGACCTCTTTTTTGTTGCTATTCTATTGGAATTACTGTAGAAGCACAAGCCTGGTGACCTGTGCACAATTCTTGGAGGTCACATAAAGGCAGGAAAGAGCTAACCCCACAGAGTTGTCCTCTGACTTCACACACATGCCATAGAACCACATATCATACACACATACACAAAAACACATATATACAAATAATAGTACTAATATAAGAATTAAGGAGCCTGTGAGATGGCTCAGAAGGTAATGGTGTTTGCCACCCATCGTGATCAGTTAGATCCCTGTAGCCCACATGGTAGAAGAATAGAAATACTCCTGAAAGTTGTCCTTTGATCTCAACATGTATGCCGTGGTTCATTTATGCCCACACAGATACATGTACACATACATATATAAACACATTAAAGAGATGGATGAAAGAAAAAAAGTTAAAGATTTGCAATAAAATCTTACATTTATTATAAAAGCTGTTATAATTTATTGCAGTTACAAATTCAAAGTACTATTCATGCTGTTTTAATAATGTCATATAACTGGTCATATTTTAAAACTAATGTTGATGCCTTTGAATTTACAATTTCTTCATTGTAGTCTTACATTACCACATTTCTAACTATATATTTCTATTCCTTAAAGTGTATTCTTAATTTAAGAACATTAAATTATCATAGAAAGTAATTTAGAAGTTTAAAAATATGGATTTTTAAATATTATCTTGGGTTTTGCCATATTGAATCATTGTATCAAAAACTCTTTACAAAAAATAAAATTTTCAGAAGCAAATTTTTATGATTTTTTATTTTTAATACATGATATGGAACTATTTTATGATTTGCATTTTGTATTTAAATATTTCATTTATTCTTGGTTTCACTAAGGCCTTAATTTCAAAATAATAAAACCCATAAAATGTCTTTTACACTGAAACTTTAGGGTCTCTACATGATGAGTGTGTGTTATAAACATTTGTGTGCTTAAAAAGAGTAACAGATGAAGTGAATATGATCAAAATATACTATGTGATCCATGAAATTATCAAAGACTTAATTTAAAAACATACATTTTTTAAATGATAGTTGAAATACTTCAGTGTTCTATTCTCTAAATTCTCTTAATGATATTATGGGAGTTTTCTCTTTATACAGTGTAGAAGAAACATATTTTGGTCAGTGTTTCCTTTTGGAATATAATGAAACATTCACTTCCACCTCTTCTGTAAATTCAGGCTCAGAAACTATTTATAAAATACACCATCAAATAAATAAGCCTCAGTGATATATTAAAGGTCACAGCGTCTATAGACATTTTTGTTGACAGAATAATTACACATTGATAGTTCTTAAAACTTAAATGAACCTATGTGTCAATTGGACGATCTGTTTTGCACTGTTTTGGTAACACTGGTTGATATGACAAACTGGCCAATGTAGTCTAAAATTATCTCCAACAGGTAAGGACCACCTCCCTTTACCAAATTCTGTTACCTTCTACCAAATAATCTTTTAAAGGGATATTGGATGTTTTAGAAATCAAGAAACAAAAATATTGCTATTGATCCTCAAAGGAGAAAATTTCTCAGGTGCATCTATCAACCAGCCACGTTCTGATAAGTTCATTTCTGCACTCCTGCTTTCAGCTGACAGTGCCTTTGTCCTGTTTCCAGTGTATGTTGTTACTAGATCACCACCCAGAGGCAAATTAAACTGGGCATTCTTAAACTCCTCATGAGCAGGGGCTCCTGAGAGAGCCACAGCAAAGCCACCCTCCTTCATACCAATGACACAAAGTGCACAGTCTCTGGGTAACACAGCAGAACAAAAGTAAGATTTGTATCACTGTTTTTCTTTGTTTCATTACTAGTATTTTTTATTATCTTAATTCAGTGTATCTTAGTGAAAATCTGAGGGTTTTTCATTTCATTGAAACATTTTTACTGTAATCACAGCATAATTTCATAAAGTGTTTTGCCACTATCTAATATAAAATGAAACTTTTGAAAGTATATGTGAGACAGAGAGAGAGAGAGAGAGAGAGAGAGAGAGAGAGAGAGAGAGAGAGAGAGAGAACAATCTATTCCTCTCCTCTTAACCCAATGGATTTTTAGATTTGCTGACGCCATACAATCTCAATTAGCATATTTATTAGCTGTTTTTAATTGTACAAGATTTTCTTCATATGATTTCAGTTGTGTTCTCCTTCCATTGCTAAATTTGCCCCTCAGTGTTGTCAAGGCTGGATTTTTATCCATAATCAATAGAATTCCTTATCTGAATTTACCTCATCACTGGCAGTACAGAAGACTCCCATGTCACTGAAAATGGCATGCTTTGGTGAAACCACATCATCTTCTCTTAACCCACCTAGGCTGAGAGTTTCTTAAGCCTATTTACCTTTAAACTCAACTGTATACTCAGTATACAGTAGCTCCTCAGTAAATATTTTTAATGGAAGGAAACTCAATTACAATTAAGTTTTGTTCTCTTAAAGCAACTACAACAGATTTGTTCTTGGTGAAATTCCTTGGTTGAGCAGACTGAGGAATGCATAGTTATTTCTAATGAGTTACAGAATTTCTACTTGTAATGATGCAGAGATTTATAAACAAAACAAAATGACAATGTAAGCTCAACATTGCAAGCATAAGATCACTGAATTGTACGCATTAAAGGGCTAAGAGGACAAAGTTCATGGTATGTATAGTTTTATGATACCGCAGTAAAGGTTTATGTTCTTTGGTGATATGACACTTATTCACCAAATACCACATAATAAATTAAACCAACTATGGATAGACTGAATGCTACATCATTGAAAAAGAAAGATACAAAGTAGGGTGAATATCCTTCATGATCAAGAACATTTGGAAACGGGACTGCACAGATGGCTCAGTGGTTAAGAGTACTGACTGCTCTTCCGGAGGGCCTGGGTTCTATTTCCAGCTCCCATGAGGCAGCACACAACCATTTTAATTCCAACACCAGAACTCAAAGGAAATATGCAGGAAGGAAAGTAGCTTGAGAATTCTTGTCATTCTGATGAAATGCAACTAGTGAGCAACTATCCTTGGGTTACTTGTATACCCAGGAATCTACCTATTGAGGGAAATAAAAGATCACACCATGTCCACAGTGGCCCTTAAAATAGTTTTGTATGTTGAGCTCATCATGCTTAGAAAACCAAGAAGCAGAAGTCACAGTCATGAGGTAAGTATATTCTTTACAAAGTGGCATCTTTTAATTCCTTGAGTAACTTCTGCTCTGCCTTCCCTCTGCAACCTCATGCTTCCGGACCTCTCACAGTGACTCACCCAGCTGTCATCTTTATCTGTCTAAAACCCAACCCGGGTCCAAAGGGCCTTAGTCTCTTCTAGTCTTCTAAGACCAGGACTGAGACTCTCATTGATGACACTGGCTCTAAAAAATAACTGTCATCAATTAAATAACAAATATTTATGTGCATTCTCAATTCCTTAAAATAGATCTTTAACTTCATGTTCCCTCTACTTCTAACACATGTGCTTATGTCGAGAGGCTCTCCTTTCGAGTGTTCTACATTCCCTCCTAACCTGTTCCTTTTCCTTTCAAGACTGAATATCCATCTATAGCTTATACCTAATGTTATAGGTATGAAGGAATTTCTCTGAGACCTTCAAAATCTTAAATGTTACAGGATACTGACTTACTGAGATTAGCAGACGCAGCAAACTCAAGCCAGGAACTCATTAGCCTTTTGTATATGTGAAGATTATTATCACCTTCTCTTTACGAAAAATTCAAGTATTCTCAGGCGGATTTGTTTGGTATTGATGCCATAGACTAGGGGGTTAAGAACAGGAGGCACAAGGAGATAAAGATTTGCAAGTATGATGTGTACCTGAGGAGGTACATGGTGGCCAAAGCGATGAGTGAAAAATGAAAAGAATGCAGGGATGTAGAAGACAAGAATTACACAAATATGAGCACCACATGTGCTGAATGCTCGGAACTGGGCATCCTTTGAGGGCAGTCGCAGCACGGCCTGCAGAATCAGGATGTAGGAGGTAGCAATGAGGACCACATCCATGCCAGTGACTGAAAGTGCTACAGTAAGACCGTAGATGGTGTTAGGCTTGATGCTGGCACAGGCCAGCTTGGCTATGCCCATGTGTTCACAGTAAGTGTGAGGGATGATATGATGCCCACAGAAGGGTAAACGTTCAATGAGAATGACAAAAGGGAAGACAAAGAGAAGGCCACGCATCACACACGCCAGACCAATCTTCCCAATTACAACAGCATTGAGGATGGATGTATAGTGAAGTGGCCTGCAGATAGCCACATAGCGATCAAAAGCCATGGCCAGCAGAACAGCGGACTCTGTGGCAAAGACTGCATGAACAAAAAACATCTGGGTGAGGCAACCATGGTAGGAAATGACGTGGGAGCTGAGCCAGAAGATCGCCAGCATTTTAGGTAATGTTGTTGAACAGAGGACCAGATCAGTAATAGAAAGCAGGCACAAGAAGAGGTACATCGGCTCATGGAGAGCCCTGTCCGTTATAATGATGTAGAGGATGGTGCCGTTTCCGACCAGAGCAAGGATGTACATGGAGCAGAAGGGAATAGCAATCCAGACATGCTGGTCCTGCATCCCAGGGATTCCAAGCAAAACAAAAGTGGAAGGGTGAAAGGCAGTGCCATTGGGGATAGAGGCAGGGAGCATCATGATGCAAGGTAAAGACCTTCTTCCTAAAGGTGGTAAGAAATTGAAAATGTTACCTTAAATGCCGTCCACGCCTACTAAATGTCCATTCAAGTTCTTGTTATTCATTCATTTGCAATGCTGTGCAAATTCATGCCTTCTTTGTTTCTAGTATGCATTATTAAAATTCTTTAAGTAATAGTGTTTATCTCACTTCCAGGATCTCCATCTTCTAATAAGACTTCTACACTGTATCCCAAATATTCTGACATGAATGCAATTTAGCCTTTCTTTCTTTTTTTCATTTTTATTGGTTATGCCATTTATTTATATTTCAAATGTTATCCCCCTTCACGGTATCCCTTCCACAAGTCCCTTATCCTCTCCTTTCTCCCCCTGCCTCTTTGAGAGCACTCCCCTACCTGTCCACCCAATCCTGCCTCAGCAGCCTAGCATTCCCCTATCCTGGATCATCAAGCCTCCACAGAACCAGAGGCTCCCCTCCCCGTGATACCAGATAAGGCAATTGTCTGGTACATATCCAGTAGAGCCATGGGTACCCAATGTGTACTCTTTGGTTGATCAACAATATCAATCAACCAAACCCACCAAAGCTCCCAGGGACTAAGCCACCAATTTAACCTTTCTTAGTCTGCATATATTGTGTAGAATATTTTGGATTCAGCTTCTCTAGCCTTGCCCTCTACCATCTTATGTTGTGTTCTGGTCACTGGGTCACTGGCATGGATTACATTTCTCACATTCTTACTAGTAGAACTATTTTACCATAGAAAATAGCTGTCTTCTGCTAGAGAGGAAGGAGGTAAAGGGTAGGCATTTATTTCTTGAAGAAGCATTGTTAAAGGTTTCCTTAGCTGAACTGTCATTTTGGCTCTGGCTTATTCTGGTGATTGTATCTTCCCCTTATCCCTTCAGCCTAAATATTGTCACCTATGGAACCCCACAGCAGCTGTGATGACCCTACACAGACTCACCACTTTGTAAGTGGTTTCTCAGTAATAATTTCCTAAAGTATCTAAATAGAAAGTTTGATCTCTTTCCTTTGGGGATGTTAACACAAGACATTCAAGCTCCTCCTATGCATGCTTCTACAGAGCACATTTTGCCTCCTATTTAACCAAATACTTCATGTTTCTAACCTGTCAAGTGCTGTGACACATGCTTTCTTAAAGCCCATGCCTTTCATATGGCATTCTTTTTCTATGCAAGACTGTTTCCACTTGTCACCTGACACACTGTTGTCTGTCAGATGTTAGCTGAATACTTTTTCATCTGACATCTACTCTCATGTAGTAGTACGTGTATACACACACACACACATACACACACGCACACACGCACACATACACACACACACACACACACACACAGAGAGAGAGAGAGAGAGAGAGAGAGAGAGAGAGAGAGACCAAAAAGATGTAAAAATTTTAATTCCTTAATAATTGTGTTTTCCCCAACTGCATTCCTATTAAACTGAATTTTCTGCATCTTATGTGCCTTACAGACATTAGACCAATAAATATTGTTTGATGAGCAGTGAGTAAGGCTTGACTCAGCAGTTAAGTTTTATTAAACACTTGCATAAATGACTGTTGTTGAAAAATGAGAAATTCCTCCTGGGAACCTTTTGTAAGAACAAAATAAGACCTTCTCTTCCTAAATGTATGTTTTCTAACACCTTCTCTACACTGTATATTTTATGGTTGTGAGCCTAGACTTTAACAGCTGAGCCATCTCTCCAGCCCTTCTCTACACTGTATATATTCCAGGAAAGGTTCCTATCACATCTTATTTAATGTATTATAGTATGTATAATACTAATTAACTATTAAGATTAATAATGCATAAATTAATTGAACTGAATTTATATAATACATATATGTTTCTAGACACAGCATATGCATGGGTTTGCATACAGACTATCTCTAGAATATTCTCCTTTGGAGCTTTGGAGTACATATCTAAGATTCACTCAGTTCTGATATCACCCAGATAAGTGGGACAGCTCTGGGACAGTTGTCAGACAACAAAGGAAAACAGACTCATGTGGGAGGCATGGCATGTGAAAGGCATGCTGGCTTGAGAAAGCCTGTCTCAGATACTTCACAGCTTGATGCTCTATTAAACTCATACATGCAATAAGTAGATATACTAAATCAAGAAATGTGAGTATAAGAACAGAACGCTGCATTGGCGAAAACTGTAAAGGAATATCATGTAAGCCAATTTCTACTCACATACAGCTTCCTGGAGAAAATGATAGCCACTCTGCATATCTGAATCTTCTTCAAATTCTTCAAACATCTTTCAGGCAGCTTGGCTTCCAGTATTATCACCCCTTTGCAGATCTTCTTTGGTCCAGTCTGAAACATGAGAGCTAGAACCTAGATTTAGACTCTCTAGTTTCAAAATATGTCTCTGCTTCAATTCCTCGCTAATCGTACTAACTTGAGTGCTTTTAAAAAATAATCCCTTCTGTCCTTAGAGTTTTGGTAAAATACAGATAATAATGCTAATTACTAAATCAAAAGGAATGTGAAATCTATATCACCTAAATAATTAATGCACATTAATTAAAATGTTCACTGACACCTCTCATGATTTTTAAATCTAAAAAGTGAAAATTTCATTTGACAAAGTCAATTTGAAAGGTGTAACAGTCTTTCTTGAGCTGTGCACTTCAGTGTGAGTGCACTATGACTTGACCATTTCTCAAATCAAGACCTCACTTTGAAAATATTCAAGGCAGCTTCTCATTTAGCTAGGCTAGTTAAATGCCCACAATATATAAAATGGGATAACTCTGTAATAATTCCAATCCTACAAAACTTCCTGCATTGTTGAATTTCTCTCACTAATTGCTTAGGGATCGAGAAACTATTACAGCATTTGTGGTCCTTCCATTTATAGGTAGCAAACATGGTTTTTGTTTGCTCACACACACACACACACATGCACACACATAATGAGCAGAGTAAAGATGTAAGAATAATTACATTTCTTTAATTGTGTATTGTAACTAAACAATACACTTATTAGTTAATCGGTCACCAATTTTCACGAGGAAAATGTTACAGCAAGGATATATTTGCTTGTGGCTCTCTAAAGTTTATACACATGAAAGTCCAAGGCTAGCTGCATGGAATAAATTAAATTTAAAAGGGATCATCTGTGTTTGGATACTGTGTAGACAAATTGGAGTTTGTGGGGATACTGTAGGTCTTCTTACAAACTCAAGAACAATGTTACACATCAACAAATATAAAAGCTGTTGCTTACACTCAGTAGCTCTGATGTGAGTGAAAGCAAGATGTAATTAAGATTTCACTGTCTATAATTCCTCATAATGTCATGTTTTATATATTAAATATACAATGACTACCTTTTTCAAGACTACAGAATTGCTAACTTCATTGTTGTTAGGATGATTGTATCTAAAAATTCATGAACCCTATCTTGAGACCACAAGGAAAACAGCCAGAGATTAAAACCTGCCACAAAAAGGATTCATGCATGTGTCTGTGCACATGCACAATCTCTCTCTCTCTCTCTCTCTCTCTCTCTCTCTCTCTCTCTCTCTCTCTCACACACACACACACACACACACACACACAGGGGAGGAAGGGAGAGAAAGAGACACAGAGAGTGGAGAGAGAGAGAGAGAGAGAGAGAGAGAGAGAGAGAGAGAGAGAGAGAGAGAGAAATGCTTATGAAATGTTGGTATGTATGCACTATGCATTGTACTTACTCAAATACCTGGGGTGTTCAATGAACTAGTTTCTATAGAATAGGACTCTGTCTGAGGTGACCTAGAGAGAAGTGAAAACAAAGAAAAGCTATCAGTATTTCTGCATGGCTGCCATCATTCCTGCCCTCCCCTACTTCTCTGCCTACCTTCACAGAACTATTTTTGACTTCATGTAAAATCCCCAAACACTCACCCCAGTTTCAGTGGTCAACAGAAAACTTGATTCAGCACATACAACATAGTTCCTGGCATGTGGGGTCTGGTCCTTTTTACCCTTAACTTGTGATGGTGCTCTTGGTCCAGAGAGGATGAGGTTGGCTCAGAGCACTAATGGTCCCAGATGCTAAAAATAGAGGTAAATTTTCAGATATGATCTCAGGGGATACATACCAGTTATGACAAGATCTGCTTTTCAAATGTGGTTTGTTTTTTTTTTTTTTTCCCTAATTCAAGGGAAAGAGTTACTGTAGCCTTACACTAATGGGATAATAGACTCCCAGACTTTGGACAAAATTATATAAAATATATTGATTATATTATCAAGTTGTGCCACGCTGTTGGCGAAAGTAATTTTGGAAAAAGGAAGAAATCAATCAGCAAAGGAAGCAACCAAAGTGACAGATGGATAGACGATGAGTTGAATTTGCAGTTTTGTTGTGTTGCCCGACTTTGCATTACCTATTTTCTTGTCTTTTTTTGTTTGTTTCCTTGATTGATTTTTATTAACCATTTATTCATTTACATTTCAAATGATATACCCTTTCCCAGTTTCCCCTCTGCAAACCCCCAATCTCATCCCGCTCCCCTATGCCTTTATGAGGATGCTCCTCCACCCAGTTACCTACTTCTGACTCACCACTCTAGCATCCCCCTACACTGGGACCTCCATAGGACCAAGGGCCTTCCCTCCTATTGATGTCCTAATGATGTCAGATAAGGCTATCCTCTGCTACCTATGTGTACCATGGCTACCTCCATGTATACTTTTTGGTTGTTGGTTTAGTCCCCGAGAGCTCTGGGAGGTCCAGTTAGTTGGTATTGTTCTTCCAACAGGGCTGCAATCCCCTTCAGCTCCTTCGGTCCTTCCCCTAGCTCTTCCATTGGGTTCCCAGGTCAGGTTCAGTTCGATGGTTGGCAGTGAGTATCAGCATCTGTATGGGTCAGGTTCTGGCAGAACCTCTCAGGGAACAGTCATACCAGGCTCCTGTCAGCAATAGTGTAGTGGTTGGTCTCTGCAGATGGGATGGATCCCTAGGTAGAGTGGTCTCTTGGCCTTTCCTTCAGGCTATGTAGCATTTTTTTTGTCCCTGTCTTTCCTTTGGACAGGAACATTTCTCGGTTAAAATTTTTGAGATGGGTGGGTGGCCCCATCCCTTAACTGGGATCTCTCTCCCCTTTGTTGAGTATGCCAGCTAAAGTCATCATCTCTGGGTCCAGGGAACTTTTCGCTCCCCTGGCATCTGGGACTTTCTAGTGGCTACCCCCAGCTCCCCATCCCCCACTGCTACATATTTCTATTTAGTTTCCTGACCCTCTGTACTTCTTTCTTTCCCAATACCTGTCCCTGCCCCCCCCTTTTCCCTCCCCCTCCTCTCCCTACCAGGTCCCTTTTCTTTGTAATTTTTTCTTTAAAAGCTCCTGACTGCAGCAGCATGAGGTCACCTGCTCTGCCCCTGCTGCAAGATACTACTAGCACGGCTTCAGTACACTGACTCTCCCTAAGTAAACCTCGTGTGTTGCATCGCTGGTGAATTTTTGGGGCATCATCTTATACAAAAAAAGGGGGATAGGCAGTCGTAGGGAAGGGGGGGTCAAGCGGCAGAAGGTTACAGGTTATCTCAGGCAAACATAGATAAACTTTTGAGTAAGCTGCCAGGTGTCTCAGGAATGTAGTGAGCTAGTTCTTGGAGCAGGGAGTGCTGGGGAGTGCTGGACTCAAGGATGTGGTGAGCTAGTCCTTGGGGCGGGCAGGAGTGCTATCTCAAGTGTAACGATTTCTCAGACTGAAAGGAGAAAAAAAAACTTCTCTGTGTTAGGCTAATTGCTAGGGGTCTAGAAATATCCTTGGGGTCTATCAGATCCTGAGCTCTGAAATCCTCCCTCCCCCCACCTCCATGAAGCAACATTAACAGCCAATGTTTTGGAGTTAAAGGCCAAGCAATACTTCAGGCCTTACTGTACTTTCCCACTAGCTCACTACAAATGCTCCAAAGATGCGATGCATCTCACCCTCTACCCAGTGCTCTGCTTTCTCTCTGTATTTCTCCTGCAGTAAATCTCTTGTGTGAAATTCATTAGATGGTGTGAGTTTGTGGCATTCCTTGGCTCCCAACTGCCAAGATGGCCTTGTACCAGAAAACCCCTTACTTTGGTATCATGACTTGGATAGGCTTTCCTGGTGCCTGTACTTCTCCTTGGGGTCTCCTGGGGCCTCATCTCCATGCACCCACCACAGGTTCGCCGGCTGACTCACAGATCGCTCAGCATCCCATCCACCAGCAATGATTTTCTAAGTTTCCCCTTTGGTTGGTAGAAATGCTTCCCTGATTCTGAGGAAGTGAGCATGGGGCATCTGGCACCCTTCTGATACTTGTGGGGGTGGAGGTACCCCAGTCATGGTGTCTTCACCGACACCGTTCCCCTCCATAAATCTGTAGAGCTGCAATTCTGGAGCTTCCTTAGGCCCAACTTGGCTGTTGCACCCTTTCCTGCCCCTTCTCCTTTTTGTCTCCCCCCCCCTTGGAGCTGCCTGTAACCCCACAGCTTCTCTATGTCCTTGTAGATTTTAAGACATCATGTGCCCTTTCCCTTGGATGAGGCCTCATTCCTTATCTTCTTGTTCATTGCCTCTGGCCTTGTTGAAAGCCCTGGTACCAGGTGCCAAGTTTGCTCATGTCCTTAGCCATGACCCCCTGCTGAGTGCAATGACACCGCACTAAATGGCTTGGTCCCCCTTTGGTCCTCCCTGAGTCCTAGGAATGCCCTCAACCTCAGACTGATGCAACTTTTTCTCCTCCCCCACCCATCTACAGAAACAGTGACATCCATACTGTTGGGCATCGGTGAGCTTAGCTCAAGGCCCCCAGCTGAGCTGTTTGCACAGGTTTCCTGAGAGCAAAGCATCCTGAGGCTCAGCTTGATTCCTGAGTGGTAGGGACTTCCCAGGTGCCTGACCTATGGCTATGATTGTCTTTTCCTGTTGTTTTTCAACATGGAAACATATTGTTTTTCCTGTTGTTTATATACCTGGCTTCTAGTATATATTGCTGGTCCCTCAGTAAAGCTTTGGCATTCTCCTTACTGTCAGTCCCCCAGGCCTATGCCTGATACTTGGTACCGTGGCAGCATGGGCGCTGTCACATACCTTCTCAGTCACACTGGGATGTCTCTCAGAAAACTTCCAGCCTCTATACCCAGCACCCTACCTGAAGGGCCCCAAACGTCTTCACTTTGCAATCAAATTTGGCCTCAATATCCCTTAGATACCCAACCCAAATGACTGCCCAGTGGCACCCTAGATAGCAATGTTATTTGGGACCTTTAAAACTGCTGCGAGAAATCAGAGAATTGGAAACAGACTCCCTATGTCCAGGCTTTCTCTTATCTCTACTCCAAGCTCTCTCTCCATCCTTCCTGTTTCCCCAGTCAACTCCTTCTATCATGAAGCCCGAACCAGATGATTCATCCACTACTTTCAATGCAGCTAATGAGAACCGCCGCCCCTCCCCCTCTCCCGCCCAGCACCAAGCCTCAACTTACAGCTCCTTGTTCTCCTCCAGCCCCTCTGGTCTCTCTCTTTCCTACCCAGGAACAGAGCATCCTAATCAAATCTCGCTGGTACCCACTTCCAGCCCTGTGGAAGGCCTTAGTCCTCTAGCTACTCATTCCTACTCCAGCATGGGAGCCCCCCCGCCAGTACTTCCTCCTCTCCTGCCTAACCCAGGCAGTCTCTCTTCGTGGCTAGTTTCCAGGGTAGACAGCAGGGTCAGGATACGTGTCCCCTCCTCACTAAGTGAACTCTCTTAGATAGAAAAAAGAGTAGGGTCCCCTACTGCTAATTTCTCGACCTTTTTTGAAGAATCCCAATATGTCACCCAATCTTACAACCTCGCTTTCCATGATATTTATACTCTTCTCCCCAACCACCTTCTCCCTAAGGATCCCAGGGAAGTTTGGGGACAGGCTAGGATGCATGACGACAAAATCCACCAAATTAATGCCACCCATCTGTTCAGGGCTGATGATCAGGATCTGGAATGAAACTACACTATCGGGGGAGGGGCATTTTCACTCGTTGCTTCATGGCTGCTCTTTGTAAGGCTGTCCTTAAAGTGGTAAGTTATAAAGAAATTCAAGGGGTCACTCGGGAAAAACATGAAAAGCCCTCTCAATCCTAGGCTACCTTACAGAAAGGTCCTCTTACCATATACCTATCTGGATCCTGAGACTGATGGAAATTCCTCATGACCTATTTTTCCCAGAGATTCCCTGGCATTAAGACCAAACTTAAATGCAAAGAGAGGGGACCCTGACCCCACAGGCGCAAGTCTTACCATTATAGTACCTAGGAAGTACTCTCGAACCCAGAAAGGCCAGTCAGGAGCCGATCTGAGGCAATCACACCAGAGTCTGTATTCAAGCTAGCTTGGGCTTAACTCACCACCAACCTGCAGGATGGTTCCAGTGGAGAAAAGCCCTGAACATTCATCAAGACAAGGTTTTATAAAAAAAAAATCAGTGTTTCTATCCTGGCAAGCACCTAATCTGAGTGCTACTGTTGCCTTTAGCATTAACTGGCTGGTGCTGGGAGCCAAACCATAAGCTTAACTTCTGATTTCTTCCTAGTTGGTGGTTGTTAGGCAGGGGGCAGGCTTGTTAAGGGTTAACCTGGAAATGCTGGATTTGTTAAGGGAAATTAACTTGGAGATCCAGGTCTTGCTGGGGGGTAGCCTAGAAACTGGAGCTAGGCTCAGGTTTTGTTGGGGGTAACATGGAAACTGATGGGGGAGGTACAGGCTTGTTAGTTTACTTGAGTTTAAACCTAATTCAGGTTTTCTGAAATGGAACCCAAAAAATTTGGACTCTCTTTTGGTTTCTCACTGGGCGAGCTTTAAGGTATCATGGGAGAGATGAGACAGCCTGAAAACAAAAACACCTGGTGTTGTTTAAGCCGTTCCAGCTGGCTTAGCAACTGTCTAGGCTCCCTCGCCACCAAAAGTTAGAGAACTTCCTGGTCCCTGCTTCAAATATGGTCAGGAGGGGCACTGGGCTTGGGCCGGCCAGAGCCCTGGTAAATCACCTGAACCATGTCCAAGGTGCCACCAAGAGGTACCCCGGGTGTAGATTTGCACCCGCCGTCCTCATGCCATCTGACCCAGATGGTCCTTCAGCAGCCTTTGTAGACCGGGCCATAAATGACTGAGGGAGCCCTGGGTAATCATCCTTATATCAGGGCGACCCACTGTAAGCAACTGAGTTCAGAGCCCAAAACCAATGAAGTACAAACACCAGATGGTAAAGTCTCAAGATTTTTTTTAACTGATGGCCAGGTGTCCCTTCTAGTAAAGATAGAACTCCATAGAACTCCACGCCACCCTTAGAGAAAATCAGTCTATTACATAAATTTGGTTGCTGGGCAAGCAAGAGTAAGCAGGCAGATTACAAGGGCCAATGAAAGTGGTTAGCTTGAACTATACCACAGTTTTCTTTAAAAAAAAAAAGTTTAAAATAACAGACCCAGTTTCAGTTGTGACCCAACTTAAATACTTCAGATATTATCCCTTTCCTGTGTGACCCAGTCCAAACAACTTTTGATTCTATCTCTTTCCTGTGATTGTACTTTCCTTACAATACATTGAATCTGGACACAGAAGAATTTAACCCTTCAGTTGAAAATTTTTTAGAACATATTTCTCCTGGGTCCCATCACCATCTTCTTCCTTCTGGATACTGAAGTCACCTACTCAGTTCTGACAGAGCTTTTTGGGGGCTCTCTCATTTCCTTATTTTGGGGTAGAGGGACAGCCTTACCAACCAAACCCCACCAAATATTTGTATCTTTAGGGGTATCCCCTTACCCATTGCTTGCTAGTGGTACCAACCTGTCCCATCTCCTTGCTGACATGGGACCTCCTTGCCAAAGTGGGAGCCTCTTTTCCCTTTATTATCCCCATCTTACCCCAGGCTCCCCAGCCATTCCCCTCCCTTCCCACCAAATCACACAACCCAACTTTCCTTTTCCCTTGCTGGCCTCCCAGGTACATCCCCAGGTATGACATCCAGAATCCTCTATAGCCAAACTCCTCCTTTTGTCATTCAATTATAAAAGCTTTCATGCCTAGCTAGAGCAAGAAGTGAGGCATCGCCCTCCTGCCTGGTTCTGGTTGTTTGAAAAGTTGTGGCTGTCTGTTTTTTATGTGGCAAACATTGGAGCCGGGATGGAAATGGATCAGGTTCAGTTGAGTGTATTAACAAAGGTGGCCACTGCATGTTTTGCGTCTGACTGGTCTCCTTTGGGTGTGAGCTTTCTATGATCTGTGTTTATTAGTTTTGGTTTTGCTTTCTCTGCTGCTGCCAGCACCAGCCACCACTGCTAATGTAACTTGCTATGGCTGACTTGATGGCCAAGGCTCAAAATTTCCCTCTGGGTTTTCTGGTCACTGGACTCAGTTTAGCATGGATTCAAATGTTGTTTGAGTGTGAATAATATAAAAGTTGGTTTATGCTGATCTACTGTATTGAAAAACTGGCCCTGGAGTTGGATTATGGCTCTCTCGCTCTCTCTCTCTTTCTCTCTCTCTCTCTCTCTCTCTCTCTCTCTCTCTCTCTCCCTCCCTCCCTCCCTCTTTCTCGTCTCTAGACCCAAGCATGTTTGTTTAAAGGTTACTTCAAAATCTTTATCCCTTGTCAGGTGGACCACCTAATTGTGATAGAGAAAGGAAAGCTAAGCAAGACAAAAGGATTTAAGGTAACTTGCTTTGCAGTAACTGCTCAGTAATAACTACTCGTGTCTCTAGTAAATGGTTAGATGGAAGATGCTAAAGCTTAAGTTCTGAGGGTCTAAGACAGTGTTATAAAGGTGTGGCGATATGAAAACAAACTCTGAGGGGCTAAGAATGTCTGAGGATGCAGAAGCTAGTATTTTAAGGTATGTAAAATACAAGTCATAACTGATTAAGAAAGTAATTCAAGCTAATGGAAACTGTTTCAGATTTATTTCCTTCTCTATTTTGAAGGTTTAGAGTTTTAATTGATACCTGTTAGCTACTTTTTCTACAATGAAAATTTCACTACAGATTACAAACAATGGTAATGTTGATATATCTAAAGCTTTTGTCTTTTATTTATTTATTTTTTGTCTTTTATTGTAAACAAAAATTCATCTGAGTTTCAGGAATTCAAGGGAGTCTTCAGACTAGGACTCACCTCTCACAGGTCAAATGAATGTTGGATAGTACAGCCTATGTTTCTCTACTTGCCTAACCGTTTCTCTCTCCCCTGATCTCCTCCCCTCCCCCAACTACCAGGACTATTGGCCCAAAAGTTCCAAATGTATGATTTTCCTTTAAGGTCCTAAACTTTAGCTTCTGTCCATAGTCTATCTATTTCAGCAGATTTCCTATTGACTGACAGACACCATCCAGGACTTAGCTGCAGACTACAATCTGCTCCAAATGGCTTTGAGCCCAGGACTTAGTGAAGGTTGATTGTGAACCAACCCAGCCATTGTCATTGTTCTTTACCTGGGTCAGTAAACCAGATGCTTCTGATGAATGCCCCATTGTCTGAATCCTCTCTTGACCTTTGACTAGTATTCCAGGCTTTCTGGGTCCTGACAACAATATCCTAATTTCAGCAGGAAGTAGTTACAGAAGATATCATGTCACCCCTTATTCTCTGCAAAAGGCTGGAATGTTAATTAGGGCAAAAGAAATCTCCCTGGCATAGAAGACAAAATGGCTACCCATCGTGGCCATCAGGATCCCAGGAAAGGTACCTGTTAAAACCAAGTGAACCTAAACCAATCAACAGGTAAATTCTTTACCTGAAATAGTTCTACAACTTGTCAGGGCACTTGACCTGCTTTGTGTAGGACAAGTAGGCTATTGTGTGGCTGTAAGAAAAAAATTGTTTCTATGCAAGCCACTTGGAGAAAACCCTTGGAGAAAATCGGTGAAGATTAGATTTGTTGGTACTCTGTTCAAGCTCCACCCCACAGTTACCTGGCAATAGCCCGGTATGCCCCGCCCCACATGCCTGGTCCACTATAAAAGGGGCTGCCTGCCCCTCCTCTCCCTCTTTCCCCCTCTTTCCCCGCTCCTTCCACTCTCTCTTCTCATCCTCTTACCTCTCTGCCCCTCTTGGGCTCCCCTCCCCCCTCTCTCCACGTGGTCATGACCGGCCTCCACTCTCTCTCTATTTTCTCTCTCTCTCTCTCTACTATACCATTGACTCTCATCCTATTCTCTAAATAAACTCTATTCTATACCATGTTGGTGTGTATGTGTGGTCCTTCAGGGGGAGGCGATGCCTGGGCATGGGCCTGCTTAGGCACGCCCTTCCCCCACATCGCCATGCCATACTCACTAACACCCTTTCTCTCTTTTAAATCCCATCAATGGTGCCGAAATCCGGGAACATCAACAACCCCATTAATAAAGAAACCATCAAGATTTATTGGAGAACTGTGTCCTTAGCTGCTTCCTCAGGGAGAATGGTTGCTTCTGTGTCAGCCAATCAAGTATAGAAAAGCCATGATCCAACAAAACCAGACAGATCTGGAGTATGTAAGGAATAGCCTAATGCCTCTGCCCAATGGAGTATTGACAGTCCATTATGGGATGGAATACTGTCTTCTTAACTCTTCCTCTTTTCCTAATTCTACTAATTGCTCCATGTTTTATAAACTTCCTGTCTAGATTTCTTCAACAAAATTTCAAAAAAGAAAAAAAGCTAAATCCCTTTAATCAGTTGTTATTAAAGAATTATCAGACTCTAGGTAGAGAACCAGAGCCCAAACCTCAACAGTGAGTATCAAGCTTGCACTATGGACTTCGACATCTCATATAGCAGAGTAGCTCAATGATAACATTACCCTCTTTCTTGACCCCTGTTTAGTTTTCAATAATAAACAAAAGATGGAGGAATATAGGGAAAGGGGACCAAGAAAAGAGCATCCTATCTAAAGGGGACCTAGCACAGCAGAGGTTCCCTATAGGACCCTGGATTAGGCATCATCCACACCGAAACACCTGTTTTCACAGAGAGATCCTTTATTAAATGGGGAAGAAAAGTTGAAGTGGCTGCTTTCTGACTCCGGCAGAAGAACAACAGCACCTTGCACGTGTAAGGGGAGATCTGTGTTAGAAGGGGCTAGGACTCAGTGATACGTTTTGATTAGGCATGTTAATTACGTGAATCAAAGGGGGCTTTTGATTGCTGGACCTTGGTCGTCAGCCTCAGGAATGAGTCTGGCATAGGAAAGTGTCGAAATGAGGGAATAGACTTTGACGGCTGGCTTGAGGGGTGCAACAGGCCTGCCAGAGCTATGCTTGCCGCCTTCAAGTGGGCCAAAATCCCTTCACTGTCGCTACTGGACCAAACTCCCAAGCACAAGAGGAAAGTACCCTGCCCCTGACCTGACCCAGAGCTCCTAGACTTGGAAATCCACATCCCCATGATTCAGCATTAACAGCCAAACAATGTCTCAGATTTAAGGCCAAGAAATACTTCCAGGTGGGGCTGTGCTTTCCCACTAGCTCACTGTGTATGCTCCAAAGTCCTCAGAAAAGCCAGCCCTCTGCCCGATCCTCTGCTGTCTCTCTTCCCCTTCAGAGGCAACCACCATTCTGTTTTACTTTTTTGATGAATGTCCTGTGTAAGTTTTGTTGCGTGACTTTATGGTACTCCTTGGACCCCCCCGAGGTTGCTATAGGACTGAACTGCTAACAAAGAAGACTGAGCTCACACCCACAGGTCCACTTCTCCCATAGCCTCACTTTTCTCTTCCACTACCTCTACTCGGTGATGGGCTAGAGAAGAGGTTGAACCCTTATTAAAAGTAGGTTGCAAGAAAAATTGTGCCTACAAATTTATATTCAAAATGAATTCTAAGAATTAAACATAAAGTTGATGTTTGCAAATAGGACAATTAAGAAATGTGGAAATTTGAACCTGGAAATACAGTGAGAATAATTGGTGTCATTGAGGTCAAAGAGTGTTTAATTTGGATTCAAAAGACTGGGCTCTGGAGAGTAAGTAATGACATGTCAGGGATTTAATAGCCTGAAAGCTAGATTAAGAATAATTTGAATGTAATGATACAAATTTAAATTCCAAGGCATTTCCAAAGGCTGAAGTAGCAAGGATGCAGGTGTTTACGCTTTGAAAGACAGGGGGCGCTCGCATTGGCTCTGGGCTGCGGCAGGCTCAGCGACGCTCCCCTGGCAGTTCACTGCATAGCTGCCCCACACACAGGCCACCAGCATCGCCTACGCCCAGCCATGCCCACCGCTGCCTGCCTTGCCGCCTGTGCCGCCTAAGCAGCCTCGGGAGGGACCGGCTATATATGATTAAGCCACAATCTCCAATGAGTAGCATATTCCTCAGTCCTGTGGTGTTCTCGGTCACACATTTATGGAGTTTCTGAAGGGCAGTGGAGATTACTGCCAGGCACAACCGGACCTATATGCAGACAAGTGAACTGTAGAAGCTCATTACTACTCCACCAAGAAGCCCCCATAAGAGTGGATAACCTGGACACAGGCGTGTTGAATTGAAATCTGCAGAGCATTTTACAAGAGCTCAGGCCTGGATGGGGTGAACCTCAGTGCACCTCCTTTGTGCTACCTCAGGATTACTGGATTGAAGAATCACTGCTTCTTGTTAGGAGGGTCATTTCATTGCCCGTTTCTCCCAATTCACACTCAAAGCATTGAGAATTCCAAGTGGAGTGTATTGAATATTGAAGTAGACTTCAGGTTGTTTTCTGGTTTTGTTTTTTTTGTTTTGAATCATTTCTGTATTCAATTTTTTAATTCTTTCATAACCCTATTGGGTGTTTTGTTTTGTTTTTTAACTAAATTAACATGGCTCGAAATGAACCACCCTGCGTCTATGGAAGTCACATACAAGAACATGAGATTTCTTATTACACACAATCCAATCAATGCAACCTTAAACAAATTTAAAGAGGAATTTAAGAAGTATGGAGTTGCTGGGCAGTGGTGGCGCACGTCTTTAATCTCAGCACTTGGGAGGCATAGGCAGGCGGATCTCTGAGTTCGAGGCCAGCCTGGTCTACAGAGTGAGTTCCAGGACAGCCAGGACTACACAGAGAAACCCTGTCTCAAAAAAAAAAGTATGGAGTTGCCACAATAGTAAGAGTATGTGAAGCAACTTACAACACTACTCTTGTGGAGAGAGTAGGCATTTGTGTTCTTTTCTGGCCTTTTGATGATGGTGCACCGCCGTCCAACCAGATTGCTGATGACTGGTGAAGATTACGTTTCCTGAAGAACCTGCCTGCAGTATTGCTGTTGGTTGTGCCTCGGGCCTTGGCAGAGCTCCAGTCCTTGTTGCCCTAGCAACAAGGTGGGATGAAATGTGAAGACGCAGTACAATTCATAAGAAAGAAGCAGCGCGGAGCTTTTAACAGCAAGCACCTTTTCTATCTGGAGAAGTACTGTCCGAAAATGCGGCTCCGCTTCGGGGATCCCAGCGGTCATAGAAACAACTGTTGTATTCAAGAAAACCGGGGTGCCTCGTGCCATTGCCTTGGGAGTGGAACTTCACACGGGACCTGATTTGTCTCACGTAGTTACCCAATGTGTCGCCTTACCGAATGAGTCTACTGAAGCTCCACGTGAATATTGGAAACCAGTTTTACCAGGCCAGAGGCTTGACAGAATTACAACCTCTATATTTGGGCTATGAGCAACATGTTTGGACACTTAGCAAACGATTTTTGCTGGTCAGCATTTAAAACGTGCTTATCATTTGTGCCAATTGGCCTTTGCTAAAATAAGGTATTGAGTTATGTCATTAAATGTACTCCTGTGCCAGAATATTATTAGTTTATAAGGAACTTAGCTATCCTGGGTTTTTTGTTGCTCCAGATGAATTTGAGAATTGCTCTTTCTAGATCTATGAAGAATTGAGTTGGGATTTTGATGGGGATCGCATTGAATCTGTATATTGCTTTTGGCAAGATGGCCATTTTTACTATATTGATCCTGCCAATCCAGGAGCAAGAAATATTTTTCCATCTTCTGAGGTCTTCTTCGATTTCTTTCTTCAAGGACTTGAAGTTCCGGTTGTACAGATCTTTCGCTTGTTTGGTTAGAGTTATGCCAAGATACTTTATGTTGTTTGTGGCTATTGTGAAGGGTGTTATTTCCCTAACTTCTTTCTCAGCCTGCTTGTCCTTTGAGTACAAGAAGGCCACTGACTTGCTTGAGTTAATTTTATAACCTGCCACTTTGCTGAAGTTGTTTATCAGCTATAGAAGTTCTCTGGTGGAGTTTTTTGGGTCGCTGAGGTAAACTATCATATCGTCTGCAAATAATGATAGTTTCACTTCTTCCTTTCCAATTTGTATCCCTTTGACTTCCTTATGTTGTCTAATTGGTCTCGCTAGAACTTCAAGTACTATATTGAAAAGATATGGAGAGAGAGGGCAGCCTTGTCTAGTCCCTGATTTTAGTGGGAATGCTTCAAGTTTCTCTCCATTTATTTTGATGTTGGCTACTGGTTTGCTGTAGATTGCTTTTACTATGTTTAGGTATGGGCCTTGAATTCCTGCTCTTTCCAAGACTTTTAGCATGAAAGGATGCTGAATTTTGTCCAATGCTTTTTCAGCATCTAATGAGATGACCATGTGGTTTTTTTCTTTCAGTTTGTTTATGTAGTGGATTACATTGATGGATTTCCGTATATTGAACCATCCCTGCATCCCTGGGATGAAGCCTACTTGATCATGGTGGATGATCGTTTTGATGTGCTCTTGGATTCGGTTAGCAAGAATTTTATTTAGTATTTTTGCATCTATATTCATAAGAGAAATTGGCCTGAAGTTCTCTTTCTTTGTTGGATCTTTTTGTGGTTTAGGTATTAGCGTAATTGTGGCTTCGAAGAATGAGTTGGGCAGTGTCCCTTCTGTCTCTATTTTGTGGAATAGTTTGGAGAGTATTGGTGTTAAGTCTTCTTTGAAGGTCTGGTAGAATTCTGCACTAAAACCATCTGGTCCCGTACTTTTTTTGGTTGGGAGGCTTTCTATAACCCCTTCTATTTCTTTAGGGGTTATGGGACTATTTAGCTGGTCTACTTGATGCTGATTTAATTTTGGTATTTGATATCTGTCTAGGAAATCGTCCATTTCCTCCAGATTCTCCAGTTGTTTTGAGTATAGACCTTTGTAGTAGGATCTGATGATCTTTTGAATTTCCTCAGTTTCTGTTGTTATGTCTCCCTTTTCATTTCTAATTTTGTTAATTTGTATACTGTCTCTGTGTCCTTTGGTTAGTCTGGCTAAGGGTTTATCTATCTTGTTGATTTTCTCAAAGAACCAGCTCCTGGTCTTGTTGATTCTTTGTATGGTTCTCTTTGTTTCTATTTGATTGATTTCAGCCCTGAGTTTGATGATTTCTTGTCTTCTACTCCTCCTGGGTGAGTTAACTTGTTTTTCTTCCAGGGCTTTAAGGTGTGCTGTTAAGCTGCTAGTGTATGCTCTCTCCAGTTTCTTTTTGGATGCACTTAGAGCTTAGAAGGATTAGGTGCCAAAATACCCAGCACAATACTTGTATAATTTTTAGCATCACACAGAACCAAAGTTCCAGGAACTAAGGGCTCTCTAGACCTTCCATGGTGTGCTCCTTCAGTCGTTTCAAACACTGCAGGGTTCTCTTGGTCGTCTGCTCACTCTGTAGACCTCTCCCACACTTACACCAGAATACACCAGGTTGCTTGGCCATCTTTTTTTTATTTTTTATTATTATTTTTTTAAGCTAAGTCTTGCACTGAATATTTAATGTCTCTGTATTATTTTGTGCTGTTCTGGGAAACCTCCATTTAAAAGTTAAAAACTTTGTTACAGAAGGACATATCTTCAATAATGTCTCCAGACAAAAAGCCTTATAGTTAATTTAACGTTAGCACTCAGATGTGCACCCTAACAGGGAGGGCGTGAAAAAGAAATGAGGGGCTAGTAAATATTTTCAGTAATATGTTGGCTTTGTCTTGGGCAGAACATGTAGCGTATGCTCTTTAATTTAGTAAATATTTTTAAGATGTAGAGATACATTGTTGTAGCTAACCAATTCTTAATCAAAATTTCTGAAATTCTTATTTTTTCCATACCCATCAGAAGTTTTCCAACTTGTTTGAATTATGGTTTTCCCCTTCTCTTCCCAGTCGCTTGCAGATAAGAAAAAGTGGGATCTGCTAGTGAACTGAGCAGAAATATCTTATATGCCTTTTGAGCTATGTAACTTAATAATTGGATATTTGATCATTTGCTTTATTATGTGATTGATAAAATGGTGATGTGTATTAATGATAGTTCAACCATGTATTTATACTGTCTGGGAATGTGTAGTTATAGTTCTGTGGGAGAAATAGTTTGTCAGTATTCACCAGCTTGTAAAAATTCAGTGTGAGAGCTTCAACAACATAAATGATGAAACACAAAAAGAAAAAAAAAAGAACAAAAACAAAGATGGGTCAGAATACTGAGAATGGAGCTACCTCAGGTATCAGTGTGAATAGCAAGGTAAATGTTCGGTTTAAAACCAATTTACCATCTCTTATGCAATTTCACTGAGACCAATCTTTTACTTAGGTTTTCCTCTTGGGGATGGATCTACAATCAAATACTGGACGACGTTAAATCAGGACCAACTTTGATCAGAATTAATGCTGCAGATGCTGGCTGTTCACTAGAAGCCCTGCTAGGATTGTCCACTTCTGCATACAGTTTAATATTCTCATGTCATGGTGGTTATGAACTAAAAGGTATTCAAGATATAAATGTGTAAGTACATTAAGGAGAAAGTGGTTATGTTTCTTATAACACTGCCTCATGTATCACAAAATGGTACTTTCATTTTTCAAGAAATCAGTAAGATCTGTCAAGGGACAAAGAGAAAAATTAGAGAACACATCCTGAAGTGAGTAATAGTGCAGATACGTGTACAGAACACAAAAATCATTTTATCTATTCTTGTAAAATAAAATTAAATTCTACTATAGAATTTCCACTATAGAATTAGTTAAAACCCAGAATTCATAGAAGTTGAGGATAGCCTAGTTCCAAAGACTGGAGTGCAGAGAGAGAGGGATGGAAGAGTAGGTAGAAAAGGGTCCATTCTTGAAAGAATAGGTTGAGGGTTCTCTGGTTTACTGAAGCAAACATAGTTAACAACAATGAATCAAACATCTTCTTTTGTCTTCTTGATATGCAATGTCTGATGCACACATGAACTCACAAAACTTGCAAAGATCAAGACAGCTAAAACTTCCAGTTGGATGGGTGAGGGGGTACCCAGGCCCTGCGACTGGCTGAGGAACTATAGGTGGCTGACAGATGCTAGGGAAGGGAGAGTCACTTTTCTTTGGAGGAGTAGCTAATAATAGGTTGTCTGTGCCCCAATGGATAGCACCATGCACACATGGACATCATTAATTTGGTTCAATAGGGTATTACAAATAAGTATATAACTATATTTGCCTGATACATAGTTATATGTCATTAAAAATGATAAACAACCTATAATTATATCTGAAATTATTTTTGAGCCTATCCTCTGCTGGAGAAAGCTGTAGACTCAAAGGTTTCTGTTCATTGAACAATGCCTATCACTGATGATGTATGTTTATAAGCACTGTTCCTAGAGACTCTGAGTTCTCTCTGTTGTGGGTTTGTCTCCATTAAACAAGCATCAGACTTAAATACTTTCTACATTGTCTACTGTATAATCTTGGCAGAAAGTTATAACATTATAGGGTATTATCTTTTAAGATTCTTAAAAACCTCTTTGTCCGGATGAACAGGTTTATTATTTGCACTCTTAATATTTCTGTTTTTAACAAAAAATATTCTTAGAGCCATTTGCTATACATGAAACTATACCCTGCTGCCATAATTAGCTCGTAGAGTCTTTCATTATTTGGAAATACTGGAGTGGGGACATTTTTAATTGAAGCTAGCCAACCCTTGGCACTTTTGCATTTATTCTGCTTGAAACAAATAATTTCATTTTATCCTCTCTCTTGATCTCATCCCGTATGGTAATATAATATTATACATTCTTTAGCCAAATGCACCAGTGAATTGAGTACATTTCTGTCCTCCATAGTACTACTATACCTATCTAGAGTCTCAGTTGGACTGATGTCCAAGTTGAGTCTCTAATACAGATTGCAAGTGTTATTGGTTATCAGAATCAACATTAGGGCCATTCCCTAGAACATTTAGAAATGGCCTCGTGAGTTGCTTAGGATGCACATGTCATAGTAGTTGGGGGCTAAAGGGAATCTAGTAAAACCAAGCTCATTATGAGGCCCGGACAGAAACTGCAAAGATTTATTTTAACAATATAATCATAGAAGCCCTCAAAGGTCATTTCTACTGAACATTATTTGTCAATGAATGCCACAGTTCAGCCTATATTCAATGCCAAGAACCTGCCCAGTTCTCTGTCTCTCTCTCTATCTTTCTGTTTCTCTCTCTCTTTCTCTGGAAAGCAGCAGCTGAGAGGAAGCACTGGTGATTGGTGTCATGCTGATAGCAGACAGCTGGTGACAGTGATAGGCCATTTATGGGGTCAAAGCTACTGACAAAACAAAACAAAACTTAAATATATGGGAATGGCAAAAATGCCCAGCAAGAAACTCTTTTAACTCTTAAGTGTACATTCACATAGAAATTAATAATTTAGTACATTTAGTAATTAATTCCTGCTGGCAGCAGCAGAGAAGTAAGTAAGGACTGATTGTTATATTTCCTTTCTGATCCAGGAGTCATCAGGCCTCTCACTGGCCAGGTGAGAAGGAGGCCTGAAACCAATTAACTCTTTGTGAACCAGGAAAAGAAAGTCATGCCCAAAAACTTTCACACAAACAAATTTGCATAGGCACACACATTCATATCAAGCTCGACCACCTCTTTCATCCACTCCACAAATATTTACACACACACACACACACACACACACACACACACACACAGCCACCCAAGGTTATATTTCATTGAGAAGCACCAGAACAAAAAGAACTCACTCATTTTGCATGAAAAGCAAGCTCCAACCTTTATTGCTCAGAAGAAGAAAAGGCTTCTACCTCTTTACTGATGAATGAAAGAAACCCTAGTCCATAAGAAAAAAAGCCATATCCTTATCAAAAAGAAGCCTACTGTTAAGGGGGAAAAAGCTGTCTCATGGTAATAAAAAAAATCCGCCAGCCCTCTCTGCTCTGTTCTGCTCTGCTCATTCTTATTATTCTTAGTTCTTATACTTTTTCAGGATACATGATCACATGGTATTCCAAGCATCCTTTTCCAAAAGTTTACAATAAGTTTAAGTCATAGAGTGAAGAAGTTACAGCGAAATATTTACATGTGTTCTCATTAAGACTAGTTGTCTAATTAAACATTCATTACCTGCCAGTAGCTCCACAGCCATTAAGAGCTTCAAACAATAATTTTTGTGTCATAAGTTAGCTTTGGTTTTGTTTTTTTGTTTTTGGTTTTGGTTTCTTTTGGTTTTTTTGTTTTGTTTTGTTTTTTTGGTTTTTTTTGTTTTTTTTTGTTTTTTTTTTTTTTGTTTTGTTTTGTTTTGTTTTTTCGAGACAGGGTTTCTCTATGTAGCCCTGGCTGTCCTGGAACTCACTCTGTAGACCACGCTGGCCTCGAACTCAGAAATCTGCCTGCCTCTGCCTCCCAGAGAGCTGGGATTACAGGCGTGCGCTACCACTGCCCGGCCTAGCTTTTTTTTTTTTTTTCAAGAGGCAAATCATCTTCCTTGTGTCTCATTAATTTTGAACTTTTATATAGATAAATCCAGTCAATCTTTTATCTTCTGTACTTGCACCAACAATAAATTGTCTATTCCCAATTTATGACCTTAGTTATTAGCCAGCCTAGAAGGAAGGTTTTCCCTGATCCTAATTTTATTTCAAATCTACTTTCTATTTTAGAGCAATTAGCCTGTGACACATGAAGGTTCACAACGCCATATTTGCAGCCATTTCTGGAGATGGCTCAAGATTACTAGTATAAATTTAGGAATTCTATAGACTCATTATTAGGAATTATGAAATAATCAATTTATCTACATAACATCACAAGACAAAGCATCTTTGTTGATCTGCAGAAAATCTGACCAATAGGGTGGACCAATGCCCAGGGATATAATAGTGACAGGAAAGGTATATCAGCAATAGGAATCAATCCTGAAGTGAGACTTCTGAAAGTCTTGTAATTCAGAATTATCTATTGCAGCCATTCAAAACCATGAGTCATCTCCAGGAAGTCACTTGCATCCCCTTAGCCTTTCCTAGATAGCTCCTGACAGTTCAAGAAGGTGATTAGACTGTGAATATTGCCATGGAAATTACAAGAAGCTCATAGTACACATAAGTATGGACATTCTAAAATATTGTTGTGACTTCATTGGAAAATAAAATCTGCCACACTGAATAATTAAAGGATCATTCATATACATACTAAAATTTCTAATAATCATGGAAGCAGTCTATTTTTGTGGTTGGTCTTGTTTAACTTTGTAGAAAATAGTGTACAAAGGTAGAAAAAATCGTCAAGGAAAAAGTCTCAGGCTGACTGAAGAGAAAGCTAAAATAAGTAGATGTGATTAATAATATATTTGAACATAAGGCTTAAGGGTGGGAATTCTTTAATAAATGGTTAATGTTCATCAAGTAACAGTTATGTGGAACATAAAGAACATTGCTACCTTTAACCCAGAAAATCACAAGAACTAACTCTTTAGAATCTGTCAAAAAAACTGAACATTTTGTTCTGGAAGGGGCAGAGATTTGTTGGGTATAAGAATTTCCTAAGAAATTATTACAGATTGCAAAAGTTTATTAAAATAAGTATGAACCTGAAGTTTAAATTTGATCACATCCTAATATCCAGAATAGTTCAGAAAACCACTGTCATAAAGGATTCATTTTCACAGAATATTCTTTTAAAAGAGTAATTACTTGCTGATTCCAGTTCTCATCTGAAATGTATCCTACAGAAATACACCATGTTGTAAAGTTTTTATTAATCTATTCTAAATTGTTTATAATTATAACCTGTCTACAGTCTATGTTTTCAATATGCTGTCTCATAAATCTTGAAAGCATTATTTGATATTATACCTGATGTCAGCCCAAAGGCCAAGAGGTAATTAAAAATCTTATTTACAAATAAGAACTAAACCGCCCTTTTCTCTATCTTGTCATGCAAGATGTCTTCTTCAGTTCTTATTTGGCTTCTGTAAAAATGGGTTCGTCTTCCGCATTTTCTATCATCCACAGTAGACTTTCTACAACTTTATGTCAATTTAAGTCAGCATTATGGGTATTCCACTTTTAATAAATATGAAACACTCCTAAGTTGATATCATTGACTGTTATCTTTCTCAAGCCCTTGATGTCATGTCAGTGGTTGACTTTGGGGAAGAATAGGAGGTTGAATTTGTCCCAAATCTGCTTGGTCTTTACCCCATAGATGATTGGGTTGATGGCAGGAGGGATGACTACATAGAGGTTTGCAAACAGTATGTGGAAGGAGAGGGGGATATTGTGACCAAAACGATGGGCAAGGACAGAGAATATTGCTGGTATGTAGAATATAAGAATGACACAGACATGGGAGCCACATGTGCTAAGGGCTTTCTGGTGAGCATCCCGGGAGGGAAGGTTAAAGACAGCACGAAGAATAACAGTGTAGGAGATGCCAATCAAGATCAGATCTGACATGACAGTCATTATAGGTACTGCAAAGCCATACCAGATATTGATGGAGATGTCAGCACAGGCCAAACGAGCAATGCCTATGTGCTCACAGTATGTGTGAGGAATGATGAGCTCTCGGCAGAAAGGCAGTCATTTTAGCAAGAACACACATGGGAAGATGACACAAAAGCTCCTGCTGATAATCGCCACCACCATCTTAATAACAATCTGATGGGTGAGGATGGTGGTGTATCTTAAGGGGAAGCAGATAGCAACATAGCGATCAAATGCCATGGCCAGCAGAATAGCAGAATCCATTACAAAGCTGAAGTGGTGGAAAAACATCTGCGTAAGACATCCAGCAAATGTGATGTGCTGAGGACCCAGCCAGAAGATGCTGACGGTTTTGGGAACACATGTATTACACAGGATGAGATCTGTACCAGCCAGCATGGAGAGGAAAAAAAACATGGGCTCATGCAGGCTGCGCTCCATAAAAATGAGATAGAGTAGGATGCTGTTTCCTGCAAATGCCACAATATAGACAATAAAGAAGGGGATCCCTATCCATGTGTGGAACTGCTCCAGCCCTGGAATTCCCAGGAGGATGAAAAGGCCTGGATTGAAGCTGCTGAGGTTGAATGTAGCCATTATGGACATGGGTTAAATGGCTCTCCTAAACTGAAAACGAAATAGCATGATAGTTAACAGTGATCCAGGCAAACTTTTCCCAATACCTCATTTCTATTATAATATTTTCCAAGTCAAAGGCACAATCAGTTTTTCCATATCTTCAAATGATCTGAGTCATATCTACCTCACACAAAGGAACCCTCCTCATCTCTAAATGATTTATCATATTGCAAGTGATCAAACCTACATATTGTCCACTCTTGACATGACCTGTTTCCTAACATAAATGCATCTGTTTTTCATTTGCAGTTATACGTTTAGAAAAGATCCAGAAATGATTTTTCAGAAAATGCAAAAATGCAAGACATATTTTTAAAGTATGTCCCAATTTACTTGTAGTTTACCTGTCATCACGGCTGACCTTGGAAGTAGAGGTTTATTGTTCCTAGCTGAGATTTATCTGTCCCAGCCACAGAATAAGGAAGGTTGGAATCAAATCACTCCCACAAAGGAAGATAAAACAAGGCTGGTGTCAACAATGGTTCTCACTTATGCTCAAAGCTAGGCAACATCTCCATTATAAGAAGATCAAACTGCAGGAGCTTTTGATCTATAAAGATGCTTTAACATGAGCCCAGGCAAAGGTACAAGGATTCCTGGTAGATAGTCCAAAGTTGATTATAAACTACCTTCCCCACACATCACACATCTATAAATGTACACCTAGATCATATCTGTAGAAAAAAAGTAGAAAGTTTAAAAACCCAGATGTAATAGTGCATTACTTTAATCCCCCTCCTTGGGAGACTAGAACAGGAGGCTCATCAATTTGAAAACAGCCTTGTTACACAGAGAGGAAAGAAAGGGGAAAAAAGAAGATAATAAATTTCATGATAAATTACAGTAACTAAAGATGGCTTCTAATGAAGCTATATGATTCTACTAATATTCTAAGTATTCTTACAGACTACAAAGCTAAATCCCATTGATCTAAAGAAACTTGGTAATGTAGATGTATAATTAAGTCATGTAAAATCTGTCTCTTCATTAAATTTGCTGTAAAAAAATGAAGAATTTACTATCAAACATTCCTAAAGATTAATTTAGCTTTATGTATCCAAAAATAAAAAATAAAAGGAACATAACACATTCCCCTAATGGCTTCAAATACAGAAATGTTCCTAAAGAGGAGATTATACAAATAGATAAAATTATACTGTGACAATGATTAAATATATATATGAATATATATATATATATATAGTGTGTGTGTGTGTGTGTGTGTATGTGTCCATTTACAGTGAAAGAGAAGAGTATGTAGACTTTAAGAAGAATGAGGAGTGTCACCCAGCGTGCCAGGTGCTCAGAACCATCCGGCGGCGGCGGCGGAACCAGGTACCCGACACAGCCCGAGCTTAAGACCTTCAGGGACTCAGGCCTGGAGTGGGAGTTGGGCACAGAATAGCGGGTGCACTCTGCACTCACGGGGCAGACCCCGAGCTCCCTGCAGGCAGCTGCCATATTGCCTGCAGCTTCCCGCCCAGCTGGTGGCAGGGAAGCCTGAGTGTCACCCAGCGTGCCAGGTGCTCAGAACCATCCGGCGGCGGCGGCGGCGGAACCAGGTACCCAACACAGCCCGAGCTTAAGACCTTCGGGGACTCAGGCCTGGAGTGGGAGTTGGGCACAGAATAGCGGGTGCACTCTGCACTCACGGGGCAGACCCCGAGCTCCCTGCAGGCAGCTGCCATATTGCCTGCAGCTTCCCGCCCAGCTGGTGGTGGGGAAGCCGGAGTCAGCCAGTGTACCAGGTGCCCAGACCCAGCCAGAGGCCGAACCAGCCTCCCATCCAGCCAGTGGCAGGGAAGCTAGAAACCGGACCCAGCCAGCTTCCCAGCAGCTTGGGACCAGCAGGCGGAACCAGATAACTGAGATATCCCAACTTTAAGACCCCTGGGGAAACAGGATATCAGACAGCAAACCCTGAGCAGGAGCAGTGCAGAGCAGCCACCCAACAGGCGGAACCAAATACCTGGGATATCCTGAGTTTAAGACCTCGGGGGACTCAGGCCACCTGTCAGCCATCTGTGAGCAAGAACCCCGCAGGACAGTGATTCAGGTATACCAGTCGCTGGGAAATAGCCTTACAACCCCACAGGAGGGTCAAGCACCAGCTAGTATCTACAGGACCAACTAACACCAGAGTTAACCAGATGGCAAAAGGCAAACGTAAGATCGCTACTAACAAAAATCAAGGTAATATGGCAGCATCTGAACCCAGTTCCCCAACAGCAATAAATATTGGATACCCCGAAACACCAGAAAAACAAGACTCAGATCTAAAATCACTGGTCAGGATGCTGATAGAGGAACACTTAGATAAATCTCTTAAAGTAATACATGAGAAAATAGATCAAAAGCTAGAAGCCATTGCAAGACAAACACAATTAAATCCCAGATATCTCAACACACCAGAAAAACAAGACTCAGATCTAAAATCACTGGTAAAGATGCAGATTGAGGATCACTTAGATAAATTTCTTAAAGTAATAGAGGAGAAAATAGATCAAAAACCAGAAGCCCATACAAGGCAGACACAAAAATCACTTAAAGAAATCCAGGAGAATATAGAGCAAAAAATGTATCACAATAAGGGGGAGAAACAAAAATCACCTAAAGAAATACAAGAGAACATGGGTCAATGAGTAGAAGTCATAAAGGAGGAAACGCAAAAATCCCTTAAAGAATTACAGGAAAACACAAACAAGCAACTGAAAGATCTGAGCAAAACCATACAAAATCTAAAAACAGAAGTAGAAACAACTAAGCAATCGCAAAGGGAGACAATGTTGGAGATAGAAAACCTTGGGAAGAAATCAGGAGTCATAGATGCAAATATCAACAATACAATACAAGAGATAGAAGACAGAATCTCAGATGCTGAAGATACCATAGGAACCATGGATTCAACAATTAAAGAAAATGCAAAATGCAAAAAGCTGGTAACCCAAAACATTCAGGAAATCCAGGACACAATGAGAAGACCAAACCTAAGGATTATAGGGATAGATGAGAATGAAGATCTACAACTTAAAGGGCCAGCAAATATCTTCTACAAAATTATGGAAGAAAATTTCCCCAACCTAAAGAGAGAGATGCCCATGAATATACAAGAAGCCTATAGAACACCAAATAGACTGGACCAGAACAGAAATACTTCCCGTCACATAATAATCAAAACCCCAAATGTACTAAACAAAGAAAGAATATTAAAGGCAGTAAGAGAAAAAGGACAAGTAACATATAAAGGAAGACCTATCAGAATTACACCAGACTTCTCACCTGAGACCATGAAAGCTAGAAGATCCTGGGCAGACCTCATGCAGACCCTAAGAGAACACAAACTTCAGCCAAGACTACTATACCCAGCAAAACTCTCAATTGCCATAGATGGGGAAACCAAGATATTCCACGACAAAACCAAATTTGCAAGATACTTATCTACAAACCCAGCCCTACAAAGGATAATAGGGGAAAAATACCAACACAAGGGGGGAAACAACACCCCAGAAGAAACAAGATAGAAACCCCATCTCATCCAACCCAAAAGAAGAGTACCACTCAAATACAAATAATAATAATAATTCCCAAAATGTCAGGAACTAATAATTACTATTCCTTAATATCTCTTAATATCAATGGACTCAATTCCCCAATCAAAAGACACAGACTAACAGACTGGATACGGAAACAGGACCCTACATTTTGCTGCATACAGGAAACACATCTCAGTGTCAAAGACAAACACCACCTTAGAGTAAAAGGCTGGAAGACAGTTCTACAAGCAAATGGTCCCAGGAAACAAGCTGGAGTAGCCATTCTAATATCAGATAAAAACGACTTTCAACCTAAAGTCATCAAAAGAGACACAGAAGGTCACTTCCTGCTTGTCAAAGGGAAAATCCACCAAGAAGAATTCTCAATACTGAACATCTATGCGCCAAATGCAAGGGCACCCTCATTCGTAAAAGAAACTTTACTAAAGCTTAAAGCACACATCACAACTAACACAATGATTGTAGGTGACTTCAACACTCCACTCTCCTCAATGGACCGATCAGGAAAGCAGAAACTAAACAGGGACACAGTGAAACTAATTGAAGCTTTGGACCAATTGGATTTAACAGATATATATAGAACATTCCATCCTAAAACAAAAGAGTATACCTTTTTCTCAGCACCGCACGGTACCTTCTCAAAAATTGATCATATAATTGGTCACAAGACAGACCTCAACAAATACAAGAAGACCGAACTAATCCCATGTCTCCTATCAGATCACTATGGAGTAAAAGTGGTCTTCAATAGCAAGAACAACAACAGAAAGCCCACATACACATGGAAACTGAACAATACTCTACTCAATGACACCCTGGTCAAGGAAGAAATAAAGAAAGAAATCAAAGACTTTTTAGACTTCAATGAAAATGAAGGTACGACCTACCCAAATCTCTGGGATACAATGAAAGCAGTGCTAAGAGGAAAACTCATAGCCCTGAGTGCCTCCAAAAAGAAACTGGAAAGAGCATACACTAGCAACTTAACAGCACACCTGAAGGCGCTGGAACAAAAAGAAGCTAACTCACCCAGGAGGAGTAGAAGAGAGGAAATCATCAAACTAAGGGCTGAAATCAATCAAGCAGAAACAAAGAGAACCATACAAAGAATCAACAAAACCAAGAGCTGGTTCTTCGAGAAAATCAACAAGATAGATAAACCCTTAGCTAGACTAACCAAAGGGCACAGGGATAGTATCCAAATTAACAAAATTAAAAATGAAAAGGGGGATATAACAACAGAAACAAAGGAAATTCAAAAGATCATCAGATCCTACTACAAAGGCCTATACTCAAAACAACTGGAGAATCTGGAGGAAATGGACAATTTCCTAGACAGATACCAAATACCAAAATTAAATCAGCATCAAGTAGACCAGCTAAACAGTCCCATAACCCTTAAAGAAATAGAAGGGGTTATAGAAAGCCTCCCAACCAAAAAAAGTACGGGAAAAGATGGTTTTAGTGCAGAATTCTACCAGACCTTCAAAGAAGACTTAACACCAATACTCTTCAAACTATTCCACAAAATAGAGACAGAAGGGACACTGCCCAACTCGTTCTTCGAAACCACAATTACGCTGATACCTAAACCACAAAAAGATCCAACAAAGAAAGAGAACTACAGGCCAATTTCTCTTATGAATATAGATGCAAAAATACTAAATAAAATTCTTGCCAACCGAATCCAAGAGCATATCAAAACGATCATTCACCATGATCAAGTAGGCTTCATACCAGGAATGCAGGGATGGTTCAATATACGGAAATCCATCAATGTAATCCACTACATAAACAAACTAAAAGAAAAAAACCACATGGTCATCTCATTAGATGCTGAAAAAGCATTCGACAAAATTCAGCATCCTTTCATGCTAAAAGTCTTGGAAAGAGCAGGAATTCAAGGCCCATACCTAAACATAGTAAAAGCAATCTACAGCAAACCAGTAGCCAACATCAAAATAAATGGAGAGAAACTTGAAGCAATTCCACTAAAATCAGGGACTAGACAAGGCTGTCCTCTCTCTCCATATCTTTTCAATATAGTACTTGAAGCTCTAGCGAGAGCAATCAGACAACATAAGGAAGTCAAAGGGATACAAATTGGAAAGGAAGAAGTCAAAGTATCATTATTTGCAGATGATATGATAGTCTACTTAAGCGATCCAAAAAACTCCACCAGAGAACTTCTACAGCTGATAAACAACTTCAGCAACGTGGCTGGTTATAAAATTAACTCAAGCAAATCAGTAGCCTTCTTGTACTCAAAGGACAAGCAGGCTGAGAAAGAAGTTAGGGAAATAACACCCTTCACAATAGCCACAAACAACATAAAGTACCTTGGCGTAACTCTAACCAAACAAGTGAAAGATCTGTATGACAGGAACTTCAAGTCCCTGAAGATAGAAATCGAAGAAGACCTCAGGAGATGGAAAAATATTTCCTGCTCCTGGATTGGCAGGATCAATATAGTAAAAATGGCCATCTTGCCAAAAGCAATCTACAGATTCAATGCAATTCCCATCAAAATCCCAAATCAATTCTTCATAGATCTAGAAAGAGCAATTCTCAAATTCATCTGGAGCAACAAAAAACCCAGGATAGCTAAAACTATTCTCAACAATAAAAGGACTTCTGGGGGAATCAATATCCCTGACCTCAAGGAGTACTACAGAGCAATTGTGTTAAAAACTGCATGGTATTGGTACAGCAACAGGCAGGTAGATCAATGGAATAGGATTGAAGACCCAGAAATGAACCCACAAACTTATGGTCACTTGATCTTTGATAAAGGAGCCACAACCATCCGGTGGAAAAAAGATAGCCTTTTCAACAAATGGTGCTGGTTCAACTGGAGGTCAACATGCAGAAGAATGCGAATTGACCCACTCTTATCTCCTTGTACTAAGATCAACTCCAAGTGGATCAAGGACCTCCACATAAAACCAGACACACTGAAACTATTAGAAAAGAAACTTGGGAAGACCCTGGAGGACATGGGCACAGGGGTAAAGTTCCTGAACAGAACACCAATAGCTTATGCTCTAAGATCAAGAATTGACAAATGGGACCTCATAAAATTACAAAGTTTCTGTAAGGCAAAGGACACTGTCAGAAGGACAAAACGGCAACCAACAACGTGGGAAATGATCTTTACCAACCCCACATCCGACAGAGGGCTAATATCCAATATATACAAAGAACTCAAGAAGTTAGACCCCAAAGAACCAAATAACCCTATCAAAAAATGGGGTACAGAGCTAAACAAAGAATTTTCACCAGAAGAAATTCGGATGGCCGAGAAACACCTTAAGAGATGTTCAACATCATTAGTCATCAGGGAAATGCAAATCAAAACAACCCTGAGATTCCACCTCACTCCAGTCAGAATGGCTAAGATTAAAAACTTGAGAGACAACAAGTGCTGGCGAGGATGTGGAGAAAGAGGAACACTCCTCCACTGTTGGTGGGATTGCAAAATGGTAAAACCACTCTGGAAATCATTGTGGCGGTTCCTCAGAAAATTGGGCATGCCACTCCCAGAGGACCCTGGCATACCACTCCTGGGCATATACCCAGAGGATTCCTCTGCATACAACAAAGACATATGCTCCTCTATGTTTATAGCAGCCTTGTTTATAATAGCCAGAAATTGGAAGGAGCCCAGATATCCCTCAAAGGAGGAATGGATATAGAAAATGTGGTATATTTATACAATGGAGTACTACTCAGCAATTAAAAATAATGAATTCATGCAATTTGTAGGTAAATGGTTAGATCTGGAAACTATCATCCTAAGTGAGCTAACCCAATCACAAAAGAATACACACGAAATGCAATCACTGATAAGTGGATATTAATGAGCCCAGAAGCCCTAAATACTCAAGGCACAATTAGCAAGTCAAATGACTCTCAAGAAGAAAAAAAGGAGAGGACCCTGGGCCTGTAAAGATTGGATCCAGTATTGTAGACCCAGAACAGAGAAATCGTGGGGGGGGGGAAGAGTGGGGAATAGCATGGGGGGGGAGAGGAATTATGGGACATATGGTGGGGGGTAACTGGGAAAGGGGAAAGCCTTTGGAATGTAAACAAAGAATATAGAAAATAAAAAAAAATTAAAAAAAAAGACAAAAAAAAAAAAAGAAGAATGAGGTAAAACTATGCACATGAAAGTCAAAAATCACTGGAGTACTTTTGTTAAATAAAGACCAACTAAAGCACACAGTTATTAAATGTTATTAGCAGTGACTGAAAATCTCAGCCTTTGTGTCAATATAAGTCAGCTGTCCTAAGGGCAAATTCATGGGGACATCACTTTTGGAAGTTAAGTTGGGAAGAAATTTTTTAACTTTTAGCTTTTATATGCATATGCATACGTGCATGACTATATCGGGTATCATATAAATGTACTTTGTTTTAAAATAAAACTTTTTCTGGCCATGGTGTCTGATGCGTTTAATCTCAGCACCTGGGAAGGAAGGGCAGGCATATGAATTCCAGGTCGGCCAGGTCTGCATAAGTAAAGGAAATTGTCTGCATGAATGATCATTAAAATGATACACTTAAGTCAGAATGAAAACTAAGGGCCCCTGAGATGGCTATGAAGATGCATGTGCTTGCTTGCTACCAAGCCTGACTCCCTGAGTTCCATTCCCAGGACACACTTAGTTGTCAGAGAGAACTGACTCTGCACATTGTCTTCTGACTTCCATACATGTTCAGTACCATATGTACACACAAACACACACACACACACACACACACACACACACACAACTTAACGTAAAAAATTACAAAGAAAAAGATTTAAAAATGTATGAATGAAGGATTTTATAATACTAAATAATATTTTACAGAAACAAATGTTTTGACAACTGAAGCAAAACAGATGAAATTCAGAAAAAATATAAATTGACAAATATTGTTCATAAGTACTCAGAAGTGTAAACAGGCTAAATTATGCAAAATAAATAAAAAATATTCTCAGAAATTATCCCGTTCCAAGTAATGCCTTATTCAGACAGTTTAAGACCATATTTATTCTGTTTGTTTTGTTTTCATGGTGCTAGGAACTGAACCCAGGGCTTCACAAGTGATCTGCAAGCACCTTATCTAATTATAGTCCCAAATCTATCTTCTTATGCTTAAAGAAGAAATAACTCAAGGAATTCTCAAGTAATTAGTAGGTCTACAGAAGATTAAAAGTCTTCTATGCTTGCTTTAAAAGCTCCTATAAACATTTTGAGAGAACCTAGACATTTATTCATTCAGTCACTCAAATAAGGGTTCTCTGTTGGCTGGGGACATAGCTCAGTGGTAGAGTGCTTGCCTTGTACACACAGGTCCTGGGTTCAATGTCTAGGGATTTTTTGCTTATTTTGTTTTTTTTGTTTGTTTTTGTTGTTGCTGTTTGTTTTAATTTTCTTGAATCAATGTGTCTTCACATGAACTAGACCACAATTATAATCTGGTAGAAGTAGTTATTTTAAAATGCTCTAATGAGGTAAATAGTGGCAGCCTGAACTACTCTAACAAGAGAGGTTAATAAATTAATTTGTAACATGTAAGAACATAAACATAAGACTCCTCTGTTCTTAGGAGCATCAAGGTGTTGAAAACAAGAAGGCTCCTGGCCATGAACTCCAAGCCAGGTTTTTACTTGTTCCATTGTTGTTGTTGTTGTTGTTGTTGATAGATCCCACTTTATATTTAGCTTTAGAAAGTAATTTTAATAGTTGTTTAAAGCAGGCTCACTTCTTTGCTACCTGACAAGGCTAACAAGTTAACTTGAGAACACATTTCTTGAGTGTCTGAATCCTTCCCATATTCTTAGCGCTTATAAGCATCCTGTCTGCAATACTTGAGTGAAGAATTTCCACGAGTCTTTTGGTTCTCTACCTTACCAGCCCCTTAGTGTGATTGACTTTGTTGTAGACTTGTGGTTCCAAGATGGCACTCTAAAGACTGCCGATAATTCCCTTTGCTCGGACTATTACATTAACAACAGTCCTAGATGAGACTTTAATGGGAGAGGTTCATATGGCCTTTCTCCATAACAAGTCAGATAATTTCAGTTTACTGTGTCACCCCAACTGAACAACTTCCAGCCTTTGTTTGATCTGCTCAAATGCCTTCCTTTTGCTGAAAACATACTTTTCCACTATCCACCAAATTTCCTCACCATATGAAAGTGGGGAAATATTTCTAGGCATTCATGATTATCAAATCACAGTCCTAATTGCACTATTTTATTTGTTTCCTGATGCTCTCTCATTTAGAAAGCTATAAACCTTAAAAATCCAGAAATCATAGGTGCTTGTTGTTATCTCCTTGGGACAGTGTTTGATTCTGTCTCACTCACTGAGTGCATATAGTACAAACAAGTGAGGGGGGCTTAATGATACATTAATTATTTTGATCAGTCAATAACTATCAATTATGTTATGCATAAAGTTATCGTTCCCACCCATGAGATTCACACATCTCCCCCTGTCAACCTTCTATCACAACATCCCACCATAATATAGAAGACAAGCTCCTAAATTTTACCTCTAAGAATTGCATCAACATTAGCTCCCCACATTTAAATACTCGTGAACTGGAGAAAGGGTCTCACCATGGAATCCACCAGAGCCGGTCCTCCTCACTGAAGAGACTCATCTAGATATTGGGATTTGGTACCTTCTCCAATTATCATTAAAATCCTAAGGTCCTAAGACTCATTTCAGAAATTAAATTTGCATTAAGTATGTGTGTTACTCCACTGTCTGCAGAGAAATTAGTTATCTTGGTACTTGCCCCCATCACCACCAAAAGAATATTTTCACAAGTACAAACATCTGCTTGCTTATATGAAATAGCATGTAAGTCTCCACAGTGGTTTTCCAGTCTTCAATCTCCAGATGGATGCGTGCAGTTTGATATGTCCACCCCCCCCAAAAAAAAAAACCTGTTGTGAATACATATTTTCATTAAAGTTTCTCACGTTCTTAGGGTTAGAACATTTGCCTTCCCCAAAAGCAGGGAAATGCTTTGAGGAGAGCATTGGGATGCACTAAGATTTAAATTGATAGGCACTTTTCTTTTACACCATTGTTTTATGTGATGGTATACTGTAAAAATATAGGCAAGGTTCTAATCTGATTCCTTCTATGTCATAGAGCCCATCTTTGCCATGGCTCCTCTTCGCTACATCAGCCCTGTTTCTCTCCAGATATAGCAATTTGACTTCCTCTAGGAGTTCTATCCTGCTTCCCACCAGTTTATACCTTGGAGGTCTGGTCCTTTGGCAAAAGCAGAGTTAAGACTGGAGAATCCAAAATTGCAACAAGGAAAAGGCCAATGAAAGAGTTGGAAAAGCAATCTCAACGTCAGGAAAGACAGAAAAAGGAACAAAAGTAGCACACAGGGAACCATGCTCACAGCAAGGAGGAGCCAATGCAGAGCCTAGAAGGTGGAGTGCTGATAAACATCCTAGTCTTCTCCAGGGATCATAAACTAGTAGGAACAGAGAACCTCAAAGCCTGGGAGAATTAGGTACCAAACTTTCAAGTTAGCCTAGGACATGAGCAAATATCCAATCCAATTAAGGCCTTAATTCCTTATGAGCTTATCCTGCTCATGTTAGTGGAAGTTTGGGGATCTTAGAAGGGAAGGGAGTGTACTGTGAAAAGGTAGAATATATTTTCCTTTTCCTTTTAATGGACTGCAATCTAATAAGGGTTGAATTAAGCAAAGAAAATCAAAACATACATTTTTAGTGTTCACATGATGAGGGAGAATTAAAAAAGAAAGACTCACAAAGCCAGGAATTATGTGTTTTTAAGCTTGGATTTTTTTTTTGAGACACAGCCAGCCATTACTGGTACTAAATTAGGTGTCTTAACAAAACCTACTGGATCCAAATTCTTGTTGTCTTCTCTGTTTAATATTATTTTTCCTCAGCATATACTACACTTTTAGAATGTGGCTTTTCTGATATCCTTATAGGCAAGGTAGAGCATGACCTCTCTAGATTTTATTTCTTGCTTTGGGATAGAATTCTAGTTTCCATGATTTTCTTTAAAGAAAAATTCTATCTCTCACAGCATGTTTCTGGGAGATATGTGGAGGAAGAAGAAAGAGAAAAGGAAGAAGTCTGAAGAAACATTTTGCTTCCTGAAGCCTTTCTCACTTCATTTGTTGTAGTTCCATGCCAAGGAGCTGCACTTTGGTGAATCGTGCCTAAGCACCAACAGAGACATTGCTGAGTGATTGATCTAAAAGGTCCATAGAGTAAGAGCTAGTAGCATCTCCACCCCATCCCAACACAAATTCCCATAAACTTGTTTTTTTTTTCTTCTGTATTCATGGATGTAAGCAACTTTATCATGCATAGTCAATTAGTACCACTGAACTGAAATAAACCCTTTTGGAAATTTAGAAAACAAAACTCTGGGGACATTACTGGCATTAGCTGCCATCTTTGCAGATTCAAAGCAACCTGTGTTTCCAAAGTTTAGCACCAGATGGTTCTCCAATCTCCCTTGTATGGTAAATCAACACTAACTTTGGTTGAGCCCATTTGTCATAGAATCAGATAGTAATCTGAGTACCTGATACAGTATCTGTATCTCTAATACAGATAAAATTGAGGCTCAAAAGCAATAGATATCCAGCCCCGGTGTTCAGTTTAGCACACACACACACACACCAGCAGGGAAATCTTTCACATAACCTCTCAATCAAATAAGAAAATCTATATTCAGAGTCCAGAGCAAGAATTCAGTTCTCAGTCTGTTCTCCCTGTCCTTAGTGCTGCATGGCAATGGGTGAGGGCTATGGTAATCAGTTTTCACACACATGAACATTTAAAGGAAATTTTGGAAATATTTAAAGACAAATTTCAGAGTCAGGCACGGTAGTACACACCTGTAATCCCAGCAGAGGAGCCTGAGACAGGAAGATTGTGAATTCAAGACTAGCCTGAACTACTTAAATAGTTCAAGGCTAGCTAGTCTGTGTTACATAACAAGACTCTGTCTTAAAGACTGCACAAAATAAATAAACAAATGTTAAACATAAAGAAAAGTTCCTGGTATTGTGTGTGGTAATAATTATCACCAATCTCTGGGTGGAAAACACTTTCTGCATGAGTCTCCAAGTTTTCTGACTGTGTAGAGTGGTTAGTGAGTCCAGACAAACTATTTCCTAAAAAATACAGATTTTTCTCATTGACTGTCATTTTGAAGCACTAATAAGGCAAACATGTACTTACTGTTCACTGCATACCAGGAATATTGGAAATGATGTGGTGAGTAGTATAAAGAAGTTATCTATACAAAACTTCACTTATAACTTAGTTGTGCTTTTAAACCTTTAGTGAACCTGTGGAAGCTGAGACAGGTGATGAATGTTTAGCTGGATAATTACTCCTAATGGATATGCATGTAAACATTCTGTTGTAAACTTCTATTTCAATTTATGATTTGATTTTTTGTGTGAATTTATGATGAGCTTTGTATTTTTTTCTTTTTTAATTTGATATATTCTTTATTTACATTTCAAATGATTTCCCCTTTCCTGGTTCCCCCCTCCTCGAAAGTCCCATAAGCCCTCTCCCTTCCCCCATCCCCCAATCAACCCCCTCCTGCTTCCCTGTCATGGTATTCCCTGACACTGCTGGCCCAGGGTCTCTCCTTTTTTCTTCCTGGGCATTATTTGATATGTGAATTGTGTCTTGGGTATTCCAAGCTTCTGGGCCAATATCCACTTATCAGTGACTGCATTCCATGTGTGTTCTTTTGTGATTGGGTTACCTCACTAAGGATGATATTTTCCAGTTCCACCTATTTGCCTAAGAATTTCATGAATTCATTGTTTTTAATAGCTGAGTAGTGTTCCGTTGTATAAATATACCACATTTTCCATATCCATTCCTCCATTGAGGGACATCAGGGTTCTGTCCAGCTTCAGGCTATTATAAATAGGACTGCTATGGACATAGTGGAGCATGTGTCCTTATTACATGCTAGGGAATCCTCTAGGTATATGCCTATGAGTGGCATAACAGATTCCTCCATTATTATCATGCCCAGTTTTCTAAGGAACCACCAGACTGAATTCCAGAGTCTTTGTACCAGCTTGCAACCCCATAAGCAGTGGAGGAGTGTTCCTCTTTATCCACATCCTTGCCAGCACCTGCTGTCTCCTGAGTTTTTGATCTTAGCCATTCTGACTGGTGTGAGGTGAAAATTCAGGGTTGTTTTGATTTGCATTCCCCTGATGACTAAGGATGTTGAACATTTCTTTAGGTGCTTCTCAGCCATTCGATATTCCTCAAGTGAAAATTCTTTGTTTAGCTCTGTACCCCATTTTTAATAGGGTTATTTGACTCTCTGGTGTCTAATTTCTTGAGTTCATTGTATATATTGGATATTAGCCTTCTGTTAGATGTAGGGTTGGTAAAGATCTTTTCCCAATTTGTTGTTTGCTATTTTGTCCATTTAGTAGTGTCCTTTGCCTTACAAAAACGCTGAATTTTTGTCAATTCTTGATCTTAAAGCATAAGCTATTGGTGTTCTGTTCAAGAAATTTTCCTCTGTGTCCATGTGCTCAAGGCTCTTCCCCAGTTTCTTTTCTATTAGTTTCAGTGTGTCTGGTTTTATGCGGAAGTCCTTGATCCACTTGGACTTGATCTTAGTACAAGGAGATAAGAGTGGATCAATTTGCATTCTTCTGCATGTTAGCCACCATTTGATGAAAGGGCTATCTTTTTTCTGCTGGATGGTTTTAGCTCCTTTGCCAAAGATCAAGTAACCATAAGTGTGTGGGTTCATTTCTGGGTCTTCAATTCTATTCCATTGATCTACCTGCCTGTCACTGTACAAATACCATGCAGTTTTTAACACTATTGCTCTGTAGTACTGCTTGAGGTCCAGGACACTGATTCGCCCAGAAGCTCTTTTACTGTTGAGAATAGTTTTAGCTATCCTGGGTTTTTTGTTATTCCAGATGAATTTGAGAATTGATCCTTCTAACTCTATGAAGAAATGAGTGGAATTTTGATGGGGATTTGCATTGAATCTGTATATTGCTTTTGGCAAGATGGCCATTTTTACTATATTAATCATGCCAATCCACGAACATGGGAGCTCTTTCTATCTTCTGATATATTCTTTGATTTTGTTTCTTCAGAGACTTGAAGTTCTTTTCATACAGATCTTTCCCTTGTTTGGATAGAGTCACACCAAGATAGTTTATGTTGTTTGTGACTATTGTGAAGGGTGTCATTTCCCTGATTTCTTTCTCAGCCTGATTATCCTTTGAGTATAGGAAGGCTACTGATTTGGTTGAGTTAATTTTATATCTGGCCACTTTGCTGAAGTTGTTTATCCGCTGTAGGAGTTCTCTGGTGGAGGGATTTTTTTTAATCGCTTAAGTATACTATCCTGTCATCTGCAAATAGTGATAATTTACTTCTTCCTTTCCAATTTGTATCCCTTTGATCTCCTTTTGTTGTCTAATTGCTCTACCTAGAACTTCAAGTACTATATTGAATAAATATGGAGAGAGAGGGCAGCCTTGTCTAGTCATTGATTTTGGTGGGATTGCTTCAAGATTCTCTCCATTTAGTTTGATGTTGGCTACTGGTTTGCTCTATGTTGCTTTTACTATGTTTAGGTATGGGCCTTGAATTCCTGTTGTTTCCAAGACTTTTAGCATGAAAGGATGCTGAATTTTGTCAAATTATTTTTTAGCATCTAATGAAATGACCATGTGGTTTTTTTTCTTTGAGTTTGTTTATGTGGATTACATTGAAGGATTTCTGTATATTGAACCATCCTTGCATCCCTGGAATGAAGCCTAATTGATCATGGTGAATGATCGTTTTGATGTGTTCTTGGATTTGGTTGGCAAGAATTTTATTGAGTATTTTTGCAGTGATATTCATAAGGGAAATTGGTCTGAAGTTCTCTTTCTTTGTTGGATCTTTGTGTGGTTTGGTATCAGCGAAATTGTGGCTTCATAGAACGAGTTGGGTACTGCTCCTTCTGTTTCTATTTTGTGGAAAAGTTTGAAGAGTGTTGGTGTTAGGTCTTCTTTTCAGGTCTGATAGAATTCTGCACTGAAACCATCTGATCCGGTACTTTTTTTTTTTTTTTTTTTTTTGGTTAGGAGACTGTCAAAGGCCACTTCTATTTCTTTGGGGGTTATGGGACCATTTAGATGGTCTATCTGATCCTGATTTAACGTTGGTAGTTGGTATCTGTGGAGGAAATTGTCCATTTCTTCCAGATTTTCCAGTTGTGTTGAGTATAGGCCTTTGTAGTAGGACCTGATGATTTTTTGAAATTCCTCAGTTTCTGTTGTTATTTCTCCCTTTTCATTTCTGATTTTGTTAATTTGAAAACTGTCTCTGTGCCCTCTTGTTAGTTGGGCTTAAGGTGTCTCTATCTTGTTGATTTTCTCAAAGAATCAGCTCCTGGTTTTGTTGATTCTTTGTATAGTTCATTTTGTTTCTACTTAGTTGATTTCAGCCCTGAGTTTGATGACTTCCTGCCTTCTACTCCTCTTGGGTTTATTAGCTTCTTTCTGTCCTAAAGCTTTCAGGTGTGCTGTTAAGCTGCTAGTGTATGCTCTCTCCAGCTTATTAATGGAGGCACTCAAAGCTATTAGTTTTCGTCTTAGCACTGTTTTCATTGTGTCCCATAAATTTGGTTATGTTGTGCCTTCATTTTCATTAAATTCTAAAATTCTTATGTGGTATTTCTGTTGTTTTGTTGCTATTGAAGACCGCTCTTACTCCATAGTGATCTGATAGGAGGCATGGAATTAGTTCAATCTTCTTATATCTGTTGAGGTCTGTTTTGTGGCCAATTATGTGGTCAATTTTGGAGAAGGTACCATAAGGTGCTGAGAAGTTATATTCTTTTGATTTAGGATGAAATGTCCTGTAGATATCTATTAAATCCATTTGGTCCAAAACTTCTGTTAGTTTCACTGTGTCTCTGTTTAGACACAGTGTTTAAGCTTTTGTGTTTCCCTGATCTATCCATTGAGGAGAGTGGAGTGTTGAAGTCACCCACAATTATTGTGTGGGGTGGGATGTGTGCTTTAAGCTTTAGTAAAATTTCCTTTACGAATGAGGGTGCCCTTGTATTTGGGGCTTAGATATTCAAAATTGAGAGTTCTTCCTGGTAGATCTTTCCTTTGATGAGTATTAAGTGTCCTTCTGTGTCTTTTTGATGACTTTTGGTTGAAAGTCTATTATAGGAAACGCGACTTCTTTTTGTTTGCTTGGTTGGGTTTTTTGTTTGTTTGTTTGTTTGTTTGTTTGTTTCGAGACAGGGTTTCTCTGTGTAGCCCTGGCTGTCCTGGAACTCACTCTGTAGACCAGGCTGGTCTCCAACTCAGAAATCCTGCCTGCCACTGCCTCCCAAGTGCTGGGATTAAAGGCGTGCGAGGGCTGATGGAACTTGCAGGGAGGGGGGAGCCTGGAAAGGGGAAAATCATATGAAATGTAAATTAATATATCGAATAAAAAATAAAAAAAAGAAAGTCTATTTTATCGGATATTTGATTGACTACTCCAGCTTGTTTCCTGGGACCATTTGCTTGGAAAACTGTTTTCCAGCCTTTTACTCTGAGGTAGTGTTTGTCTTTGACACTGAGATGTGTTTCCTGTATGCAGCAAAATGTTGGGTCTTGTTTATGAATCCAGTCTGTTAGTCTATGTCTTTTTATTGGGAAATTGAGTCCATTGATATTAAGAGATATTAAGGAATAGTGATTGTTGCTTCCTGCTATTTTTGTTTTGTTTTGTTTTGGTTTTTGTTTTTTCGAGACAGGGTTTCTCTGTGTAGCTCCAGCTGTCCTGGAACTCACTCTGTAGACCAGGCTGACCTTGAACTCGGAAATCCACCTGCCTCTGCCTCCCAAGGGCTGGGATTACAGGCGTGTGCCACCACCGCCCCGGCTTCCTGTTTTTTTTTTTTTATGTAATTCTTATGTTTATGTAGTTATCTTCTTTTGGGTTTGTTGAAAGAAGATTAATTTCATGCTTTTTCTAGTGTATAGCTTCCCTCCATTTGTTGGTGTTTTCCCTTCATTATCTTTTGAAGGGCTAGATTTGTGGAAAGATACTGTGTAAATTTGTGTTTGTCATGGAATACCTTTGTTTCTCCATCTATGGTAATTGAAAGAATTGCTGGATATAGCAGTTTGAGTTGGCATTTGTGTTCCCTTAGCGTATGTATGACATCTGCCCAGGCTCTTCTGGCTTTCATAGTCTCTGGTGAGAAGTCCGGTGTAATTCTGATAGATCTACCTTTATATGTTACTTGACTCTTTTCCATTATTGCTTTTAATATTCTTTCTTTGTTTAGTATATTTGGTGTGTTAATTATTATATGATGGGAGGAATTTCCTTTCTGGTCAAATCTATTTGGACTTCTACAGGTTTGTATGCCCATGGGAATCTCTTTCTTTAGGTTAGGGAGGTTTTCTTCTATAATTTTGTTGAAGACATTTACTGGCTCTTTAAGTTGGAAATATTCACTCTCTTCTATACCTATAATCCTTAGGTTTGGTCTTTTCATTTGTCCTGGATTTCCTGGTTGTTTTGGGTCAGGAGCTTTTTGCATTTTTATTTTTCTTTGCCTTCTATGGTATCTTCTGCATCTGAGATTCTCTCTTCTATCTCTTGTATTCTGTTGTTGATGCTTTGATCCATGGCTCCTTACTTCTTTCTTAGGTTTTCTATGTCCAGAGTTGTTTCCCTTTGTGATTTCTTTATTGTTTCTACCTCCATCTTTAGATCCTGGATGGTTTTGTTTAATTCCTTCACCTGTTTTGTTGTGTTTTCCCTTAGTTCTTCAAGGGCTTCTCCCTGTTTACTTGTGTTCTCCTATATTTCTTTAAGGGAGTTATTTATGTCCTTCTTGAAGCCCTCCATGAAGCTCTCCATCATCATCATGAACTGTAATTTTAAATCCACATCTTGCTTTTCTGGTGTGTTGTGGTATTCAGGACTTGCTGTTGTGGAAGAATTGGGTTTGGATGGTGCCATAGGGCCTTGATTTCTGTTAGTAAAGTTTCTATGTTTGCCTTTTGCCATCTGCTCATCTCTGGTGTTAGTTGTTCCTGCTGTCACTGACTGGTGCTTGTCCCTCCTGTATGCCTGCAAGTCTATCTCAGCACCCCTGGGTGACCGGCTTTCCCCTGGCACAGAGTGTTGTGGGGCTGCCCAGCTCCTGGGTGCAGGTGGGGCCCTGGTGGTCTAAGTCCCACATGATCTTACACTTGGGTGTTTTCTGCGTTTCTGGCTGCAACAGCCCCCTCAGTTGCAGGAGTGAAGATGGTGACCTCACCTCTAACCACGGGACTCCCTGCAGAGCAGATGTCCCCTAGCAGACTAGGTGCACAGAAGGCTGTGGCAGCACTGCCCAGCTCCTGGGTGCAGGTGGGGCCCTGGCAGGCCATGTCCCAAGCAATCTTACACTTGGGTGTTCCCTGTGTACTTGGCCGTACCTGTCTGCTCAGTCACAGGAGCATGTGATGAACTTTGTAACATGTGATCATGTATTCTGAAAGTTGCATAAGTACTGGAGACAAAGGAGAAAGGGTCTCTTCCTCTCTCTCTCTCCCTCTCCCTCTTCCTCTCCCTCCCTCTCTCTCTCTCTCTCTCTCTCTCTCTCTCTCCCTCTCCTTCTCTTCCCTCTATCTCTCTTGGCTGGCTCTCTTGCTCTTTTTTTACCTTTCCCCACCTAGAAGAATTTTTCCTTCCCCTCACCCCCTGCTTAGGATCTTCCTGCTTTTCCCTCTTAGATAGCTTTCATAGGAAACTTTCTACAACTTAGTAATAACCTCTACAACCACTTGTCTAAGGATCCCATTTTCTTCCTGTGACTTCTGACTAGTAGGCTGAAAGTTAGAGTCTAGCAGTTCCTGCTGAGATAGAACAAATTCCACATTTGTTTAATCCTTCTCTTAGGCTACAGGTGTTAATCACCTAAGCCAGCAGTCTTTCACCATCAGAAAGAGCAAGAAATTTTTTAGGACTTTTCAGAAGTTGTCATCAGCATTTCAGTATAATTAGAGAGCTAGAAAGGCCTGGGACCCTCAGACTTCAAAGCCATCACCAGAGTCCTCCTCCAGTGTTTCCACCACTACCTTCTCCTGGAGGCTCCTGGCTTAGGACAATGACACCACTGAAGAGTTTTAGCAAGATGAAAATGACAAACTCTGTGAATTGTAAAATGCTCACTCTGCTGTTTGTAAATGGAACCGATTATGGAGTAAGGATGCAAGTTCTTCCAAAAAGACCTTAAAATGCTTATGGAAAGACAGATAGGGGGTTTGAGCATAGTCAGACTTGATATTAAATCAATGGTGAAAGTGCAACACACACACACACACACACACACACACACACCAGAATGACTCATGAGCACTTCAAACTGAAATGTTCAATTCAATTGCTGAGCTAATTTTGCTATAGGGCAGCATCAGAGAGCAGAATACATCTGATCAGTTTCTGCTTTAAGATCCATGTGTTTGAAACAGCAACCAACAAATTGGGAAAAGATCTTCACCAACCCTACATCTGACAGAGGGCTAATGTCCAATATATACAAAGAACTCAAGAAGTTAGACTCCAGGAGCCAAATAACCCTATTAAAAAATGGGGTACAGAGCTAAACAACGAATTTTCACCTGAAGAACTTCGAACAGCTGAGAATCACCTTAAGAAATGTTCAGCATCATTAGTCATTAGGGAAATACAAATCAAAACAACCCTGAGATTTCACCTCATACCAGTCAGAATGGCTAAGATTAAAAACTCAGGAGACAGCAGGTGTTAGCAAGGATATGGAAAAAGAGGAACACTCCTCCACTGCTGGTGGGAATGCAAGTTGGTACAACCACTCTGTAAATCAATCTGGCAGTTCCTCAGAAAACTGAGCATGACACTTCCAGAAGACCCTGGTATACCACTCCTGGGCATATACCTAGAGGATTCCCTGGCATGCAATAAGGACACATGCCATGCTCCATTATGTTCATAGCAGCCTCATTTATAATAGCCAGAAGCTGGAAAGAACCCAGATGACCCTCAATAGAGGAATGGATACAGAAAATGTGGTATATTTACACAATGGAGTGCTACTCAGCAATTAAAAACAATGAATTCATGAAATTCTTAGGTAAGTGGTTGGATCTGGAAAATATCATCCTAAGTGAGGTAGCCCAATCACAAAAGAACACACATGGAATGCAGTCACTGATAAGTGTATATTATCTAGAAGCTCTGAATACCCAAGACACAATTCACATATCAAATCATTCCCAAGAAGAAGGAAGGAGAGGGCCTGGGTTCTGGAAAGGCTTGACACAGTATTGTAGGGGATTGCCAGGACAGAGGAGTGGGATGAGGTTGATTGGAGAACAGGCAGAGGGAAGAGGACTTATGGGACTTATGGGGAGGGGCTAACTGGGAAAGGAAAATCATTTGGAATGTAAACAAAGAATGTAGAAAAAAAAAGATCCATGTGTTTGGTGACACCATTTACCATAAAGGAAAACACTGGAGATACACTTTGTATAAAGGCAGGTTCTAGAACTCTGGTGGCTTAATCTGTTTAGTATGTAATACTTAATAAAGGCTGGTTCTGAGTTTCTAAACCAGTTTTTGAAAAACGTAATATTGAAGGATTTATGCTTCGTGTGTGTGTGTGTGTGTGTGTGTGTGTGTGTGTGATTCTAAAATTATATTAGATAAAGTTTGCAGAGTTCAGAATTATACAGACCCCAGTATGCATACTATGTCTGTTAACATATACTGTAATCATTACAACTCTTTCTTCTCATCTGTAAACTATATTAACTGGCATTACTCTCTCAAAAATTATTTTTAATTAAAGATAGTACTCGAAAAAGTAGGTCATAAAATTTTTAATTTTTCTTCAAGCATACCATTAAGAAAAATAGAAGGATAAAAGAAATAACTACTTAATCCAGCAAGTGCAGGGTAAAGGGGGAATAAAGAGAGATGTTTCTCTTTTTCACTCATTTTCTTTAAACAAGTAAAGGAAAAGTGAAGAGCAGTGGTTTGAAGAAGTACAAGAAAAGGTTTTAGTAATTATAGTAAAATTTAGTAATTTAGTAAATATAGAAAGGATTAGGATTGATCAGTGCTTAGCAAAGAAAAGTACAGTACATTGTTTCCAATAAAGAAACTGAAACACAGGATTCTGGAAAATGCCCATCATTCAAATATCTATCAGTAAGGGATGCAAACCTCAGTTGTGGTATTGCTCATTAGCACTGAGATCTACCAACTCTATCCACCAAAGTGTATGACAGTTCAGCAAAAGAAGCCGTGATTTTCCCAGAGATTTTGGAGATCTCTCTTCAGCTATATTTTGTGCATGAGTAGAATGTCCATGTTTTAAATAAATGAGAATTCAAGGTTTCATCAGATCAATGTTGCCTGATTTTAGCTTTCAGCACCCACTCATTGTGTCTTTCTCAAAGAGAAGAAAAGAAGGAATTTGTCCTGGATCTGCTTGGTCTTCACTCCATAAACAACTGGATTTAGAGCAGGAGGGATGGCCACATAAAAGTTAGCAAATAAGATGAGAACATTACGAGGAACACTGTGCCCAAAGCGGTGAGCAAGGATGGAGAAGAAGGCAGGTGTGTAGAACATGAGGATGACACAGACATGGGAACCACAGGTGCTCAAGGCCTTTTGGCGGGCACCCTGAGAAGAGAGAAGAAAAACTGCCCGGAGGATGAAGATGTAGGATACTGCAATCAGGATGACGTCTGAGATTACAGTCATGAGGGGGACGGAAAACCCATACCAGATGTTGATAGAGATGTCTGCAGAGGAAAGCCTTGCAACGCCTATATGCTCACAGTACGTGTGAGGAATGACCCGGGTCTTGCAAAATGGCAACCGTCTCAGCAGGAAAACATCTGGCAGGATGACTGAGAAGCTCCTCACAATGATGCTCACCATAATCTTGACAATCACCTGCGGAGTCAGGATGGTGCTGTACCTCAAGGGCAAGCAGATAGCCACATAGCGATCAAACGCCATGGCTAACAGGATCGCTGAGTCCACCACAAAGCTGAAGTGCAGGAAAAACATCTGAGTGAGACACCCAGAGAAGGTTATTTCTTGGGACCCAAACCAAAGATTACTGAGCAGTTTGGGCACTGTGGCAGTGGACAAGACGAGGTCTGTGCTGGCCAGCATGGACAGGAATATAAACATGGGCTCGTGGAGGCTCTGCTCTGCTGCAATCAGGTAGAGGAGAATGCAGTTGCCTACGATAGCCACAACATAAATGACACAAAAGGGAATCCCGATCCAGGTGTGGAACCTTTCCAAGCCGGGTATGCCAACGAGAGTGAAGGAAGTTGGGTTGTAACAGCTGAGGTTATACATGGCCTCCGTGGTATCTGCTGGTTCTTGAGCCTGAGGACAAAGATTCTTTCAGAATCATTTATGAAAGGTAAATGTTTAACTTTAGGTGCAGAGGTCTGGTGACAAGTCAGCACTCCTGCTTGAACGCACCTCCTATTTCCAGGATGAAGAGATGCCTGTAGACTGCTTGCTCATTACCCCTTCTATATTCCAGTGGCTTCACTTCATTGCCTATGTATTCATATTGATTAATAAACAATATAAAAAAGTAATTTGTGTAAGTCATGAACTGCATATGATTAAGACTCTAAAATGAGCATATTTTTAAAAGGGAGAAAGTACCAAAGGCAAGAGGGAAAAGAAGTAGACTAAGAAAGGATAGGGAAAAGTTAAAAATACAAGTATTAAAAATACTCTGCTGTTTGTCTTAGCATTTAGTACTGCTCTGCCAGAAGACCTCAAGCCTTTTCCCAGCACCCTTGACGGACAGATCACTACAGCCTGTAATTCTACCTCCAGGGAATCTGACTTCCTCTTCTGTCTCCACAGGCACCTGCACTCATGTATATGCACCCACATTCAGACCCCACACATAGACACAGAATTTAAAATAAATTTAAAAGAAGTTCGGGTGTTTTTGTTGTTTTTTTTGTTTTGTTTGCTTGTTTGTTTTTGTTTGTTTTGTGCTGTGCTGGATCAAGCTGAGCTGTGACTTTTGTAGGGTGAATTCTGTGTTCCAGACATTACATTTGATAAAATAAACTGAAGAATTTGAGTGCCCAAAGGGGAAATATAATGGAAGAATAATGGTGAGAGAGCAGATTCTCATTCTGGGTGGTGTGGGAGATTCTGATTCAGGGATTGAAATGGGCTTGATTTAGTTTATAGGCGTTTGAGGATGCAAACATAAGAGTATGTGTTTTCCTGAAACACTTGGGAAGGGGCCAGTGGTATGAACTATAGGAGAAAGCCATGGATCCAAAAGATGCTTTTTTAAGAAGTTCTAAAGTTTGGGACCCCAGAGCCAATGTCCTAAATGTTAAATGGTCTCTCTTCTCCATTGTTAGCAGAGGAGACATTCCCACTGCTGGTATGGAAGACGCTTACATCACAAAAACAAGAACAAGAACAAAAACAAAAACAAAGACAAATACAAAAACAGCCAGACAAAGGAGTTTGTACAGGTAAAGTGCCTGGTGAGTCTCACTTCCTCGAACAAAATTTAAGAATCATAGAGAAGATTTGCCTCAAAATTTTCTTTTCTGGTCTGCTTGTGACTAGACCTTACCTTTGAGAATCCCTATCTTTATACTCAGGAGAACCCACATTTAGGGATGGCACTAACATATGAGAACATCCTTTGTATGTTAACTCAGTTTCTGTGATCTATTTTAGACAATTCTTTTCAGGTGAAACAGAAAGATAATCAAGAAATTGAGGCCAATAAATCCCCTGTTGTTAGTACCTACAGTTTGAGAGCCATTCATAGAGCACAAAATGTTAGAGTTGGTGCTTCTCCAAAGGCAATTAACCATAATAAAGTTACAAAGTCATTCAAAAGACAGGAAAGTGACTTGGCAAGCAATTTACAACAGTTCTACACTAGGACCTGTGATGGGGATCTGTTGTTGTTATGCTCAGAAAAAGAAAACCTAGGGTCACCTAGAATTTGTGACATATCTTCTAGGCCACCAGTCAGGGCTTTACATGAGTGAACTGCTCTTTCTTTTGCTTTTTTTCTATATTCTTTGTTTACATTCCAAACGCTTTCCCCTTTCCCAGATCCCCCCTCACCATATGTCCCATAAGGACTCTTCCCTCCGCCCATTCCCCTACTCTTTCTTAATTGACCATTAGCACTTGCCTTAACAAGTGAGCACATCACTTCCACCTAAGAGAAATCCAGATGGCCACCAGCAATTGTGTGTTCTTGTGAATGTGTGCTCTGAGTCCCAATCACATGGTCTGGTGCAGAGTAAACTACCAAAAACACAGAACTTTTATAAATAATGCATAACAGCAGATGGTCCATAATGTTCTCCCTAAAATGACAGCTCTGTCTTTGGCTGATGAGTAAACTCTGGAAGACCCATGATGTCAAAACATTTCATTAATGATGAGATTAATGATTAGTTCAGTCTACTATAGCACAAATTTGCTGTTAACCCCACCACAGTCCAAAAGAAGAGTCTCATGGAATACATCTAAGAGGGAGAAAAATAACTACTTGTCATTGAAACTATGAAGGAGGGTAGGGTGGGGGTTCAAAGAATCAGAACCATGGGTTCTTGCTTTTGTCAGTACTTATTATTACCTTATTTCTTTCACCAGAAAACCTCTACTGAAATCCTGGATATTTTTCTGAGTACATTAGTTGCTCTGAACTTGAAATCAGTAGCTTCCTATTAAGAGCCTCATCACAGAATCATTGGTATTGGGCCAGAGAGATGGCTCAGAAGGTAATGGCACTTGCAGCTAAGGCTTTTGATCTAAATTAGATCCCTAGAATCCACACAATAGAAGAAGAAAACTGATTCACACAAGCTGTTCTTTGACCTCCAAATGTACATTATGGTACAAATGAATATATATACATGTGTGTATGCGCACATGGGTACACACCTATGCCCATGTGTGCATGCCCCCCACATAAACACACAAATAAAATAAATCTGATTTCAATTTGTTGTTGTTGTTTTTTTTTTTTTTTTTTTAGAATCACTGATGTCAAAAAGATCCCTTTCTCCCACAGACAAGTGTTCAGAGCACAATCCCTTAGACACTGAATGAACTAGAAACTATGTGGTTTAATAATATCACTGATGCTGGGAAAGGATTCCTCCTCACGAACTGATCACAGCATCAACTCACCAGCCTTGACTCTTGGTTCACAGGAATGATGGAAAGAATTTGGAAGAATTCAGTTACACTTTCAGAAGGGAAAGATGTTACTGAGAAGTCAATGAAAACATTTATGCACAACTAAATTCTCAAGAGGTAAGTAGGGTGGAGTGACCTCTCCCCATTCCCTTTCTCACACAAGGGATTTGACTAATGATGTGCCATTTCCCTTGAGTAGGGATGTATTTTGCATGTTTAATAGTCTATGTGCATTGTGTCCCTGGAAGGTTCATCTGGAGACAAGTCAGGCAGACGGTTGAGGCAGAAATCTTAGATGACTAAGAGTGTTCCTAGAGCTTTAGTATCCTTAAATCAGTTTACCTAAACTTGTACTAATCCTATGTAAATAACTTTGCCATGTTCTAGAGTCTTGATACTGAAGAAGAAACTTTGTAATTTGGGTTTCAGTTTTTACTTTGCTTTTTCTCCAGCCCCTTTTACTGACAGTTTCTCAGTTTTCAAATACACATAACTCACAAATACAATTAAGATAATGATTGCATAGAAACAATATAACAATAGGGAAATAGTTGATAACTTTATTTATCTTATGGAATGCTTATACTATAAATATTAAAAATGTATTTTATCATCAGTGGGATTCTTTTCCTACTGATTTACCCAATAACAGATTATAATCTCTATATGTGCTTAAAATAAAAACAGCCTTTATTGTATGAAGATTATATAAGTATTCTATAGACACTACTAAAAAAACAGCACATGGCTGGAGAGGCAGGTGGCTCAGTGGTTAAGAGCACTGGGTGCTCTTTCAGAGGAGCTGTGTTCAAATCGCAGTACCCACATCAGGACTCACAAGCACCTATGCCTCCATCTCAAAAGGGCCTGATTCTTCTTCTGGCATTTGCCTGCCAGAACATGTGGTGCACACATTCAGTATAAACATCTACATATAAAATAGAAATAATTAAATAAATAAATCGCAGCATACTCCTTGGTGTAAAACAATAGAAATGCACTATATTCACTACTATTCAAAAGTCCAGAGTTCTAATGCAAGAGGTAAAATGTTGGAAAAGCTAGTTTTCTTTGTGAAACCTGATAAAATAATTCTCTTGCTTTTTCTAAGTGCTTCCATTGTACCTTCAAAGTCATAAACATTACTATGTTCCCTCTTGGCATGTGAAAAAATATTTTTTGTTTATAGCTTCATATGTATAATTGCATCTTTATCACTGTTGTCCATCACTCAACTCCTCCATGCCCCCTCTCACTCCTACGTTCATGATGCCATCTTTATTATTGTCAAATTTCCCCATTGGTTCATCAACCGGTATTGTCATTATGTCAGTTTTGGTCAGAAAACTGCACTGTTGAAATTTCATGAATGTGCTTTCCCTGTCATGTTCATGGGAAAACATTTGGGAGCAGGCATACTGGAACTAAGGCTTTCCTCCTTTTCTCCTGTCTTTATATCAAAGTCAAATTGTCCTTCGATTCTCATCTCCTTTTCTTTCTAGCATTTAACAAATCTTGTGATTGCACTCAAGATGTTTGAATAAAACAGAATAGTCACCCCATTAGAGTGTGTTAATTTGATTTATATAACTATATTTGAAGTTCAGACCATTAAAAGTGATAGATAAATGAAAATAGATTTAAAATTTTTTAAATATGTATCTGATGGAGGATGAATGTGCAAAATCTATAACGAAATCCTCAGTTCAATAATATGAGTTACACAAGGTGGCCTAGAGAAAAATGAGAAACATCTTGAACAACTTTTCATGAAGAAAATATAAAACAGCCAATATGTATATGTCAAGAGTCCTATTACAAATTCAACCATATATAAATAAGTCTTCATTTAAAACCTTTATACACCTCTAAAATTCAATACTGCAATGAATTAAAATTCAAGTCCTGTCAAGAATGTCAAGAATAGGAAACATGACAGAAGAGGGGGTAAAAAGTATGTAAGAGTTGGAGGAAGGGGTGGGATGTTAAGGAATGTTGTCTAAAGAGTTCTGGTTTGAATACACTTAGCCTATGGGAGTAGTACTGCTAGGAGACATGGCCTTGGGGGAAGAAGTGTGTCGCTGTGGGAGTAGGCTTTGGAAGTATCCTGCTATGCTCAGTCTTCACTCATTGCAGAGAAGACCCTCCTCCTAGCTGCCTGAAAAAGGGGAGTTTTCTCCCTTCTGATCAAGATGCAGAAAACTCAGTCCTCCAGTACCATGTCTGCTTGGACATGCCTAGACACTGTCATGCTTCCTGCCATGATGATAATTGATTGAACCTCTGAAACTGTAAGCCAGCCCCAATAAAAATTCCTCCTTATAATAGTTACCTTGGTCGTGGTATCTCTTCACAGCAATGGAAACCCTAAATCAAGAGTGTGATATGGTCATGGCACTGAAGAATTCTTTATTCTGTGAACTCTCTGTTCTGTTCTGTTCTTTTTTTGTGCATTCATGAACTGGCAGCACCAGTGGTTACCTGCAGGAACTGAACCTATCAAAATTCAGTCATAGAGGTGGGAGGAGTTCACAAGGCCCATCAGTCCCTGAGAATTTGTAGGCATTGACTTGTTGGTTGCTAAGGAAGTAAGAAATTTTCTTCAGTGGTGTCGCTGCTGGTAAAAGATCCTGTAAGAAATAACCCCTAACCTATGAAAATAGAAAGAGACTAGTCGGGAAGCAGGCGGGGATATGAAGGGGAAATGGAGAGAGTTCACACATTCAAAATAATATATATATATATATATATATATATATATATATATATATCCATAATGTAATCTAAAATTGTATATAATTAATATATTCTGTAATAAAGGAATTCAACCTTTAAGCAAATACTGAAGAAAAATAACAGATATATCTACAAGAAGAATTGTACAAGTATGTTCATAATAAATATTTGATAATATCTAAAGTGTTGAGACTCTAGTTTATAGTTTATTTGTCATAGAATTGTAAATAAACTCATTGCATATAGTCATATAAAGGAATGGCAATCAATAATAAAATGGAACAATTCGTCAATACAGATCAAATTATATAAAATATTAATGAAGAACAAAAGTATGAAGTTGAAAGAGGCCTTACAAAATGGAGTTTATATTGTTGGACTCTTCTTTTCATTGAGAACAGATTTTTTCATTCAATATATGTAATTATTGTTTCCCCTCAAGTAACTCCTCCAAGTTCCTCTCCACTTCCCCTTCCATACACCCCATTTCTGTCTCTTGTTAGAAAACAAACATCAAAGAAATAATAATAAAATAAAAGTAAAGTAAAACCAATTAGAATAGGATATAGAAAACAGAAAGGAAAGATACAAGAAACACATATACATACATATACAAGAAACACAGAGACATATATGTTCACACCCACAGGACTCCCATAAAGACATAAAACTAGAACCCATAATATACACAAAGTTCATATAGTATGAACATGTTGGTTTCATTCTAGAGATACAATTTTGGCTCAACATAAAAATTCAACCTAGTGCAGAAACAGACTAAGAACATAAAACATGTGAGCCTCCATTGATTCAAAAAAGTCTTTGACAAAATTTAACACTCCTTGAAAGAAAAAAAAAGCCTTGAAGAAACTAGGAATAGAAGTAAAATGCCTCCATGTAATAGAGGCTATATATGATACCAAACATTGTGTGCAATATTCTAAAATTGAAAGCATGTCTTTAAAGGTAGATATTAGTTTCTCAGCCCATTGGTCCTCCCAGCCCAGGCAGTGGTAGGAAGGACTCTGTATTAGGGTGACTATTAAAGAGTCCCTGAGGAATCCCAGCACAGTCACCAGCTATCCTAGTAGGCATCAGTCTGTGTCACAGTTTATGGAAAAGGAAAGATACTAAGGAAAAGTAGAGATACTAAAAATAGTCTAAAATTTTAAACCTGAAAATATGATCATTGCGTAAGTTTTATTGCTTTTACTTAGCTAATTATTGTTTTCCCTCCAGTAACTCCTCCAAGTTCCTCTCTACTTCTCCTTTCAGAAACCCCATTTCTGACTCTTGTTAGAAAACAGACATCAAAGGAATAATAATAAATCTCCACAAGATTTTGTTAGTTTTGATAATTGATGGTATCCTCATTATGCATAATTCTTTTATTTTATTTTATATTTTTATGTGTTCATATGCTTTTATTTGCATGTGCAATTCAGTTTCTTGCCTGCATGTGCGAGTAACATCCTTGATCATATTCATAATAACTATTTGTGCTTCAGCTATATTGTACCTACTATAGTAGGTACCTACTATACCTACTATAATAGGACTGTCAGATTCTTGTGGAAATTGAGTGCATTTCAATACTGGTGTCTGAGTATCAGGGTTTGGGATGATTGTAATTCTAGGTGATGATTTATGTTCTTGTCTTTCTTGAGTGGGTGTTTTGTTCCTTGGTTTCTGTTGCCCTCTCTCAATCTCAGGAGAGTGTGGTGACCATAGGTTACCTGGTAGCATGCGCTTCTGTGTTTTTGCCAGATGTGACCACAGGGGTTCCCTGGTAGAATACATTTCTTGATACTGGGAGCTAGCAGGAAGGGGTGGGGACGGACTAGAGGCAGGGAGTGAGAACATCTAAGAGGGTCTCCCAGAGGAAGAGAAGTTGGGTTTGCCACAAGGATCTTCTGAATTCCCTGGAAATGAGGGCACGGCGGCTGAACAGGTTTCACGCATGTGGTCTGCTATAGGTCTGGGGATGAGACTGGTGAACTGGAAATGGAGAGGGGGAAAAGGATTGAAGACTACTTATTTGATTCCCAGTCTCCTTTGCCAGCTGGCTCCCAGATAGAGAGTATCTAAGTATCCCCAGCTGACTCAAAAAGAAAGCATGATGAAGACTGGGCCTTGGAGGATCTGAGGATTCCCTGGGGATGGAGGCCAGAGATGAAGAAGCAGGTAGTTAAGACTGAGAAATAGGAATTGGGGTACAGGAAGGATTATGAAGATGGCCTACACAATTCCAAGGCCAGCATCACCACCAGACTTCCAAAAAGAAAGGCCTCTGTTGTTGGTGGCTGAGACCAAGGGATGGGTTGAGTAACAGGTCCTAAAAGATTCCTTTTTCCGAAGTCTGGCATGTATACAAAAGCCAACATTCTCTCAGTGTCTTGAAGATAGTCCCTACTTGCTAAAATCAATCATTCTCCATATCTTTAGTCAAAAAGACATATGACTCTTCCATCAATGTATGACTGATGTGTGTATCATACCAAAGTGCTTGCTAGCCTCTAGGACCTCTCAGCAATTACCAGTTATGGAGTGATCCTTGCTAGCATTCCCCAACCCTACCCTAGACCACTTCAGCCCAGGGATTTCACTTCCTTATGCCAGTAACCACTGTACTTAGGAGTTTGAGGTAGAGGTATTGCTAGGAGTTGTAGACCATCCTACACACTCAGTGAATTCTAGCCTGGTCTGGGATAGAGTGAAACCCTGCCTCAAAAACAAAACAAAACAAAGTCTTCATCTTTAACAAAATTTAACCAATGCCTTCGCTGTTCTCTTCCTAAGGCCTTCTTGGGTTAGTGATGTATCTGATTCTACCACCATGCTGTAACTACTTTAACTACTTTCCCAAACAGTTTTGTGAAAAACTAAAAATATTGTAAAAGGGTTTTATATAATTATTAACAGCTCAGGATAGGAACATCATAACACTGACAATTGTCTCTAGAGCAAGAACAGCAGTAGAGTCTCTTGACCGCATCAAGATGTGAAGTTTGGGCTAGGAAGTGATCTCAGGGATGAAGCACTAGCCCAGTATGCCCAAAGTCATGGGTTCAATCTCTAAAAGTGCAAAACATCCATGATCCCACCACTGAGGAGGCTGAGAGAGGAGAAGATCAGAGGTCAGCCAGGGGTACACTCTGAGACTCTATCTTAAAGAAAAGGAGGAGAAAAAGAAAAACATTTATGTTAAATAAAATTTAAATTAAGTGACATATTGGCTTAAATGTCACATATTATGTCACATTTTAGGATAGCTGAGAATATAACAAATAAGTAGATGCTGTTTTGTTGAAGACAGTGTGTCACAGGCTTTGCAGTTTCATTAGATTGTGGACATTCCCAATGTGCCATTTTCCTGTTCCCACGTCTCTCCCTGGTTAATGTTTGTATCTCAAGGTATGATCTCTCCCCTCCTGATTCAGTGCTTTATTGTGGAGGGTTCTATAGAAAAGTGCTTTTCAACCTCATATTATTGTGACGCCCAACCATAAAATAATTTTTGTTGTTATTTCATAACTATAATTTTGCTATTGTCATAAAACATAATATAAGTATATTTGGAGACAGGGGTTTGACAAAGGGGCTGTAACCCATGGGATAAGAACTGCTTCTCTGGAGGAATAGAACTTATAGGATGTAACTATATTGGGAGGGCAGGTAATAGAATGACTTATAGGCCAACCAATCCAATAATACCTGTCTACCATTGGAATTCAAAAATCCAGTAGTTGTTCAGTCCATAAATTAGGATATCTTAACTGGTCTCCAGCATATGTCAGAATGCCAGTGAAGGAATGAACTTGCTAGTGTAAGCTAGAGAAAGCTTGCAAAGAGACATCAAGGTTCCTTTATCCATGTCCTTGTACAGGATGCCAGCAGAAGGTACGGTCCAGATCAAAGATGGATCTTCCCACCTGGAAAGATCTAAATTAAAAGTGGATTTTCCTACCTCAAAGACTTGGATTAGAAGTGGATCTTTCCACGTCAAATGACTTAAGAAAAATCTGTCATAGATGGGCCTAGTTATAAGGTTTTAGTTAATTCCAGATGTACTCAAGTGGAAAAATAAAAATATCTTTACCCAACACCATGTGTCCCTGCTTGCTGTCATGTTCCCCATCGTGGTGGTCATGAACTCTATCCCTTTGATGCTATAGGCCCCAAAATAAAGTGCCTCAGTAACAGTGTTTGTGGCAGTATGATGATTAAAAAGAAAATGGTCCATTTGGCTCATAAAGAGTAACATGATTAGGAGGTATGGACTTCGAGTAGGTATGGCCAGCCTTCTTGGAAGCAGTGTGTCTGTAGGGAGTAAGCTTTGGACAGAAAACCAAACCATGTCCAGTGGCTTACACTCCTACTGATGACCACTGGGCCAGGTATACAGGTCTCAGCTGCCCCTCCAATATGATGCCCACCTGAATGCCACCATGCTTCCTGCTATAATGATAATGGACTAAACCTATGAACTATAACAAGCCCTACATGAATGTTTTCCTTTATAAGAGTTGCCATGGTGTCTCTTTGCAACAATAGAAACCTTAACTAAGACTCAAGCATCGAAGAGTAACTAAGACAGACTACATGCAGGAGACACCACCTGGTTTTGTACACTTCAGAGGACCATCCCAGTGCTTTATGCTTGGTAGGCAAGCACCGTGTCAACTGAACCTCATTCCCCTTCTAATATGAATAATGTGGAGTTAATATACAGGTTTCAAAACACCTCTAAGCCAAATAGGGACCTCCAAGACATACCGGTGAGGGACTCCTGGAAGAGGGAAATGAATGGATGGATCACATCAGCACTGTGAAAGGACTAGGTCTGATCAGCCACAGAACACATAATCTGGAGGAGACCATGGGGCCGCTGGAGCGCCCTCTGCAGCTCACTACTCTATCTGCTGGGAGTGTGCTGAGGGGTCTGCCTGGCTCTGCAGTGACTCCTCCCATGCTGTCCCTGCTGGGTCTGGAATCTTGCTTGTGTGGCAGCTTCCCTGAACTGCAACTTCCTTCCTCTTCTCATCCTGTGAGAGTCCAGCTCCAACCTCAGGGCAACACCAAAGCTTTCTGTCCCCAACCTTTTTTTCTTTCCCTTTTGGCCACACGGGCCACCTAGGCCACACCCAGCCAGGAGCTCAGGTGCAGGAGAGGCCATGGGGAAGGCTTTCTTTCCAGCTTCTCAGAGGCTCGGGAACTTTCAGGGTGACTGTATCTGAACAAGTGATATAACAAGTTCCTGTAGCTCTGAAAATTGTCCCAAGCTCCTGGAAAGCAGAGCTGCCCCCAGGCAACTGACTCCCTCTGGAGGTAAAAGTCCAGGTAATGATGTGGCACCACCCCATTGGTTGGTAGTTCTGTAGTTTCTTTTTCTCTGTTCCACCCCTCAAAGTTTTAACTTTCATTTCTCTCTTTGCTCACCAGAGGACCAGCATAGTTGGCTGAATCCTCAGGTCTTAGACTCTGGCCTGTGTCTGCTCCTCTCCACGGATTCTGGGTCTCTTGGTATCTGAAGGTGTGAGTCAATTTTTGACTGCTGAGTTTGGAGGAATTTAAAAGAAAACACAGTCTTTGCTCTGGTAAGTTAAAGTTGAAGTTGAGAAAGGGGAGTGGAACTGCTGTCTTCCTGCTCAGGGTTCTGAGGATGAGGAGCCACAGAGAGGGTGTCCTTGAGGAAGACAACTTCCATGGTCTGTCTAGAGAAGTCCAGTTATTTTTCCAAAAAAACTTCTGTCTTTTTTCTAATCTTGAATTATGAGTTGCAGCATGAATCTCCTGCTCCAACACAGACACTGTCCTCTGTCCAAAGGAGTAGTACAGCCAGAGTGGTATTTGAAAAGAAAAGGTTACGATTTCTTTGAGTAATAGTGACTTTACCCATAATTCCAAGGGCTCATTACCTTTGCTCTGTCTCTGTCATTGGAAGTCTTGATCTCTCTGCAACCTAGTATTAATTTACTTGTACTATGAAATAGCCTGAAGTCTGTAGAGAATTCCTGATGTCACTTAAGTCATTACCATTGCCTGCCCTTTCCCTCGGGTCATATGCAATATACCTAAATCAAGATTAGCCCAGGCTAGTAATTCCTGCTGTTAAGAAACCTGGAACAGGAAGATCCAAAGTCCAAGGACCTAATAAAACCAAGTCAAAAGAAGAAAAATTAGCCAGGAGGTGTAACTTATTGTGGTATAATTAGTGAGCTGGAGGAACACTTACAATTTTGTACCAGACCCTAAGTGAATCCCAAGGAAGGAGACAGTGGATGGGGTGAAAGGAGAAGGGGGAGGACAGAGAGAGGAGAGAAACACAGGAGGAACACTCTCTAGAAGTGACAGCTTTTCTATTCCTGTATAGCCCAGGAATTGTCCTGTGTCAGCCTCCCCACTGCTGGGATTACAGTTAAACATTACTGTCCTAGGAGAAACAGCATGAACATTAAATTAAGTTTAATGACATAAAAGACTGAAAGATGTCTGCTGATAGAAAGATGGAGAGATCTTGAGAACCATAAAAGAAAAGAAAGGACTTGGATGACAGAATTCAAGCTTCACCCAAGCTAATGTAGACACCAGAAGACACAGGTCAGCCTTCCTGTGTCCAGGTTGACTTGAGGATGTCAAGAGTCCATTCATCCCCTTTCCCTTTGCTCTGTCTTGCTTTCAATCAGTTGTGGACTCCAGTTTTCTGAACAGAGGAATTAACTGTCTTTACTATCATATGTTATGAGATATTAAAATGCATATTTTAGGCTTATCCAGTTTTTAAATGTGCCAACGTCCAGGGAGTACACATTACATTGCTTCAGATAACACTACTGAGTAAATGAAGCCTAGGACATTGTATTTGCCAGGCTTATTTGAAAAAGGATCATTTATTCTATGACATCAGTATTTTGAACTTTCATCATTCTTAAAGAAACAGTTTTACTTGTTACAGAGTTCAATGGCACCACACAAAGAACACAGACTAAAAAATGAAGTGAATTCTTTAAATATTGTTAGTAGCTCAGGAGCCTTAAAGCCAGATCAAAGGGTTGTCATACAGAAGAAGCTAGAGGAAGTGTACTTAAAGGTGGACATCACGATCAGCTCATTTGTATGGGATGTGTAGCTGGGAAACTGTGGGGGAGCTGTTTCATTTCCTGGTACTCAGCAATAAATGTGTTCACAAAACCAGCATAACAGTTTTTCATCTGGGGAGGAGAGCAAGGAGTCAGAGTTTTGAGGAACTTATCTTTCAAGAATTTCAAATGGGTGCCTAGCATGAAATGGAGCTTCCTCAGCCATTACATACTCCAATAACAACAGAAACAAGTGCTGTCTGTAGATTCTTGTTTGATTTGAACAAACCTAGTTATTGTATCTTAGTGTCTCTTTTTTAAGAGATTAATATTTCTGGAATTAAGTGGGATTTGATGGAGTATATGGAAACATAGTGCAATGGAAATTTCTAAATTATATGAAGGTGATGCTAATGAGGTCCATTAATAATGGAAGAATCCCAACTGACAATCTCTAGTCACCAAACAAGGCTTCCAATAGTGGGACTGGATGGGACTGGATTGCATTCAATTGAGTTATTGATGAAAAGAATCCCATGGAGATCCTTAAACAACCACAGGTGTTGCTAACACAATATGTTGCTCTATGCAAAATGATAGTGGTGTCCGACTGCATAGGAAGAACCAACATAGTTCAATGAACATGGAGGTTTGAGCTGGTGACTACATGGAGCCTTCACCCCTAAGTTTTAGTTGCTTTGGTGCAGGAAGGTACTCTTCTAGATAGCAAAAGAGAAGCATAAACACCAATCCAGCCTCAAGACCTTTATCTCCAATCAGTTCTGCCTGCAAAATATGCTAGGGTCATGGTGGCATAGAATGTGTGGGAGTAGCCAACCAATGTCTGATTTGACTAAAGGTCCAGTCACCAAGAGCAAACCATACCTACTGATGCTTGGGTAATCAAGAATCAAAGAATAATAGTGCAGATACCTACAGTAAAACTCACCATTACTAGTCTAACACACACACACACACACACACACACACACACACACACACATACATTTATTTTGAGTTGTATATTTGTGTGTCTGCCTGTGAGCAGACACATTTGGAAAGAAGGGAAGGCTGTCTGTGGTGGTCAGAGGTGCTGGATTCTCTGAAGCTGGAGTTACAGGCATCTGGGAGCTCTTTCGTGTTGGAGCAAGGAACTAAACTTGACTCTTCTGCAAGAGCAAATCCTCTTAACCACTGAACCCTCTCTCCAGATACAGGTAGTCTGAATATGAGCATTTAACTGATTCATTTATTCATTTATGTGTGTCAGTGTCTTACTGGATATGTGTCTGTTTATCACTTAAATGCCCTGAAACCAAGAAGGCCAGAAGAGTGTATCAGATACCCTGGGATTGGAATTACAGACAGTTCTGAATCACCTTGCAGGAACTAGGAACAGAATAAAATTTCACTGGAAGAGCAGCCAGGGCCCCTAAACTCATGAACCATCTGTTTAGCTCCTCATACAGACATTTTGACAGTATTCAAATCCATGAGTACAGGTATCCTTCTATGTAATTGTACCATCTTCCATTTCATTCAATACTATTATACTTTTTGTGGACAAATAATTCACTTATGTGCATGGATGTCTGCATGCAATTCTCTGCACCATATGCATGCCATAACTGCAGATGCCAGAAGAGGGTGTCACACCCACAGAAACTGAAGTTACAGGCACTGAGAGCTATGTGAAGACTGGAACTAGAGCTATGGTTCTCTGCAAGAGTAGGCAGTGCTCTTGACCACTCAGGGATCCCTCAATCCTATTTCCTGTGTTTCAATTTAACATTATTTTATTATAGAGTCATTATAGCCTTGAACTTGTCATCCTCTTCCCTCAGTCACCCAAGAACCTGGATTTAGAGATCTGAACTACCAAACCGAGATGCTGCTGTTTCTTCTTCTTCTTCTTCTTCTTCTTCTTCTTCTTCTTCTTCTTCTTCTTCTTCTTCTTCTTCTTCTCCTTCTTCTTCTCCTCCTCCTCCTCCTCCTCCTCCCCCTCCTCCTCCTTCTTCCTTCTCCTTCCTTCTCCTTTTCCTTCTTCTCCTCCTCCTCTTCCTTCACCTTTTTCTCTTTATATTGTAGACATTTTATTGTGAATGTGCATCATGGGTAACACAGTTACATATATTGAGTATTTTATGACTTTATTTACTTTTACTTATTAACTTTTCATTCTGCCTATTGCCATTCTCCAGGCCACTCCCTCCCACAATACTTCCTCCATGCCCTGCACCTTCACTTCTGAGTTCATGGGGGGGGGGGCTGGATATCTCCTAACTCTGGCATATCAAGACTCTGTGTGGCTAAGAGCATCCTCTCCCACTGAGGCCAGACAAGGCAGCCCAGGTAGAAGAATATATCCCAAAGACAGGCAACAGCTTTTGGTATAGTCCCTTCTCCAGTTCAGTACCCACACTGAAGACCAAACTGCATATCTGCTACATATGTGAGGAGAGACCTAGGTTCAGCTCATGTACATGTTTGGTTGGTGGTTCAGTCTCTGAGAGCCCCAAAGGTCCAGGTTAGTTGATTCTGTTGGTCTTTCTGTGGAGTTCCTATCCCCTTTGGGGCCCACAAACCTTTCATCTTTTCTTCCATAAGAGTCCCCAAGCTCCATACACTGTTTGGCTGTGGGTGTCTGCCTCTGTCTGAGTCAGCTGTGAGCAGAGCCTCTCAGAAGACAGCCACCCCTAGACCCCTGTCTACAAGCATCATTAATAGTGTCAGGGATGGGTGCTTGCCCATGGGATGGGTCTTAAGCTGGGCCAGTTATTGGGTGGGCATTCCCTCAGTCTCTACTGCAATTCCCCATCTCTGAATTTGTAGCGGTAAGTTATTTAAACTGCTTTGGCTCCCTGCAGGTTGAGGGTATGCTGCATCCACCAAAGAGCTCTCTGGATTCTGAAATGAAAGACACACGTGCGTGTGCGCGCACACACACACACACATACACACACACACACACACACACACACACACACGCGCGCGCGCGCGCGCGCGCGCGCGCGCTTAATTTTGATATACCTTGACTAGCTCGAAGGCTGGAAAGTTCTAAGCCTCCCCCAAATAGCACAAACTCCCCTCCAGTATTCTTAGATCAACTTGTTAAAAGGATAGTTCATCTTTGCTACCTGAGTCCTAACTGGGGGAGGAGCCCCTAAGGCCACTTACCCAAATTCTTGGTTGGCTTTCTCTCCTGTAACTCATCTCCTCCCTCTCTCTGAGTTTCTAGCCTGTGCAAATTTAAGGCACTTGCTCAGTCTCCCACTGTCCAACCATTGGTCTCTGGAATCTTTACAAATCAAAACCAACTGGGGGCAGGAACCTGCAGGATCTTACAAGCAAACATGGAAATTCCCATGTTATTTCAGAATCCATTAAATCAAGTCTCCAACAGTTTTATTGTAGACAGGATAACTTTTGGGTCAGAAGTTTTGTGGGTGGGTTGGTGTCTCTATCACTCCATTGGGGTTCCTGTCTGTCTACAGGAAGTAGACTCTTTAGGTTCCAAATCCCCAGTACTATGAGTCACAGGTAAGGGCACTCCCATTGATTCTTGGGCACCTTGCTTCTCCCTGGTCTCTGTCTCATCTTTGAGATTCCTCCCATCTCCCCACCCCTGTCAGTTGCACATTTCCATTCATTTTTATGGCCATCTGCCCATCCCTCCTCTCCATCCCCACACCTTTTCCTGAACCCTCGAATTCCCTCCCCATCTGCTCTCCTACCCAGTTACCTCCCTCCATCTACCGACTGTGACTATTTTAATCTCCCATCTTAAGGGAGAAGCTAGCAACCTCCCTTGTGCCTTCCTTCTTGTTTAGTTTATTTGTGTTTTTGGAATATGACATGCGTATCTTGTATTTTATGGCTACTATCCATTAATAGTGAGGACATGCCATGCATGTTCTTTGTGAACTGGGTTACTTCATTCAGGATGATATTATCAAGTTCCATCCATTTGCCTACAATATTCACAATGTTGTTGTTTTTCATAAATGAATAGCATTCCATTGTGTAGATGTATCACATTTTTTTATCCATTCTTCAGTTGAGGGACATCTAGGTTGTTTCCAGTTTCTGACTATTACATATAAAGCTGCTATAAACATACCTGAGCAAGTGTCTCTGTGGGATGGTGGAGCATCTTTTGGGTATATGCCTAGGAGCAATATAGCTGGGTCTTCAGGTAGAACTATTCCCAGTTTCATGAGAAACCACCAAATTGATTTCCAAAGTGGTTGTACAACTTTGTACTCCCACCAGCAATGAAAGAATATTCACCTTGCTCCACATTCCCACCAGCATGTGCTCTCTCTTGAATATTTGATCTTAAACATTCTGATGGGTGTAAGGTGAAACCTCACAGTTGTTTTGATTGGCATTTCCCTAATTACTAAAGATTTGTAACAAATTTTTAAGTACTCCTCTGTCCATTGGAGATTCTACTGTTGAGAACTCTCTGTTTAGCTGCATACCCCAGTTTTTAATTGTTTTATTTGGGGTTGTTAGTGTTTAAATTTTTAAGTACATTATAAATTTTCGATATAAGCCCTCTGTCAAATGTAGGGTTGGTGAAGAACCTTTACCAATTTGTAAGATGTTGTTTTGTCCTATTAACAGTGTTCTTTATCTTACAGAAGTTTTGCAGTTGAGGTCCCATTTATAAATTGTTGATCTTAGAGCCCGAGCCACTGATATTTTGTTTCGCAATTGTCTTCTGTACCAATGTGTTCAAGGTTATTCCCTACTTTCTCTTCTATGAAATTTAATATAGTGGGTTTTATGTTGAGGTATTTGATCGACTTGGACTTGAATTTTGTGCAGGGTGATTAAATATTGATCTATTTGCATTCTTCTATATGTAGACATCAAGATAGGCCAGAACCATTTGTTGAAGGTGACTTCCCCCACCCCACCCCCACATTGTGCAGTTTCAGCTTCTTTATCAAAAATCAAGTGTCCATAGGTATGTGGGTTTATTTCTGGGTCTTCCATTTGATTTTGTTGATTAACCTGTCTTTTTTTCTGTACCGATACCATGTGATTTTTACCATTACTGCTCTATAGCACAGCTTTAGGTCAGGGATCATGATTCCTCCAGAAGTTCTTTTATTGTTCAGTTTTGTTTTGGCTGTCCTGAGTTTCTTGTTTTTCCACATGAGGTTGAGAATTGCTCTTGAAAGGTCTATACAAAATTGTGTTGGAATTTTGGTGGGGACTGCTTTTTATAAGAAGGTCATATTTTCTATGTTAATCCAGCCTATCTTTCCATCTTCTGATATCTTCTTCAATTTTTTTCTTCGGGGACTTGATGTTCTTTTCATACACATCTTTCACTGGCTTGGTTAGACTTACATCAAGATATTTTATATTGTTCATGGTTTTTGAAATGGTGTTATTTCCATAATTTCTCACAGGCTAAGCTACTTAATTTCCTTATCATGTTATCTCACTATTTGTGACTTTTCTATATGGAATATTACACAACCATTTTTACTGAGCTCATTGGCTTTTTTCATGCATAAAGAGAATCTTACTTGCATGCCTTCTATTTTAGTTTAGTTTTTCCATTAGCACTTATTCCAAGTGCTTGCCCTGTGGGGATGAATAGAGGTGACAAAAATCAGCATGTTTGTTTTATACATGATTTTAAAGACTTTCAATGTCCTGAATTTGCTATGAGATTAGCAGTGGACTTTTCATGTATGGCTTTAAAATAGGGAAATTTATGTCTATTTATAGACAGTTTGGGAAATATTATTACTGAAAAAAATTTAAATACTTCTCAGACAAAGAATGATAAGAATTTCTTTGAGCTATGTGGTTGTTGTCAGTGAGCCAAAGTATCTTTGTAGTGGTAGGTATCCTGGTACTCACTCCATAGAGCAGGCAGGCCTTGGACTCACAAATCTGGCTGCCTTAAAGGTGTGCACCACCACTTAACCAACAATAGTTTCTTCTCTTCAGTTTGTCATTGTGGTGTGACTTGTCCATTGGTTCTTCCCACTGAACTAATATTACACATTATTGGGAGAAAAATCTATGTACTTTTAAGAATAATTTTTGAGGAGCAGCTGGGACTGAAGTCTTTTTGAGGCAATCTGCACGAGGGAGCCATGAGACTCCACAACCTTCTGTGCCCTCCAGGACAGAGTGATTCCCAGCAGTGCTTTCAATTTTAATATGTCTGTCTATATCCGTCCTCCATTTTATCAGAAATGTTTCCAATGTAAATCTTTGATTTTATCACAAATATTTCTAATTCCATCTTCAATTAATTTAGAAAGAATTTTTACATGAACCATTTTTATGTAAAATTTTCCATGAAATAGTCAATTTTAATGTGTTTGTCTATTTATTTCTTGAATGTTACTAGAAATATTTTCCATGTAAATATTCAATGTTATCTGAAAATGTTTATAATGCCACATTCAATCAACTTAGAATTATCTTTATGCCTATCATTTTATCTATATAATTTCCATGATAATCTTTAATTTTAACATGTTTTTCTATATATTTCTATAATTTTATCAGAAATATTTTCCATGTAAATCTTCAAGTTTATCAGAAAATGTTTATAATTCCGCTTTTAATCAACTTAGGAATACTTTTATGCCTACCATTATTATATCTATATAAAATTTTCCATGATAATCTTCAATTTTAATGTTTTTCTACACTTTTCTACAATTTAATCAGAAATATTTTTCACATAAATCTTCGATTCTATCATAAAATGTTTCTATCCCATATTTCAATTAATTTAGCAAGGTTTTACATGTCTACCACTTTACTCCCTAATTTTCCATGAAAATTGTCAATTTGAATGTGTTTATCTGAAATATTTTCCATGTAATTCTTAAATTTTATCATAAAGTGTTTTTACTTCCCTTTACTTCCCTTTTCAATAAATTAAAAAATTAAAAAAAAGAATGATTTTTGATGTAGTCTTGATCTCAATGAGTATGATGGTGGCATACATACCTGGAGTCGCCCATCAATGTTTTTTGGCAAATTTCTAGATCAAGATAAAATCTTAACATTTACAGACGCAAGATTCCTCAGAGCCCCCAAGTAACTGGGGACATAATTCCATATACACTTTGTTCTGGCTACCAGTTGTTGTATCCTAGTAGACACCTCTTTTTTTCTTGTTGACCTCTATGGGTGAGACCAGGCACCTGTGAAAGAAGATTCTGTGGGATGGTTTTAATACCTTTCCAGTGTATGGAAGACAAGTGATCCTCTTAAGTGACCATCTCTATACATCTAGCACAGGGATTAAAGTAACTATGTGAAAAAACACATATGTGGTCTTTAATTAGGTGACAATCAGAGGAATCATTGCATATGTGCATCAAGACATGGCAGTGTTTACACTCTATATCAGCATCAGCTCTTTCTGTTAAGAAACTGGCAATAAGAGGGTCGGAGTGGGTCTCACTGACTAGTGCTGACAAAAGAAGAGTGGATGGAGGTATGAGAGGTTTGTGCTTTTGACACTGAAGACAGTTACTGGGAAAGACAGGGAAGCATAAAAGGGAGATTACCCCAGCCTTGTTCATTGGCTGTGATGATTTTGAAAAGTGGTCATCTCAGAAAAAGAGTAACTTATAAGGTCATCTTCTTCAAAATTGATACAATAATTATATCAAGCAAAGCATTAAGTCTCACTCTTTGTTCTCTCATAAGCCACCTCCCAAATTAATTGTCTACATTTCTTATAGCTGTATAAATAATTTTGAAATATGTAAGCTGTTCTGAAAACCACAGTATAGTGTAAAACATCAAATAAACAATCCTACTTACAGAGAGGCTGAGATAGGAGAAGCATGATTTCAAGACCGTTCTGTGGTACACCACAAGACACTGTCACATACAAACAAGCACAAAGTGTATATGGATTGTACAATATTGGAAATATCTCTCTATTTACCAGACTAGAGAGACCACTTGGTGACAGCCAATAAATTTCTAATTCCTCATATCTTTAAATTTCAATCGGTTAGGATATGTTGGTAATATTAATTTTCATATTCAGAGATGTTAAGGAAAAGTAATTCTTACTTCCCATTATTTTTGTTTTTACAAGTAAAACTATGTTTGTGTGTGGTTTTGTTGAAAGATTACTTTCTTGCTTATTCTAGGGTGTAGTTGCCCTCCTTGTGATGGTGTTTTCTATCTATTTTCCTTTGTAGGGATGTATTTGTTGAAAGATACTGTGTAAATTTGGTTTTGTCATGGAATGTCTTATTTTCTCTGTCTATGGTAATTGAGAGTTTTGCTGGGTACAGTAGCCTGGGCTGGCATCTGTGTTCTCTTCTATAATTTTGTTGAAGACATTTACTGGCCCTTTAATTTGGGAATCTTTACTCTCTTCTTTACCTATTATCCTTAGGTTTGGTATTCTCATTGTGTCCTGAATTTCCTGGATGTTTTGGGTTAGGAGTTTTTTGCATTTTTCATTTTCTTTGACTCTTGTGTCAATGTTTTCTGTGGTATCTCCTGCACCTGAAATTCTCTCTTCTATCTCTTGTATTCTATTGCTGATGCCTGTATCTATGACTCCTGAACTCTTTTCTAGGTTTTCTCAATCCAGGATTGTCTCACTTTGTGATTTCTTTATTGTTTCAACTTCCATTTTTAGATCTTGGATGGTTTTGTTCATTTCCTTCACCTGTTTGACTGAGTTTTCCTGTAATTCTTTAAGAGATGTTTGTGTTTCCTCTTTAAGGGCTCCCAGCTGTTTACCTGTGGTCTCCTGTATTTCTTTAAGGGAGTTATTTATGTCCTTCTGAAAGTCCTACATCATCATCATGAGAAGTGATCTTAGATTTGAATCTTGCTTTTCCCATATGATAGTGTATCCAGGACTTGCTATGGTGGGAGAATTGGGTTCTGATGATGCCAAGTGACTTTGGTTTCTGTTGCTTATGTTCTTAAGTTTGCCTCCTGCCATCTGGTTATCTCTAGTGCTACCTACCCTCACTATATCTGACTGGCCCCTGTCCTTCCTGTTATCCTGGTTGTGTCAGAATTCCTCAGAGTCAAGCTGTCTCTGTAATTCTGTGATTCTGGGATCCCTTGATCCTGAAATCCTGGGTATGTCCAAGCTCCTGAAAGTCAAGCTGCCTCTGGGACCTTGAGATCCTAGCGTGATCAAGCTTCTGGGATCCTGTGACCCTGTGATCCAGTGATCCTGGGCTTGTAAAAGCACCTGGGAGTGAAGCTTCTTCTGGGTGCTGTAGGACTGGTTGCAGAGCTTGCTCCCAAGGTCTGCTCAGGTACCAGACCAGAAAGACCAGAGGAAACCTGTGCCACTGGCCTGGCAGACTTCCTGCTTGCCTGGATCCCCCTGTTCACAGTTACTCCCCATGTTAGGAGTAGATCCTCACCTCTGATCCAAATGCTCCATTCCATACTTGGCCCTTTTCTCCATTCATATCACACAGGCTCCTGTGCAGAAGTGTGAGGAGTCAGGACAGACAGAAAAAGGATAACAGCAGCTATGGCCTCATTAGTCCTGGAGATGATAAAGGAGGAGGTGTCCTGTGCTATCTGTCTGGAGCTCCTGAAGGAACCCGTGAGTGCTGACTGCAACCACAGCTTCTGTCGAGCCTGTATCACACTCAACTATGAGTCCAACAGAAACACAGAAGGGGAGGGCAACTGCCCTGTGTGCCGAGCTCCTTACACATTTGGGAATCTGAGGTCTAATCGACATGTGGCCAACATAGTAGAGAGGCTCGTGGGATACAAGTCCATTCCAAAGAAGGATCAGAAAGTGAATGTCTGTGAACAACATGGAGAGAAACTCCAGCTCTTCTGTAGGAAGGACATGATGGTCATCTGCTGGCTTTGTGAGCGATCTCAAGAGCACCGTGGTCACAAGACAGCTCTCATTAAAGAGGTGGACCATGAGTACAAGGTAAGGAGAGGAGGATACAGGAAACAATGCAGAAAACAATAATAGATGGCAAACCTCCACTTTTTCTGACAGGGTACTTAACTGAGCATGATAGACTTGGAACTTGATATATCATTCTATATTCTTACATTTTCACTCCTAAAAAGACATGCTGATTTATTCTGCTTAAGCATAAGAGAATCTGCCTGGACTACAATTATTAAGATACAAATAATAGCCCACGGTCCCTTACAGCAGTGGTTGCAATAGGTCTCCATATTGCTACCAGGACATGGCTAGAGAGGCCCAGATAGACAGATTCAATCTGGAGCTACCATCGTGCAGGTGGATCTGCCAGGCTCTTGCTGCCAGCCAGGGCCAGGGCTGAGGCTGTGCAGGACTTCTCCATGCCCTCCGGCCTTGCACCAACTCAGTTGGGAACCGCCTTCCCTGAGGTCCCCTCAGCACTCTCAGAGGCAGTCTCTGTCTTGCAGAGTGGACACCAGTAGAGAAACAGCAGGTGGGCCCAGCCTCACAGGAGTTTAAAACACCAGCCAGCCACAACAAGGCCAACTAACACCAGAGATAACCAGATGGAAAAGGAAAATGAAGGAACATTACTAACAGAAATCAAGGCAGCATGACAGGATCTGAACGCAGTTCGCGGACAACAGGAAGCCCTGGATACCGCAACACACCAGAAAAACAAGATTTGGATCTAAAATCACTGGTCAGGATGCTGGTAGCGGAACACATAAATAAATCTCTTAAAGAAATACAGGAGAAACTGGATCAAAAGTTAGAAGCCTTTACAAGGCAAACACAAAAATCACTTAAAGAAATTCAGGAGAATATGGATCAAAAAAACAGAGGCCAATAAGGAAGAAACACAAAAATTACTTAAAGAAAGAGAAGAATGTGGGTCAACAACTAGAAGCTATGAAAGAGGAAACACAAGGATCTCTTAAAGAAATACATGAAAACACAATCAAACAAGTGAAAGATCTGAGCATATCCATCCACGTTCTAAAAACAGAAGTAGAAACAACTAAGAAATCACAGAGGGAGACAACATTGAAGATAGAAAACCTTGGGAAGAAATCAGGGGCCATAGATGACAATATCAACAATAGAATACAAGAAATAGAAGAAAGAATCTCAGATGCCGAAGATATCATAGGAACCATTGATTCAGCAGTCAAAGAAAATACTAAATGTAAAACGCTTGTAGCACAAAACATCCAGGAAATCCAGGACACAATGAGAAGACCAAACCTAAGGATTATAGGCATAGATGAGAGTGAAGATTTACAAGTTAAAGGGCCAGCAAATATCTTCTATAAAATTATGGAAGAAAATGGCCCCAACCCAAAGAGAGAGGTGCCCATGAATATACAAGAAGCCTATAGAACTCCAAACAGACTGGACCAGAACAGAAATACATCCTGTCACATAATAATCAAAACCCCAAATGTACTAAACAAAGAAAGAATATTAAAGGCAGCAAGAGAAAAAGGCCAAGTAACATATAAAGGAAGACCTATCAGAATTACACCAGACTTCTCACCTGAGACCATGAAAGCTAGAAGATCCTGGGCAGATATCATGCAAACTCTAAGAGAACACAAATTTCAGCCAAAACTACTTTACCCAGCAAAACTCTCAATCGCCATAGATGGGGAAACCAAGGTATTCCAAGACAAAACCAAATTTGCATGTTATCTTTCCACAAACCCAGACTACAAAGGATAATAGAGGAAAAACACCAACACAAGGAAGGAAACTACACCCCGGAAGAAGCAAGATAGAAACCTCCTCTCATCAAACCCAAAAGAAGATAACCTCTCAAATACAAAAAAATAATAATTTCAAAAATGTCGGGAGGTAATAATTACTATTCCTTAATATTTCTTAACATCAATGGACTCAATTCACCAATAAAAAGACATAGACTAACAGACTGGATACGGAAACAGGACCCTACATTTTGCTGCATACAGGAAACACATCTCAGTGTTAAAGACAAACACTGCCTTAGAGTAAAAGGCTGGAAGGCAATTTTACAAGCAAATGGTCTCAGGAAACAAGCTGGAGTAGCCATTCTAATATCAGATAAAATTGACTTTCAACCTAAAGTCATCAAAAGAGAATCAGATTCTTGCTGGTCAAAGGGAAAATCCACCAAGAAGAACTCTGAATACTGAACATCTATGCTCCAAATGCAAGGGCACCCTCATTCATAAAAGAAACCTTACTAAAGCTTAAAGCACACATTGCACCTAACACAGTAATTGTGGGTGATTTCAACACTCCACTCTCCTCAATGGACTGATCAGGAAAGTAGAAACTAAACAGGGACACAGTGAAACTAATTGAAACTTTGGACCAATTGGATTTAACAGACATATATAGAACATTCCATCCTAAAGCAAAAGAATATACCTTTTTTTCAGCACCTCATGGTACCTTCTCCAAAATTGATCATATAATTGGTCACAAGACAGATGTCAACAAATACAAGAAGATCGAGCTAATCCCATGCCTCCTATCAGATCACCATGGAGTAAGAGTGGTCTTCAATAACAACAAAAACAACAAAAAGCCCACATACACATGGAAACTGAACAATACTCTACTCAATGACACCTTGGTCAAGGAAGAAATAAAAAAAAGAAATCAAAGACTTTTTAGAATTCAATGAAAATGAAGGTACAACCTACCCAAATCTATGGAACACAATGAAAGCAGTGCTAAGAGGAAAACTCATAGCTCTAAGTGCATTCAAAGAGAAACTTGAGAGAGCATACACTAGCAGCTTAATGGCACACCTTAAAGCCCTGGAAGAAAAAGAAGTTAATTCACCCAGGAGGAGTAGAAGACAGGAAATCATCAAATTCAGGGCTGAAATCAATCAAGTAGAAACAAAGAGAACCATACAAAGAATCAACAAAACCAGGAGCTGGTTCTTTGAGAAAATCAACAAGATAGATAAACCCTTTGCCAGACTAACCAAAGGACACAGAGACAGTAATCAAATTAACAAAATTAGATATGAAAAGGGGGGCATAACAACAGAAACTGAGGAAATTCAAAAGATTACCAGATCCTATTACAAAGGTCTATACTCAACACAACTGGAGAATCTGGAGGAAATGGACAATTTCCTAGACAGATACCAAATACCAAAATTAAATCAGCATCAAATAGATCAGCTAAATAGTCCCATAACCCCTAAAGAAATAGAAGGGGTTATAGAAAGCCTCCCAACCAAAAAAAGTACAGGACCAGATGGTTTTAGTGCAGAATTCTACCAGACCTTCAAAGAAGACTTAACACCAATACTCTTCAAACTATTCCACAAAATAGAGACAGAAGGGACACTGCCCAACTCGTTCTTCAAAGCCACAATTACGCTGATACCAAAACTACAGAAAGATCCAACAAAGAAAGAGAACTACAGGCCAATTTCCCTTATAAATATCGATGCAAAAATACTAAATAAAATTCTTGCCAACCGAATCCAAGAGCACATCAAAACAATCATTCACCATGATCAAGTAGGCTTCATCCCAGGGATGCAGGGATGGTTCAATATATGAAAATCCATCAATGTAATAATCCACTACATAAACAAACTAAAAGAAAAAAAACACATGGTGATTTCATTAGATGCTGAAAAAGCTTTCAACAAAATTTAGCATCCTTTCATGCTGAACGTCTTGGAAAGAGCAGGAATTCAAGGTCCATACCTAAACATAGTAAAAGCAATCTACAACAAACCAGTAGCCAACACCAAACTAAATGGTGAGAAACTTTCAGAAATCCCACTAAAATCAGGGACTAGACAAGGCTGCCCTTTCTCTCCATATCTTTTCAATGTAGTACCCGAAGTTCTAGCGAGAGCAATTAGAAAACATAAGGAAGTCAAAAGGATACAAATTGGAAAGGAAGAAGTCAAACTATCATTATTTGCAGACAATATGATAGTTTACTTAAGCGACCCAAAAAACTCCACCAGAGAATTTCTACAGCTGATAAACAACTTCAGCAAAGTGGTTGGTTATAAAATCAACTCAAGCAAATCAGTAGCCTTCCTGTGCTCAAAGGACAAGCAGGCTGAGAAAGAAGTTAGGGAAATAACACCCTTCACAATAACCACAAACAACATAAAGTACCTTGGTGTAACTCTAACCAAACAAGTGATAGATCTGTATGACAGGAACTTCAAGTCCTTGAAGAAAGAAATCGAAGAAGACCTCAGAGCATGGAAAAATACTTTTTGCTCTTGGATTGGCAGGATCAATATAGTAACAATGGCCATCTTGCCAAAAGCAATCTACATATTCAATGCAATCCCCATCAAATTCCCAACTTAATTCTTCAAAAATCTAGAAAGAGCAATTCTCAAATTCATCTGGAGCAACAAAAAACCCAGGATAACTAAAACTATTTCCAACAATAAAAGGACTTCTGGGGAATCAATATCTATGACCTCAAGCAGTACTACAGAGCAATTGTGTTAAAAACTGCATGGTATTGGTACAGCAACAAGCAAGTAGATCAATGGAATAGGATTGAAGACCCAGAAATGAACCCACAGACTTATGGTCACTTGATCTTTGATAAAGGAGCTACAACCATCCAGTGGAAAAAAGATAGCCTTTTCAACAAATGGTGCTGGTTTAACTGGAGGTCAACATGCAGAAGAATGCGAATTGACCCACTCTTATCTCCTTGTACTAAGATCAACTACAAGTGGATCAAGGACCTCCACATAAAACCAGACACACTGAAACTAATAGAAAAGAAACTTGGGAAGACCCTGGATGACATGGTCACAGGGGGAAAGTTCCTAAACAGAACACCAATAGCTTATGCTCTAAGATCAAAATTGACAAATGGGACCTCATAAAATTACAAAGTTTCTGTAAGGCAAAGTACATTGTCAGAAGGACAAAATGGCAACCAACAAATTCGGAAAAGATCTTCACCAACCCCACATCTGAGAGAGTGCTAATATCCAATATATACAAAGAACTCAAGAAGTTAGACCCCAAAGAACCAAATAACCCTATCAAAAAATGGGGTACAGAGCTAAACAAAGAATTTTCACCAGAAGAAATTCGGATGGCCAAGAAACACCTTAAGAGATGTTCAACATCATTAGTCAGCAGGGAAATGCAAATCAAAACAACCCTGAGATTCCACCTCACACCAGTCAAAATGGCTAAGATTAAAAACTCAAGAGACAACAGGTGCTGGCGTGGATGTGGAGAAAGAGGAACACTCCTCCACTGTTGGTGGGATTGCAAGATGGTACAAGCACTCTGGAAATCAGTCTGGCAGTTCCTCAGTAAATTGGGCATGTCACTTCCAGAGGACCCTGGCATTCCACTCCTGGGCATATTCCCAGAAGATTCCCCTGCATACAATAAAGACACATGCTCCACTATGTTCATAGCAGCCTTGTTTATAATAGCCAGAAGTTGGAAGGAGCCCAGATATCCCTCAAAGGAGGAATGGATACAGAATGGATACAGAAAATGTGGTATATATATATATATATATATATATATATATATATATATATATATATATATATACAATGGTATACTACTTAGCAATTGAAAATAATGAATTCATGCAATTTGTAGTCAAATGGTTAGATCTGGAAAATATCATCCTAAGCGAGTTAACCCAATCACAAAAGAATACACATGAAATGCAATCACTGATAAGTGGATATTACTGAGCCCAGAAGCCCTAAATACTCTAGGCACAGTTAGCAAGTCAAATGATTCCCAAGAAGAAGAAAGGAGAGGACCCTGGGCCTGAGAAGATTGGATCCAGTTTTGTATGAGAGTACCAGAACAGAGAAATGGTGGGAGGTGGTGGTTGGGGAATAGTTGGGGGGGGGAGAAGACTTATGGTGCGTATGGTGGGGGGAGGACTGGGAAAGGGGAAAGCCTTTGGAATGTAAACAAAGAATATAGAATAAAATAATAAAAAAAATACAAATAAGATATTGTGGAACTACTTCTTTAAATTGAGTTGGTGTCCAAGAAAGCCAAATCAGCAGAATGTCTGCTGATTTCTTCTATGTTTATATCCTTTCAATGTGAATGTCAGATTCATTCACAGGACCTAACATGCCATCAAGTGACTTTCAACAACAGGGTTAATAAACACATGAAACACATCAGTGAAGAAAATGTGCATGTGGCAACTGAAACATCAGGGAGAGCAGTGGTGGCGCACGCCTTTAGTCCCAGCACTTGGGAGGCAGAGGCAGGTGGATTTCTGAGTTTGAGGCCACCTGGTCTACAGATTGAGTTCCAGGACAGCCAGGGCTACACAGAGAAACCCTGTCTCTAAAAACCAAAAAAGAAATAAAGAAAGAAAGAAAGAAAGAAAGGAAGGAAGGAAGGAAGGAAGGAAGGAAGGAAGGAAGGAAAGAAAGAAAGAAAGAAAGGAAAAGAAAGAAAGAAAAATGAGAAAGAAATATCAGGCAGGAGATGAGGATTTCCATAATGAGAAACACAGCAGCAAGTTCTGTGCTCAGTCTTTGTTTTCTGGACCAAATATAAACTCACGGAGAGTTTATAGCCACGGAGAATGTGGCTGCATGCACAGGACCTGAAAGGGGCTGTACCAGATGGGATTGTGGAACAAGAAGGAGAAGTGAACATATGACCCACCCCTAACCCAGAAGCAATCTGTAATTAATCGCTACTGGAACTGAAGAGTTACTTTTCTCTCAGGGAATCACACTGGGGAAAGAAACCATTCTTAAGGAAAGTCCCATGCCCAGCAATAGACAGACAGACATCACAAATGTACTGAGCCCTTATTAGGAGGTTCTTTCTCTGATAACATTGTTAGGGCTTTTCTTTCCCTTTTTCTGTTTAGAACTTTATAGGCTCTTGGCTTTTACATCATAGCTTGAGTATTTATGGCATTCCCATGTGTTTAAAATGTATGTTCTGCATCTATATGCACTTCTTGTGATTTTTTTTATTTATCTCTTTTTATGGTTTGTTTTGTCATATCCCAGTCTGCTTTTTATTTCTATTATTGTATTTTCTTTGATTCTGTTGTTATTATTTATATGCCCCTTTGTTCTTTATGCATTTTTTAAAATTTTTTTATTTAATTTTTATTTTCTATATTCTATGTTTACATTCCAAAGGCTTTCCCCTTTCCCAGTTCCCCCCCCACCATATGTCCCATAATTCCTCTCCCCCCAGCTATTCCCCAATCATTCCCCCCGCCACGATTTCTCTGTTCTGGTTCTACAATACTGGATCCAATCTGCATTATTATTTTTGAGTACACTGTTTCTGTCTTCAGACACACCAGAAGAGGACATCAGATTTCATAACAAATGGTTGTGAGCCACCATGTGTTTGCTGGGATTTGAACTCAGGATCTCTGGAAGAGCAGTCAGTGCTCTTAACTGCAGAGCCATCTCTCCAGTACAGTCAGTGTTCTTAACTGCTGAGCCATCTCTCCAGCTCCCTCTGTTATCTTTTTCTTTTTTTCCTTTGTCTTCTTTTAAACTATTTATTGGTTCTTTGTGAATTGTACATCATGTACTCCAACCCCACTCATCTCTGTCTCCTTCTTACCTGCCCTTCAGTCTTACAACCTCCCCACTAACAGTGAAAAACTCATTGTGAAAGCTGTAGTGTGTCACACTGAGTTCTATGGTATATACTTTAGTCCCCAATTCTTTGCTTGCAAATGTTCATTGCAACAAGTCATTGATCTCGTCTGAGGCCTCTGACTTCTGCTACTTTATCACTACTAGAACCTCACTAGTACTCCTCTCAGATATTCCTGTTGTTTCCCTATGTCATTGTGATCCTGTGGTATTGGATCTGTATGACTGGTCCCTTCTTGTGCTGTTGCAGTTGATTGATGAGGTAGATGTTGCAGTGGGGCAATTGTAAACCCTGGGTCTTGGCCTAAGCAATATCTGAGCTGCAGGCTCTCTCACACCTTTGAGGCCCACTCACCAGAAACCCATTAGCCAGCATCAGCTCTACCCTGCTACCTATATGAGGTGTAGGTATGCAGCTGCTCTCCCAAGTTTTCCAGCTGGTGGGAGACATGGGCAGTTCTCACACTTTCATGACCCTGGTGCCAGTTGTCCTGACTGACTTAGATTACAAGGGGGAGGAGGGTGCCATTCCTGTTTCTGCACCACTGCCCAACAGAAAGAGGGAGGGCTCTCTTGCATTCGCACCCTTAGGACCAGTTAACCTGCAACCCCACATCCAGGGCCAGCTCTACTGTGGTGCCCAGTCACGGTGCAGGACCAGCTCTCCTGAGTGCTGCAGCAGTTGAGGGGCAGGATCAACTCTCCTGCTATCATGACCCAGGGCCAGCTCTCCTGTTTAATGTAGGTGTCAAGCATCAAGGCTAGGGGTGGGCATCTCTCCCTTGCCTATGCTGTCACACAGCAGACAAGTTGCAGGCCCAATTCTCCCACTCTCATACCCTTAAGGCCTGCTCACTGGCGCCCCCATCATCAGGGTCAGATCAACTACTATGCCCAAGTGAGGGACAGGACCTGCTCTCTCACCCTGAAGACTTCTGGGCCAGCTCTCCTGTGTCCCATAGGTTAGCAAGAGGTGTGTAATCTCTCCCTTACCCATGTCACCACACAGCAGACAAGTGGCAGAGCCAGCTCTCCTAGTTCACACCCTTGGGTCACCTCACCCAATGCCCTGCCACCAGGATCACCTCTATTGTGCTGCTCAGGAAAGGTACAAAGTCTTCTCTTCCTAGTGCTGCAGAGGGCAGGTGCCATTTTGTTTTCTAACAAGATACATAAGGGTATGGATCTGGGTGGGAAGAGAGAGGATGTGGTGAGGAACCTGGAAGAGAAATGAGAGTAAAAATCTTAATCAGAATGTATTGTATGTGGCTAGAGAGATGACTCAGAACTTAAGAACAGGAGATGTTCTTGCAGGGACCCTGAGATCAATTCCCAGCAACCATAAGATGTCTTACAGCCATCTATAATAGGATCTTATGCTTTCTTCTGTTATGCAGGCATACATGCAAAGAGATCACTCATATACTTGAATAAATAAAACTTTTTTAAATGATGCCTTAAATACATATTGAGTAGAAAGTCATTTTCACTAAAATAAAGTAACATAACTACAAAAAATGCAGTTAGAAATGAAAAAGAAAAGAAAAAAGAATGTTCATGTGGCCAGTTTGTTGCACAGGTTTTTATCATAGAGCCCCGGCAGCTGATGCTTAGGGATCTCTGAGTTTCAGGAGTATGCTTGTCTGTACAGAAAGTACAGGCAAGCCAGGGCCACACAACATGGTCTGGTTTGGTTTTTTTTAATGCAGGTGTCAAATAAAACATTGTAGGATGTGTGAAGAATGTGTATACTTATGATCAAAAAACTAACAAAAATGTCCTGGTTCTCTGATGCTGGAAGCAAAAGAAAAGGTTTCTACTGAGTGAGACAACTGACTTAGGGAGATTTCTGTCTCTATGGGGGTGCTGTATATAAAATACAAAAATCAATTGAGCCGTAGACTTTAAAGATTTATATACTTCATGTACATATATATTGACACAAGTTTTTCAAAAAAGAACAGCCTTAGGCTTCCTGTCTTTCCAGAAGAGTTCCTTGGCCTTTGCTTAGGAATAGCAGTCCTACCAATTATACAACTTTATTGTTATCATTTCTTTCTCACAGGAGAAGCTACAGGAAGATGTGCAGAGGCTGATGAAAATTGAGCAACTATATGATAAATGGCAGGATGACCTTCAACAGCAGAGAGCTGACTGGGAGGCAAGTGGGGACCCTTCCGAAGGGCGTCAGCCTTATGCTTGGGAGGGACATGGGCAAGAAGCTCCTGGGGTCTTTGCTGGCAGTGAATGAGGCCAAGAGGCCTTGATACTCCTCCCTCCTGGATCCCCTGGAGCTCGAGATGCAGAGTCAGTGGATTACAGCTGAGCTGGGCTCTGAGAGGACCTGGGACCATTGAGGGTCTTGGTCAGAATAGCTGCTGGGTCCCACTCCTGCAGTGCCTTCTGAAACTCCAATTGTTGGAAGTATGCTTGGGAACAGGCATACTATTCTCAGGCTTTAACTTCTCTTAAGGGTTCAGAGGTGGAATGAGGTGTATTGCAGGCAGGAACAAATATCTAAGACAACTGTTTAAAAACTGAGACACATCCAGTCGTCCCACTTTGGCTCACGTGGCCTTAGTAAAGGTGACCCAAGATCTTTGTTTTGGAGTGTACTGGACAGACATTAAAAGGATATACATGGCTCCATAAGAATGCCTTCCCTTTCCAAAGCTCAATTCCCTGTGAAGGTTCCTCACCAAGAGAAGTATTTCTCTATCTCCTGGTCCCATTTGATCAAACTGTATTTCTCTCTCTTTTCTTACCCCTGAAGAACCAAATGCAGAGCAATGTAGAAAATGTTCAGATAGAGATTAACAAACTAAGAGACTTCCTGGACTTTAAGGAGAATGAGGAGCTGCAGAAGCTGAAGAAAGAGAAGGAAGATGTTCTGAAAAGGCTGGAAGAGTCTCAAAATGTGCTGGTACAGCAGAGGGAGTTGGTGAGAGACCTCATCACAGATGAGAAGCACCATTTGGAGCTCTCAACCGTGGAAATGCTGCAGGTAAGACTACATGAGGTCCCAGGGTCTGAGAGTCAGGGAAAGGAAGACATTGCCCTCCTCTCTGCTGCTGTGTTCTTCGTGATGATGACAGTGAGCAACTCCTGTAGTCTTTCCTGAATTAGAGTCTGAAGCTGGGGGAATCATTGCATGCATGAATGCCAAGGGGAAATTGTCTTTTACTGGGTTATCAATAACTTATGAGTACTGAAGCTGAACCTTGGAAAAAAGATCTCTTGCCTCATGGGTATTATTAGCCTGCTCTATTGCTGAACATATGTGAAGCACTTTTCAACTGTCAAGTTAGTCACATCACCAGTAATTGAAATTCAGAGTTTGTTTCTCCCTCTGATGGTTTGAGGCTTTTACTCCCACTCACTCTGATTCCAGTGGAACAAGACGATGGTGGTGAGGATAGCATCTTACAACTCAGAGAATTTTCCCTGACTCTGTCTCCCAATTTCTGATAGGAAAGCTGTCTTGTTTATCTATTAAAGTATAAAGTGCTGAGAGTCAGTCCTATAGGAGGTGTTCTTCTTTCTTGTAGGTTCTTCTTGAAGCAGCAGGGGGTTGGGGGGAAGAGCATCAGCAGAGAGTAAGGCTTGGTTTTAGAAAATTCTGGGGTCTAACTTCTTGAGTTCTTTGTATATATTGGATATAAGCCCTCTGTCAGATGTGGGGTTGGTGAAGATCTTTTCCCACTTTGTTGGTTGCCGTTTTGTCCTTCTGACAGTGTCCTTTGCCTTACAGAAACTTTGTAATTTTATGAGGTCCCATTTGTCAATTCTTGATCTTAGAGCATAAGCTATTGGTGTTCTGTTCAGGAACTTTCCCCCTGTGCCCATGTCATCCAGGGTCTTCCCAAGTTTCTTTTCTAATAGTTTCAGTGTGTCTGGTTTTATGTGGAGGTCCTTGATCCACTTGGAGTTGATCTTAGTACAAGGAGATAAGAGTGGGTCAATTCACATTCTTCTGCATGTTGACCTCCAGTTGAACCAGCACCATTTGTTGAAAAGGCTATCTTTTTTCCACTGGATGGTTGTAGCTCCTTTATCAAAGATCAAGTGACCATAAGTCTGTGGGTTCATTTCTGGGTCTTCAATCCTATTCCATTGATCTACTTGCCTGTTGCTGTACCAATACCATGCAGTTTTTAACACAATTGCTCTGTAGTACTGCTTAAGGTCAGGGATATTGATTCCCCCAGAAGTCCTTTTACTGCTGAGAATAGTTTTAGCTATCCTAGGTTTTTTGTTGCTCCAGATGAATTTGAGAATTGCTCTTTCTAAATCTATGAAGAATTGATTTGGGATTTTGATGGGGATTGCATTGAATCTGTAGATTGCTTTTGGCAAGATGGCAATTTTTACTATATTGATCCTGCCAATCCAGGAGCAAGAAATATTTTTCCATCTTCTGAGGTCTTCTTCGATTTCTTTCTTCAAGGACTTGAAGTTCCTGTCATACAGATCTTTTGCTTGTTTGGTTAGAGTTACGCCAAGGTACTTTATGTTGTTTGTGGCTATTGTGAAGGGTGTTATTTCCCTAACTTCTTTCTCAGTCTGCTTGTCCTTTAAGTATAAGAAGGCTACTGATATCAAAAAATGGGGTACAGAGATAAACAAAAAATTTTCAGCAGCCGAAATTCGGACGGCCGAGAAACACCTTAAGAGATGTTCAACATCATTAGTCATCAGGGAAATGCAAATCAAAACAACCCTGAGATTCCACCTCACACCAGTCAGAATGGCTAAGATTAAAAACTCAAGAGACAACAAGTGCTGGCGAGGATGTGGAGAAAGAGGAACACTCTTCCACTGTTGGTGGGATTGCAAAATGGTAAAACCACTCTGGAAATCAGTGTGGCGGTTCCTCAGAAAATTGGGCATGTCACTTCCAGAGGACCCTGGCATACCACTCCTGGGCATATACCCAGAGGATTCCCCTGCATACAATAAAGACACATGCTCCACTATGTTTATAGCAGCCTTGTTTATAATAGCCAGAAATTGGAAGGAGCCCAGATATCCCTCAAAAGAGGAATGGATACAGAAAATGTGGTATATTTATACAATGGAGTACTACTCAGCAATTAAAAATAATAAACTCATGCAATTTGTAGGTAAATGGTTAGATCTGGAAAATATCATCCTAAGTGAGTTAACCCAATCACAAAAGAATACACATGAAATGCAATCACTGATAAGTGGATATTAATGAGCCCAGAAGCCCTAAATACTCAAGGCACAGTTAGCAAGTTAAATGACTCCCAAGAAGAAGAAAGGAGAGGACCCTGGGCCTGTAAAGATTGGATCCAGTTTTGTAGACCCAGAACAGAGAAATCGTGGGGGGGGGATGATTTGGGAATAGTTGGGGGGGAGAGGAATTATGGGACATATGGTGGGGGGGGACTGGGAAAGGGGAAAGCCTTTGGAATGTAAACATAGAATATAGAAAATAAAAATTAAATAAAAAATTTTTTAAAAAAAGAAAGAAAGAAAAGAATTCAACTCAGAGAAGGAAGACGGAAAGTGGAAGGAAGGCAGGAAGCCATACTGTTTCAGATACTTCCAAACAAGGCATTTCTGAGCAAAACTACATACATTGTAAACAACCAAGAATTTGAGAAGTTCTTAGGTTCTTACTTGTATCTCTGATATTACCTTATTATGGTTCTGGCTTATTTTCTAATGGCTGATGTTTCAGTCTTTTGAAAAAAGGTAAAAAGGTAAAGTTATCTGTTGAGTAACAAAAAAAAAAAAGAAAATTCTGGGTTAAGACTTTGTCTTAAGAGATATTTAGGGTTGCTGTATAATAAAAAGTTTACTTATCTAAGTCTAAGTTACTATGCTATTATAGCTGACCTGCCTTCTGTGTTCCTCTGAAGCTAGAGACTGCAGTCTAGGGCACTTAGCACCTCTCCTAAAACAGCAGGAGATTTAATAAAATGATTAGTTTCTAGAGCCTTTTCCCTGTTGTCCAGATGCCTCTTGCTTGTCAGGCTAGGGGGAAGTTTGGAGCAATAAACTTCTTTTGAACCAGGAGAAGAGAATAACTCTCAGAGAAAGAAAAACTTTGACATAAGTGAGTACTCATAAGCTCACATAAGTTCATAAACAGCTTCAAGCATGCAGAGTTCTCATTTATAAATTTCTATACAAATTCAGCAGGGCCCAGCTTGCATGCATTCTCACAATTACATACTTACACACACATCCATATTACATATGCATATGGAGCAAAAGATCAAGCACCGAGGGAGAAAGAACTCACTCATTCTGGATGAAAACTGAGCTCCAATTATTGCAGAGAGAAAGAAAAAGCTTCCACCTTTTAAGTGCTAAATGAATTAAATTCATGTTTGTAAGGAAAAACCTTTGTCCCTTTCAATAAGACTAAGCCTGCCTTGTCCTTACCATGAGACCTGCTCTGTCCCGTGGTAAGGAGAAGTCCGCCTGCTCCTCTGCGCTCTGCAGCACCTTCCCTCCATATTCTGCACATTGCTCTCTTAGCTTTTTAAGTTACCTACAGTTTCTAAGTTATTCCACTCTGCATTCTCCTCCTAGGCTTGTTCTCTCCTCCTGCTCTGAGGACACAATGATGCTCTTATTCTCAATGCCTTTACTCTGAAAGCTATGCCTCTATGTTTAAGTTCTTCTTGAGTTCAGGTCTGACTAAAACGTGTTCTGACTAAATAAAAACTCCTCAGTTCAGTTCATTTCTCAGCTCAGTTCTTCTCACCTCAGTTTCTCTTACCCCAGTTCCTCAGTTCTGACTCTTCTCTTTGTCCTCAGCCCTTAAACATCTTTCAGAATGCATGATCACATGGTACAAAGTTCATCACAAGTTCACAGAAAAAATTAAAACATAAATTGGAATAGAAGTTTAAACAGAGAATGTTTACATGCATATCCATTAGGAGCAATTACCTGGGCTCCTGTGACTGAGCAGACAGGTGCAGCCAGGTACTCAGGGACCACCTGAGTGTAAGATCAGTTGGGACACTGTCTGCCAGGTCCCCATCTGCACCCTGGAGCTGGGCAGCTCCACAGCCTTCTGTGCACCAGTCCTGCCAGGAGACATCTGCTCTGCTGGGAGTCCCACATTTAGAGGGAGTCCAGCATTTAGAAGTGAGGCTGCCATCTTTGCTCCTGTGACTGAGCAGGCAGATAGAGCAAGGAACTCAGAGAACATCCTAGTGTCAGAACAGCTGGAGCAGTGTCTGCTAGGATCCCACCTGCACCCAGGAGCTAGGCAATGTCACAGCACTCTGTGCCAGGAGAGACCTGGTCACCCAGGGATGAGGAGACAGGCTTGCAGGCACACAGGAGGAATAAGCACCAGTCAGTGACAGCAGGACCAACTAACACCAGAAATAACCAGATGGCAAAAGGCAAATGTAGGAACATTACTAACAGAAATCAGGGCAACATAGTGCCATCCAAACCCAATTCTCCCAGAACAGCATGTTCTGTATACCCCAACACACTGGAAAAGCAAGATTTGGATTTTAAAATCACAGCTCATGATACTCATAGAGGGATTCAAAAAGGTCATAAATAACTCCCTTAAAGAAATACAGGAGAACACACATAAAGAGGTAGAAGCCCTTAAAGAATTATAGGAAAGCACAACAAAACAGGTAAAGGAATTGAACAAAGCCATCCAGGATCTAAAAACAGAGGTAGAAACAATAAAGAAATCACAAAGGGAAACAACTCTGGACATAGAAAACCTAGGAAAGAAGTCAAGAGTCATGGATGCAAGCATCAACAACAGAATACTAGAGATAGAAGAGAGAATCTCAGATACAGAAGATACAATAGAAAGCATTGACACAACAGTCAAAGAAAATGCAAAATGCGAAAAGCTCCTGACCCAAAACATCCAGGAAATTGAGGACAAAATGAGAAGACCAAACCTAAGGATAATAGATATAGAAGAAAGTGAAGATTTCAAACTTAAAAGGCCAGTAAATATCTTCAACAAAATTATAGAACAAAACTTTCCTAACCTAAAGAAAGAGATGGTTATGAAAATACAAGAATCCTACAGAACTCCAAATAGATATGACCAGAAAAGAAATTCCTCCTGTCACATAATAATTAATACACCAAATGCACTAAACAAAGAAAGAATATTAAAAGCAGTAAGGGAAAAAGGTCAAGTAACATGTAAAGGTAGACCAGTCTTCTCACCCGAGACTATGAAAGACAGAAGATCCTGGGCAGATGTCATACAGACCCTAAGGGAACACAGATGCCAACCTAGGTTGCTACCAGCAAATCTCTCAATTACTATAGATGGAGAAACCAAGGTATTCCATGACAAAAACAAATTTAAACAATCTCTTTCCACAAATCAAGCCCTTCAAAGGATAATGAATGGGAAACACCAACAAAGGGAGGGAATATACACACTAGAAAAAACAAGAAATTGTGACAGGCAGGTAGATCAATGGAATAGAATTGAAGACCCAGGAATGAACCCACACATCTATGGTCACTTGTTCTTTGACAAAGGAACTAAAACCATCCAGTGGAAAAAAGACAGCCTTTTCAACAAATGGTGCTGGTTCAACTGGCAGCTAGCGTGCAGAAGAATGCAAATCGATCCATTTCTATCTCGTTCCAAGCTCAAGTCCAAGTGGATCAGAAACCTCCACATAAACCAGGCACACTGATAGAAAAGACACTGGGGAAGAGTCTTGAGCACATGGGCAGAGGAAAATTTTCTGAAAAGAACACCAATAGCTTATGCGCTAAAATCAAAATTGACAAATGGAACCTCTTAAAATTACAGTTTTACTGTCAATATTACAAAATAGCAACCAACAAATTGGGTAAAGATCTTAAACAGTTCTACATTCAACAGAGTGCTACATACAAAGAACTCAAAAAGTTAGACTCCAGAGAGCCAAATAACTCTATTAAAAAATGAGGTACAGAGCAAAGAATATTCATCTGAGGAATATCTAATGGCTGAGAAGCACCTAAAGAAATGTTCAAAATCCTTAGTTATCAGGGAAATCAATCAAAACAACCCTGAGTTTTCACCTCACACCAGTCAGAATGGCTAAGATCAAAACCTCAGGAGACTCCAGGTGCTGGTGAGGATATGGAAAGAGAGAAACACTCCTCCACTGCTGGTGGGATTGAAATCTGGTGCAACAACTCTGGAAATCAGTTTGGTGGTTCCTCAGAAAATTGGGCATAATACTACAGGAGGACCCTACTATACCACCCTTAAGCATATATCCAGAAGATTCTGCAGCATGTAATAAGGACACACGCTCCACTATGTTCATAGCAGCATTATATATCATAGCCAAAAGCTGGAAAGAACCCACATGTCCCTCAACAGAGGAATGGATTCAGAAAATGTGGTATATTTACACAATGGTATACTACTCAGCTGTTAAATACAATGAATGCATGAAAATCTTAGGCAAATGGGATGAACTGGAAACTATCATCCTGAGTGAGGTAACCCAATCACAAAAAGAACACACATGATAAGTAGATATTAGCCAAGAATCTTGGAATACCCAAGACCCAATTCACATAACAAATGAATCTCAATAAGAAGGAAGAGTAAGGTATGGATTCTCTGGTCCTTCTTAGAAGGCAGAACAAAATACCCACAGAACGAGATACAGAGTCAAAGTGTGGAGCAGAGTCTGAGGGAAAGACCATCCAGAGACTGCCCCACCTAGGGATCCATCCCTTATATAGTTTCAAAACCAAGACACTATTGTGGATGCCCACATGTGCTTGCTGACCAGAGCCTGATATAGCTGTCACCTGGGAGGTTCTGCTAATGCATGACAAATACAGAGGAGGACACTCTCAGCCAGCCATTGAACTGAGCACAGGGTCCCCAATGGAAGAGCTAGAGAAAGGACCCAAGGAGCTAAATGGCTTTGCAGCACCAGAGGAGAAACAACAATATGAGTCAGCCAGTAATCCCAGAGCTCCCAGGGACTATACCATCAACAAAAGAGTGCACTTCGAGTTACACATGACTCCAGATGCATAGGCAGCAGAGAATGGCCTTGTTGGACATCAAAGGGAGGAGAGGCCCTTGATCCTGGGAAGGCTCAGTACAGCAGTGTAGGTGAGCACCAGGACAGGGAAGCAGGGGTGGGTGGATTGGGGAACAGGGAAAGGGGAGATGGGTTAGGGCATTTTCGGGGGGGGGGGAACCAGGAAAGGGGACATTTGAAATGTAGATAACGAATATATCTATTATTTTTTTTTTTAATTGCAAGAGATGGCTGGAGAGATGGCTTAGCAGTTAAGAGCACCGACTTCTCTATCAGAGGTCCTGAGTTAAATTCCCAGCAGCCACATGATGGCCCACAATGATCTAAAATGGGATTTGATGCCCTCTTCTGGTGTGTCTGAAGACAGCTGCAGTGTATTCACATACATAAAAATAAATAAATAAATCTTTTTTAAAATGCAAGGAAATGCAGAATGTGCAGCCCAAAATAGAACATATACACTGCAACACTAATTCAAAGGCCCAGAGATCATTTCAGAAGAAGGGACAGAAAGAGTGTAAGGACCAGAAGTGGTAGATGGCTACAAGGAAAACACTGTCTTCTGGAGACAGCTCACCAGCAGCACTTATGAACTAAGATTGGTTTTGACACCAAACCCAAGACCTGTGTAAGCCTAAACCACACCAAATTCAAGTACAGAAATTAGGCTTATTTAGGAAACACACACACTGAAGGAGCTACTGGTAATTCTTAACTGGAGAGAGTAAGAGGGTTACAGTTATTTAAGAATGTAACTTTACATATATCTACCAATATCCAGTGGAACCCAAACATCCAAGAATTCTTGCATAGTGCCAAGTTTCAAACCTGGGGGGGAAATGGCGAATTGCAGTACCTATTTGTCATATCACAAAGGACCTGGCCATTCAGGTTTTAATATCTGTCCTCAATAAGCCAATATAAAAAAGCCTAATTAATATTGGAAAGGAGAAAAGGGCAATTTACTAAAGGGGGGCACATTTTTTTTAAAAAAAAAAAAGGAAGATTTTTTTTAAAACCCTCTGTGCATCTTCAGGTTCCCTAAGTGAGATCAAAGTTTAAATAGAGAGCCAAGAATATGCACATATGTGTAGTCCAAGCCAAGGTGTGGTCCTGTCCATCATTCTCCCATCATGATCTGGGTCCAGTGTCACACTTTAAGGTGGTCAGACACGTCATTACTTGTTTGAAATCATTTGAGGCCAGCTCCTTCTCTGGATAGAGCTGTTTTACTTTGCTGAAGATGAGATTCTGGAGAAATTTCCATTTCTTTGGAGTCTGTTTCAACAGTTTGATAGTCAAGTTGAGACACACATATCTTCATATCAACTTTTTCCTGCCAGGACAATTCAGAAAGAAGAAAAATAGAAGGGGAAGGGATGGCTAAATGATTAAAAGAATTTCAACTTCAGCTTCTCATACATATGAGTTTCCAGTAAAGTAATGGATCCCTAACATGTAGCATGAGAAAGGTCATGTGTTTACTTGTTTAACAATATGCACATAAAAACCTATGTAAGCTTTCAAACTTCTGTTTCTTCATCTTTGGTCTTCAATGCCTGATAGTATAAGACAGAGTATTAATTTACACATAAGTCAAATAAAGAGTCATGTTCTGTATTTATATCATGTCTTGGGGAACTGTGGGTGACAGGTTTGATTCTCTTTTCACTTTGTCTCTTCAGCCAATAACCAGGATTTGCAAGAACATGAAGAAGATGTTATTAACTGTGTTTTCTCCCTTCTTCCTAGGGTGTAAATAATGTCCTGACAAGGTATGTCTGGGCTGATAGGGAAGGATAGCCCTATTGTCGTGAGAATTATTTGATATTCAACTAGAATAAATACCTCCTGGGTTTTGCAAAATTAAAATGTAATACTATTCTGAAGTTCTAGGAAGAGCAAAGAGGGGGAGGAGAAAGGCCGAGTCTGGACATTTTGTAACTATTGAGAAGATATTAGGTTCCTTTTAGGTGGCTGGGTTATGGAGATCTATTGATCTAGGTCAGTAGTGAGATTGAGCAAATGGCCCTACAGGTGCTTTTGGGCTCCTCGTGGATACATCATCTGTGCATGCTGTGTGCTTGTATCTAGCTGTGGATCTGCAGGTAACAAGTGCAGATAGGTAGTGTATGTCCTCTGTGTCCGCTGTGTCCACAAATTTGTGTAGTGGAAAAATTTCTGAGTACTTTGTGTATTTTTTCTGGGGATAGGGGAATTCCAGATTTCCTTTTGGATGCACTTAGATTTTGATTTTTAAAAAGAGACTTCACTCTGTGTGCACAATATTTGGCAGTGAAACAATGACTACAGGTGGACCGCATGCATCTCAAGACTATGGGAAGCCTTGCCCTTGCATATAAAGTGTCACATCCCAGCTGTCAGCATCAGTCTCCATCCTAACATGTAGAGCTTATGTCAGCCTAAGTGTCGTTTCCTGTCTCCTTTTCCAAATTTTGTCATCTTAACAAGAGAATGTGAAAAAGCAGATGCTGGCTGACAGTGTCCTCATTGGCAAAGTGTTTGAAGTCTTGGCTTTCTGAAGCTGGCGCTCTCACACTCTATGACTCTTACAGCAGATTCTTGAAAACCCACCTTCCTTCCTTTCATTTCGTTCTTTCTTTTTTCCATGTTTCTATTTACTCATGTTTGTGTTTTTATTTTTCAAATAAGGTTCCTCTTTGTAGCTCTGACTTTTTAGAAATTCACTGTGTAGAACAGGTTGCTTTTGAAATCAGGTTTTTTTTAATTCACTAATTCACATTTAGAAGGGTTCTAGGAGAGGAGGAGCCAAGAGTGGAAGAAACACGTTGATTGAGTATGAAGTTAAAGCAGTAAGCTTCTGAGAATATGACAAATAGCATATAAGTGGGCAAGATATGGGTATGCCCCATATCTCTACAGTTAATAGTCTACATTCCCTCTCCCTTCTCAGAATCCTTAGGAGAGTTCAGGGTCATCTATGGTTAGGATGACAGGGAGTCAGTGCTGGTCAAAATTCAAAAGTTTGAGAAGTGGAAGTCATTTTTTTTATTCCTAGGAGTCAGACCTTGAGACTGAAAAAGCCCAAAACAGTCACCACAAAAAGAAGAACATTCCAAGCTCCAGATCTGAAAAGCATGCTGCGATCGTATCAAGGTGAGGCAGCTAAATTCTGTTGGTTCCGTGTATGATTCCAGGTGTGCTAGACTGCATAAAGAAGTGAGTAAGGTTTCTGAATATGGATAGAGGGAAAGAGAAGAGCAGAGAGGGTGCCCCTGGGGTGTTATTGTAAATGGTGGGAATTGATCATTTATCCTGTCCTATATCACAAACCTTCCATTCATCTGGAAAAAAAATGGACTTCAAGAGTTTGATTCCTTCGCTTGTACTTACTGCTATAAACTTTCATCATTTCAGGGCTCATGAATATCCAGCAATACTGGGGTAAGGAGAAACCACAGCATCATAAGACCCTCTCCTCTCAATGTCTTCAGAGTATATTTCTCTATTAAGTGCCATGTGTCATGTTGCTACTCTCACTATGCACAGCAATCTGCCTCTCCTTGACTTTACACAAGGCTTCTCGACATTTTCTTTTTCTTTCTCCTTATGCTTCTGTTGCATAAATTACAAATGAGGCTATACCTTGTATTTATCTGACTCAAAATGTTTATGTCTCGTTTTTCTGCAGTTCATGTAACTCTATGTGAAAACAACCAGGAAAGCATTGTCATTGACAAAATCAAAAGACAAATAGGACATGTGAGTAACAATGGGAGTAATCGTCACGTTTCTGAGACCTACCATTTGGGTGTCCTGGGATCTCCAGCTATTCACTCAGGGAAGCATTACTGGGAAATAGACGTGTCAAGAAGTGATGCCTGGCTCCTCGGATTAAATGATGGAAAGTGTGCTCAACCTCAACTTCATTCAATGAATGAAAGGGGCTTCAAAATGCAACATAATTCTAGTGTTAAACAAAATGTAATGTATCAGCCTAAACATGGCTACTGGGTTATAGGGATGAAGAATAGATCTGTATACAACGCCTTTGATGAATGTTCTGTCACCCACAAATCCAGTGTCTTGGTCCTCGCTCTGCCCAGCCCTCCCAGTCGTGTTGGAGTTTTCCTGGACAGGGAAGCTTGCACTCTCTCATTTTATGATGTTTCTAACTTTGGAGATCTCATCTATAGGTTCTTTGACCCTTCCTTCCCTCATGAAGTCTATCCATATTTTAATCCTATGAAATGTTCAGAGCCAATGACTATATGTGGGCCCCCCTCTTAAACCCTTACCTTTCTTTGTGCAGTGCCCTCGTGTCTGGGGTGTCCCATAGGCCAGAGCTCCCCTGCATCATTGCAACTTTTTTTGTCTTGGACCTTTTATTTTAATAGCATTCACTTCTGACTTCAAACCAGTGTGATTCATATCCTTGATCCAGTGGCTTGTGTGCTCACAAGATGATTACTGCCATTTCCCATATTCCCAAAGAAAATGGCTGTTCCCTCACTAAGTGAAATAGAGCCTCTGCTAACACCATCTCTGTAGGAACACAGTCAAAAGAATGACTTATGGTAAACAATGTCATAGAGACCTGTGAGGAAGGCCCCAGAAAAAAGGCAGAGGGCCTTTGACCTCAAGTTTCTTTTGTCTTCTGAATTGCTTTGGATGTGATTTTGTGCTTCCTGTAAAAAGAACATATGCATTCAATGTGTAAGACATGTTTATTCTTGTTGGATGTCAGAACATAGCTATAGAACCCATTCTCGTAAAAGGATGTACTGAGTGCTGGCCTCAGTGTACACTGATTCTGAATATGGGCTTGTGCCTTGATTTCATGCCTTCCAAGATATAATCTATAGTAAAGTGCCAGACACTTGTGTTTATATGGTCTGTCCTGAAACAGTTGTAGGAAGGGTTTGCTCTATTAATATTCTTTATGTTCTTACTGGTGTGTATTTACATGCTTTTCTGATTTGAATTTCTTTTTTTACTGTTTTTTTTCTATATTCCTTGTTTACATTCCAAAGGATTTCCCGGTTCCTCCCTCCCCATAAGTCCCATAAGCCCTCTTCCCTCCGCCCATTCTCTAGATCAACCCCCTCCCACTTCTCTGTCCTGGTAATCCCCTACATTGCTGCATCAAGTCTTTCCAGGACCAGGGCCCTCTCCTTCCTACTTCTTGGGAATCATTTGATATGTGAGTTGTGTCTTAGGTATTCAGAGCTTCTGGGCTAATATCCACGTGATTTGAATTTCTAAACAAAAACATCCTTCCTGCTTTCTTTTGTACATTCATGTTTAAAAGCATAGTGAAAATGAAGTAAAGTTGTCTGCAACATTAAGCTGTAGTCCTCCCATTCTTTAAGGTCTTCAATCCCCAGGTCTTACAGACAGAACTACCTAGGTCCACAAAGAGGAAGGTAGACATACCTTCCTCTTTGTGTTGCCAGAGACAGAATCCAGGGCTTCGTGTGACCTTATGTGTTGCTCTGCTACTGAGTTACTGGCCTCAGCTCTGACAGGTCTCCACAACTCCATTATTTCTGTCACTGACAAAAGATGAAAGAACATTCTTCTTCAGCTTGCCTAGCAGTTCAGAAAATTATATATAGGAGTCTCTCGCTAAAGAATGGGCCTTAGCAAAAGGTCGGTTTAAACACAGTGTTTGTGTATCATCAAAGAGTTAAGAAGGAAACATCTCAAATGATATCCACTAAGACCATGTGTTTAGAGTATCCAGGTTCTAATCCTGCCTCTTCACATAGCAATGCAACCCTGAATGACATCCTCTCAAGCCTATGTTTGCTTGGGTTTTTCTTTTGTTTCATGTTTCTTTTCTGTTTTTCAGTTTTGATATAAATAGCACATCGATATTTCAGGTCATTGTAGGAAAATAAATTTGAAATCCTTAGAAGGCTCTGAGAGTAAAAGCCCTTTTCTCTATGAGTGATGAACTTAGTTCATTCATTCAGACCCTCTTGGCTGAAGCAGGCAGCCCGCTCTGACAGATTATCCTCTCACTCCACAAATATGCTATAGAACACTTAGGCTGAAACATGTACAAAAATGAAAAGGGATTGTGTAATTTTTAGTAAGAGAAAAAGTTCAATACTTATAATGCACCCACTGCACACTCAGCTATGTAGGTGGTGCTTGTGCTAAATTACTGGGTGCTTGTGCTGTAATGATGTTCTATGTGACACTGTGTGACTAGGGAAAATAAGGTATAGCTCTTTTCGTGTCTTGATGTTAGGTCCACCACGATTACTCTAATATGTTTGAGATATCTATGAATATTTTTTCACATTTATTTTTTGAAAGGATATTTATTTAGCTACATTTGTTATAAAATAAGTTAAAATCTATGATTTTGATTTTACAATGAATGATAATGATGACAACGATACCCATAACCATACCTTCGGTTATGTTATGAAATGTAAACAATGGAATGTTTCTATGAGCTCATACTGCTGCTACCGTGTAAGAGGTATCCACTGTGGTGTCTAAATTTTTCTCCCTTTTGATGTGATCATAATAAAGTATTATTGGAATGACAAACAGATGTTGCCGTGATGGTTTTGATACAATCCCAGTACTCGGAAGTCAAAGGCAAGAAGATTTCAGTGCATCTAAGGCCAGGCTCAGTTACACAGGATGACCTTGCTTTGCTTTGGTTTGGCTTACTTTGCTTTTCTGTTGGGGTTTACAATACATAGCAATAGAACAAAACTCAACACCCTTACAGGAGAATGTGCAAAGCTCTAGATAATCAAGGAGGTTCAAGAGGACACTGTTAAGAATTACTGGGGAATCAGAGCTTATTTAAAGATTCATATTGACATATACAGAGACAGAGAGGACACAACATGGGTTGTGGTTCCCAGAGAAGTTGAGGTCCCAGCACTACAGAAGGCTGAATGGATCTCTGCAGAGCATGCAGGCAGTCAAGACCCTTCTTTTACCTTTTAGCATGGGGGTGAGTTCTCAGAAGGAGCCTGTAGTCAGGCTCTCTGATGTCCAGGCAGGAGTCCCAGCTGTCGTGTGACACAGGACATGGCAACCTCCCATGGAAACTCACTTAGGTTAGGTGTGGCTCCTGAAAGGCAGAGGACTCAGGCCCCTTAGAGCAGCTGTCTCTGTGAGAGGAGTAGAGGGAGCACTTGCAGGGCAGCGAGTACAATCCAGATTCTAGCATTGCATGCTGGCAGAGTATGCAGCAGCCCATTCAAAACCTTCACATTGCTTCAGTCAGCAGGAATATGCAAACCAAAATGACCCTGAGAGTCCACCTCACACCAATCAGAATGGCTAAGATCAAGGATGCAGGTAACAGCAGTTGTTGAAGAGGATGTGGAAAAAGGGAATACTCCACCATTGCTGGTGGGATTGCAAGCTGGTACAACCATTTTGGAAATCAATCTAGCAGTGCCTCATAAAACTGGAAATAGTTCTATAGTCTAACTATATCACTCCTGGACATACACCTAAAAGATGCTCCAACATATAAAAAGGACACATGCTCCAGTATGTTCATAGCAGCCTTATTCATAATAGCCAAAAGCTAAAAACAGCCCAGATGTCCCTCAAGAGAGGAATGGATACAGAAAATGTGGTACATTTACACAGTAGAGAAGTACTAATGACTTCATGAAATTCGCAGGCAAATGGATGGAAGTAGAAAATATCATCCTGAGTGAGGTAGCCCAGACACAAAAGAACATACATGGTATATACTCACTGATAAGTGAATATTAGCCCAAAAGCTCAGATTACGCATGATAGAACCCACAAACCATATCAAGCTTAAGAAGAAGGAAGACCAAAGAGTAGATGCTTCAATTCTACATAGAAGGAAGAACAAAATAACCAGAGGAGTTAGAGGGAGAAAGGGACCTGGAAGGGAGAAAGGAGAGGGAGGAAAAAGGGGGCAGGATCAGGTATCAGACGGGAAAGAAGTAGTAAAGTTCAGGAAATTGAATAGTAGTAGTAAGTATGGAAACGGGGACCTGGAGGTAGCCACTAGAAAGTCCCAGATGCCAGGGAAGCAAAAGGCTCCCAGGATGCTGAGGGATGACTTTAGCCTAAATATCCAACAACGGGGAGATAGAACCTGTAGAGACTACCATTAGTAGATAGACATGACTCCTAGTTGAGGGATGGAACACCTACCCATCTCAAAATGTGTAACCCAGAAATTTTCCAGTCCAAAGGAAAGACAGGGACAAAAAAATGGAACAGAGCCTAAAGGAAAGGACATCCAGAAACCAAACCACCTAGGGATCCATCCTGTGTGCAGACTCCAAACCCCCACACTATTGCTGATACCAAGAAGCACTTGCTGACTGGAGCCTGGTATGGCTGATCCCTGAGAGGGTCTACAAGAACCTGAGTAATACAGATACAGATACTCACAGCCAACCATTGGACTGAGCCCAGGGAACTCAATGGAGGAGCTAGGGGAAGGACTGGAAGGAGCTGGAGGGAATTGCAGCCCCTTAGGAAGAACAATACCAAATAACTGGACCATGTACAGCTCCCAGAGACTAAACCACCAATCAAAGAGTATACATGGAGTGAGCCATGGCTCCAGATACATAGGTAGCAGAGGATGGTATTATCTGACATCTATAGGAGGGGAGACCCTTGGTTCTGTGAGGGCTTAATCCCCCAGTATAGGGAGATGCTTCAGTGGTGAGTTGGGAGTGGATGAGTAGGTAGGGTAGTACCCTCATAGAGGCAAAGGGGACTGGGCAGGGAGGGCGGTATGGGGATTTATGGAGAGGTAACCAGGAAGGGAGATATCATTTCAAATGTAAACAAAATGATTAATAAAAAGAAAAGAAAAGAGAAGAGAAAAGAAGAAAAGAAAAAATAATAGGTTTTTCAACTTACAATACTGTTTTCCACTGTTTGACTTCAATCCTTCCTGAACTGGCTGAATCTGCTCCAGCTCCCAAGAAAGGTTTCAAGAGAGCACAAAAGCTCTCAGTGAGAGCACAAAAGACACAGTGCAAGAAGCCCAAGCGCAGCCTCAAGGAGAGCTACTCCATCTATGTGTACAAAGTGCTGAAGCAGGTGCACCCGGCCACTGACATCTCATCCAAGGCCATGGGTACGGTGAACTCGTTTGTCACTGACATCTTCGAGCACATTGCAAACAAGGCTTCTCGCCTGGTACATTACAGCAAGAGGTCTACAATCACATCAGTGGAGATCCAGATGGTGCTGCGCCTCCTACTGTCCAGCCAACTGGCTAAGCATGCCAGCAAGGCTGTCACCAAGTATACCAGTGCCAAGTAGAAGCCCCCACACACAACCCCCCACACCCCACCCCCAGGTGAGGCACTCGCTGGGTCTTTTGGTCTTTAAAGGCTGTTGCAGTCAACTTCTCAAATCAGAAGAGAGCTTTGTTTTTTCATTTTGTTTTACATGTTCTTTTGCATTAGTTTCTAGTTCCTATTCCAAAGTTACTTTAAGGGTCTTAGAAAAGGTACACTTCAGAAGTTTTAAGCCTTTGTGGTTTTGGGATCCCCTGTGTGTATCTGGGTTGCAGTTAGCCACACCCTACTTAGATTTTGGAGTTCTTTTTTAGACTAGGATAATGGAGGTGGACCTCTGGACCCCGCTTCCGTGTTCGACACTGTTGTGTCTGGAGGCCTTTTATTTGTTGACCTAAAGAGAGGTGGTTTCCTTACCTTGTCAATTAGAGGACTCCAGAACACAGCTAAGTCTGTGTCGATGAATGCTGGGCACAGCCCATCTAGGACTGAAACTGCACTGTCCCTTTACTTGATGTGTCCTGGGCATCAGCGCTTGCAGGTACATAGTGCAGTGTCCCTCTAAATTTACTGATTTACAAACACGAACATTCCACTTTGTTGCAGACTTGGTAGACTTCTGTTGTGGTTCTCTATCAAGCTTTACAATTCCTGCTGGTGACTTGCTTTGTTTGCTTTGTTCTGTTTTTGGTTTTGTTTTTTCCATTTAATACTTTGCACTAACCACTACAGCACAGATAGGCTATGGAGAAAAGAGTGAAGTTAATAGAAGCTAAATGGATTGGTCCACTGGTCAACCCATGGCCCAACACCATCCACACTTGTCTCTCTATCTAAAAACAATGGCCTTAGTTTTCTTTTGTGAAGTGGAGCTCCACATTTTTCCATTGAATTCTTGATTTTGTTGGTGAAGATACTTGATGGCCTGATCACTTTCTCAATTCTGCTGTATGGTAAGGGCTCCTGGAGCTGATTGCAGGGGCTTTGTGAATCCAAGAAAGAAGTCCAAGCATTGTCATAGATTATATAAATCCTCTTTACTGAATGTGCATTTTCAAGTGTGTAGACACTGTTATTATCATTAATAAAGTTATAAATTACTTTCACAAATGAATGAGAATATCTGGAGTATAAATTCACAGATGTTTTTACTTTTATCAAAATATGAATCTATGTTTATATTTAATAAAATAAGCACTTAAGTTCATAGGGCTCCAGAGTTCTTTGTTTAATATTGCTTCCATAATCATGTTCTATGAGAAATTCTTTCCTCTATTAGAAATAAATGTAGGGATGGCAAGATGGTTCAGCAGATAAGAGCATTGACTGCTCTTCCAAAGGTCCTGAGTTCAAATCCCAGCAACCACATGATGGCTCACAACCACCTCTAATGAGATCTGACACCCTCTCCTGGTGTGTCTGAAGATAGCAACGGTGTATATAATAATACATAAATCTTTAGGCCAGAGAGAGCAGAGACTGAACTAGCAGGACTGACCGGAGCAAGCAGAGGTCCTAAATTCAATTCCCAACAATTATATAAAGGCTCACAACTATCTGTACAGCTACAGTATACTCATCTACCTAAAAAAAAAAATCTTTAAAGAAATAAAAAGAAAGAAATGTCAATGTGTATTGCACACAGAATCACATATACAGTGGCAGTGCTCAGAAACAGTGTGGACAGTGCTGCGCTCACCTGCACACACGCATCCTTCCCACTCAGGTCAGAGGGTGATGGCAGACCTGAAGGACAGTGTCTGATCTTTGCAGAGTTGGAAGTAGAATTCTGACACAGAGAATGTTCATGTAGAGCCAGATCATAGTCTGGGTATTTTATAATTTTAATACCCAAGCAGGCTTTAGGAAGAAACAGAGAAGGTTTTAAGTAAAATGTATAAAAGACAAAAACATGGTGGCTCTCGCCCATCATCCCGTACTCAGGAGTTTGAGGAAGGAGTATTGCTGGGAGTTGGAGACCATCCTGAACACTTAGTGAGTTCCAGCCCAGGCTTGAATATAGAGCAAATTCCTGCCTCAGAAACAAATTGTAAAAGGGTTTTATGTACAGAGCCATAACGGTGTGTTATGCCACATGGTAGGAACTTGACTTTGATCAAGGTGACCTTCCTCTCCCAGCCTTTGTTGAGCAGGGATTCCTGTGCTAGTCAAGGATCCTGCTCCACTTAGGGTGGAGTGGTCCACATGAAGGTGAAGTTCCTCCAGATCTATGAATTACTGAATTAAGCAGGTGACCTGCCCAGCTGCCTGAGCAGTGGAGCCAACACCCAAGGAACAGCCAGATCAGTTCTTGGAATCATGCCAGGGTCAGGGAGGAGGGGCTCGCCCAAACTGTTAAGTTGTCAGACCTCCATTAAACTTCGGCCTTGATCGGTAAACTATCGTCCTGGCCCTTGTTCTTTTTGCCCTTCCCATCCATCCCTCAGCTTCCGTTCCAGAAACCCAGTTCGCAGTAGCTGCAGGCAGCAACAGGTTTACCTAATTAATGACACTTCAGAAGGATGGGAACGCCATAACATGGTTTGTCAGCAGTTATGTCCACAGCAAGAACAATAATAGAGGCTCATGACCTCATCACGATCTGTAGCTTAAAGTGGGGTAGAGGTAGGTATGGAGAACGAGCTCAGCATCCACAGGCCTGGGTTTCAATCCCTAAAACTCAAAGACCAAACTAAACAACAACAACAACAAAACCCCGTGATCCCAGCACCGGGGAGGCTGAGGGAGCTAGATCTCAGGGTCAGGCTGGGGTGCTCTGTGAGAGTCTGTCTCAAAAGAAGAGGATAAGACAGTAAAGTATGTGAAATGAATTCAAACTACAGTGTCATCTGCTGTCACTCATCATGTCATATTCAGTAGATCTGAGACTGTAGGGAAATAATGAGAGGCAAACAGGAGCAGGGATGAGGCAGGTGATGGTGACTGCACAGACTTCTCCATTGTTTCCACACACAACCAACAATCCTTAATTAACTTATTTTCTTTCTTTTCCCCTTTCTTTTTCTCTTTCTTTTCTCTTTGGCAAGTTTCAGGTGATCCCCATGCTATCTTGATGTCAGTCACCATGGCTGAGGATCATCTGTGAGCTCCTGATTCTCATGCAGCCAGATACAAAGCAGGGGGATACTGTGCTGGTTTGAATAAGAATGTCCCCAGAGGCTAATAACTTTGAATACTAGGTTCTCAGTTAGCAGGACTATAGGGGAAGGATAAGGAGGTGTGGTATTATTGGAGAAGGTATGGCACTAGCACGAGCTTTTAGGATTCAGTAGATTCTGACACCACCACCATGCTCTCTGACTCAGGTTTGTGTCTAGTTTGTGTCTCAAGTTGTGGCTTCTCACTTCCTGCTCCAGCACAATGTGCCCCTGCCTGTCATCATGTGACCCACTGTGGTGGGCATGAACTCTAACCCATTGGGACTGTGATCCCGAAATGAAACACTTTCCTTCCAACTAGTCACAGTCATGGCAGAGAAGTAGAAGAGTAAAATAAGACAGACACGTGCTTTTGTACAGTTCTGAGGGTCCATCATTGGGCTCCATAATGCTGGGCGAACACTACTCTCAGAGGAGTCCATTCACAGCCCTACAGATTTCCACCTTCTACTCAGGGACTGCTGCAGCAGTACTACAGGTCTTTAATACAAACCCTAAATCAAATGGCACCTCGTGAGACATTCTGGTGAAGGACTCCTGGAAGAGGGAAACAAATGGATAGATCAGATCAGCACTGTGAAAGGACTAGGTCTGATCAGCCACAGAACACATAATCTGGAGGAGACCATGGGGCAGCTGGAGCGCCCTCTGCAGCTCACTACTCTATCTGCTGGGAGTGTGCTGAGGGGTTCTGCCTGGCTCTGCAGTGACTCCTTCCATCCTGTCCCTGCTGGGTCTGAAATCTTGCTTGTGTGGCAGCTTCCCTGAACTGCAACTTCCTTCCTGTTCTCATCCTGTGAGAGTCCAGCTCCAACCTCAGGGCAGCACCTCAGCTTTCCGTCCCCAGCCTTGCTTTTCCTTCCCTTTGGGCCACACGTGCCACCAAGGCCGCACCCAGCCAGGAGCTCAGGTGTGCGGGAGAGGCCATGGGGAAGACTTTTTTTCCTACTTCCCAGAGGCTCGGGAACTTTGAAGGTGATTGAATCTGAACAAGTGACATAACAGGTTCCTGTAGCTCTGAAAAATGTCCCAAGCTCCAGAAGACAGAGCTGGCCCAAAGCAACTGACTCCCTCTGGTGGTAAAACCCCGGTAATGATGTGGCAACACCCCATTGGTTGGTAGTTCTGTGATTTCTTTTTCTCAGTTCCACCCCTCAAAGTTTTAACTTTCATTTCTCCCTTTGCTCACCAGAGGACCAGCATAGTTGGCTGAATCCTCAGGTCTTAGCCTCTGGCCTGTGTCTGCTCCTCTCCACAGATTCTGGATCTCTTGGTATCTGAAGGTGTGAGTCAATTTTCAACTGCAGAGTTCGGAGGAATTTAGAAGAAAACACAGTCTTTGCTCTGGTGAGTTGAAGTTGAGAAGGGGGAGGGGGTTGGAGGGAAACTGCTGGCTTCCTGCTGAGGATCTTGCAGGGGAGGAGCCAGAGACTGGGCAGCCTTGAAGAAGACAACTTTAATGGTCTGGAGAGGTCCAGTTATTTTTCCAAACAAACTGGTCTTTTTTCTAATCTTGAATTGTGAGTTGCAGAATGAATCTCCTGCTCCAACACAGACACTGCTCTCCCTCCAAAGAAGTAGTACAGCCAGAGTGGTGTTAGAAAATAAAATTTAAGATTTCTCTGAGTAATGGTAGATTTACCCATGATTCTAAGGGCTCATTCCCTTTGCTCTGTCTCTGTGATTGGAAGTCTTGATCTTTCTGTATATTGCTTTTGGCAAGATGGCCATTTTTACTATATTAATCCTGCCAATCCACAAACATGGGAGATCTTTCCATCTCCTGAGGTCTTCTTCAATTTCTTTCTTCAGAGACTTGAAGTTCTTATCATACAGATCTTTTACCTGTTTGGTTAGAGTCACACCAAGATACTTTATATTGTTTGTGGTTATTTTGAAGGGTGTCATTTCCCTAATTTCTTTCTCATCCTGTTTATCATTTGAGTATAGGAAGGATACTGATTTGCTTGAGTTAATTTTATATCTGGCCACTTTGCTGAAGTTGTTTATCAGCTGTAAGAGTTCTCTGATGGAGTTTTTTGGGTCACGTAAGTATACTGTCATATCATCTGCAAACAGTGATAATTTGACATCTTCCTTTCCTATTTGTATCCCTTTGACTTCCTTTTGTTGTCTAATTGCTCTAGCTAGAACTCCAAGCACTATATTGAATAAATAAATATGGAGAGAGGAGGCAGTCTTGTCTAGTCCCTGATTGTAGTGAGTTTGCTTCAAGTTTCTCTCCATTTAGTTTGATAGTGGCTACTGGTTTGCTGTATATTGCTTTTACTATGTTTAGTTATGGGCCTTGAATTCCTGTTCTTTCTAAGACCTTTAACATGAAAGGATGCTGAATTTTGTCAAATGCTTTTTCAGCATCTAATGAAATGACCATGTGTTTTTTTTCTTTGAGTTTGTTTATGTAGTAGATTACATTGACAGATTTCCAAATATTGAACCACCCCTGCATGCCTGGAATAAAGCCTACTTGATCATGTTTAACGATCATTTTGATGTGTTTTTGGACTCAGTTGGCAAGAATTTATTGAGTATTTTTGCATCAATATTCATAAGGGAAATTGGTCTGAACTTCTTTTTCCTTGTTGGATATTTGTGTTGTTTTGGTATCAGTGAAATTGTGGCTTCATAGAACAAGTGGAGTAGTGTTCCTGCTCTTTCCATTTTGTAGAATAGTGTGAAGAGTATTGATGTTAGGTCTTCTTTGAAGGTCTGATAAAATTCTGCACTGAAACCATCTTGTACTGTGATTTTTTTGGTTGGGAAACTGTCAATGACCACTTCTATTTCGTTAGGGTTTATGGGATGGTTTAGATGGTCTATCTGATCCTGATTTAACTTTGGTATCTGTTTAGGAAATTGTCCATTTCGTCCAAAAGTTTCAGTAGTGTTGAGTATAGGCTTTTGTAGTAGGGTCTGATGATTTTTTTGAATTTCCTCAGTTTCTCTTGTTATTTCTCCCTTTTCATTTCTGATTTTGTTAATTTGGATACTGTCTCTATGCCCATAGTTAGTCTGGCTAAAGGTTCATCTATCTTGTTGATTTTTTTCAAAGAACCAGCTCCTGGGTTTGTTGATTCTTTGTATAGTTCTTTTTGTTTCTACTTGATTGATTTCAGCCCTGAATTTGATGATTTCCTGCCTTCTACCACTCTTGAGTGTATTAGCTTCTTTCTGTTCTAAAGCTATCAGGTGTGCTGTTAAGCTGCTAGTGTTTGCTCTCTCCAGCTTCTTTTTGGAGGCACTCAGAGCTATGAATTTTCCTCTTAGCACTGCTTTCATTCTGTCCCATACATTTAGGTATGTTGTGCCTTCATTTTCATTACATTCTAAAAAGGTTTCCTTATTTCTTCTTTGACCAGGTATCATTGAGTAGAGCATTGTTCAGCTTCCATTTTTATGTGGGCTCTTTGTTGTTTTTGTTGCTATTGAAGACCATCCTGACTCCATAGTTATCTGATAGGAGGCATGGGATTAGTTCCATCTTCTTATATCTGTTGAAGTCTGTTTTGTGACCAACTATATGGTCAATTTTGGATAAGGTACCATGAGGTGCTGAAAAGAAGGTATATTCTTTTGATTTAGGATGAAATGTTCTATAGATACCCATTAAATCCATTTGGTCCAGAACTTCTGTTAGTTTCATGGTGTCTCTGTTTAGTTTGTGTTTCCCTGATCTGTCCATTGAGAAGAGTGGGGTGTTGAAGTCACGCACAATTATTGTTTAAGGTGAGATGTGTTTTTTAAGCCTTAGTAAAGTTTCTTTTATGAATGAGGTTGCCCTTTTATTTGGAGCATAGATGTTCAGAATTGAGAGTTCTTCTTGGTAGATTTTTCCTTTGATGAGTATAAAGTGTCCTTCTGTGTCTTTGTTGATGACTTTTGGTTGAAATTCTATTTTATTGGATATTAGAATGGCTACTCCATCTTGTTTCCTGGTATCATTGGCTTGGAAAATTGTTTTCCAGTCTTTTACTTTGATGTAGTGTTTGTCTTTGACCCTGAGATACATTTCCTGTATGCAGCAAAATGTTGGGTCCTGGTTGTTTATGTATCCAGTCTGTTAATCTATGCCTTTTTATTTGGAATTGAGTCCATTGATGTTAAGAGATATTAAGGAATAGTGATTGTTGCTTCCTGCTATTTTTGATGTAATTTTTATGTTTGTGTGGTTATCTTCTTTTGGGTTTGTTGAAAGAAGATTAATTTCTTGCTTTTTCTAGAGTGTAGTTTCCCTCCTTTTGTTGGTGTTTTCCGTTCATTTTCCTTTGAAGGGCTGTATTTATGGAAAGATACTGTGAAATTTGTTTTTGTGATGGAATACCTTGGTTTCTTCATCTATGGTAATTGAGAGATTTGCTGGATATAGGAGTCTGGGTTGGCATTTGTGTTCCCTTAGGGTCTCTATGACATCTGCCCAGCCTCTTCTTGCTTTCATAGTCTCTGGTGAGAAGTCTGGTGTGATTCTGATAGGTCTACCTTCATTTGTTACTTGACCTTTTTCCTTTACTGCTTTTAATATTCTTTCTTTGTTTAGTACATTTGGCATTTTAATTATTATGTGATAGGAGTAATTTCTTATCAGGTTAAATCTATTTGGAGTTCTGTAGGCTTCTTGTATGTTCATGACCATCTCTTTCTATAGGTGAGGGAAGTTTTCTTCTATAATTTTATTGAAGACATTTACTGACCCTTTGAGTCGCAAATCTTCACTCTCTTTTATACCTATAATCCTTAGGTTTGGTCTTCTCATTTTCTCCTGGATTTCCTGGATGTTTTGGGTCAGGAGCTTTTCGCATTTTGCATTTTGTTTGACTGTTGTGTCAATGCTTTTTATTGTATCTTCAGTATCTGAGATTCTCTCTTCTATACCTTGTATTCTGTTGTTGATGCTTACATCCATGACTCCTGACTTTTTTCCTAGGTTTTCCATGTCCAGAGTTGTTTCCCTTTGTGATTTCATTATTGTTTCTACCTCCTTCTTTAGATCCTGGATGGCTTTGTTTAAATCCTTCACCTGTTTTGTTGTGTTTTCCCTTAGTTCTTCAAAGACTTCTCCCTGTTTACTTGTGTTCTCCTGTATTTCTTTAAGGGAGTTATTTATGTCCTTCTTGAAACCCTCCATGAATCCCTCCATCAGCATCATGACCTGTAATTTTAAATCCTAATCTTGATTTTCTTGTGTGTTGGGGTATCCAGGACTTGCTATGGTGGGAAAACTGAATTCTGATTGCCAAGTGGCCTTGATTTCTGTTGGTAGGTTCTTGTGCTTGTCTTCCACCATCCAGTTATCTCTGGTGCTAGTTGGTATTGCTGTCTCAGGCTGGAGCTTGTTCCTTCTGTGGGCCTGTGAGCCTGTGTCCTTACTCCTGGGAGACCAATTCTCTTCTATCAGAGTCTGTGCACAGAAAGCTATGGAGCTGCCTGTCTCCCTGGAACACATGGCACCTCTGTCCCAGCTGCTCCATTAATCATATGCCCTGTGCTCTCCTAGCTGTTCCCTTTCAGAGAGGAGGTGCAGATCTTTCTTTCATGCTCAGAAGTGAAAGCTCTGCTGGGAGATCACTCAGCTCTGCATGGAAATCATTCTCTCCTGGAAGGCTGTGTACAGAAGGCTGTGGAGTCGCCTGGCTCCCTTGTCCAAATGGTGGCAGGAAGACTTCCTTCCCAGATGCTCCACTGATCTTATACCCTGTGTGTTTCTAGCTGTTCTTCCAGAGAGAAGATGGAGATCTCACCTCTGCTCTCAGATGTGAAAGTAATTCTGGGAGATCACTCTCTCCTGGTGGACCTTACACAGAAGGATCTGGAACTGCAAGGCTCCCTAGTCTAAATTGCGGTGGAAGCTTATTTTATTTTTTCAATTTGTATTTATTCCAAGTACTTGACTTGCTGTAATGAATAGAGGTGACAAAAATAAGTGTGCTTGTTTTATACATGATTTTAAAGATTTTCCATTGCCCTAAATTTACTATGAGATTAGCAATGGGATTTTCATGTCTGGCTTTACAGTAGGGAAATTTATGTATATTTATAGACAGTTTTGGAAATTTTATTACTGAAAAAATATTTTTTTCAAATATTTCTCTGGCAAAGACTGATAAGAGTTTGTTGGGGTTTAGGGGTGTGGTCAGGGAGACAAAGTATCTCTGTAGTGAGAGATATCCTAAAACTCACTCTGTAGACCAGGAGGCCTTGGACTCACAGATCAGCCTTCCTTAAAGGTGGCGAGAAGACTTCCTTCCCAGATACTCAACTGATCTTATGCCCTGTGTGTTTCTAGCTGTTCCTCTCCAGAGAGAAGGTGGAGATGTCACCTCTGTGCTCAAATGTGAAAGCAATCTGGCCAACAAGAGTTTCTTTTCTTCAGTTTGTCAGTATAGTGTGATTTGTCCCTTGGTTTTTCATGCTGAACTAATATTACATATTATTGGGAGAAAACTCGGTGTTCTCTTAAGAATAATTTTGATGTAGAATTGATCTCAGTCAGTATCATGGTGGCATACATACCTGGAGTCACCCATTAATGTTTTTTGGCAAACTTGTAGACAAAGATAAAATCTTAACCTTTACAGACACAAGATTCCTCAGAGCCCCCAAGTAACTGGGGACATGATTCCATATACCCTTAGTCCTGGCTGCCAGTTGTGTCCTAGTAGCCACCACTTTTTTCTTTGGTGACCTCTATGTGTTAAAGCAGACACAAATGAAAGAAGACTCCATGGATGCCGGGAGCCAGCCTCAGCAGGCTTGTTTCCTCTTGGTCCTTCTTGAGGCAGCAGAAGGGGAAAAGCGTCGGCGGGGGTAAAACTCTGTCTTACGAAAAGTTTAGGGTTTCTATATAATAAAAAGATCACCTATCAAGTCTAGATTACTATGCTAATGTAGTCGACTTGTCTCCTGTAATCCTCCAGGGCCAGCAATTGGAGCTACTGGCATTTAGCACCTCTTCCTCAAACTGCTAGAGATTAAGTGAACTGCCTTTGTACGATCTCCACAGGAAACTGCAGGGCTCTAACTTTTAGCCTACTAGTCAGGAGTCGCAGGGGGAAAGATGGGACACTTAAAGAAGTGTTTAAGAAGTTTATTGCCAAGTCCTAGAGAGTTTCCTATGAAAACTATTTTAAAGGGAATAGCAGAAAGATCTCTAAGTGGAGAAAAGGAAACATTCTTCTAAGTGGGAAAAGTGAGAGAGATAGAGAGAGAGGATCAAGAGAAAGAAACAAAAAAGTGCCCCTCTCCCTTGTCCTCAATACTTATACATCTTTTAGGATACATGATCACATGTTACAAAGTTCATCACAAGTTCACACAAAATACCAAATCGTAAATTGAAATAGAAGTTTACAACAGAGAATGTTTACATGTGTATCCATTAGGAGTAATTATCTAGATAGTAACATCTATCATTTGTCTTCTCTACAGGTTCAGAGAAAGTTTAAAACCATAACTAAGTTATAGGTGAAGTTTTGTATAGATAAACCCGATCAGTATTTTATCTTCTGTCCTAGCACCTATAATAAATCACTAGTTCCCTTTTAATGACCTTTGGTTAATTGTTTTACAACCTCTTGGAATGTGCTCTGAGTAGGAGAAAGTCTGGTTGTCATCTAAGAGCAATTAATTTGTGACACTTGGGAGACTGGCAGAGTTCTCATTGCAGTTTGGATATAGAAGGGATCTAGTAGCAGTCCCATTAAAAAATTAGTAATCACAGATATAATTTTAGGAATTCTTATAGGATCATCATTAAAACTTAAGTCATCTATTTGTCTACATAGCATCACTATAAGACAGTACATCTTTGTGGATCTGCAAGGATCTGCTGCAAAGGAATGTGCTATTACTTATTGATTATTATAAATGTATAAAAATAACAGGAGAAGCATATAAATAGCAGGACTCTTTCCTGAAATTAGTCCCCCACAGCCTTGCTGAATGGGGGCTCACCTGTCGCAGACTATATTATAATCCAAGGCAGGCATTTCAGGATGATCATCTGCTAGTATATTAGCTTGTCCCATTATGGCTCCTGACACATGGAGTGATTTTTCATGCCTTTTCAGTATATTGAAGACAATGACCCTCTTAAGTGTCAATCTTTGTATATGTAGCACAGAGATTAATAACATGTAAACATATGAACAAACACGTGTGTGGTTATTTATTAGATGGCAATTAGAGGAATCATTGCACATGTGCGTCAGGACATGGGAGTGCTTTGACTTAACATCAGCATCAGCACTTTCTGGTAAGAAACTGACATAGAAAGAGTCTCACTGAAAGTGCTGACAATAGAAGAGTGGACAGAGGAATGAGAGGTTTGGTGCTTTTGACACTGAAGATCATACCGGGGAAAGACAGACAGGTTAAAAGGGATATTACACAAGGCTGTTGTCAGTACACTCTTTCTTCTCTTCAGTAAAAGGGGGAAAACATTCCTGTACATGAAATTTGTCATGTGGGATGACCTAAAAGTACAGCACCTGAAGAATGACAAAGTACTACATGCTATGTCACCAAACCTCCTTCCATGTCTCTTCCTTTGTTCTTTTAACTGGTCATTGTGGTCCTTCCTTTACCTCTACACAAGGTTCATTCTCATCCTTCATTTCTGACTTGGTTCTTTTGCCCATCCATATCACACAGACACCTGAGAAGAAGTGTGAGGAGACAGGAGACACAGACACAGGATCACAGCAACTATGGCCTCATCAGTCCTGGAGATGATAAAGGAGGAGGTGACCTGTCCTATCTGTCTGGAGCTCCTGAAGGAACCCGTGAGTGCTGACTGCAACCACAGCTTCTGTCGAGCCTGCATCACACTCAACTATGAGTCCAACAGAAACACAGAAGGGGAGGGCAACTGCCCTGTGTGCCGAGCTCCTTACACATTTGGGAATCTGAGGCCTAATCGACATGTAGCCAACATAGTAGAGAAGCTCGTGAGATTCAAGTCCATTCCAAAGAAGGATCAGAAAGTGAATGTCTGTGAACAACATGAAGAGAAACTCCAGCTCTTCTGTAGGAAAGACATGATGGCCATCTGCTGGCTTTGTGAGCGATCTCAAGAGCACCGTGGTCACCAAACAGCTCTCATTGAAGAGGTGGACCATGAGTACAAGGTAAGGAGCAGGAGGATACAGGAAAAAAAAGCAGAAAACAGTAACAGATGGGAAACCCCCACTTTTTTATGACAGGGTACTTACCTGAGCATTATAGACTTGGAACTTGATATATCATTCTGTACTCTTTTACATTTTGACTCCAAAAAGACATGGTGATTTATTCCACTTAAGCATAAGAGAATCTACCTGGACTACAATTACTAAGATACAAAAAAATATTTTCGAACTGCTTCTTTAAATTGAGTTGATGTCAAGGAAAGCCCAATCAGCAGAAGAACATGAGCTGTCTTCTGTGATTATATCCTTTCAAAGTTAATGTCAGAATCATTCACAGGACCTAACATGCCATCTAGTGACTTTCCACTAGATTTATTAGATGGGGATAATAAACACATTTCACACAGCAGTAAAGAGAAGGTGCATGTGGCAACTGAAAGGTCAGGTAGGAGATGAGGCTTTCCATAATGAGAAACACAGCATCAAGACCTGGGCGTGATCTTTGTTTTCTGTTGCTTATTTTTGAGACCAAAGATAAACTCACAGAGAATGTGGCTGCATGCACAGGGCCTGAAAGGGGCTGTACCAGATGGGATTCTAGAACAGGACGAAGTGGACATATGACCTACCCCTAACCCGAAGCTGTCTGTAATTGATCACTACTTGAACTGAAATTTTTCTTTTCTCCAAGGGAGTCACACTGGGGAAAGACACCATTCTTAAGGAAAGTCCCATGCCCAGCAATAGACAAACAGCCAGCACAAATTCACTGAGCCCTTATTGGGAGGTTCTTTTGCTGATAATATTGTTAGGGCTTTTCTTTCCCTTTTTCTGTTTAGAACCATATAGGTCCTTAGCTTTTACCTCATGGCTTGAGTTTTATGGGATTCCCATGTGTTCAAAGCATAGCCTCTGCATCTGTATGCACTTCTTGTCATTTTTTAAGTCTTTTTAGGGTTTGTTTGCTTTGTTTTATGGTTTGTTTGCTTTTTATTTCTCTTATTGTATTTTCTTTTATTCTATTGTTATTATTTACATGCCCCTTTGTTGTCTTTTTAAACTATTTATTGGTTCTTAGTGAATTTCACATCATGTACTCCAACCCCACCCATCTCCACCTCCTTTCTTACCTGCCCTTCACTCTTACAAATCTCTCCACTAACACTGAAAACCCCATTGTGAAAGCTGTAGTGTGTCACACTGGGCCCTAAGGTATATACTTTAGTCCACAATTCTTTGCTTGCAAATGTTCATTGCAGTGAGTCATTGATCTGCTGTGAGGCCTCTGACTCCTGCTACTTTATCACTACTAGAAGCTCACTAACACTCCTCTCAGATATCCTGTTGCTGCCCTATGTCATGGTGATCCTGTAGTATTGATCTGTACGACTGGCCCCTTCTTCTGCTCTAGCAGGTCATTGATGGGGTAGATGCTGTAGTGGAAAACTTCTAAGTCCTGTCTCTTGGCCTGAGCAGTATCTAAGTTGCAGGCTCTCTCACACCTTTGAGGCCCACTCACCATGAATCCCAGTGAGTAGCTCTACCCTGCTGCTTATGTGAGGTGTAGGGCCTGCTCTCCCCGTTTTTCAGCTGGTGAGGTGAGAGACATGGCCAGTTCTCACACTATCATGACCAGAAGAACTGGCGCCAGTTCTTCTGACTGTCATAGATGGCAAGGGATAAGGAGAGAACACTGTCTCTCCCTTGTCTACATCACTGCCCCACCGTCAAGGGGGAAGGCTCTTCTGCATTCACACCCTTAGGGCCTGCTAACCAGCAACCTTCCTCCCCCCACATCCACAGCCAGCTCCACAGTGCTATTTAGGAAAGTTACAGGGTCTACTCTCCCAAGTGCTACAGAGAACAGGAGCCTCTTTATTTTCTAACAGGAGACACAAGGGTGTGGACATGGATATGAATGGAGGGGAGGTGATAAGGAACCTGAGGATTAATGAGGGGAAATACTTAGTCAGAATGTATTGTGTGGAGCTAGAGAAGAACTGAGCACTTAAGAGCACCAGGTGTTCTTCCAGAGGTCCTGAATTCAGTTCCTACAACCACATGGTGTCTCATAGCCATTTATAATACTATCTGATGCTTTCTTCTGTTATGCAGGCATACAAGCAAAGAGAGCTCTCATAAGCTTGAATGAATAAAACTTTTTTTAAAACATGCCTTGAAATACATATTGTATGAAAAGTTATTTTCAGTGAAAGAAAGAAACATAACTATAAAAACTGCAGTTATAAATAAAAAACAAGGAAAAGAAAAAAGAATGTTCTTGTGAACAGTGCATGTGCAGGTTTTAAACTCAGAGCCCTGGCAGCTGATACTTGTGAATCTCTGAGTTTTGGAAGTATGCTTGTCTACACAGTAAATACAGGCAAGCCAGGGCTACACAACATGGTCCAGTTTTTTTTAAAAAGTGCGGATATTAAAATTGACATTGTAGGGCATGTGATATCTGTATATACTTATGTTCAGAAAACTAACAAAAGTGTCCTGTTCTCTGGTACTAGAAAAAAAGGTTTCTACTGAGTGGGATGACTGACTTAGAGAGATTTCTGTCTTTGCCTGAATAGGGGTGGTATGGAGAAAATACAAAAATTAATTGAGCTGTAGCCTTTTAAGATTTATATCCTTCATGTACATACATATTGACATAAGTCTTTCAAAACAGAACAGTCTTAGGCTTCCTGTCTTTTCAGAAGAGTTCCTTGGCCTTTGCTTAGGAACAGCAGTCTTACCAATCACACAACTTGACTCTGACACAATTCCTTTCTCACAGGAGAAGCTGCAGGCAGCTCTGCAGAAGCTGAGGGAAGATGAGAAGAGATGTGATGAATGGCAGGATGACCTCCAACAGCAGAGAGCTGACTGCGAGGCAAGTGGGGACCCCTTCTAAGGGGGTCAGCCTGATGCCCAAGAGGGACCTGGGCAAGAAGCTCCTGGGATCTTTACTTCCTGGCAGCTGATGAGGTCAGGATGCCTTGGTAGTCCCCTGGAGCTGGAGATGCAGAGTCAGTGGATCGCAGCTGAGCTGGGCTCCATGAGGAATTTAGATCCATGGAGGGTTTTGGTCAGAACTACTGCTAGTGCTACTCCTGTGGTGCCTTCTGAAACTCCAGCTGTTGGAAATATGCTTGGAAACAGGCCCCAGTTCTATTCTCAGGGTTTAACTTCTCTTAAGGGTTCAGAGGTGGAATAAGGATGTAGCAGGCAGGAACAAGTATCTTAGACAACTGTTTAAGACCTGAGCCACATCCAGTCATCCTACTTTGGCTCATGTAGCTTTGGTGGCCTGGGTGACCCAAAAACTTTGTTTTGGAATGTACTGAACAGAGATTAAAAGGAGACACATGGTTCCCTCAGAATCCCTTCTCTTTCCTACACTCAATTCCCTGTGAAAGCTTAGAACAGTATCTCTCTACCTCCTGGTCCCATTTGGATAAACTAAATCCCTCTCTCTTTTCTTACCCATGAAGAATCAAATACAGAGTGATATAGAAAATATTCAAATAGAGTTTAATGGGCTAAGGGACCTCCTGGACTCCAAGGAGAATGAAGAGTTACAGAAGCTGAAGAAAGGGAAGGAAGATGTTCTGATAAAGCTGGAAGAGTCTGAAAATGAGCTAGTGCAGCAGAGGGAGTTGGTGAGAGACCTCATCTCAGAGGTGAAACATCAGTTGGAACTTTCAGCTATGGAAATGCTTCAGGTAAGACTTCAGGAAAATCCAGTGTCTGAGAGTCCATGGGCTTGGAAGCCATTGCCCTCTCTTTTTGCTGCTGTGTTTTTTTCTGGTGATGACAGTGAGATCTTTCTGTAGTCTTTCCTGAATTATGTTTAGAAGCTGGGAGAGTCATTACATGCATCAATGTCCAGAGGAAATGGTAATTTATTATTTTATCAGGTACAGTACAAAAGCTGAATCTTGGACAGAATAGATGTGGGATCATCTTGCAATCCCACCAACAGTGGAGGAGTGTTCCTCTTTCTCTACATCCTCGCCTGCACCTGTTGTCTCTGAAGTTTTTCATCTTAGCCATTCTGACTGGTGTGAGGTGGAATCTCAGGGTTGTTTTGATTTGCATTTCCCTGATGACTAATGATGCTGAACATCTCTTAAGGTGCTTCTCAGCCATCCGAATTTCTTCTGGTGAAATTCTTTATTTTTCTCTGTACCCCATTTTTAATAGGGTTATTTGGTTCTTTGGGGTCTAACTTCTTGAGTTCTTTGTATATATTGGATATTAGTCCTCTGTCGGATGTGGGGTTGGTGAAGATCTTTTCCCAATTTGTTGGTTGCCGTTTTGTCCTTCTGACACTGACTTTTGCCTTACAGAATCTTTGTAATTTTATGAGGTTCCATTTGTCAATTCTTGATCTTAGAGCATAAGGTATTGGTGTTCTGTTCAGGAACTTTCTCCCTGTGCTCATGTCCTCCAGGGTCTTCCCCAGTTTCTTTTCTATTAGTTTCAGTGTGTCTGGCTTTATGTGGAGATCCTTGATCCACTTGGAGTTGATCTTAGTACAAGGTGATAAGAGTGGGTCAATTTGCGTTCTTCTGCATGTGGACCTCTAGTTGAACCAGCACCATTTGTTGAAAAGGCTATTTTTTCCCACTGGATGGTTGTAGCTCCTTTATCAAAGATCAAGTGACCATAAGTCTGTGGGTTCATTTCTGGGTCTTCTATTCTATTCTGGCAGTTCCTCAGAAAATTGGGCATGACACTTCCAGAGGACCCTGTCATACCACTACTGGGCATATACCCAGAGGATTCCCCTGCATGCAATAAAGACACATGCTCCACTATGTTCATAGCAGCCTTATTTATAATAGCCAGAAACTGGAAGGAGCCCAGATGTCCCTCAAAGGAGGAATGGATACAGAAAATGTGGTATATTTATACAATGGAATACTACTCAGCAATGAAAAATAATGAATTCATGCAACTTGTAGGCAAATGGTTGGATCTGGAAAATATCATCCTAAGTGAGTTAACCCAATCACAAAAGAATACACATGAATTGCAATCACTGATAAGTAGATATTAATGAGCCCAGAAGCTCTGAATATTCAATTAGCACAATTAGCAAATCAAAAGATTCCCAAGAAGAAGGAAGGAGAGGACACTGGTCCTGAAAAGACTGGTTCCACTTTTGCAGGAGAGTACCAGAACAGAGAAAGGGTTGGGGGGTTATTGGGGATGGGGGAGGTGGGGAAGAGGATTTATGGGACATATGGTGAGGGGGGAACTGGGAAAGGGGAAAGCCTTTGGAATATAAACAAAGAATACAGAAAATTAAAAAAAAGAACTGTGGGATCATAGGTAGATATTGTTGGGGAACAGCCATCAATCCACAAACATGAGCACAGATCTCAGACAGGGATAGTTCATTGAGCATTCTTCCAAGGACTAATCAATGAGGGCCATAAACCAGACTCTGGAGCTGATGCACCCATGAGTCTGAATCCTATAAGGCTTTTAACCTGAATCCACAAATATCTGTGACAAGTCATTCCACCAATCAGTATTTGGGGTTAGGGGACAGCCTTAGGAGCATGTCTTTGTTGTACACTTATTCTGCTCTCATTGGTTGGAGAATTCTATCGTGGAAGCGTACTTACCTTCTCGTAACTTTTATGTCTTAACTTGCCAACCAGAATGCCAGTTACCCATGTACTTCTCTCTCTCTGCCAAGTAGGAACTCAATTACCAGGAAGTTATTGGGAACCTAAAACTTTACTTGCCCCCATTTAAAATGGAAGTTTTATTTCTAATGAATTTTTATATTAATGCATGTATCCCTCTTATGTTGGGGTACATCCCAGGAGCAGCTCATAAAGCAAACCATAAAATTCATACATACACAGGTACTTGAAGTTCTACCGGGCAGTTGATTCAGGTCCAAGCTTACTGTGGCTAACTTCACAAAGCAGTTCTAACTGGCCTATATTGTGATTGCCCCCACACACACACAAAAGAAAAAAAAAAAAAGCACAGAACATAACATAATACACAATCAACTTGGAAATGAAATGATTTCTTTTAATATCACATGAGAAAGTTTTCTTGTAACATTAGTAACAGCTAGCTAGACAGGCAGCTGTTCCCTAGGCCTTAGCAGTTAATACCCTTTTGTATTTCTAAGCATGTGTGAAGCACATTTTCAGCTATCAAGTTAGTTACTTCATCAGAATTGGAAAGTAGCACTGGTTATTTCTTCTGATGATGATTTGAAACATTTATTCCCACTGCTCTGATTCTAGGGGGACTTGGGGTTAGGATATGATCCAGGAACTCAGAAAGGTTTCCATGCCTCTGTATGCCAGTGACTGATGTAAAAGGTAGCTTCATGATCTATAAAGGCATACATTTGTAGTATATTTGATCTTTATCATATTTTTAAATAATTTATACCAAAGTCATATTCTGGTTGTGAATATCACTGTGGAAATTTGGGTTTTCCATTGGAATTGTCCTTGGAGTTTTGAGAAATTTTTCATAACTCATTTGCTTTCTTTGTTTTCATTGTGTTAATTTAATTATAACTGAAAATATTCATATTAGGTAGAATTATGCATTTATGTCTAAACTAAGCTAGTTCATATAGATACTTACGTCAGACAATACACTTTACAGTCTTGAAATTTTACCTCTTGACTAGTGAATCTGCCTATTTTTCTCTACCTCCAGGCCCTGAGGACCCCCATTCTGATCCTTACTGTTGTGAGATTAAATATGTGTATGTGAGACTTACTTTACTAGTATCATTTGGTGGGTTTTTTTTTCCCAACTGGTTTAGTATAATATAAATTCTCTTGAGTTCAGATAGGTTATGACAAGTGACAATACTCCTTGCTTTTAAACATCTAATATTTTAATATATGCTGATTATGTCATTTTTATCCATTCATCTGTAGATTAGTCTTCTGATTGGCTATTTTATCTACTATAATAATGATTCAGGAGACATGAGCATGCAGAGTTCTTCAAGAGGACAAAATCAAACATCAGAATTCATCTATAACTAGAATAACTCGTGCTCTCGCAGAATCCCTGTTACTATGGCATCTACTGATTTGTCTGCTGATGAAATGAGCCAATCCAAGCCAGATTAGAATATATTAAAAGCAAGTCTTTTGGGAATTCGCGGTGCCGATTTAACATATCAATATGGACCAGACCAGACAGTTCTTATGTCAATAAGCCCATATTAAAGAGCCAAAATAATATTAGACAGGAGAAAAGAGATTTAATAAATGTGGCTACTTCGTAAGAGGGACAAAGATTCACAAAATTGTACTATCCTTATTCAGATTCCCTAAGTGAGATCACAGTTTAAATAGAGAACCAAGAATTTGCACATATGAATAGTCCAGGCCAAGGTGTGGTCATGTCCATCATTCCCCCATCATGAACTGGGTCACAGTGTCACACTCTAAGGTAGTCAGACAAGTCATTGCAACAGTTTGAAATCTTTTAAGGAGAATTAAACATTCTGAATAAACAAAAAATGCAGAATAATGAAAACTGTTCTCATTAATAAAAGAACTTCTGGTAGAATCACCATCCCTGACCTCAAGCTCTACCACAGAGCAGTAGTATTAAAAACTGCATGGTATTGGTACAGAGACAGGCAGGAAGATCAATGGAATACAATTGAAAACCTAGAAATGAATCCACACACCTATGGTCACTTTATCTTTGACAAAGGAGCTAAACACATCGAATGGAAAAAAGACAGGATTTTCAACAAATGGTGCTGAGTCAACTGGGAGTCAACATGTAGAAGGGTACAAATTGATCCATTCTTAGCTCCCTGAACTAAGCTCAAGTCCAAGTGGATAAAGGACCTCCACATAAAACCAGATACACTGAATCCAACAGAAGAGAAAGTGGGGAAGAACCTGGAGCACATGGGCACAGGGGCACAGGGGAAATTTTCCTGAATAGAACGCCAGTAGCTTATGTTTTAAGATGAAGAATTGACAAATGGGACCTCATAAAATTACAAAGCTTCTGTAAGGCAAAGGCCAATGTCAATAGGACAAAATGGCAACCAACAAATTGGGAAAAGATCTTTACCAATCCTATATCTGACAGAGGGCTAATATCCAATATATACAAAGAACTCAAGAAGTTAGACTCCAGATAATCAAATAACCCTATTAAAAAATGGATTACAGTGCTAGACAAAGAATTCTCAACTGAGGAATACTGGATGGCTGAAAAACACCTAAATAAATGTTCAAAATCATCAGGGAAATGCAAATCAAAACAACCCTGAGATTCCATGTCACAGCAGTCAGAATGACTAAGATAAAAAAATCAGGGGACAGCAAATTCTGACAAGGATGTGGAGAAAGAGGAACACTCCTCCACTGCTAGTGGCATTGCAAGCTCGTAAAACCACTCTGGAAATCAGTTTGGTGGTTCCTGAGAAAATTGGACATAGTACTACCTGAGGACCCAACTATACCACTCCTGGGCATATACCCAGAAGATACTCCAACATGTAATAAGGACACATACTCCACTATGTTTATAACAGCCTTATTTATAATAGCAAGAAGCTGGAAAGAACCCAGATGTCCCTCAACAGAGGAATGGATACAGAAAATGTGGTAAATTTACACAATGGGGTACTATTCAGCAATTAAAAACAATGAATTCATGAAATTCTTAGGCAAAAGGATGGAGCTAGAAACTATCATCCTGAGTGAGGTCACCAATCAAAAAACACACACAACATGCACTCCCTGGTTAGTAGATATTAGCCCAAAAGTTAGGAATACCCAAGATACAACTCTCAGACCACATGAAGCTCAAGAATAAGGAAGATCAAAGTATAGATACTTTGATTCTTATTGGAGAGTGGATCAAAATACCCATAGCTCACAACCAACCAATAGAATGAACACAAGATCCCCAGGGAAGCAGCTAGAGAAAGGACCCAAGGAGCTGAAGAGGTTGGCAGCACTGCAGGAGGAACAATAATATATACCAACTAGTACCCCCCCCAGAGCTCCAGGGACTAAACCACCAACCAAAGAGTAAACATGGAGGGACTCATGGTTCCAGCTACATATGTAGCAGAAGATGACCATTTCAGACATCAATGAGAGGAGAGGACATTGGTCCTGTGAAGACTCGATTCCACAGAATAGGGGAATGCAAGTCAGGAAATTGGAGAGGGGGTAGATGAGCAGGGAGAGGGGGAATGGGATCAGGGATTTTCAGAGGGGAAACTCAGAAAGGGGATACCATTTGAAATGTAAATAAAACAAATACTTTATTAAAAAGTAAACATTCTAAGCCACTGGTCTTTTATGATTCCTCAATATTAATATACCAATTCATGTGTAAATGATTAAAGAATTTGGAATTCAGCTTCTCATACATATGAGTTTCCAGTAAGGTAATGGATCCCTACCATGTAGCATGAGAAAGGTCATGTGCTTATTTGTTTCACAGTATGTGCATAAAAACTTATGTAAGCTTTCAGACAACTGTTTCTTCATCTTTGGTCTCCAATGTCTGGTAGTAAAAGACAGAAAGTGTCTATTAATTTACATATAAGTCAAATAAAGAGCCATGTACTGTATTTATATCATGTTTTGGGGAATTGTGGGTGACTGATTTGATTCTCTTTTGACTTTAGTCTCTTCAGCCAATAAGACTGTAACCAGGATTTGCAAGAACATGAAGAACAGGTTATTGACTGTGTTTTCTCCTTTCTTCCTAGGGTGTAAATTATGTCCTGGAAAGGTATGTCTGGGATGATAAGGAATTGTGTGGTGAAAATTATTTGATTTTCAACTAGTATAAATACCTCTGGGGGTTTGCTAAATTTACACTTAATGCTACTATAACACTCTAATAAGACAAAAAGGGGAGGAGAATGGCAGGGTCTGGACATTTTCTAACTGTTGAGAAGACATTAGGTTCTCTTTTCGAGGACTGGGTTATGGAGATCTATTGAGCTAGGTCAGTAGTGAAATGGAGCAAATGGATCTACAGGTGCTTTTGGGCTCCTCGTGGATACATCATCTGTGCATGCTGTGTGCTTGTATCTAGCTGTGGATCTGCAGGTAACAAGTGCAGATAGGTAGTGTATGTCCTCTGTGTCTGTAGTGTTCACAAAGTTGTGTAGTGGAACAATTTCTGAGTACTTTGTGTATTTCTCCTGGGAATAGGGGAATTCCAGATCCAGATAGCCTTTGTGCTTGCACTTAGACATTTAAGAAATCGACTTGACTCTGTGGGCAAAAGATTTTGGCAGTGAAACAATGGTTGCAGGAGGAGTACCTGTGGACAAGACTGTGGAAAGGCTGGCCCTTGTATGTAAAGTGTCACATCCCAGTTGTCAGCCATCAGGCTCCATTCTAAATGTGCAACTTTTGTCACCCTAAGTGTAGTTTTCCTGTCTCCTCTTCCAAATTTTGTCTTAACAAGAGAACTTGAAGAAGCAGATTTTGGCTGATAGTGTCCACATTGAAAAAAGTATTTGAAGTCTTGGCTTTCTTCAGATGGCTTTTAAAACTCTATGACTATTATACCAGATTTTTGAAATCCCACCTTACTTCTATCCTTTCCTCCTTTCCTCCTTCCTTCCTTCTTTTCTTCCTTTCTTCCTTTCTTCCTTTCTTCCTTCCTTCCTTCCTTCCATTTCTTTCCTTTTTACATGTTTGTATTGAATCATTTATTTCCTGTTTTTTTTTCAGACAGGGTTTCTCTTTGTACCTCTATCTTTCCTCAAAATCACTGTGTAGAACAGGTTGCTTTTAAAATCAGAGATCCCCATACATCTGACTTCGAAGTACATGTGACACCATTCCCAGCCCACACATTATTTTTCTGCTACTTCCCTTTGATTTTTTTAATTCACTAATTCACATTTAAATGAGTTCTAGAAAGAGGTGGGAAAGTGGACTAAACACGTTGTGTGAGTGTGAAGTTAAGGCACTATGCTTAGGAGAATGAGGCTTTCCCAGCATCACATAGCAAGTAAGTGGGTGGGGTCATAAGTATGCCCATATCTCTGCAGTTAATAGTCTACAGTCTCTCTTCCTTCTCAGAATTCTCAGGAGAGTTCAAGAACATTTATGGTTAGAATGACAGGGAGTCAGTGCTTGTCAAAAGTCAAAGGTTTTAAAATGAGGAAGTTAATATTTTATCTCTAGGAGTCAGAACTTTAGACTGACACAGCCCCAAACTGTCCCTCAAAACAGAAGAACGTTTCGTGCTCCAGACCTGAGAGGAATGCTGCAAGCATATCAAGGTGAGGGCAGCTCAATTCTTGATTCTGTGTATGACTCTGGGTGTGGCTGGACTGCATATAGAAGCAAGTAACATTTCTGAATATGGGTAGAGGGACAGAGAAGAGTAGATATTGTATCCCGATGATGTCATTGTACATGATGAGAATTGTTCATTTATCCTATCCTATATCAAGTTCCAAACCTTCCACTCATCTGGAAAAGAAATGGATTTTAATGGCTTGATTCCTTTGCTTGTACTTACTGCTGTAAACTTTCATTATTTCAGGGCTCATGGATATCCAGCGATACTGGGGTAAGGAGAAACCACAACACCATGAGGCCCTCTCCTTTCAATGTCTTTCAGAGTATATTTCTCTGTTAAGTCTCACGTTTCATGTTGCTACTCCAAATATGCACAGCAATCTGCCTCACTTTGAGTTTAAACAAGGCTTCTCCACTTTTCCTTTCTCTTTGTCCTTATGCTTCTGTTGCTTAAGTTACGAATAAGGCTGTACCTTGTATTTCATCTCACTCAGACCAAATATGTCTTATTTCTCTGCAGTTCGTGTGACTCTAGGTGAAAGCAACCACCCAACCATTGTCAATAATAATGAAAAAAGACAAATACAACATACAAGTTACTATGAAGAGAATCTTCAAGTTCCTGAGACCCCCCGTTTGGGTTTCCTGGGATATCCAGCTATACTCTCAGGGAAACATTACTGGGAAGTAGAAGTGTCTACAAGTGGTGCCTGGCTCCTCGGATTAAATGATGGAAGGTGCGCAAAACCCCAACCAGTTTCAACGGGACCTCAACCACTCATCATCAAACATTATTCAATGGGACTTCATTCAATGGGACTTAATTCAATGGATAATATGGGCTTCAAAATGCAACCTAATCCTAATGTTAAACAAAATGGAATATACCAACCTAAATATGGGTACTGGGTTATAGGGATGAAGAACAGTTCCGTATACAATGCCTTTGATGAGTGTTCTGTCACCCACAATTCCAGTGTCTTGGCCCTCTCTCTGCCCAGTCCTCCCAGTCGTGTCGGAGTTTTCCTGGACAGGGAAGCTTGCACTCTCTCATTTTATGATATTTCTAACTGTGGAGCTCTCATCTATAGGTTCTATAACCCTTCCTTCCCTCATGAAGTCTATCCATATTTTAATCTTATGGAAAGTTCAGGGTCACTGACAATCTGTGGGCCACCATGTTAATCCCTCACCTCTATCTATGCATTACCCCCGTGTCTGGTGTGCCTCCTGTGCCAGAGCTCCCCTGCATCATGCTAATGTTTTTTTGTCTTGGGACCATTATTTTAATGACCTTCATTCCGAACTACAAACCAGATCATTTCCTTGATCCACTTGCATCTCTACTCACAAGATGGCTACTGTCCTTTGTCATTTCCATATTCCCAAAGAAAATTGTTTCTCCCTCACTAAGTGAATTAGAGCCTCTGCTAATACTATATCTGTAGGAACACAGTCAAAAGAATGACTCATGGAGAACATGGTTCTCTGAAAAAATAACATGTGTTCAATTTGTAAGACATGTTTATTCTTGTTGGATATCAGAACATAGCTATAGAACCCATTCCTGTGAAAGGGAGTACTGAGTGCTGGCCTCAGTGTACTCTGATTCTGAATATGGGATTGTGCCTTAATTTCATGCTTTCAAGACATAATCTATAGTATAGTTCCAGACAATTGTGCTTATATAGACTGTCCTGAGACAGTTGTAGGAAAGATTTCTTAATATTTATTATGTTTTTATTGGTATGTTTTTACTCCAGAAGTTTTAAGCCTTTTGGTTTTGGGTTTCTCTGTGGGTATCTGGTTTGCTGTTGGTGACACCCTACTCAGTTTCTTGGAGCTCTTTTTAGACTAGGATAATGGAGGTGTTTGTCTGGGCCACACTTCCTCATACAAGACTGTTGTTTCTGGGGACCTTTTATATGTAGACCTAAAGGGAGGTGGTTTCCTTACCTTGGAGATTAGACAGCCCCAGGACACAGCTAAGTCTGAGTAGACCAATGCTGGCTACAGCCCATCTACAACTGAAATCTCTCTGTCCCTTTGCTCGATGTATTCTGGGCACCAACAGTTGCAGATACATAGTGCAGTGTCCCCCTAACTTACCGATTCAAATGTTACATGTGCAAATATCGACATTCCACTTTGCTGCAGATTTGGTAGAAGTCTGTTGTGGATCTCTATCAGGTTTTACAATTCCTGCTGATGGCTTCCTGTCTTCCTTCCTTCCTTCCTTCCTTCCTTCCTTCCTTCCTTCCTTCCTTCCTTTCTTCCTTTCTTTCTTTCTTTCTTCCTTTCTTTGTTTCTGGCTTCTCCCTATTTAATACTTTGCTTTAACCACTGCAGTGCAGATAAGCTATGGAGCAAAGAGTGAAGTTAATAGAAGCTAAATGGATTGGTGCACTGGCCAACCCCTGGGCCAACACCAGCCACATTTCTCTCCTACCTGAAGACAATGGCCTTGATTTTCATTTGTGGAGTGTAGCATACTGAGTTTTTCTTTAAAGTCCTGATTTTGTTGGTGAAGATACTTGATGGCCTGATTACTTTCTCAATTCTGCTGTATGGTAAGGGCTCCTGGAGCTGATTGCAGGAGCTTTGTGAATCCAAGAAAGAAGTCCAAACATTGTCATAGATTATATAAATCCTCTTTACTGCATGTGAATTTTCAAGTGTGTAGACAGTGTTATTATCATTAATAAAGTTATAAATTACTTTCAAAAATGAATGAGAATATCTGGAGTATAAATTCACAGATGTTTTTAGTTTATCAAAATTTGAATCTATGTTGATATTTAATAAAAAAATAAGCACTTAAGTTCATCTCCAGAGTTTTTTGCATAATATTGCTTCAATAATCATGTTCCATAGGAAATCTTTTCCTCTATTAGAAATAAATGTTGGTCTGTCCACATGGCTCAGCAGGTATGAGCACTGGCTGCTCTTCTGAAGGTCCTGAGTTCGAATTCCACCAACCACATGGTGGCTCACTGCTACCCATAATGAGATCTGATGCTCTCTTCTGGTGTGTCTGAAGACAACTACAGTGTACTTACATATGATAATAAGAAATCTTTGGGCCAGAGTGAGCAGGGACTGAGTGAACTGGGCCGACCTGAACAAGCAGAGGTCCTCAATTCAACTCTGAAAACACATGGAGGCTCACAATGATCTGTACAGCTACAGTGTACTTATATACATAAAATAAATTAATAAATAAATCTTTTTTTTAAAAAAAGAAAGAAATGCCAACATGTATTGCACACAGAATCACACACACTGTGGCACTGCTCACTGACTGTGTGGCCAGTGCTGTGCTCACATGCTCTCCTTCATCCTCTCACTGAGGTCAGAGGGTGATGGCAGACCTGAAGTGTCTGATCCTTGGGAGTGGAATTCTGTCACAGAGAATGTTCGTTCAGAGCTAGATCATAGTCTGGGTATTTTATGGTTGTAATTCCCAAACAGGCCTTAGGAAGAAACAGAGGAGGCCTTGAGTAAAAGGTGAAAAAGACAAAGACATGGTGGCTCTTGCCTCTCGTCCCACACTCAGGAGTTTGAGGAAGGAGTATTCCCAGGAGTTGGAGACCTTCCTGAACACTTAGTGAATTCCAGCTCAGGCTTGAATATAAAGCAAATCCCTGCCTCAAAAACTAATGTAAATTCATGTAAAAGGGTTTTCCATGAATATCAACACTTCAGAAGGATGGGAACACCATAACATTGTTTGTCAGCAGTTGTGTCCACAGCAAGAACAATAATAGAGGCTCATGACCTCATCACAATGTGTAGTTTAGAGTCGGGGTTTAGGTAGGGATGGAAAACTAGCTCAGCATCCACAGGCCCAGGTTTCAATCCCCGAAACTCAAACTAAACAACAACAGCAAACCCCTGTGATCCCAGCACTGGGGAGGCTGAGGGAGCTAGATCTCAGTTAGGGTCAGGCTGGGGTGCTCTGTGAGAGTCTGTCTCAAAGGAAGAGGATAAGACAGTACAGTATTTGAAATGAATTCAAACTACAGTGTCATCTGCTGTCACTCATCATGTCATATTCAGTAGATCTGAGACTGTAGGGAAATAATGAGAGGCAAACAGGAGCAGGGATGAGACAGGTGATGGTGACTGCACAGACTTCTCCATTGTTCCCACACACAACTGACATTCTTTAATTAACTTATTTTCATTCTTTTTCCCTTTCTTTCTCCCTTTCTTTTCTCTTTGGCAAATTCCATGGGATCCCCATGCTCTCTTTTTCTTTTTAACTTTTTTTTATTTATTGAAAAGGGAAGTAAAGGGAAGTAGAAACACTTTATGATAAAATTAAAGATTTACATGGAAAATATTCCAGATGAACATGTTAAAATTGACAATTTTCATGGAAAATTAAGAAGTAAAGTGTTAGACCTGTAAAACATTGCTAAGTTAATTGAAATAGGGGAAAGAAACATTTTATGATAGAATTGAAGACTTACATGGAAAATATTTCTGACAAAATTGCAGAAAAATATATTAGAATTGAAGACTATCATGGAAAATTTTATATAGACATAATAGTGGTAGCCATAAAAGTATTCCTAAGTTGATTGAAAGTGGAATTATAAACATATTCTGAAAAACTTGAAGGTTTACATAGAAAATATTTCTGATAAAATTGATGAAATATATAGAAAAACATGTTAAAATTAAAGATTATGGAAATTATGTAGGTAAAGTGGTAGGCATAAAGATAATTCTAAGTTGATTGAAGGTGCAATTATAAACATTTTCAGATAACATTGAAGATTTACATGGAAATATGGAAAATATTTCTGGTAAAATTCAAGAAATAAATAGACATGGTAAAATTGACTATTTCATGGAAAAGTTTACATCAAAAATGGTAGATATAAAATTTTTTTAAATTAGTTGAAGGTAGAATTAGAAACAAAGATTTACATTGAAAATACTTCTGATAAAATAAAGGAAGTATATATTAAAAATATATTAAAGTATATATTAAAATTGAAGATTATCATGAAAAATAATGCAGATAAAATGGTAGAGATAAAAAAAATTGCTAAATTGAAAGGGTAATTACAAACATTTTCTGATAAAATTAAAGATTTACATAAGAAATATTTCATTAGTCTATGTCTTTTTATTGGGGAGTTGAGTCCATTGTTGTTAATAGATATTAGGGAATAGTAATTGTTGCTTCCTGTTATTTTTGATGTTATTTTTATGTTTGTATGGGTATCTTCTTTTGGGGTTGTTGGAAGATTACTTTCTTGCTTTTTAGAAGGGTGTAGTTTCCCTCCTTGTGTTGGTAATTTCTATCAATTATCCTTTGTAGGGCTGGGTTTGTGGAAAAATATTTGTAAATTTGGTTTTATCGTGGAATATCTTGGTTTCTCCATCTATGATGAATGAGATCTTTGCTGGGTATAGTAGCCTGGGCTGGCATTTGTGTTCTCTTAGGATCTATATGAGATCTGCCCAGGATCTTCAAGCTTTCATCGTCTCTGGTGAGAAGTCTGGTGTGATTCTGATAGGTCTGCCTTTATAAGTTACTTGCCCTTTTACCCTTACTGCTTTTAATATTCTTACTTTGTTTAGTGAATTTGGTGTTTGCATTATTATGTACCAGGAGGATTTTTTGTTCTGGTCCAGTCTGTTTGGAGTTCTGAAGGCTTCTTGTATGTTCATGGGCATCTTTTCACTAGGTTAGGGAAGTTTTCTTCTACAATTTTGTTGAAGATATTTACTGGGCCTTTAAGATGTAAATCCTTGCTCTCATCTGTACCTATAATCCTTAAGTTTGGTCTTCTCATTGTGTCCTGGATTTCCTGGATGTTTTGGGTTACCAGCTTTATGCATTTTGCATTTTCTTTGACTGTTGACTCAATGTTTTCTATGGTATCTTCAGCACCTGAGGTTCTTTCTTCTATCTCTTGTATTCTGTTGTTGATGCTTGCATCTATGACTCCTGGATTCTTTCCAAGGTTTCCTATCTCCAGAGATGTCTAGCTTTGTGATTTCTTTATTGTTTCTACTTACACTTTTTGATCCTGAATGGTTTTGTTCAGTTCCTTCACTTGATTTTGTTTTCCTGTAATTCTTTAAGGGATTTTTGTGTTTCTTCTTTAAGGGTTTTTGCCTGTTGACCTATGGTCTCCTATATTTCTTTAAGGAATTTTTGAGTTTCTTCTTTAAGGGCTTTTCCCTGCTGACTGATGTTCTCCTGTATTTCTTTAAGGGAGTTATTTAAGTCTTTCGTGAAGCCCTCTGTCAGCATCATGAGATATGATTTTAAATCCAACTCTTGTTTTTCTGGTGTGTTGGGGTATCCGGGACTTGCTGTGGTGGGAGAACTGGGTTCTGATGTTGCCTTGTGGCCTTGGTTTCTGTTGGTAGGGTTCTAGGCTTGCCTTTCACCATCTGGTGCTAGTTGGTATTCTTGTCTCTGGCTGGAGTTTGTTCCTCCTTTGGGCCTCTAAGCCTGTGTCCTTACCCTTCTGAGCTCCAAAGTGAAAGCACTGCTGTGAGATCTCTCTCCTGGTGGGCAATGCACAGAAGGCTGTGGAGTCTCCTGGGTCCCTGGTGCAAATGGTGGTGGGAAGACTTCTGTCCCAGTTTCTCCACTGTTCCCAGAAGGCTCACACTTGTAGAATTTTATCCGCACTCCTTTTAAAAAGAAATTTCTGTATTCCAAATTAATAAACCATACAGCTAAGGTGAGCTTTCATCTCTTTGCATGGCTGTATCATCAATGGTTGGCTGCTGGATGTTAGTGGTCATGCAGCCAGACTTTTTCACAAAGGAGCAGGACAAATGTTTTCCTGGGCAGGCATCATCATAGTGCTGTCCTGGCGGCCTGACAGGACACTGGTCCAGCCACATCACAGGCCGCTCACCAGCTGTGGTGCCCTGCACCCAGGCTGCAGCAAGGGGGCAGCTGCTGAGAGCTGCACAGCCTTTGCCTGCAACTCCTTCCCTTAGCTGCCATCTCCTCCTCTGCTCCCCATGCTGTCTTGATGTCAGTCACCATGGGTGAGGATGGCCTGTGAGCTCCTGATCCTCATGCAGCTAGCTACAAAGCAGGGGGGATACTGTGCTGGTTTGAATAAGAATGTCCCCAGGGCTAATATCTGAATACTAGGTTCTCAGTTAGTAGGACTATAGGGGAAAGATAAGGAGGTGTGGCATTAGCAGAAGGTATGGCACTGGCACAAGCTTTTAGGATTCAGTAGATTCTGACACCACAACCATTCTCTCTGCCTCAGGTTTGTGTCTAGTTTGTGTCTCAAGTTGTGACTTCTCACTTCCTGCTCCAGCACAATATGTGCCTGCCTGTCATCATGTGACCCACTGTGGTGGGCATGAACTCTAACTCATTGGGACTGTGATCCCCAAATGAAACCCTCTCCTTGTTGAAAGCTGCCCCAGTCATGGTGTTTATCAGAGTGGTAGAAGTGTAACTAAGACGAACTACATGCAGGGGCCACCACACCTGCTTTTGTACAGTGCTGAGGGTGCACTGCAAGGTTCTATGATGCTAGAAGAACACTAGACCTCAAGAAGTCCATTCACAGCCCTACAGATTTCGACCTTCTACTCAGGGACTGCTGCAGCAGTACTACAGGTCTTTAATACAAATCCTAAATCAAATGGGACCTCATGAGAGATTCTGGTGAAGGACTCCTGGAAGAGGGAAACGAATGGATGGATCAGATCAGCGCTGTGAAAGGACTAGGTCTGATCAGCCACAGAACACATAATCTGGAGGAGACCATGGGGCCGCTGGAGCGCCCTCTGCAGCTGACTACTCTATCTGCCTGGAGTGTGCTGAGGGGTTTTGCCCTGCTCTGCAGTGACTCCTCCCACCCTGTCCCTGCTGGGTCTGAAATCTTGCTTGTGTGGCAGCTTCCCTGAACTGCAGCTTTCTTCCTCTTCTCATCCTGTGAGAGTCCAGCTCGAACCCCAGGGCAGCACCTCAGCTTTCTGTCCCCAGCAGTTTTTCCTTTCCCTTTGGGCCACTCTTGCCACCAAGGCGGCACTCAGCCAGCAGCTCAGGTGCGGGAGAAGCCTTGGGGAAGGCTTTCTTTCCAGCTTCCCAGAGGCTCCGAAACTTTCAGGGTGATTGAATCTGAACAAGAGATGTAACAAGTTCCTGTAGCTCTGAAAAATATCCCAAGACTCCCTCTGGTGGTAAAACCCCAGGTAATGATGTGGCAACACCCCATTGGTTGGTAGTTCCGTGGTTTCTTTTTCCCAGTTCAATCCCTAAAAGTTTTAACTTTCATTTCTCTCCTGGCTCACCAGAGAACCAGCATAGTTGGCTGAATCCTCAGGTCTTAGACTCTGGCCAGTGTTTGCTCCTCTCCATAGATTCTGGATCTCTTGGTATCTGAAGATGTGAGTCAATTTTCAACTGCTGAGTTTAAAGGAATTTAGAAGAAAACATAGTCTTTGCTCTGGTGAGTTGAAGTTGAAGTTGAGAAGGGGGAGGGAAACTGCTGGCTTCCTGCTGGGCGGGGGATGGGGGGAGGGAGAAGGAGCCAGAGACTGGGTGGCCTGGAGGAAGAAGACTTTCATGGTCTGGAGAGATCCAGTTATTTTTCCAAACAAACTGGTCTTTTTTCTAATCTTGAATTGTGAGTTGCAGAATGAATCTCCTGCTCCAACACAGACACTGCTCTCCCTCCAAAGAAGTAGTACAGCCAGAGTGGTGTTGGAAAATAAAATTTAAGATTTCTCTGAGTAATGGTAGATTTACCCATGATTCTAAGGGCTCATTCCCTTTGCTCTGTCTCTGTGATTGGAAGTCTTGATTTCTCTGCAGCCTCCTATTAATGTACTTGTACTATGAAATATCCTGAAGTCTGTAGAGAATTCGTAATGTCACTTAAAAGTCATTACCATTGCCTGTCCTTCCCCTTGGGCCATATGTGCCATACCTAAATCAAGATCAGCCCTAGTCATTTCAGCTATCAAGAATGCCGAAACAGGAAGATCCAAAGTCCAAGGACCTAATACTACCAAGTCTAAAAAAAGAAAAATTAGCCAGGAGGTGTAGCTTATTGTGGTATAATTAGTGGGCTGGAGGAGCACTTGCAAGTTTGTACCAGACCCTAAATGAATTCCAAGGAAAGAGACAGTGGATGGGGTAAAAGGAGAAAAGAGAGAGAGAGAGAGACAGAGACAGAGACAGAGACACAGACAGACAGACAGACAGACAGAGAACACTTGGAGAAGGACTGTGTATAAGTGACAGATTTTCTATTCCTGTATAGCCCAGGCTGACCTCATGGAATTGTCCTGTGCCAGCCTCCCCAGCTGCTGGGGTTACAGGTGAACGTTACTGTCCTAGGAGAAACAACATGAGCTCCTAAATGACGTTCAAGACTCCAATAACAACAGAAACTCGTGCTGTCTGTAGATTCTTGTTCGATTTGAACAAACCTAGTTCATGACATAAAAGACTGAAAGATGTCTGCTGATAGAAAGATGGAGAGATCTTGAGAACCATAAAAGAAAAGAAATGACTTGGAGGACAGAATTCAAGCTTCAGCCAATCTAATGTAGACACCAGAAGACACAGGTCAGCCTTCCTGTGTCCAGGTTGACTTGAGGATGTCAAGAGTCCATTCATCCCCTTTCCCTTTGCTCTGTCTTGCTTTCAATCAGTTGTGGACTTCAGATTTCTGAACAGAGGAATTAACTGTCTTTGCTACCATGTTATGAGATATTAAAATGCACATTCTAGGGTTGTCCAGGTATTAAATGTGCCAACGTCTAAGGAGCACGCCTTAAATTGCTTCAGATGACGCTTCTTAGTAAATGAAACCTGGGACGATTTATTTGCCACCCTGTTTGGAAAAGGACCATTTCTTCTATGATATCAGAACCTTGAACTTTCATCATTCTTAAAGAAACAGTTTTACTTGTTACAGACCACAGACTAAAATTACAATGAAGTGTATTTATTAAATATTGCTGTAGCCCAGTAGCCATAATCAAAAGCCAAATCAAAAGCTTGTCACCAAAGAAGAGGCTAGAGAAAGTGTATTTAGAGGTGGACATTACAATCAGCTCATTTGTGTGGGATGTGTAGCTGAGAAACAGTGGGGGAGCTGTTTCATTTCCTGGTACTCAGCAGTAAATGGGTTCACAAAACATAACAGTTTTACATTTGCGGGGAAGAGCAAGGAGTCCGAGTTTTGAGGAACTTATCTTTCAGGAATTTCAAATATGATGCCTAGCATGAAATGGAGCTTCCTTGTCCATTACATACTCCAATAACAACAGAAACAAGTGCTGTCTGTAGATTCTTGTTTGACTTGAACAGACCTAGTTACTGTATCTTAGTATCCCTTTTTTAAGAGATTAATATTGCTGCAATTAAAAGGCATTTGAGGGAGTATATGGAAACATAGTGCAATGGAAACTTCCTAAAGTACATAGAGGTGATGCTAATGAGGTCTATTAATAATGGAAGAATCCCAACTGGCAATCTCTAGTCACCAAACAAGGCTTCCAATAGTGGGTCTGGATGGGAACAGATTGCATTCATTTGAGTTATTGACTAACAGGGTCCCACAAAGATCCTGAAACAACCCAAGATGTTACTAACACAATGGGTTGCTCTATGAAAAATTATTGTGGCACTCATAGAGGAAGAAACAACATAACTCATTGAACATAGAAAGTCGTACTGGTGACTACATGGACCCTTTGCTTGTGAGTTCTAGTCTCTTTGGTACAGGAAGGTACTCTACAGGCTACCAAAAAAGAAACATAAACACCAAACCACCCTCAAAACCTTTATTTCCAATCTGTTATGCCTACAAAATATCCAAGGACCATGGTGGCATAGAACTTGTGAGAGGAGCCAACCAATGTCTGATTTGACTGAAGGTCCAGCTGCCAAGAGTGAACCCATACCTGGCAGTGTTTGGGTAATCAAGAACCAAAGAATAATAGTGCAGATACCTACAGTAAAACCAACCGTTACTAGTCTAAAACATACACATACATACATTTATCTCGTTTGAGTTGTGTATTTGTGTGTCTGCCTGTTGACATACACATTTGAAAGGAAGGGAAGGCTGTCTGTGGTGGTCAGAGGTGCCGGATTCTCTGAAGCCGGAGTTACAGGCATCTGGGAGCTGTTTCATGTGGGAGCAAGGAACTAAACTTGTATCTTCTGCAAGAGCAAGTATTCTTAACCACTGAACCCCCTCTCCAGATGCAAGTAGTCTGAGTATGGGCATTTAACTGATTCATTTATTCATTTATGTGTGTCTTACTGGATATGTATCTGTTCACTGCTTGAATGATTGAGCCCAAGAATGACAGAGGAGAGTGTCAGGTACCCTGGGATTGGAATTACAGACAGTTCTGAATATCTCTGCACCATATGCATGTCATGCTGCTAAAGGCCAGAAGAGGATGTCAGATCCACAGAAACTAAAGTTAAAGGGGCAGTGAATGCTATGTGAGGGATGGGAACGGAGCCGGAGCCATGGTTCTCTGCAAGAATAGGCAGTGCTCTCGACCACTCAGGGATCCTTCCATCCCATTCTCTGTGTTTCAATTGAACATTATTATGTTACAGAGTCAATATAGCCTTGGACTTGCCAGGCTGTCTTCTCAGCCTCCCAGTAAACTGCATTTAGAGGTCTGCACTACCAAACCTGCCGCTGATGATGATGATGATGATTATTATCATTATTATTATTATTATTATTATTATTAATTTTTAGAGACTTTTTTATTGTGAATGGGCATCATGGGTTACCCAGAGTTACATATACTATTTTTATGAGTTAATTTATTTTTACTTATTAACTTTTCATCTTGCTTATTGCCTCCCTCCTGGTCAACCCCTCCCACAATCCTTTTTCCATGCCTCCAGCCCTTCTTTTCTGAGTACGTGGGGGTCCTCTGGCTATCCCCCAACCCTGGCATATCAAGTCTCTGTGGGGCTAAGAGCATCCTCTCACATTGAGGACAGACAAGGCAGCCCAGCTAGAAGAACATATCCCACGGACAGGCAACAGCTTTTGGCATAGCCCCTGCTCCAGTTGTTCAGTACCCACATCAAAGACCAAGCTACATATCTGCTACATATGTGCAGAGCGGGCTAGGTTAAGCCCATGTATACTCTCTGGTTGGTGGTTCAGTCTCTGAGGGCCTCCAAGGGTCCAGGTTAGTTGATTCTGTTGGTCTTCCTGTGGAGTTCTTATCCCCTTTGGGACCCACAAACCTTCCTCCTATTCTTACATAGAGTCCCCAAGTTCCATATGCTCTTTGGCTCTGGGTGTCTGCCTCTGTCTGAGTCATTTGAGGGTGGAGCCTCTCAGAAGATAGTCACCCCTAGACCCCAGTCTGCAAGCATAACAGGATATCATTAACAGAGTCAGGAATTGGTGCTTGCCTATGGGATGGGTCTCATGTTGGGCCAGTTATTGGATGGGCATTCCTAAGTCTCTACTCCAGTTCCCGATCTCTGAATTTGTAGTGGTAAGTTATTTAAACTGCTTTGGCTCCCTGCAGGTTGAATAAATACTACCCCACCCCAGTGCTCTCTGGATTCTCAAATAAAAGATACACACACACACACACACACACACACACACACACACTAGCTTAATTTTCATGGCCGAGAAACACCTTAAGAGATGTTCAACATCATTAGTCATCAGGGAAATGCAAATCAAAACAACCCTGAGATTCCACCTCACACCAATCAGAATGGCTAAGATTAAAAACTCAAGAGACAACAAGTGCTGGCAAGGATGTGGAGAAAGAGGAATACTCCTCCACTGTTGGTGGGATTGCAAAATGGTAAAACCGCTCTGGAAATCAGTTTGGCAGTTCCTCAGAAAATTGGGCATGTCACTTCCAGAGGACCCTGGCATACCACTCCTGGGCATATACCCAGAGGATTCCCCTGCATACAGTAAAGACACATGCTCCACTATGTTTATAGCAGCCTTGTTTATAATAGCCAGAAATTGGAAGGAGCCCAAATATCCCTCAAAGGAGGAATGGATACAGAAAATGTGGTATATTTATACAATGGAATACTACTCAGCAATTAAAAATAATGAATTCATGCAATTTGTAGGTAAATGGTTAGACCTGGAAAATATCATCCTGAGTGAGTTAACCCAATCACAAAAGAATACACATGAAATGCAATCACTGATAAGTGGATATTAATGAGCCCAGAAGTCCTAAATACTCAAGGCACAATTAGCAAGTCAAATGATTCCCAAGAAGAAGAAAGGAGAGGACCCTGGGCCTGTAAAGATTGGATCCAGTTTTGTAGAGAAACCATGGGGGGAGGGGGAGTGATTGGGAAATAGTTGGGGGTGAGAGGAATTATGGGACATATGGTGGGGGGGAACTGGGAAAGTGGAAAGCCTTTGGAATGTAAACATAGAATATAGAAAATAAAAATTTAAAAAAAAAACATACTTAAGCAAGAGTCTCTGTGGGATTGTGGAGCATTTGGGGTATATGCCCAGGAGTAGCATAGCTCTCCTATTCCAAGTTTCATGATAAACCACCAAATTGATTTCCAAAGTGGTTATACAAGTTTGTACGCCCATCAGCAATGAAGAAGTGTTCACCTTGCTCCACAGTCTCACAAGCATGTCCTATCTCTTGAATATTTTATTTTAAACATTCTGATGGGTATAAGATGAAAACTCATAGTTGTTTTGATTTGCATTTCCCTAATGACTGAGGACTTGTAACATTTCTTAAAGTACTCCTCTGGCCATTCGAGATTCCTCTGTTGTGAATTCTCGGTTTAGCTCTGTACCCCTTTTTTAATTGTTATTTGGGGGGTGGGGTGTTAGTGTTTAACTTCTTGAGTACATTATAAATTTTGGATATGAGCCCTCTGTTAAATGTAGGGTTGATGAAGAACCTTTATCAATTTGTAGGCTGTTGCTTTGTCCTATTAACAGTGTCCTTTACAGAAACTTTGCAGTTTCGTGAGGTCCCATTTATAAATTGTTTATCTTGGAGCCTGAGCCATTGGTGTTTTGTTCAGCAAATTGTTTTCTGTACCACTGTGTTCAAGGTTATTTCCCACTTTCTCTTCTATGAAATTTAGTATAGTGGATTTTATGTTGACATCCTTGATCTACTTGGACTTGAATTTTGTGCAGAGTGATAAATATGGATCTATTTGTATTCTTCTATGTGTAGACATCAAGTTAGGTCAGAACCATTTGTTGTAAATGACTTCTTTTTTTCCCCATTGTGTAGTTTCAGCTTCTTTATCAAAAATCAAGTGTCCTTAGGTATGTGGGTTTATTTCTGGGTTTTCTATTTGATTCCATTGATTAACATGTCTGTTCCTGAACCAATACCACACAGTTTTTACTATTACTGCTCTGTAGTACAGCTTTAGATTAGGGATGATGTCATGATTTGAATATGCTTGGCCCAGGGAGTGGCACTTTTAGGAGGCATAGGTGTGTCACTCTGGCCGTGAGCTTAAGACCCTCACCCTAGCTGCCAGGAAATCATTCTTCACTAGCATCCTTCAGATGAAGAGGTAGAACTCTCAGCTTCTCCTGCAACATGCATGCTTGGATGCTGCCATGTCCCCACGTTGATGCTACTAGACTAAACCTCTGAACCTGTAAACCAGTCCCAATTGAGTGTTGTTTTTTTATAAGACTTGCATTGGTCATGGTATCTGTTCACAGCAGTAAAACCATGACTGAGACAGATGGTGATTCCTCCTGAAGTTCTTTTTTTATTCAGGATTGTTTTGGCTATCCTGGGTTTTTTGTTTTTCCATATGAAGTTAAGAATTGCTCTTTACATAATTGTATTAGAATTTTGGTGCAAATTGTTTTTCAAAAGATGACCATTTTCACCAAATTAATCATGTCATGTGCATGGGAGATCATTCCATTTTCTGACATCTCCTACAATTTCTTACGTCGGGGACCTGATATTGTTTTTATACACTTCTTTCACTGGCTTGGTTATACTTACACTGAGATATTTTATATTAATCATAGCTATTGAAAGGGTGTCATTTCCATAATTTCTTTCTCATAGGCTCAGCTTCTTAATTTCCCTATCATGTTGGCTCACTGTCTGTGACTTTTCTATATGGACTATTACATATCCATCTTTACTGAGATCATTGGCTTTTTTTAATGTGTAAAAAGACTCTTACTTGCTTACCTTTTATTTTTATTTTAGTTTTTTTAATTTGCATTTATACCAAGTACCTGACCTGCTGTGATCAATAGAAGTGACAAAAATAAGTATGCTTGTTTTATGCATGATTTTAAAGAATTTCCATTGCCCTAAATTTGGCATGAGATTAGCAATGGAATTTTCATGTCTGGCTTTACAGTAAGGAAATTTAGGTATATTTATAGACAGTTTTGGAAATTTTATTACTGAAAAATTTCTTTTCAAATATTTCTCAGGCAAAGTCTGATAAGAGGTTCTTTGGGATTTGAGGGTGTGATCAGTAAAAGTATCTTTATAATGGTAGATATCCTGAAACTCACTCTGTAGACCAGGAAGGCCTTGAACTCACAGATTAGCCTGCCTTAAAGGTGTTCACCACAACCTGGATAACGAGAGTTTCTTTTCTTCAGTTTGTCAGTATAGTGTGACTTGTCCATTGTTTTTTCATGCTAAACTAATATTTCATATTATTGGGAGAAAACTCATTGTACTTTTAAGAATAATTTTAATGTGGAATTGATTTCAGTCAGTATCACTGTGGCATACATACCTGGAGTCACCCATTAATGTTTTTTGGCAAACTTCTAGACAAAGATTAAATCTTAACATTTACAGACACAAGATTCCTCAGAACCCCCAAGTAACCACAGACATAATTCCACATACCCTTTGTTCTGGCTGCCAGTTGTGTCTTAGCAGCCACCGCTTTTTTATTTGGTGACCTCTGTGAGTTAAAGCAGGCACCTGTGAAAGAAGACTCATGCCTTTCAGTGTACTGAAGACAAGTGACCCTTGTCAGTGATCATCCCTATGCATCTAACACAGAGATTAATGCAAACATATGAACAAACACATGTGTAGCCTTTTATTAGATGGCAACCAGAGGAATCATTACATATGTACATCAGGAGTGTTTACACTCAAGGTCAGCATCAGCTCTTTCTGGTAAGAAAATGACATAGAGAGTAAATCTCACTAACTAGTGCTGACAATAGAAGAGTAGGAAGAGGTATGAGAGGTTTGATGCCTTTGACACTGAAGATGGTGCCTGGGAAATACAGGATAAAAAGGAGATTACACAAGGTTCTTGACAGTAAACTCTTTCTACACTTTAGTAAAAGGGGGAAAACATTCCTGTACATGAAATTTGTCCTTTGAGATGACTGAAAAGTACAGCACCTAAAGAATGACAAAGTACTACTTGCTGTGTCACCAAACCTCCTCTCATATTTCTTCCTTTGTTCTTTTAACTTGTCATTGTGGGCCTTCCTTGACCTCTGCACAGGGCTCACTCTGATCCTCCACTTCTGACTTGGTTCTGTTCCCATCCATATCACAGTGGTATCCGTGCAGAAGTGTGAAGAGTCAAGAGAGACAGTCACAGAATCACAGCAACTATGGCCTCATCAGTCCTGGAGATGATAAAGGAGGAAGTGACCTGTCCTATCTGTCTGGAACTCCTGAAGGAACCAGTGAGTACAGATTGTAACCACAGCTTCTGTCAAGCCTGCATCACACTCAACTATGAATCCAGCAGAAACACAGATGGGGAAGGCAACTGCCCTGTGTGCCGAGTTCCTTACACATTTAGGAATCTGAGGCCTAATCGACATGTGGCCAACATAGTAGAGAGGCTCGAGGGGTTCAAGTCCATTCCAGAGGAGGATCAGAAGGTGAATGTCTGTGAACAACATGGAGAGAAACTCCAGCTCTTCTGTAGGAATGACATGATGGCCATCTGCTGGCTTTGTAAGCGATCTCAAGAGCACTGTGGTCACCAGACTGCTCTAATTGAAGAGATGGACCATGAATACAAGGTAAGGATCAGGAGGATACAGGAAACAAAGCAGAAAACAGTAACTGATGGGAAACCCCCACTTTTTCTGACAGGGTACTTACCTGAGCATTATAGACTTGGAACCTGATATATCATTCTATACTCTATTCTTTACATTTTGACTCCTAAAAAAATGATGATTTATTCTACTTAAGCATAAGAGAATCTGCCTGAACTACAATTACTAAGATACAAAAAATATTTTGGGACTGTTTTCTTTAATTGAATTGATGTCCAAGAAAGCCAAATCAGCAGAAGAACATCTGCTGATTTATTCTGTGTTTATATTGTTTAAATGTTAATGTCAGATTCATTCAAAGGACCTAACATGCCATCTAGTGACTTTCCACAATGGGGTTAATAAGCACATGACACAGAGCAGTGAAGAGAATGTGCATGTGGCAGCTGGAACATCAGAGAGGAGAGAAAGCTTTCCATAATGAAAAACACAGGAGTAAGTTCTGTGTGTGATCTTTGTTTTCTTTTTAAACTACTTATTGGTTCTTTGTGAATTTTACATCATGTACTCCAACCCCACCCATCTCCACCTCCTTTCATACCTGCCCTTTACTCTTTCAACCTCCCCAATAACAGTGAAAATCCCACTGTGAAAGTTGTAGTGTGTCACACTGGGTCCTACAGTATACCCTGTAGTCCACAATTCTTTGCTTGCAAATGATCATTGCAGTGAGTCATTGGTCTTGCCTGAGGCCTCTGGCTTCTGCTACTTTATCACTACTAGATCCTCACTACCACTCCTCTCAGATATCCTGTTGTTGCCCTGTGTCATGGTGATCCTGTAGTACTGGATCAGTACAACTGGTCCCTTCTTGTGCTCTTGCAGTTCCTTGATGGTATAGAGGCTGCAGTGGGGCAATTCTAAACGCTGGGTCTTGGCCTGAGCAGTATCTGAGTTGCAGGCTCTCTCACACCTTTGAGGCACACCCACCATGGATCCCAGTAACCAGATTCAGCTCTACCCTTCTGCCTATATGAGGTGTAAGGAAGCTCTCCCATGTTTTTCAACTCCTGAGAGATATGGCCAGTTCTCATGCTCTCATGACCCTGGTGCCAGTTCTCCTGCCTGCCTTAGATGGCAAGGGATAAGGGGAGGATGGTGTATCTCCCTTGTCTACACCACTGCCTAGCAGTCAAGAGGGAGGGCTCTTCTGCATTCACACCCTTAGGGCCAGCTAACTTGCAACCCCCTCTTCCAGGGCCAGCTCTACTGTGGTGCCCAGTCACAGTGCAGGACTAGTTCTCCTGACTTCCTACAGCAGTTGAGGGGCAGGGCCAGCTCTCCTGCTCTCATGAGCAGGGCCAGCTCTCCTGCTTGATGTAGGTGTTAAAGGTCGAGGGTTGGGGGAGGGCACTTCTCCCCTGCCTATGCTGTCACACGGCAGAAAAGTTGCAGTGCCAGCACCCCACACTCAGACCCTTCAGGCTTGCTCACTGCCCCCATCATCAAGGTCAGGTCTCCTATGCTACCCAAGAGAGGTGCTCCACAGATGAGGAGGGTCAGCTCTCCCCTTCTGAAGATCTCTGGACCAGCTCTTCTGTGTTTCATAGGTAGCAAGGGGTGTGAATGTGTGTGTGTGGGGAGGTATCTCTCCCTTGCCCATGTTACCTCACAGCAGACAAGCAGCCAGGTCTCTCAGCTCACACACTTGGGTCAGCTCACCCAGTCCCCTGCCACCAGGATCAGCTCTACTGTGCTGCTGAGGAAAGGTACAGATGCCTCTTTGTTTTCTAACAGGAGACACAAAGATGTGGATTTGGAGGGGAGGGGAGGGGAGGGGAGGGGAGGGGAGGGGAGGTGTTGAGGAACCTGGAGGAGTAATGAGAGGAAAACACTTATTCAGAATGTATTGCATGGGGCTAGAGAGATGACTCAGCACTTACAAGCATGAGCTATTGCAGAGATCCTGAGATCAATTTCCAGCAACTACATGGTGTCTCACAGCCATTTATATAAAAGGATGTTATGCTTTCTTCTGTTACGTAGGCATACATGAAAAGAGATTACTCATATACTTAAATAAATAAAACTTTTTTAAAAAGATGCCTTGAAATACATATTGGATGAAAACTAATTTTCAGTGAAAGAAAGAAGCATAACTTAAAAAAAAAATGCAACTAGAAATTTAAAACAGGAAAGAAAAACGAATGTTCATGTGGCCAGTGTTGTTGCGCAGGTTTTTCTCATAGAGCCCTGGCAGCTGATGCTCGTGGGTCTCTGAGTTTCAGGAGTATGCTTGTCTACACAGTAACGACAGGCAAGCCAAGGCTACACAACATGGCCCAGGTTATTTTTTTAAGTGCAGGTGTCAAATACAACATTGTAGGACATGTGATGTAGGTATATAAATATTTTCAGAAACCTAAAGGTTTTCTGAAATAGTGTTCTGAAGAGTGTTATGTTCTCTGATGCTAGAAAAAAGTAAAAGGTTTCTAATGAGTAGGATGACAGACTTAGAGAGATTTCTGTCTTTGTATGGGGTGGTGTGTAGAAAATATAAAAATCAATTTTGCCGTAGACTTTTAAGACTTATATACTTCATGTACATACATATTGACACAAGTTTTTCAAAACAGAACAGTCTTAGGCTTCCTGTCTTTCCAGAAGAGTTCCTTGGCCTTTGCTTAGGAACAGCAGTCCTACCAATCACACAACTTGACTCTGTCACAATTCCTTTCTCACAGGAGAAGCTGCAGGCAGCTCTGCAGAAGCTGATGGAAGATGAGAAGAGATGTGATGAATGGCAGGATGACCTCCAACAGGAGAGAGCTGACTGCGAGGCAAGTGGGGACCTACCTTAGCGGGTCAGCCTGATGCCCAAGAGGGACCTGGGCAAGAAGCTTCTGGGGTCTTTACTTCCTGGGAGCTGATGAGGTCAGGAGACCTTGATACTCCTCCCTCCTGGTTGCCCTGGAGCTGGAGATGCAGAGTCAGTGGATCACAGCTGAGCTGGGCTCTGTGAGAAGCTGGATCCATGGAGGGTTTTGGTCAGAAGTGCTGCTGGTGCTACTCCTGTGGTGCCTTCTGAAACTCCAGCTGTTGGAAATATGCTTGGGAACAGGCCCCAGTTATATTCTCAGGGTTTAGCTTCTTCTAAGGGTTCAGAGGGTGAATGAGGACTGTAGCAGGCAGGACCAAGTATCTTAGACAACTGTTTACAAACTGAGTCACATCCAGTCATCCCACTTTGGCTCACATGGCCTTGGTAAGGGTGACCTAAGAATTTTGCTTTGGAATGTACTGAACAGACATTAAAAGGAGACACATGCTTCCCTAAGAATCCCTTCCCTTTCCCAAGCTTAATCCCCTAGGAAATCTTAGAGCAGTATTTCTCTATCTCCTTGTCCCATTTGGACAGACTGAATTCCTCTCCCTTTTTTGCCCCTAAAGAACCAACTACAAAGTGAGATAGAAAATGTTCAGATAGAGTTTAACAGACTAAGAGGCCTCCTGGACTCCAAGGAGAATGAGGAGCTACAGGAGCTGAAGAAAGAGAAAGAAGATGTTGTGAAAAGGCTGGAAGAGTCTGAAAATGAGCTAGGGGAGCAGAGGAAGATGGTGAGGGACCTCATCGCATATATGTGGCATCAGTTGGAGCTCTCAGTCACGGAAATGCAGCAGGTAAGACTGCAGAAGAACCCAGTGTCTGAGAGTCAGGGAGCAGGAAGCCATTGCCCTCCTTCTCTGCTGCTGTGTTCTTCCTGGTGATGACAGTGAGATCTTTCTGTAGTCGTTCCTGAATCAGACTCAGAAGCTGGTGGAATCATTACATGCATGAATGTCAAGAGGAAATGGTATTTTATTATTTTATCAGGTACAGTTCCAAAGCTGAAGCTTGGACAGAAGAGCCGTTGGCTCATGGGTAGATATTGTTGTGGACCAGCCTGTGAACCACAAACATGAGCACAGATCTCAGACAGGGATAGTTCATTGAGCATTCTTCCAAGGACTAATCAATGAGGGCCATAAACCAGACTCTGGAGCTGATGCACCCATGAATCTGAATCCTACAAGGCTTTTAAGCCTGAAATCCACAAATATCTGTGACAAGTTATTCCACCAGTCAGGATTTGGGGTTGGGAGCAGCCTTAGGAGCATGTCTTTGTTGTACACTTATTCTGCACATTGGTTGTGGTATTCAATTGTGGCAGAGGACTTACCTTCCCTAACATTCATGTCTTAACTTACCAACCAGGATGCCAGTTACACATGTCTCTCTCTCTCTCTCTCTCTCTCTCTCTCTCTCTCTCTCTCTGCCAAGTAGGATCTCAATTACCAGGAAGTTATTGGGAACATAAAACTTTACTTGCCCCCCCCATTTAAAATGGAAGTCTTATTCCAAATGGCTTTTTATATTAGTGCAGGTATCCCTCTTATGTTGGGGTCCATTCTAGGAGCAGCTTAAAAAGGCAAACCATAAAACTCATAAAACTCATGCATGCACTGGTACAGCAAGTTCTGCTGGGCAGTTGATTCTGATCCAAGCTTATTGTGGCTAACTACACAAAGCAGTTCTAACTGACCTATATTTTGATTGCTTCCCACGAAAAACCAAAGCACAGAGCGTAACATAATATGCAATCAACGTGGAGATTCCTTGTAATTGCACATGAGAAAGTTTCCTTATAATATTAGTAACAGAATAAATTGGCTGGCTAGACAGGCAGCAGTTACTAGGCCTTAGCAGTTAATACCCTTTTGTATTTCTAAGCATGTGTGAAGCACACTTTCAAACTATCAAGTTAGTCACTTCATCAGCATTTGAAAGTAGCACTGGTTATTTCTTCTTTTGACTATTTGAAACATTTATTCCCAGTGCCTCTGATTCCAGTGGGAGTGGTACTTGTGGTTGGGATACGATCCAGGAACTCAGAGAGGTTTCCATGCTTCTGTCTGCCAATGGCTGGTGTGAAATGTGGCTTCACTAACAAAAAGGCATAAGATTGAAGTGTATTTGATATCTATCACATTTTTAAATAATTTATACCAAAATGCTATTCTGGTTGTGAATATCTCTGTGGATATTTGTCTTTTCATTGAAATTGTCAGTCTTGTGGTGCTTGTAGATTCTAGACATTTTTCATAACTGCTTTGATTTCTTTGTTTCCATTGTGTTAATTTAATTACAACTGAAAATGTTCATATGACATAGAACTATGCATTTATGTCTAAACTGAGCTAGTTCGTATATGTACTAACTTCAACAAACACACTACACAATCTTGAAATTTTATCTCTTGGCTAATGAATCTGCCTGAATAGTATCATTTAGTGTTTATTCTATTCCCAGCTGATTTAGTATAATATAAATTCTCTTGAGTTCAGATAAGTTATGACAAATGACAATAATTGCTTTTCAACATCTAATATTTTATTTTATGCTGATCATGTCATTTTTATCCATTCATCTTTAGATTAGTCCTCCGACTAACTCTCTACTTTATCTACTATAATAATGATTCAGGAGACATGAGCATACAGAATTCTTCAAGATGAACATCAGAATTCGTATATAACTAGAATAATTCATGCTCTCACAGAATCCCTGTTACTATGGCATCTACTGATAGGTTATTTGTCTGCCAATGAAATGAGCCAATCTCATCCAGATTCGAATATATTAAAGGCAAGTTTATTGGAAAGTTGAGGTGCCTATTTTGACCTATCAAAGTGGATCTGGCCAATCAGGTCTGACATCAATAAGCCCATAATAAAGAGCCAAATTAATATTGGAAAAGAGAAAAAGAAGATTTAAATGTGGCTACTTTGGAAGAGAGACAAAGATTCACAAAATTGTGCTGTCCTTATTCAAGTTCCTTAGGTGAGATCAAAGTTTAAATAGAGGATATGCAGATAAGTGTAGTCCAGGTCAAGGTGTGGCCCTTTCCATCATTCTCCCTTCATGATCTGGTCCCAGTGTCACACTTTAAAGAGGTCAGATAAGTCATTACAACTGTTTGGAATGTTTTAAGGAGACCAGGTCTTCCTCTGGCTAAAGCTGTTTTTCTTCTCTCAATGTGAGTTCCTGTTTCTTTGGAATCATAGTTTCAACAGTTTAATAATCAAATTGAGAGACATACATATCTCTTTAGATCAGCTGGTTTTCTGCTAGACCAATTGCAGAGAAAGAAGAAAAGCAAAAGGTGGGGAGGAGGAGGGAGGATGGGCTTAGCAGAGATCTGGTTGATTGGTTTTAAGAATTAAACATTCTAAACCTCAGGTCCTTTTGGATTCTTCAATGTTAATATATCGATTCATGTTTAAATGATTAAAAGAATTTGGAATTCAGCTTCTCATACATATGAGTTTCCAGTAAGGTAATGGATACCTAACATAGAGCATGAGAAAGGTCATCTGTTTATTTCTTTAACAATATGCACATAAAAACCCTAGTAAGCTTTCAAACTACTGTTTCTTCATCTTTGGTCTCCAATGCCTGGTAGTAGAAGACAGAGTCTATTAATTTACATATGAGGCAAATAAAGAGCCATGCTCTGTATTTATATCATTCTTGGGGAACTGTGGGCGACTGATTTTGTTCTCTTTTGACTTTGTCTCTTCAGCCAATAAGACTGTAACCAGAATTTGCAGGAACATGAAGAACATGTTATTAACTGTGTTTTCTTTCTTCCTAGGGAGTAAATTATGTCCTGGCAAGGTATGTCTGGGATGATAAGGAAGGATAGCCCTATATTTTGGTAAGAATTATTTAATATTCAACTAGTATAAATACCTTTGGGGGTTTGCTAAATTTATACTTAATGCTATATGACACTCTAGTAAGACGAAATGGGGAGAAGAAAGGCAGGGTATCAACATTTTGTGACTATTGAGAACATATAAGGTTCTCTTTTCGAGGACTGGCTTGTGGAGATCTATTGAGCTAGGTCAGTAGTGAGATCAAGCAAATGGACCTACAGGTGCTTTTGGGCTCCTCGTGGATACATCATCTGTGCATGCTGTGTGCTTGTATCTAGCTCTGGATCTGCAGGTAACAAGTGCAGATAGGTAGTGTATGTCCTCTGTGTCTGCAGTGTTCACAAAGTTCTATAGTGGAAAAAATTCGTGAATACTTTCTGTATTTCTCCTGGTGATAGAAGAGTTCCAGATTTCCTTTGGGGCTGAACTTAGATTTTTAAAAAAGAGACTTGACTCTGTGGGCATAATATTTTGGCAGTGAGACAATGGTTGCAGGTAGACTGCATATGTCACAAGACTGTGGAAAGCCTCGCCCTTGTATGTAAGGTGGCATATCCCATCTGTCAGCATCAAGGCTCCATCCTAATATATGGAGCATATGTCAGCTTAAGTGTGGTTTCCTGTCTCCTTTTCCAAATTTTGTCATATTAACAAGAGAAATTGAAGAAGCAGATGCTGACTGATATTGTCCACATTGACGAAGTGTTTGAAGTCTTGGCTTTCTTCAGATGATTTTCCCATCCACACTCTATGACTATTATACCAAACACTTGAAGACCCATCTTCCCTCCCTTCCTTCCTTCCTTCCTTCCTTCCTTCCTTCCTTCCTTCCTTTACTTTCTTTTTTCCATTTTTCTGTTTACTCATTTATGTTTCTTTTTTGCTTTTTAAGACAGGGTTCCTCTTTGTAGCTCTGCCTTGCTTTTGACATTAGACATCCACTGCCTCTATCTAAGTACATGTGATACCATTCCCAGCCAACATATTATTTTTCTGCTACTTCAGTTTGATTTTTTTAAATTCACTAATTCACACTGAAAAGAGTTCTGGGACAGGAGGAGGGAAAGTGGAAGAAACACGTTTGTGAGTGGGAAGTTAAGGCAATCTGTTTTGGAGAATAAGACTTTCCCAGCATCACACAGCACGTGAGTCAGTGGGGTCATGAGCATGCCCATATCTCTATACTTAACAGTCTACTTTCCCTTTTCCTTCTCAGAATTCTCAGGAGATTCCAAGAACATCTGTGGTTAGAATGACAGGGAGTCAGTGCTGGTCAAAAGGCAAAGGTTTGAGATATGAAGGTCAATTTTATCATTCCTAGTCCCTAGCGTTGAGACCATGAGACTGAAGCAGCCCCAAATGGCCCCCCCAAAAAGAAAAAGAAGATCCCAAGCTCCAGATTTGAAAGGCATGCTACAAGCATTTGAAGGTGAGGACAGTTAAATTCTGTAATTCTGTTTATGATTCTGGGTATGGCTGGACTGCATATAGAAGAGAGTAAGGATTATGAATATGGGTCGGGTACACAGAAGAGCAGATAGTGTGTCCCTGTGATGTCATGGAATATAATTGGAATTCATCATTTATACTGTCCTATATCACAATTTCCAAACCTTCTCATTATCTGGAAAAGAAATGGACTTCAATGGCTTGATTCCTTTGTTTGTACTTACTGCTGTAAACTTTCATCATTTCAGGGCTCATGGATGTCCAGTGATATTAGGGTAAGGAAAAACCACAACACCATAAGCCCCTTTCCTCTCAATGCCTTCCAGAGTTTATTTCTCTGTTAAGTCTCATGTTTTATGTTGTTTCTCCCACTGTGCACAGCAATTTGCCTATCCTTGACTTTAAACAAGGCTTCTCCATGTTTCCTTTCTCCTCCTTATTCTTCTACTGCTTAAGTTACAAATAAGGCTGTACCTTGTATTTCATCTGACTCAAAACATATTCTCATTTTTCTGCAGTTCATATGACTCTACAAGCAAACAACCATGTAGTCATCGCCATTAACAAAGAAAAACGATGTAGAAGTTACAATAGGAGGAATCTTCGAGTTTCTAAGACCTACCATTTGCGTATCCTGGGATATCCAGCTATTTCCTTACAGAAGTTCTACTGGGAAGTAGACATGTCTAGAAGTGATGACTGGCTCCTCGGATTAAATAATAGAAAGTGTACTCAACCTCAACTTCTTTCAGTGGGACTTCATTTAATGGGTGAAATGGGTTTCAACATAAAACAGCATTTGTCCTGACCCACAGGACAGTCAACCGGGTTCCCTGGACCACCTAGGAGAGAATGGGGGACAAGAGACACAAAAGAGGGACAGCAAAAGAGGATTCTGATCAAGCTGTCCAATTTTATTTTCACACAGTGCAATATGAAGGAAAGCAAGCAAGGTATAGGGAATAGAAGTGGGCAAGACATTGCCTTCAGGGAACAGTCTCTCATGGGCAAGCATTGTCTCTAGGGAACAGTTTCTCAGAATTGTCTCTCAGAATCTCATGGGAAAGCTGGCTGCTTAGGAAGTTGGCTAAACTAAAATGAAAGAGGTGAAGTGGAAAGAGATTGCTATGGTAACCTAACTGCAAACAAACTCTGTTCTAACCAACTCAGGTAAACTATGTATGTACTGACCAACTTGCTATTTGGTGAACCTGAGAGCTAGTGTTTTTCCTTCTAAAAACAGGCTTGAGCATGTAAGATGACTGAAAGGAGGATGTTTTGAGATCTATGTGAGAATGGCTCCTGGCGAGCATTCCAATGTTAAACAAAATGTAATGTTTCAGCCTAAATGTGGCTACTAGGTTATAGGGATGAAGAATAGTCCTGTATACAGTGCCTTTGATGAGTGTTCTGTCACCCACAATTCCAGTGTCTTGGCCCTCTCTCTGCCTGGTCCTCCCAGTCGTGTCGGAGTTTTCCTGGAGGTGGAAGCTTGCACTCTCTCATTTTATGATGTTTCTAACTTTAGAGCTCTTATCTATAGGTTCTGTAACCCTTCCTTCCCCGTTAAAGTTAATCCATATTTTAATCTTATGAATTGTTCAGAGCATATGACAGTAAGCAGGCCATCCTCTTAAATCCTCACCTGTATCTGTGCAGTGCCCACATTTCTGGCACATGTGTCTCATGTACCAGAGCTCCCCTTCATCATTCTAACTTTTTTTTTGTCTTGGACCCCTTATGTTAATGACCTTCACTTCAAACTACAAACCAGTGTGGATTCATATCCTTGATCCAGTTGTATGTCTGCTCACAAGATGATTACGGCCATTTTTCATTTCCCATATTGCCAAAGAAAATGGCTGTTCCCTCACTCACTAAGTGAAATAGAGCCTCTGCTAACACCACCTCTGTAGGAACACAGTCAAAAGAATGACTCATGGCGAGCAATGTCTTAGGGACCCATGCGAGAGCCATGCCTCTCCCCCCCCCAAAAAAAAGGCAGAGGGCCTTTTACATCAAGGACATTTTGTTCCCAGGATTACTTTGGCTGTGATTTTGTGCCTTGTGCATAAAGAACATATGTATTCAATTTGTAAGACATGTTTATTCTTGTTGGATGTCAGATCATAGCTATAGAACCCACTCCTATGAAAGCATATACTGAGTGCTGGCCTCAGTGTACACTGATTCTGAATATGGCCTTGTACTTGATTTCATACCTTCTAAGATATAATCTATAGTGTAGTGCAAGACAATTGTGTTTATATGGTCTGTCCTGAGTCAGCTGTAGGGAAGGCTTGCTCTGTGAATATTTAGTATGTTCTTACTGGTATTTATTTGCAAGTTTTTTCTGATTTGGTTTTTTTTTAACTCAAACAACCTTCTTGCTTGCTTTTGTATATTCGTATATAAAAGGACAGTGATACTGAAGTAAAGTTGTCTGGAGCATTAGGCTATAGTGCCCCCATTCTTTTTTTTTAAGTAAATAAATGTAATTTTTATTTTTTATTTGATATATTATTTATTTACATTCCAAATAATTTCCCCTTTCCTGAATCCCTCCTCCCCGAAAGTCCCATACGCCCTCTTCCCTCCCCTTGTTCCCCAAACCACCTCTTCCCACTTTCCTGTCCTGGTATTCCCCTACACTGCTGTACTGAACCTTTCCAGGACCAGGAGCCACTCCTTCCTTCTTCTTGGGCATCATTTGATATGTGTATTGTGTGTTGTGTGTTCCAAGCTTCTAGGCTAATATCCGCTTATCAGTGAGTGCATACCATGAGTGTTCTTTTGAGACTGGGTTACCTCACTTAGGATGATGTTCTCCAGCTCCATCCATTTGTCTAAGAATTTCATGAATTCGTTGTTTCTAAGGGCTGAATAGTACTCCATTGTGTATATATACCACATTTTCTGTATCCATTCCTCCACTGAGGGACATCTGGGTTCTTTCCAGCTTCTGGCTATTATAAATAGGGCTGCTATGAACATGGTGAAGCATGTATCCTTATTACATGCTGGGGAGTCCTCTGGGTATATGCCCAGGAGTAGTATGGCTGGGTCCTCTGGAAGTATCATTCCCAGTTTTCTGAGGAACTGCCAGACTGATTTCCAGAGTGGTAGTACCAGCTTGCAACCCCATCAGCAGTGGAGGAGTGTTCCTAATTCTCCACATCCTCCCCAGCACCTGTTTTCTCCTGAGTTTTTGATCTTAGCCATTCTGACTGATGTGAGGTGAAATCTCAGGGATGTTTTAATTTGCATTTCTCTGATGACTAGGGGTGTTGAACATTTCTTTTGGTGTTTCTCAGCCATTCAATATTCCTCAGGTGAAAATTCTTTGTTTAGCTCTGCACTCCGTTTTTAAGGGGGTTATTTAGCTCTCTGGAGTCTACCTTCTTGAGTTCTTTATATATCTTGGATATAAGCCCTCTGTCAGATGTAGGGTTGGCAAAGATCTTTTTTCCCAATTTGGTGGTTGCTGTTTTGTCCTTTTGACAATGTCCTTTGCCTTACAGAAACTTTGTAATTTTATGAGATCCCATTTGTCAATTCTTGATCTTAGAGCATAAGCTATTGGTGTTCTGTTGAGGAAATTTTCCCCTGTGCCCATGTCCTCAAGGGTCTTCCCCAGTTTCTTTTCTATTAGTTTCAATGTGTCTGGTTTTATGTGGAGGTTATTGATCCACTTGGACTTGACCATAGTACAAAGAAATAAGAATGGATCAATTTGCATTCTTTTGCATATTGACCTCCAGTTGAACCAGTACCATTTGTTGAAAAGGATAACTTTTTTCCACTGGATGGTTGTAGTTCCCTTGTCAATGATCAAGTGACCATAATTCTGTGAGTTCATTTCCGAGTGCCCCCATTCTTTAAGCTCCTCAAACCCCTGGTCTTACAGACAGAACTACCTAGGTCCACAATGGAAGACACACCTTCCTTTTTTGTGGTGCCTGAGATAGAAGCCACGGCTTTGTGTTTGCTTATGAGTTGCTCTACCTCTGATTTATTTGCCTCAACTCTGTCAGGTCTCCATAACCCCATTCTTTCTGTCACTGAAAAAAGATCAAAAAAAGTTCTTCTCCAGCTTGTCTAGCACTTTAGAAAATTATATGTAGGAGTCCCTTGCTAAATGGGAATGGGCCTTAGTAGAAGGTGAATTTAATCACAATGCTTGTGTTTCATCAAAGAGCTAAAAAGGAAACTTCTCAAATGATACCCACTAAGACCATGTGTTTAAAATATCCAGGATCTAATCCTTCCTCTCCACATAGCACTGCAATCCTGAATAACATCCTCTCAAATCTAAGTTTGCTGGGGTTTTTTCTTATGTTTCATATTTCTTTTTTGATGTTCAGTTTTGGTATAAATAGTACATAGATATTGCAGGTCATTGTAGGAAAATGAACTTGAAATCTTTAGAAGGCTCTGAGAGCAAAAGCCCTTCCCTCTTAGCCTGATGAACTGAGTTCGTTCACTCAGACCCTCTTGGCTGAAGCAGGCAGCCGACTCCAACAGATTATCCTCTCACTCCATAAATATGCTACAGAACACTTAGGCTGAAACAAGTACACAAATGAAAAGGGATTATGTAATTTTTAGTAAGAAAAGTTCAATACTTGTAACTCATCCACTGCACACTCAGTAGGTGGTGGTTGTGTTTATTACTGGAAAGATGTACTGTACTGATGTTCTATGTGACACTGTGTGCCTGGGGAAAATAAGGTATAGCTCTTCTCATGTCTGGATGTTAGATCCTATGAACTGCCACGAAGACTACTCTAAAATCTTGAAGATATCTGTGAATAATTTTTTGTTTTCACACTTATTTTTTCAGAGGATATTTGGTTAGCTCTCTTCATTATAATGTAAGTAAAATTCTGTGATTTTCTATTTTACAATAAATGGTAATGGTGACAATGATAACAATAACCTTCCTTACTGTTGTGTTGTGAAATGTAAACAATAGAATGTTTCTAGGAACTCCTATTGCTTCCACCATGTAAGAGGTATCCAATATGGAATCTGTTAAGTTTTTCTCCTGTTTGATGTGACCATAATAAAGTATCATTGGAATGGAAAACAAATGTTGCCATGATGGTTTTGATACAATCCCAGCATAAGGAGAGAGATGGGAAGATTTCAGTGCACCTGAGGCCAGGCTCAGTTACACAGATGACCTTGCTTTGGTTGGGTTTGGCTTGCTTTGCCTTTATGCTGAGGTTTACAATACATAGCGATAGAACAAAACTCAACACCTTTACAGGAGAATGTGCTAGGGTTTGAATAGGCTAGGAGGTTCAAGAGCACACTGTGAAGGATTACTGGGGAATCTTGGTTTATTTAAAGTTTCATATGGACATAAACTGACAGAGACACAGAAGACACATCATGGGCTGTGGTTCCCAGAGAAGCTGAGGTCCCAGCACCACAGAAGACTGAATGGAGGGATCTCTGCAGAGCATGCAGGCAGGCAAGACTCTTCTTCTACCTTTTAGCATGGGGGTGAGTTCTCAGCAGGAGCCTGCAGTCTGGATATCTGTTGTCCTGGTAGGAGTTACAGCATTTATGTGACAAAGGCATGGTATCCTCCCATGGAAACTCTTTTAGGTTAGAATGGCTCCTGAAAGGCAGAGGACTCAGTCCCCTCAGAGCAGCTGTCTCTGTGAGAGGAGTAGAGGGAGCACTTACAGGGCAGCGAGTACAATCGAGATTCTAGCATTGCATGCTGGCAGAGTATGCAGCAGCCCATTCAAAACCTTCGCATTGCTTCAGTCAGCAGGAATATGCAAACCAAAATGACCCTGAGAGTCCACCTCACACCAATCAGAATGGCTAAGATCAAAGGCACAGGTGACAGCAGATGTTGACAAGGATGCAGAGAAAGAGGAACAGTCCTCCACTGCTGGTGGGATTGCAAGCTGTTAAAAACCAGTTTGGAAATCAATCTAGTGGTTCCTCAGAAAACTGAAAATAGTTCTACCTGAAGACCCAGCTATAGCACTCCTGGGCATATGCCCAAAAGATTCTCCAACATATAAGAAGGACACATGCTCCACTGCATTTATAGCACCTTCATCTATAACAGCCAGAAGCTAGAAACAATCCAGATGTCCCTCAACAGAGGAATAGATAAGAAAATGGGATAGGATACATTTACACAATGGAGTACTACTCAGCTATTAAAAACAATGACTTCGTGAAACTCACAGGCAAATGGATGATACTAGAAATTATCATCCTGAGTGAGGTAACCCAGAACGAAAGAACACAGATCATATTTGTTAGTATTCTGTCCAAGCTCCATGCCACAGTTACCTGGCAATAGCCAGCTATGCCCTGCCCCATATACCTAACCCACTATAAGAAGGCCTGCCTGCCCCTCCTCTCTTTCCTCTCTCATCCTCTTACCTCTCTGCACTCTCACCTCTCTGCCCCTCTTGGGCTCCTTCCCCCCTCTCTCCACATGTTCATGGCTGGCCTCTACTCCTCTCTATTCTCTCTCTCTCTCTCTCTCTCTCTCTCTCTCTCTCTCTCTCCCTCCCTCCCTCTCTCTCTCTCTCTCTCTCTCTCTCTCTCTCTCTCTCTCTACTATACCATTGACTCTCATCCTCTTCCCTACATAAACTCTATTCTATACCATGTCAGTGTGTGTGTGTGTGGTCCTTCAGGGGAAAGGGATGCCTAGGCATGGGCCCGCTTAGGTACTCCCCTCCCCCCACACCACCATGCCATACTCACTAATACCTTTTCTCTCTTTTATATCCCATCATATAGTGCTGAAATCCGGGAACAACAACAGCAACATTAATAAACCATCATTGATGCCGTGACTTGGATCAAGAAACTGCGAGGTTTGCGGTAAGCCCCTTTCCCTTATCTGCAAACAGCTGCTTGCCTAAAGCATCTTTTGTGTTTGCCTGAAAAATCCTTCTTTCCCCTTTCCCTCATTTGCAAACCGCTAATTAAGCCCCTCCTAGTTCCCCCATTCTATTTACTTTCATAGCGGTTTCATTCCTGCTGGACTGCAGGTGCCCTACACCACAGATACCAAACAGTCAGCTGAGCCCCGAGCCCCATCTTTCCCTTTCTAGCTGTTCTACCCTCTGGGACAGTCTAGCACGCTCACTACTTGTGAGCGCGGCCTGAAAAATCCTTCCTTTCCCCCCCCCCCCTCCCCGTAGTTCCATTCTGTATGTACTTTCACAGCGGCCTCACTGCTTGTGAGCCCGAGCACATGCTGCCCTAGCCCCTTCCAGTGTGTCTTATCTCCCGCCCCTGAGCTCAGCTGCTGAGCAGAATTTGCACCACCAGTGGTCGTTGCTAGGATACCAAACAAGTGTCTTTGGTATTTCCTTCTTCTGCCCACAACTTCCGCCTCGGGCAGAATGTCCCGCCCCTGCACAAACAAAAAAAAATCCTTCCCCTCTACAACTTTCCCAGCTGCGCGCCATCCCAGAGCCGCGCAGTCCCTACTAGTCACTGCCGTGCGCTAGCGGTTTCCCTCTCCCCTCTCACGCCGCCGCAGCCCACGCCCAGCTCGCGCGCCCTGCCCTCTATAACTTTCTCAGCTCCACGCGCCATTGCGCACACTCACAGCCATAGCTGCTCTGCACACAGACTCGGTTCCCCTGCGATCGACAGTGCCTGTTCCTCTGCAGTTGCTCGCGGTCACCAGTGCCCTGGCCCGCACAGTTGCTGCTACCCCAAGGGCCACAATGCAGGTCTCCTGTCGTGCCTGCCCATGCCCAGTTCCGCAGCGCCGCACACATGCAGACTCTCAGCTACGGGCGTAGTCCAGCACAGGTCTCACTAAGTGAGGCTGCGGGCCACACAGCCAGCTCAACCTCACTCTCCTGCTGGCAGATGCCTGTACCTGCATCATTGCCTAGCTGTCCCACCCATCACTTTACTCAGATTTCCAGTTTCCCAATCTTTAGTCTTCAAATAAAGTTTGGCCAGCTTTCTTTGGAGCTAAAGCTTGCTTCTCATACATGACCAACTCTCCAGCTATACGTGGAGACCAGAGACCACAAAGAATTGCTGGCTACTGGAATCTGTCACCTTTTTAATAATATAACTGCTAAGTTATTGCTTATTCCTCAGACTTCTGACTACATTGACAGCTAGACAATTATCTCCTTACCTAAACTCTATTTCCATTAAATACTTCATATTTCCTCTTCTTGCTCTGTCACTGTCCTAACATCTGAGTTCCTATAGATTTGCCGAACTCTAATAATAAATATTCCACTATATGATCCAACTTTCAATCCTATTCCTTCTTGCTCCTTCTGCTCCACAAAAGGCTCATCTTAAAGACTGTGCATATGGTTAACTCATATTGTTATCTCTTTAATAAACTTGTTAGCTACAAGAAACCGACCCAGATCTACTGCTCATGGACCAAATAGGCTCCATCCAGATAAGTACATCTGTTCAAGTTCCCACTTACTACCTATTCCAAAGGGTGGGATTCCTCTGGGTTTCAATTGTACATCGTTTTGTTTTGTTTTGTTTTGTTTTGTTTTGTTTTGTTTTGTTTGAGACAGGGTTTCTCTGTGTAGCCCTGGCTGTCCTGGAACTCACTCTGTAGACCAGGCTGGCCTTGAACTCAGAAATCCACCTGCCTCTGCCTCCCAAGTGCTGGGATTAAAGGTGTGCACCACCATGCCCAGCTCTCAATTGTACATCTTAAGAAAATTTTTTCCTTTCTCCCAAATGTACTTATTCCCTCCCTACCTATACTAACTAATGTGTTTCAACATCTCGCCAAGTCCAGGCCCTTGCCACATCCAGGACAGCTCCAGAGAAGCAACCTTCAGATGCTCCAATCTCCTCAGCTTCTCTAGACACAGACAGCTTCTACTGAACCTGTTCTGACCTATCCTCAGATGGCTCCACAGACCCTGGACAACAAGAAAGCAGCCTATTCTCCTGAGACTGGACAACCATCCCCCATACCCCTTTTCTCTAGGTTCCCCAGAGACACGTCGCCCCCAATGTCAGCATGAAGCAGCCAGATGTCACAACGACGACCCTATTCCTGCTTCGCCATCACCTCTTTTTAATTTTTTTCTTTTTTTAATTAAACAAATACTGGGGAATGTTGGTCTTCTGTCCAAGCTCCACCCCACAGTTACCTGGCAATAGCCAGGTATGCCCCGCCCCATATACCTAACCCACTATAGGAGGGGCTGCCTGCCCCTCCTCTCTTTCTTTCCTCTCTCATCCTCTTACCTCTCTGCACTCTCACCTCTCTGCCCCTCTTGGGCTTCCCTCCCCCCTCTCTCCACATGGTCATGGCCGGCCTCTACTCCTCTCTACTTTCTCTCTCTCTCTCTCTCTCTCTCTCTCTCTCTCTCTCTCTTCTCTCTCTCTCTCTCTCTCTCTCTCTCTCTCTCTCTCTCTCTACTATACCATTGACTCTCATTCTCTTCCCAAAATAAACTCTATTCTATACCATGTTGGTGTGTGTGTGTGGTCCTTCAGGGGAAAGGGATTCCTGGGCATGGGCCCGTTTAGCTACCCCCCTCCCCCCACGCCGCCATGCCATACTCACTAATACACTTTCTCTTTTTTATATCCCATCATATGGTGCTGAAACCTGGGAACAACAACAGCAACATTAATAAACAACACTAAACCACCAATATGTACTCACTGATAAGTGGATATTAACCCAAAAGCTCACAGTATCCATAGTATAATTCACAAATCATATGGAACTTAAGAAGGAAGACCAAAGTGTAGATGCTTCTATCCTTTATAGAAGGGAGAACAAAATAATCACAGGAGGTAGAGGGAGAAAGGGACCTGAGAGGGAAAAAGGACACATGATCAGGTATTGGAAAAGAAAGAAGTAGTGAGGGTCAGGAAATTGAATAGAAATATGTAGCAGTGGGGGATGGAGATCCAGACATGGCCACTAGAAAGTCTCAGATGTGGAAAGGCTCCCAGGACCCCACGGGTATGACTTTAGTGTAAGTACCCAACAAAGGGAAGATAGAATCTATGCAAAACACCTCCAGTACATAGACATGGCGCCTAGTTGAAGAATGTGGCCACCCACTCATCTCAAAATTTTAAACCCAGAAATGTTCCTGACCAAAAGAAAGGGAAAAAATGGAACAGAGCCTGCAGGAAAGGCCATCCAGAGGCGGTGCCACATAGGGATCCATCCCATCTGCAAACGCCAAACCCCTGCTGATATCAGGAAGCACTTACTCACAAGAGCCTGGTATGGCTGTTCCCTGAGAGGTTGTACCAGCACCTGAGTAATGCAGATACAGATACTCACAGCCAACCATTGGACTGAGCCTGGGGACCCAATGGAAGAACTAGGGGAGCGGACTGAAGGAGCAAAGGGGGATTGCAACCTGACAGGAAGAACAATTTTCAACTAACTGAACTACCCAGAGTTGTCAGGGACAAAACTCAAAGCTCCAAACAGAGGGGGACCCAGAGCTCCAGATACATAGGAGCAGAGGATGGTATTATCGGACAACCATGGGATGAGAGACCCTTGGTCTTGTGGAGGCTTGATGCCCCAGCATAGTGGGATGCTAGAGGGCAGAGGCAGGAGTGGGTGAGTGGGTGGAGGAGCACCCTCATAGATGCAAAGGGGAGGGAGAGGGGGGATGGTGTGGAGATTTGTGGATGGAGGGGTAACCAGGAAGGGAGATATCATTTGATATGTAAATGAATAAAATGGTTAATGTAAAAAAAAAAAAAAAAAAGAATGGGTTTTTCTACTTAGTAGACTGTTTTCTCCTGTTTGATTTCAATCCTGCCTGAACTGGCCAAATCCCCTTGGGCTTCCAAGAAAGGTTCCAAGAAGGCTGTCACCAAGGCACAAAAGAAACAGGGCAAGAAAGGCAAGTGCAGCCACAAGGAGAGCTGCTCCATCTATGTGTACAAAGTGGTGAAGCAGGTGCACCCGGAACTCATTTGTCAATGACATCTTCGAGCGCATTGCAAACAAAGCTTGTCGTCTGGCACATTACATCCAGAAGTCCACAATCACATTGCAGTAGATCCAGAGGGTGGTGAACCTCCTAATGCCCAGAGAACTGGCAGGGGTGTCGGAGGGCATCAAGGCTGTCACCAAGTACACCAGCGCCAAGTAGAAGCCCCCCTGGATGCGGTGCTCCATGGCTTTTGGTCTTTAAAGGCTGTTGCAGTCACCCGCTCAGATCAGGAGAGAGCTTTGTTTTACATTAGTTTCTAGATCCAATCCAAAGTTACTTTAACGGTCTTGGAAATGGTAAACTTCAGAAGTCTTAAGCCTCTGTGGTTTTGAGTTTCCCTGTGGGTATCTGGTTTGCAGTTAGCCACACCCTACTTAGTTTCTTGGACTTCTCTTTAGACTAGGATAATGGAGGAGGGTCTCTGAGCCTGGCTTCTGTGTTCTAAACTGTTGTGTCCAGGTGTCTTTTATGTGTCTACCTAAAATAAGGTGGTTTCTTTACCTTGTCAATTAGATGACACTAGGACACAACTAAGATTGTGTCAACGAATGCTTGGTACCAGCCATCTGCAACTGAAACTGCTCTGTCCCTTTACTTAATGTGTCCTGGGCACCAGTGGTTGCAGGTACTTAGGGCGGTGTCCCTCTAACTTACTGATTAACAAACATGAACATTTCGTGTTGCTGCAGATTTGGTAGAAGTCTGTTGTGGTTCTCTCTCAGGCTCTAGAACCCTTCTTCATGGCTTGCTTTGTTTGTTTGTTTGTTTGTTTGTTTTGTTCTGTGTTTGTTTTTGTTTTTTCAGTTAATACTAGCGTTAACCGCTGCAGTGCCAGGTTGTCACAAGGATACTGTGCCTTTTCTCTGTGGGCCCAGGAAGTGATCTTTCTTTTTTTATATATTGAATATAATCTTCATTTACATTTCAAATGCTAAAACCTTTCCCTATTTCCCCCTCCCCTAAAATCCCCAATCCCTCTTCTGACACTCTGCCTCCAAGTATATGCCCGTCCTCCCAACTCACTCCTACCTCCCTTCCCCATTTCCCTTTGTTGGAGCATCTATTGAGCCTTCACCAGACCAAGGACCACTCCTCCCACTGATGCCTGACAAGGCATGCATCTGGCAAATTTTGGGCTGGAACCATGTGTACCCCTTGGTTGATCGTTTAGCCCCTGAGAGTCCTGGGGCATCTGGGTGGCCAACATTGTTGTTCTTCCCATAGGGCTGTAAACCCCTTCAATGGATCTGGACCATCCTCCAACTCTTCCATTGGGGACTCCACACCCAGTCCAATGGCTGGCTGCTAGCATCTGCCTCTATATATGTAAGGTTCTGATAGGGCCCTTCCAGAGACAACCATGACATGCTCCTTTTGGTATGCAGTTCTTGTTGTCCATAATAGTGTGTGTGTGTGTGGGGGTTCCCTTCAATAGTTTTGGGGGATTATAAAATGAATCCCCAGATAGGGCAGTCTCTGTGTAGCTTTTGAAGCAATCTTTCTAATCGAAACACTACCTCAGAGTAAAAGGCTGGAAAACAATTTTCCAAGCAAATGGCACCAAGAACGGTCAACACAACTAGAAAATCTGGAGGAAATGGACAATTTTCTAGACAGATACCAAATACCAAAGTTAAATCAGGATTAGATAAACCATGGCAATGGTCCCATAGCCCCTAAAGAAACAGAAGCAGTCATTATAAGTTTCCCAACCAAAAAAAGCACAGGACCAGATGGGCTTTGTGCAGAATTCAATCAGACCTTCAAAGAAGACCTAATACCAATACTCTTCAAACTATTCCACAAAATAGATACAGAAGGAACACTACCCAATTTGTTCTATGAAGCCACAGTTATGCTGATACCAAAACCACACAAAGACCCAACAAAGAAAGAGAACTTCAGGCCAATTTCCAATATGAATATTAATACAAAAATACTCAATGAAATTCTTCCCAACCAACTCGAAGAACACATCCCTTAATGTTAAAAGTCTTGAAAAGATCAGGAATTCAAGCTCTATACCTAAATATAGTAAAAGCAATATAAAACAAATCAGTAGCCAACAACAAACTAAATTGAGAGAAACTTGGAACAATCCTACTAAAATCAGAGACCAGACAAGGCTACCCACTCTCTCCATATCTATTCAATATAATACTTGAAGTTCTAGCTAGAGCAATTAGACAACAAAAGGAAGTCAAAGAGCTATAAATTGGAAAGGAAAAAGTCAAACTATCACTATTTGTAGATGATATTAGAGAACTCCTACAGCTGATAAACAACTTCAGCAAAGTGGTCGGATATAAAATTAACTCAAGCAAATCAGTAGCCTTCCTATACTCAAAGGATAAGCAGGCTAAGAAAGAAATTAGGGAAACAACACCCTTCATAATAGTGACAAACAACATAAAGTATCTTGGCGTGACTCTAACCAAACAAGAGAAAGATCTGTATGACAAGAATTTCAAGTCTCTGCAGAAACAAAATCGAAGAAGAGATCAGAAGATAGAAAGATTTTCCATGGAGCAGGATATAGCTGTCATCTGGAAGGCTCTACTAGTGCATGACAAATACAGAGGGGGGGGCACTCTCAGCTAGCTATTGAACTGAGCACAGGGTCCTCAATGGGGGAGCTAGAGAAAGGACACAAGGAGCTGAAGGGCTTTGAAGGGCTTTGCAGCGCCACAGGAGGAACAATGTTGTGAGCCATCCAGTACTCCCAGAGCTCCTGTATTAGTTAGGGTTTCACTGCTGTGAACAGACACCATAACCAATGCAAGTTTTATAAAAGACAACATTTAATTGTTGTTGGCTTATAGGCTCAGAGGTTCAGTCCACTGTCATCAAGGAAGAAGCATGGCAACATCCAGGCAGATATGGTGCAGGAGGAGGTGAGACTTTTACATCTTCATCTGAAGGCTGCTAGTGGAAGACTGACTTCCAGGCAACTAGAGTGAGGGTCTTAAGCCCACACCCACAGTGACACACCTACTCCAACAAGGCCATACCTCCTAATAGGGTTTCTCCCTGAACCAATCATATACAAACCATCACAGCTCCCAAGGACAAAAACATCAACCAGTAATACACATGGTGTTACACATGGCTCCAGATGCATAGGCAGCAGAGGATGGCCTTGTTGGACATCAAAGAGAGGAGAGGCCCCTGGTCCTGGAAAGGCTTGATACAGCAGTGTAGGAGAATACCAGGACAGAGAAGCTTGAGGGAGTTAATTGGGGAACAGGGGGAGGGGAGATGGCTTATGGGACTTTCTGGGGGTGGGTGGGAGGGTGGACAGGAACCAGGAAAGGGGAAATCATTTGAAATGTAAATAGAGAATATATCTAATAAAATAAAAAGAAAAACATTTTTAAAAAAAGATCAAAAACTCAGGAGACAGTAGGTGGCATCAAAGATGTGGAGAAAGAGGAACACTCCTCCATTGCTGATGGGATTGCAAAATGGTACAACCACTCTGGAAATCAGTCTGGTGTTTCCTCAGAAAATTGGACATAGTACTGCCACGGACCGACTCAGTCGGAACACACACTCCCGTGGGGAATCAGGGTCTTTGGTATGCAGGAAGGTACAGGTCCGGCGAATGACAGACAGACACACACACGATCTGAATGCGTCTGAATGCACTTTACTGTTCTGAGGCAGGTATTTTTATACATATCACAAGTTGATATTCAGTGAAATGTTTACAAAGAATGGTTACCATGAGTATCTGGCACAAGGAAATACAAAATTAGTCAGGTATGAATGTCAGAGATTACACACAAGGTCATTGCGCCCCTCTGTGGTCAATGATGAATTAGTGATTCAAGAGTCAGAGATTACACACAAGGTCATCGCGTCCCTCTGTAGTCAATGATAAATTAGTAATTGGAATTAGTAATTAGTTTTTGGAAACACTATGTATGCTATCTTCCTCAGGCTTATTTTGAAACTTTACTAACTGATGGTTTCCATGTCAGAGTGCCAAAGTCAGCTAACCATACAAATAATAATTGTTGGGAGGTTAATTCTTTAATGTATCTAGGTAATAACTGTACAGCTAATTAAAAGCAAAGCAATGGATCTCTAGAAGGAATCATGGCCAGTACTGTAGTTCAAAGGATGAACTCTGTATGAACTGTCACGCCTGGAATGCTCGCACCTCTGGCTGGCAGAGACATCTCGTAAGTAAAAGAACAGGTCAGAAAAAGGTCACACAGCTTGCCATGAGAAATTTCAGCTCAGCCCTATCTGCAGCCAAGGAGGCCCACAGCGGCATTCCCTGAACAGCCCCAGTAAATATCACGTGGCCTCTGCCTGGATTGCAGCTTGGCTGCGTGAAACTACGGGGTTCAAGAAATGCGCCGTGATATCTCCCGCTTTTTTATTTTTTAATTTTGAGCTCATGAATATCTCTTTTGGCAGCAGAAATGGAGGAGAAGACTAGTTTGAAAATTATTGGAAAGATAAGAAGAAAAAGAAAGATTACCCCTGCAGCCACGGCGACGACAACAATCCAATGTAACCAAGTTACAGGGTTCAGAGACTTCAAACCAGAACTAAAAGCCTGAGCCAAATCCTCTAAGTTAACCGATCCATCTTGTGCTTTACTCATAACTGCAATTTGAGCTTTTAATTGAGCCATATCATGAGAGATATCATTATCTTTCCAAATTCCCAACAAATGATTTTTTGTAAGAGTCCAATTATGTTGCTTGTCATAGATTAATGGTGTTACGCATATGTATCGAAAGCTGGCATGACATCTGGTGGAAAGCTGAACCTTAATATTTTGTATCTCTTGTCCTAACTCTAGAACTACATCCTCTAGAGCATCAATCTTTGCTTCCAATTTCTTATCTATAACCTCTTGTTTTACCAGTGCCAAAGAAACATTCTTACTCAAATCATTAACAAAGTGTGCAGTCTTCATTTCTGAGACTAAAGCAACTGATGAAACTGTAAGTGAAGTTACAATAGCTATCAAGGCACTGATACCTAACATTAAAGCTGCTACAAAACGCTTTGGCCTAATAAGCTCACTAATTCTTGTAACTACCTGTAAAGCCTCATTGTCAAACCAAGCTTCATCCTTTAGATCTACAGGAAGCATTACGTAGGAAGGTCTTTGTAATATCACGATGCGTGAATAGGATTCAACCAACTTATGATCAACACAATTAGTTAAAATACATTCGGAACAGTGAACCTCATAAGAGTGCCCTAATTTAGTAATGATTAAATCTGTATCATTTCCAGCAAGTATACTATAAGGATAGCTCAAACAAGATCTAATTGCTACAGGAAGAGGTCTAGACTCCAGAGGCTTCTTAAAGTAAATTATACTAGATGCAGCAAAAAGTCTAAATAGTCCTGGAAATGTATTCAAAACATCGCCTAAAGGAGAATGGCTAACATAGATAGGTTCTACCCATCCTGGTGTAAACCACCTATTAATAGGTTCTAAAGTAAACCTTTCAGGTTTATATCCATGATACTGTAATTTTTCACCAAGAAGGAAAGCTCTATAGTTATTATTTGGTGTGGCTATGGAATAATCATAAATCCTCTCTTGATTCTCCCAGGGAATATGTGCTATAGCCCAACGTTCAAAACCACATTTAAGCCAACTTGGTCTTTCATAAATCCGAGGAAGCTCCCACATCTTATCTTTATCTTTATAGTTCCAGGAACATAAATCTAAAGGGATTTTCTCAAATAACTTCCTAAAGGTTTCATTATGAAAATTAGTCCCCAAAATCTTTAGTTTAATTTCCCACATAAATCTTCTATGATATGGAGGTTCTTTTGCTGGAGACGATTTATCTGGAGCATCAGCAAGGATAGTTTTATAGGCGAGAGAAAGACAACCCATAGACCCCGATCTAGCTAAATTAATGCAAATCGGAGCAGAGTCTGACATCCCCTTATATCTAAATGGAGTAGAGGTTAGATGGGAGGAAAGAGTAGCATGTCCCCCCATAAGTCCAGTATCATTGGTCATTACTCTAATATTTACATTCTCCCCCCAACCCACGGGATGAAGGAGTGGGGGATGAGGAACATAAGCCCAATATGAAACTGCAGACACAGGACACATTTGCATAGAAAGGATAACAAACATAGCAAGAAACATGTTTTCTGTCGATAACTGCTTTCTGTTGCTAGTGATCATCTGCTGCGCTTTTCGGGCGAGTCTCCTCAGCTGTCCCCAGGTGGGCAGATCCTCCCTTGACTCGTGTGATGGTTTAGGAACAGATGAGGTCTCCCGTAGAACAGCAAGATCAAGTCCCATCATCATTCTCAGCATCCTCTTCTTTTTCAGTCTCTGCTTTCTCCTCTGATTCCTTGATAGAGGCCCTCTGGTTAAACGGCCGAATGAGCCTGTCTGGGATCCAGATTGGACTATCTGCATCCTGTGGAAAAACACAAGCATATCCTCTCCCGGAGGAAATTAAAGCATCCGGTCCTTTCCAGGATCCGGTTAATAAGTCTTTCCACATTACTTGTGGAAGTTGTTCTCCTTTTATTCCTCCCCAATGTTTCATAGCAGGGGAGTTTCCTTGTTCATCAGTATTCAAATAATTTATCACAAAAAGAGCATGATTCAAAAGATGATGGGGAGAAAAATATTTATTAGCAGCTCTGAGGCGTTCAATCTGATTTTTCAAAGTTTGGTGAGATCTCTCAATTATTGCCTGTCCTTGGGGATTATATGGTATTCCTGTGGTATGGTGTATATCCCATGCTCGCAGAAAAGAGGCAAAAGCCTTAGATGTATAAGCTGGAGCATTATCTGTCTTAATTCTCAATGGCTTTCCCATCATCATGAAGCTTTGTACAAGATGTTGAATTACATCTTTCACAGCTTCTCCACTTCTAGCAGAGGCAAACAGCACATGAGAATAAGTATCCACTGTCACATGAACATAAGCCAATTTTCCAAATTCAGGGATATGTGTAACGTCCATTTGCCATAAAGCTAATGCCTTAAGGCCTCGGGGATTTACTCCCATTTTTTGTGGGTGGTAAACTTGAGGACAATTACCACAATCCTTAACTATCTGTCTGGCTTGTTCTCTAGTAATATGAAACATCCTTCTTAAAGCAAGAGCATTTTGATGATGTAGCTCATGACTATTCTTTGCCTCTAATACATTCATAACTGTTCCTCTAGTTAATGCGTCAGCCATATAATTTCCTTTACTAAGGGGGCCTGGTAAATTAGAGTGACCCCGTATATGTCCTATATAAAATTTTTCTGCTCTTTTTCTAATCGTATTTTGCAATTGCTGTAATAAATTTAAAATTTGAGACTGCCCTGAAAGCAAGGCTGTTTCTATGGCTGGAAACAAATTAACCACATACTTTGAATCCGTATAGAGATTAAATTTTTCTGTAAAACTTTGAAAAGCAAGTAGAACTGCTCTTATCTCTGCTTGCTGAGCAGAAGTCTGCACACCTTCCTCTATCAGAGGCTTTTGTCCTGGTACATAAACCACGGACCTCCCATTAGAGGAGCCATCTGTGAAAATACATAAGGCAGACTCCAAAGGTTGTAAAGAACACTTATTTGAGAAAATTATTTCTGTTTCCTTATAAAATTCAATTAAAGGATGTTTAGGATAATGATATTTAATTTGTCCTGTATAACCTTGCAATGCAATTCCCCAATCATCATCTTCTATCAATAGTATTTCAAATTGCCTTTTATTATATGGTAATATAATATTATGCATTTCTCTACCAAATAGTTCCCTGGATCTCATTCTTCCTTTATTAATCAATAATGAGCACATATATGGATAAGAAGCCAACATTTTTTGTTGCACATGAGGTAAATGTATCCATTCCAACACACCATCCTGCCATAAGCATCCAGTGGGAGTGTAAGGTGTTTTAAAAATTATAAAGTCCCACTCTTTATCATAAGATATCTGCTTTACCTTTGCATCATTTAAGTTTTCTTCCACCAATGCTAAAGCTTTTATGGCTTCTTGAGTCATAACTCTTGGAGACTTAGGATCAGTATCCCCTTGTAATAGTTGGAACAAAGGACTTAATTCTCCTGTAGTAATTTTCAAAAAAGGTCTAATCCAATTAATATTTCCTAATAATTTCTGAAAATCATTTAAATTCCTTAATTTGTCTACTCTTATAGACACCTTTTGTGAGGCAATATAGTCATCATGAATTAACTGTCCCAAATAACTTAAAGGTCTATTCTTTTGTATCTTATCTGGGGCTATTACTAATCCAAATTTGGTAAAATGTTCAATTGTATAAAGTAATATTTCCCTATTAATTGATGGTGATTGATGAGCAATCAAGATGTCATCCATAAAGTGGGCAAAGTAAGCCTCAGGATATTTTTTTCTGATCAATACTAAAGCTTGATCCACAAATTTTTGACATAATGTCGGACTATTTTTCATTCCTTGAGGCAACACTTTCCATTGATACCTTCTATATGGCCTTCTCAAATTTACAGCTGGCACACTAAAAGCAAATCTTTTACAATCCTCAGGATGTAATTTTATAGTAAAAAAGCAATCTTGCAAATCAATTACTATCACATCCCATCCTGCAGGAACTGCCACTGGAGAGGGCAGTCCTGGCTGCAACGCTCCCATGTCTTCCATGGTAGCATTTACTGCCCTAAGGTCCTGTAGCAATCTCCACTTTCCAGATTTTTTCTTTATTACAAATATGGGAGTGTTCCAAGGACTATTGCTTTCTTCAAGATGTCCTTTTTCTAATTGTTCTTGCACAAGTTGTTCTATAGCCTGTATTTTTTCTTCTGTTAGGGGCCACTGACTGAGCCATACAGGCTGTTCTGATTTCCAATTTAATTTATCTGCATACAACAAGCCCTCAGCGGCCCCTATGAAAAATGCTGTTCACTCAGATTATCTGAGGTGACTAATTTTACATCCATGTCACTCATCATGTCTCTTCCCCACAAGGAAAAGGGGAGAGAAGGAACAACGTAAGGCTGAATCATTCCTGTCTTTCCTTCCAATTCCCATTTCAGAAACTGTGAACTTTGAGCCACATTAAAAGCTGTCCCTAAACCTAACAAAGAAGAAGAAGTCCTCTTACATGGCCAAGATGAAGGCCAATCCTTTCCTGCTATACAAGTCTTATCTGCCCCTGTATCCAAAAGTCCTTGAAACAACTTTCCATTTACTCTAACTGCTTTAAAATGTCTTTCCATACCAATATTTTGGACCCATGCCACAACATCTGTAGAACCAAACTTCCCTTGTCCACGTTCACGCTTTAAGATTGGATTAGGTAAGTTAAGATAAGGCAGGAGCAGAAGCTGAGCTATTCTCTGCCCCTTATGAATTTGTATGGTTTCTTTTAATGGTCTAATCATGACTTTTATTTCTCCTGTGCTATCACTATCAATCACACCAGGCAGCACCTCAAAATTCTTTTTATAATTTGAACTACGGCCAATTATTAACCCTACAGTTCCCTGTGGCAGAGTTCCCAAGGTAGACGTAGAGACCAAGGAAACACCGTCCCATCTAGAGAATATTACATCATCACAAGAGGCTAAATCTAAACCAGCACTACCAGGAGTAGCTCTAGGCAAATCATGTATAGTAAATTCAGGAGCCTCAGGATTCAGAGGACTCCCTGATGTAACTACAGTAGTTTCCTCTCTTTCGAGTTCGGGGCTGAGAGGCTGCCCCTGATTTAGTTTTTTGATTCCTCCTCCTTCTTTTCCCCATTAAGGGGTGTTCCATCCTTGTGGAACCTAGACTTGCACTCATTTTTCCAGTGCTTGCCTTTTTGGCAACGAGGGCATGCTCCTGGGGGAAGACCCCTTCTATTGGAGTCCCTCTTATTATTTCCTGGACATTGCCTTTGCATATGTCCTGATTTCCCACATTTAAAACAAGTGGGCTTGGAGGTTTCTTTTCCTCCTTTACCATAAGTCTTTTTAACAAAGGCGCTGTATTTCTCTCCCTTCATAGCTGCAGCGTAGGCTATACCTTGGACTACGGCTGGTGAGGCATCCACGCAGGCTTTTACATAGTCCTGCACTGTTCCTGTCTTTCTAATAGGCTTTATCAAATCTTGGCATAAAGCATTAGCATTTTCCCAAGCCAACTGCTTAAGGAGTATCTCAAAGAATTCCCTGGTTGTACTTTCTGAAGCTTTTAACTCTCTGCTAGCCATCATATGCTTAAACACTGAAAAGAACATTCGTTCCTGCTTTGACTCGGTCTGCCCCATGATATCAGATTACTTGCACTTAACCGGTGATCCTTTACCGGCGGGACCGCGGCTCCCTCGCAAGATCCGGCCTGTTACCTTGAAAGAAAAAAAGAAAGAAGGAAAGTTTACCTGCCCAAGGTCCCTGTTCTGAGGCGCCAGCTGCCACGGACCGACTCAGTCGGAACACACACTCCCGTGGGGAATCAGGGTCTTTGGTATGCAGGAAGGTACAGGTCCGGCGAATGACAGACAGACACACACACGATCTGAATGCGTCTGAATGCACTTTACTGTTCTGAGGCAGGTATTTTTATACATATCACAAGTTGATATTCAGTGAAATGTTTACAAAGAATGGTTACCATGAGTATCTGGCACAAGGAAATACAAAATTAGTCAGGTATGAATGTCAGAGATTACACACAAGGTCATTGCGCCCCTCTGTGGTCAATGATGAATTAGTGATTCAAGAGTCAGAGATTACACACAAGGTCATCGCGTCCCTCTGTAGTCAATGATAAATTAGTAATTGGAATTAGTAATTAGTTTTTGGAAACACTATGTATGCTATCTTCCTCAGGCTTATTTTGAAACTTTACTAACTGATGGTTTCCATGTCAGAGTGCCAAAGTCAGCTAACCATACAAATAATAATTGTTGGGAGGTTAATTCTTTAATGTATCTAGGTAATAACTGTACAGCTAATTAAAAGCAAAGCAATGGATCTCTAGAAGGAATCATGGCCAGTACTGTAGTTCAAAGGATGAACTCTGTATGAACTGTCACGCCTGGAATGCTCGCACCTCTGGCTGGCAGAGACATCTCGTAAGTAAAAGAACAGGTCAGAAAAAGGTCACACAGCTTGCCATGAGAAATTTCAGCTCAGCCCTATCTGCAGCCAAGGAGGCCCACAGCGGCATTCCCTGAACAGCCCCAGTAAATATCACGTGGCCTCTGCCTGGATTGCAGCTTGGCTGCGTGAAACTACGGGGTTCAAGAAATGCGCCGTGATATAGTACTACCTGAGGACACGGCTATTCCACTCCTGGACATATACCCAAAAGATGCTCCAACATGTAATAAAAATACATGCACCACTATGTTCATAGCATCCACATTTATAATAGCCAGCCGCTAAAAACAGAGGAATGGATATTAAAAAAAAAAAAAGTGGTATATTTACACAACGAAATACTACTCAGCTATTTAAAACAATGACTTCATGAAATAATCAGGCAAATGGATAGAACTTGAAAATATCATCCTGAGTGAGGTGACTTAGTCACAAAGAAGCAAACATTGTATACACTCACTGATAGGTGGATATTAGCCTAAAAGATCAGAATAACCAAGAATCAATTCACAGACCATATGGAGCTTAAGAAAAGGGAAGACCAAATTGTGAATGCTTCAGTGCATCTTAGAAGGGGGACCAAAATACCCAGAGGAGGAAAGATGGAGACAAAGCATGGAGCAAAGACTGATGGAAAGGTCATCCACAGACTGCCACACCCCGGAATCCATGCCATATATTCAGTAAACTCGGGTACTATTGAGTATGCAAGAAGTGCTTTCAGATGGGAGCCTAATATGGCTGTCTTCTGAGAAGCTCTGCCAGAGCCTGACAATACAGATCTGGATGCTCACAAACAACCATTGTACTGAGAGTGAGGTGTGCAGTTGAGGAGTTGAAGAAGGGACTGAAGGAGCTGAAAGGGTTTGCATCTTCATGGGAGGAGCAACAGTGTCACCAGGCCAGACAGGGACTGAACCACCTACCAAAGAGTACACATGGAGGAACCCATGGTTATGGCTGCATATGTGGCAGAGGATGGCCTGGTTGGACATCAGTGGGAGGAGCAGCCCTTAAGTGTGAGGGTGTTCGATGTCCCAGTGCAGGGGAATGCCAGGGCTGGAAGCTTGGAGTTGGGGGGACCCTCATTGAGGCAGGGGATGGGGGAATCACTTATTGGGGTTTTCAAAGAGGAGACCTGGAAAGGGGAAAACATTTGAAATGTACATAAAGGAAATGTCCAATAAAAAATTCATTTGAAAAACAGGGGGAAACAAAGAAGAATGGGCTTGTGGCATTATTGGGGAAGGTATGCATGGGTGCAAACTTTCAAGACTCAACAGATTCTGACACCACTCCCATTCTCTCTCTGCCTCAGGTTTGTGTCTAGTTTGTGTCTCAAGTTGTGACTTCTCATGTCCTGCTCCAGGACCATGTCTCCCTGCCTGCTGCAATGCTCCCCACTCTGGTGGTCATGAACGCTAAAACAATGGAACTATGATCCCCAAATGAAAGACTTTCTTTATAACTTGCCCAAGTCATAGTGTTTATCAGAGCAGTAGAAGAACAACTAAAACAGACTACATGCATGTGCCAGTCAGCACACATGCTTTTGTACAGTTCTGAGGGTCCACCACTAGGCTCCATAATGCTGGGCGAACACTACTCTCAGAGAAGCCCATTCACAGCCCTACAGATTTCCACCTTCTACTCAGGGACTGCTGCATCACTACTACAGGTCTTTACTACAAATCCTAAATCAAATGTCACCTCGAGAGACATTCTGGTGACGGACTCAAGGAAGAGGGAAACGAATGGATGGATCAGATCAGCACTGTGAAAGGACGAGGTCTGATCAGCCACAGAACACATAATCTGGAGGAGACCATGGGGCAGCTGGAGCGCCCTCTGCAGCTGACTCCTCTATCTGCTGGGAGTGTGCTGAGGGGTTCTGCCTGGCTCTGCAGTGACTCCTCCCATCCTGTCCCTGCTGGGTCTGGAATCTTGCTTGTGGCAGCTTCCCTGAACTGCAACTTCCTTCCTCTTCTCATCCTGTGAGAGTCCAGCTCCAACCTCAGGGCAGCACCTCAGCTTTCTGTCCCCAGCCTTGGTTTTCCTTCCCTTTGGGCCAAACGTGCCACCAAGGCGGCACCCAGCCAGGAGCTCAGGTGCAGGAGAGACCATGGGGAAGGCTTTCTTTCCAGCTTACCAGGGGCTCGGGAACTTTGAAGGTGATTGAATCTGAACAAGTGACATAACAAGTTCCTGTAGCACTAAAAAATGTCACAAGCTCCAGAAGACAGAGCTGGCCCCAGGCAACTGCCTCCCTCTAGTGGTAAAACCCCGGTAATGATGTGGCACCACCCTGTTGGTTGGCAATTCTGTAGTTTCTTTTTCCCAGTTTTTCGACCCACAAAGTCTTAACTTTCATTTCTCTCCTGGCTCACCTCAGGAGCCACATAGTTGGCTGAATCCTCAGGTCTTAGCCTCTGGCCTGTGTCTGCTCCTCTCCACAGATTCTGGATCTCTTGGTATCTGAAGGTGTGAGTCAATTTTCGACTGCTGAGTTTGGAGGAATTTAGAAGAAAACACAGTCTTTGCTCTGGTGAGTTAAAGTTGAAGTTGAGAACTGGAAGGGGGTGGAGGGGAACTGCTGGTTTCCTGCTGAGGATTCTGGGGATGAGGAGCCACAGAGAGGGTGGCCTTGAGGAAGACAACTTCCATGGTCAGTCTGGAGACGTCCAGTTATTTTTCAAAATGGACATTGGTCTTTATTCTAATCTTGAATTTTGAGTTGCAGCATGAATCTCCTGCTCCAACAGACACTGGTCTCCCTACAAAGAAGTAGTACAGCCAGAGAGGTGTTTAAAAAGAAAGGTTTAAGATTTCTCCAAGTAAAAGTGGATTTATCCATGATTTTATGGGCTCATTCCCTTTGCTCTGACTCTGTGGTTGGACGCCTTCATCTCTCTACAGCCTCCTATTAATGTACTTGTATATGAAACAGCCTGAAGTCTGTAGGGAATTCCTAATGTCACTTAAAAGTCATTACTATTGCCTGGCCTTGCCCTTGGGCCATATGTGCTATACCTAAATCAAGATTAGCTCATGCTAGTAATTATGGCTACAAAGAAAAATGAAACAGATAGATCCAAAGTACAAGGATCTAATAAGACCAAGTCTAAAGAAAGAAAATTAGCCAGGAGTATAGCATTTTAGGGTGCAATTAGTGGACTGAAGGAGCACTTACAAGTTTCTACCAGAGCCTAATTCATTCCCAAGGAACGAGACAGTGGATGGGGTGAAAGGAGAAGGAAGAGCAGGAGAGGGAGAGAGAGAGAGAGAGAGACAGAGACAGAGACAGAGACAGAGACAGAGACAGAGACAGAGAGACAGAGAGAGACAGAGAGAGAGAGACAAAGAGACAGAACACTAGAACACTGGAGGAGCACTCTCTAGAAGTGACAGCTTTTCTATCCCTATGTAGCCCAGTCTGACCTCATGGAATCGCCCCATGCCAGCATCCCCAGCTCCTGGGAGTCTAGGTGAACATTACTGTCCTAGGAGTAACAGCATGAGCTCCTACTTGTGTTTAATGACATAAAAGGCTGAAAGATGTCTGCTGACAGAAAGATCTAGAGATCTTGAGAACAACAAAAGAAAAGAAAGGACTTGGAGCATGGAATCCAGGCTTCACCCAAGCTAATGTAGACACCAGAAGACACAGGTCAGCCTTCCTGTGTCCAGGTTGACTTGAGGATGTCAAGAGTCCATTCATCCCCTTTCCCTCTGCTCTGTCTTGCTTTCAATCAGTTGTGGACACCAGTTTTCTGAACAGAGGAATTAACTGTCTTTGCCACCATATATTATGAGATATTAAAATGCATATTTTAGTGTTGTCTAGTTTTAAAATGTGCCATTTTACGTCTATGGAGTAAATGTCAAATTGCTTGAGGTAATTCTAATTCATAAATGAAGCCTGAGACGATGTATCTGCCAGGCCTGTTTGGAAAAGGACCATTTCTTCTATGACATCAGTACTTTGAGGTTACACAAGGATATTAACAGCAAAGTCTTTCTGTTACTCTTCAGTAAAGGGGGGGAGGGACATTCCCATACATGAAATTTGTCCTTTGAGATGACTGAAAAGTACAGTACCTAAAGAATGACAAAGTACTACTTGCTATGTCACCAAACCTCCTCAATATTTCTTCCTTTTTTCTTTTAACTTGTCATTGTGGTCCATCCTTGATCTCTGCACAGGGTTCACTCTGCTCCTCCACTTCTGACTTGATTCTTTTCCCATCCATATCACAGGGGTATCCGTGCATAAGTGTGAGGAGTCAGGAGAGACAGACACAGAATCACTATGGCCTCATCAGTCCTGGAGAAGATAAAGGAGGAGGTGACCTGTCCTATCTATCTGGAGCTCCTGAAGGAACCCGTGGGTGCTGACTGCAACCACAACTTCTGTCGAGCCTGCATCACACTCAACTATTAGTCCAACAGAAACACAGAAGGGGAGGGCAACTGCCCTGTGTGCCGAGTTCCTTATACATTTGGGAATCTGAGGCCTAATCAACATGTGGCCAACATAGTAGAAAGCCTCAAGGGGTTCAAGTCCATTCCAGAGGAGTAGCAGAAGGTGAATGTCTGTGTACGACATGGAGAGAAACTCCAGCTCTTCTGTAGGAATGACATGATGGCCATCTGCTGGCTTTGTGAGCGATCTCAAGAGCACCGTGGTCACCAAACAGCTCTCATTGAAGAGGTGGACCATGAGTACAAGGTAAGGAGCAGGAGGATACAGGAAACAAAGCAGAATACAGTAACAGATGAGAAACCCCCACTTTTTCTGACAAGGTGCTTACCTGAGCATTATAGACTTGGAAGTTGATATATCATTCTGTACTCTTACATTTTGACTCCTAAAAAGACATGGTGATTTATTCCACTTAAGCATAAGAGCATTCGCCTTTCCTAAGATGCAAATATGATATTGTGAAACTGCTTCTTTTAATCGAGTTGGTGTCCAAGAAAGCCAAATCAGCAGAAGAACATTTGCTGATTCATTCTGTGTTTATATCCTTTCAATGTTAATGCCAGATTCATTTTAAGGCCCTAACATGGCATCTAGTGACTTTCCAAATGGGGTTAATAACCACATGACACACAGCAGTAAAGAGAATCTGCATGTGGCAGCTGAAACATCAGGCAGGAGATGAGGCTTTCCATAATGAGAAATACAGCATCAAGTTCTGGGCGTGATCTTTGTTCTCTATTATTTGATTTGAAGACCGAATATAAACACATGTGGCTGCATGCATAGGGTCTGAAAGGGGCTGTACCATATGGGATTCTGGAACAGGAAGGAGAAATGGACATATGACCCACCCCATAACTCCGAAGCAATCTGTAATTGATAGCTACTTGAACTGAAGAATTAATTTTTTCCAAGAGAGTCACACTGGGGAAAGAAAACATTCTTTTTTTCTTTTTTTTTATTGGATATAGTCTATATTTACATTTCGTTTCCCTTTTTTGGTTCCCCACCCCCCCAAAGGTCCCACATGCTCCCTCATCCACCCCTTCCCACCTCCATGTTCTGGTATTCCCCTATACTGATGCTTTGATCCTTTCCAGCACCAGTGTCCACTCCATTGTTCTTGTCAGACATCATTTGGTATGTGAATTGTGTCTTTGGTGTCCCAACATTGTAGGCTAATATCCACTTATCAGTGAGTGCATACCATGGGTATTCTTTTGAGACTGGGTTACCTCACTTAGTATGATGTTCTCCAGCTCCATCCATTTCTCTAAGAGGGAAACTGCCCCCAAGAAAGAAAACATTCTTAAGGAAAGTTCTATGCCCAGCAATGGACTGACAGCCAGCACACGTGCACTGGGCCCTTATTAGGAGGTTCTTTCTCTGATAATGTTGTCAGGGCTCTTTTTCCCTTTCTCTGTTTAGAACCTTATAGGTCCTTAGTTTTACATCATGTCTTGAGTATTTATGGCATTCCAATGTGTTTAAAACATATGCTCTGCATCTATATGCACTTCTTGTGATTTTTTTGTTTAGCTCTTTTTATGGGTTGTTTGTTTGCTTTGTCATATTCCAGTGCATTTGCTTTTTATTTCTCTTATTGTATTTTCTTTTATTCTGTTGTTATTATTTGCATGCCCCTTTGTTTTCTTTTTAAACTATTTATTGGTTCTTTGTGAATTTTACATCATGTACTCCAACCCCACTCATCTCTGTCTCCTGTCTTACCTACCCTTCAGTCTTGCAACCTCCCCACTAACAGTTCATTGTGAAAACTGTAGTGTGTCACGCTGGGTCCTATGGTATACCTTGCAGTCCACAATTCTTTGCTTGCAAATGTTCATTGCAATGAGTCATTGGTCTTGTCTTAGGCTTCTGGCTTCTACTACTTTATCACTACTAGAACCTCACTAGCACTCCTCTCAGATATCCTGTTGCTGCCCTATGTCATGGTGATCGTGTAGTATTGGATCTGTACGACTGGGCCCTTCTTCTGCTCTAGCAGGTCATTGATGGTATAGATGCTGCAGTGGAGCAATTCTAAGCTCTGGGTCTTGGCCTGAGCAGTCTCTGAGCTACATGCTTTCTCACACCTTTGAGGCACAACTCACCATCGATCCCAGTAACAAGAATCAGCTCTACCCTGCTGCCTATATAAGGTGTAGGGCATGCTCACCCAAGTTTTTCAGCTCCTGAGAGACATGGCCCATTCTTACACTCTCAGGACCATGGTGCCAGTTGTCCTGAATGTCATAGATGGCAAGAGATAAAGGGAGGAGGGTGTCCATTCTGTTTTTGCACCACTGCCCAACAGACAAGAAGAATGGCTCTCTTAGGGCCAGCTAACCGGCAACCCCCACTTTTAGGGCCAGCCCTACTGTGGTGCCCAGACACTGCAGGACCAGCTCTGCTGAGTGCTGCGGCAGTGGAGGGACAGGACCAGCTCCCCTGCTATCATGACCCAGGACCAGCTGTCCTGCTTGATGTAGGTACCAAGGGTCAAGGCTAGGGGTGGGTATCTCTCTCTTGCCCATGCTCTTGCACAGCAGAAAAGTTGCAGGACCAGCTCTCCCATACTCACACACTTAAGGCCTGCTCACTGGCACCCCCATCATCAGGGTCAGGTCTACTATGCAGCCAAAGTGAGGGGCAGGCCCTGCTCTCCCAAGTACTGCAGCACATAAGGAGCAGGGCCAGCTCTCCCACTCTGAAGACCTCTGGGCTATGTCTCTTGCCTCCCATAGGTAGCAAGGGGTGTATCTGTGGAGGGGAGGGGTATCTCTGCCTTGCCCATGTCACCTCACAGCAGTCAAGTAGCAGAGCAAACTCTCCCAGCTCATACTCTTGGGTCAGCTCACCCTCTCTTCTACCACCAGGGTCAGCTCTACTGCGCTGCTCAGGAAAGGGTCTGCTCTCCCTAGAGCTACAGAGAGCAGGTGTCTTTTTGTTTTCTAGCAGGAGACACAAGAGTGTGGATTAGGAAAGGAGCGAAGGGCAGAAGGGGAAGTAATAGGAATAGTAATGGGAGGGAAAAACTTAATCAGAATGTATGGTATGGGGCTAGAGGGATGACTCAGCACTTAAGATCATGAGCTGTTCTTGCAGAGATTCTGAGTTCAATTGACAGCAAGCACATGCTGTCTCACAGCCATGTATAATAGGATCTGGTGCTTTCTTCTATGATGAAGGCATACATGCAAAGGGAGCACTCATATATTTGAAGAAATAAAACTTTTTTAAAAAGCTGTCTTGATAAATAAAAGATTAAATAAATAAAGATGCCTTGAAATATACACGGTATGAAAAGCCTGTTTTCTATAAAAGAATGAAACTTAACTACAAAAAATGTAATTAGAAATTTAAAAAAGGAAAAGAAAAATGAATGTTCATGTATCCAGTGTTGTGGTGCAGGTTTTAATGAGAGCTCTAACAGCTGATGCTCAGGGATCTCTGAGTTTTAGGGGTATGCTTGTCTACACAGAAACTACAGGCAACCCTGGGCTACAAAACATGACCCAGTTTGTTTTCTAAGTGTAGGTGTTAAATATGACATTGTATATAGAGCATGTGACATGTGTATATACTTTTGATCAGAAAACTAACAAAAGTGTCCTGGTTCTCTGATGCTGAAGCAAAGTAAAAGGTTTCTACTGAGTGGGGTGATAGACTTAGGGAGATTTCTGTCTTTGTTTGTATGTGGTTGGTGTGTATAAAATAAAAATAAATTGAGCTGTAGACTTTTAAGATTTATATGCTTTATGTAGATGTGGATACAAGTCTTTCAAAAGAGAACAGCCTTAGGCTTCCTGCCTTTCCAGAAGAGTTCCTTGGCCTTTGCTTAGGAACACCAGTCCTACTAATCACACAACTTGACTCTGCTCCAATTCCTCTCTCACAGGAGAAGCTGCAGGCAGCTCTGCAGAAGATGAGGAAAAAGGAGAAAATATGTGATGGATGGCAGGATGACCTCCAACAGCAGAGAGATGACTGGGAGGCAAGTGGGGACCTTCCTAAGGGGGTCAGCCTGATGCCCAAGAGGGACCTGGGCAAGAAGCTCCTGGGGTCTTGACTTCCTGGGAGTTGAAGAGGCCAAGAGGCCTTGATACTCCTCCCTACTGGTTCCCCTGGGCTGGAGATGCAGAGTCAGTGGATCACAGCTGAGCTGGGCTCTGAGAGGAGCTGGATCCATGGAGGGTCATGGTCAAGACAGCTGCTGGTGCTACTCCTGTGGTGCATTCTGAAACTCCAGCTGTTAGAAATATGCTTGGGAACAGGCCCCAGTTCTATTCTCAGGGTTTAGCTTCTTCTAAGGGTTCAGAGGGTGAATGAGGACTGTAGCAGGCGGGAACAAGTATCTTAGACAACTGTTTAAAACTTGAGCCACATCCAGTCATCCCACTTTGGTTCACATGGCCATGGTGACCTTGGTGACCTAAGATCTTTATTTTGGAATATACTGAACAGATATTAAAAGTAGACACATGCTTCTCTAAGAATCTCTTCCCTTACCCAAACTTGATTCCCTGTGAAAGCTTAGAGCAGTATTTATCTCCTGGTCCTATTTGAGACTAAATCCCTCTTTCATTTCTTACTCATGAAGAACCAAATACAGAGCAATGTAGAAAATGTTCAGATAGAGTTTGATAGACTAAGAGGTCTCCTGGACTCCAAGGAGGATGAGGAGCTGCTGAAGCTGAGGAAAGAGAAGGAAGATGTTATGAAAAAGCTGAAAGAGTCTGAAAATGAGCTGTTGCAGCAGAGGGAGTTGGTGAGAGACCTCATCACAGATATGGAGCATCAGTTGGAACTTTCAACCATGGAAATGCTACAGGTAAGACTACAGGAAAACCCAGTGTCTGAGAGTCAGGGGGACAGGAAGCCATTGCCCTCCCTCTCTGCTGCTGTGTTCTTCCTGGGGATGACAGGGAGCAACTCCTGTCGTCTTTCCTGAGTCAGGTTCAGAAGCTGGGAGAATCATTGCATGCATGAAGGTCAAGAGGAAATTGTATTTTATTGGTTTATCAATAACTTATCATTCCTGAAGCTAAACATTGGAAAAGAGATCTCTTGCCTCATGGGTATTATTACCCTACACTATGGCTGAGCATAAGTGAAGCACATTTTCAACTATCAAGTTAGTCACTACACCAGAATTTGAAATGAGTAGAGCTCATTTCTCCTCAGAAGATTTGAGACTTTACCCTTACTGCCTCTGATTCTAGTGGAATGAGACACTGTTGGTGGGGGTATCATCCAAGAACTCAGATAATTTTTCCTGACTCTGTTTCCCAATACCTGATAGGAAAGGTATCTTCTTTAACTCTTGAGGTATAAAGTTTGTAGTATTTGATCTCTATCACATTTTTTCCCTTTAAATGTCCTTTTATTTCTAAATTGGAGAACTGTTTTATTAAGAGCTCATTAGATACAAGTTTCTTTTTTTCTTTTTTTCTTTTTTTTTTAATTTTTATTTTCTATATTCTATGTTTACATTCCAAAGGCTTTCCCCTTTCCCAGTTCCCCCCCACCATACGTCCCATAATTCCTCTCACCCCCAACTATTCCCCAATCATTCCTCCTCCACCCACGGTTTCTCTACAAAACTAGATCCAATCTTTACAGGCCCAGGGTCCTCTCCTTTCTTCTTCTTGGGAATCATTTGACTTGCTAATTGTGCCTTGAGTATTTAGGGCTTCTGGGCTCATTAATATCCACTTATCATTGATTGCATTTCATGTGTATTCTTTTGTGATTTGGTTAACTCACTCAGGATGATATTTTCCAGGTCTAACCATTTACCTACAAATTGCATGAATTCATTATTTTTAATTGCTGAGTAGTATTCCATTGTATAAATATACCACATTTTCTGTATCCATTCCTCTTTTGAGGGATATTTGGGCTCCTTCCAATTTCTGGCTATTATAAACAAGGCTGCTATAAACATAGTGGAGCATGTGTCTTTATTGTATGCAGGGGAATCCTCTGGGTATATGTCCAGGAGTGGTATGCCAGGGTCCTCTGGAAGTGACATGCCCAATTTTCTGAGGAACCGCCACACTGATTTCCAGAGAGGTTTTACCATTTTGCAATCCCACCAACAGTGGAGGAGTGTTCCTCTTTCTCCACATCCTCACCAGCACTTGTTGTCTCTTGAGTTTTTAATCTTAGCCATTCTGACTGGTGTGAGGTGGAATCTCAGGGTTGTTTTGATTTGCATTTCCCTGATGACTAATGATGTTGAACATCTCTTAAGGTGTTTCTCGGCCATCCGAATTTCTTCTGGTGAAAATTCTTTGTTTAGCTCTGTACCCCATTTTTTCATAGGGTTATTTGGTTCTTTGGGGTCTAACTTCTTGAGTTCTTTGTATATATTGGATATTAGCCCTGTGTCAGATGTGGGGTTGGTGAAGATCTTTTCCCACTTTGTTGGTTGCTGTTTTGTCCTTCTGACAGTGTCCTTTGCCTTGCAGAAACTTTGTAATTTTATGAGGTTCCATTTGTCAATTCTTGATCTTAGTGCGTAAGCTATTGGTGTTCTGTGCAGGAACTTTTCCCCTGTGCCCATGTCCTCCAGGGTCTTCCCAAGTTTCTTTTCTAATAGTTTCAGTGTGTCTGGTTTTATGTGGAGGTCCTTGATCCACTTGGAGTTGATCTTAGTGCAAAGAGATAAGAGTGGGTCAATTCGCATTCTTCTACATGTTGACCTCCAGTTGAACCAGCACCATTTGTTGAAAAGGCTATCTTTATGCCACTGGATGGTTGTTGCTCCTTTATCAAAGATCAAGTGACCATAAGTCTGTGGGTTAATTTCTGGGTCTTCAATCCTATTCCATTGATCTACTTGCCTGTTGCTGTACCAATACCATGCAGTTTTTAACACAATTGCTCTGTAGTGCTGCTTAAGGTCAGGGATATAGATTCCCCCAGAAGTCCTTTTATTGTTGAGAATCGATTTAGCTATCCTGGGTTTTTTGTTGCTCCAGATGAATTTGAGAATTGCTCTTTCTAGATCTATGAAGAATTGAGTTGGGATTTTGATGGGGATCACATTGAATCTGTATATTGCTTTTGGCAAGATGACCATTTTTACTATATTGATCCTGCCAATCCAGGAGCAAGAAATATTTTTCCATCTTCTGAGGTCTTCTTCGATTTCTTTCTTCAAGGACTTGAAGCTCCTGTCATACAGATCTTTCGCTTGTTTGGTTAGAGTTACGCCAAGGTACTTTATGTTGTTTGTGGCTATTGTGAAGGGTGTTATTTCCCTAACTTCTTTCTCAGCCTGCTTGTCCTTTGAGTACAAGAAGGCTACTGATTTGCTTGAGTTAATTTTATAACCTGCCACTTTGCTGAAGTTGTTTATCAGCTGTAGAAGTTCTCTGGTGGAGTTGTTTGGGTCGCTTAAGTAAACTATCATATCTTCTGCAAATAATGACAGTTTGACTTCTTCCTTTCCAATTTGTATCCCTTTGACTTCCTTATGTTGTCTAATTGCTCTCGCTAGAACTTCAAGTACTATATTGAAAAGATATGGAGAGAGAGGGCAGCCTTGTCTAGTCCCTGATTTTAGTGGGAATGCTTCAAGTTTCTCTCCATTTATTTTGATGTTGGCTACTGGTTTGCTGTAGATTGCTTTTACTATGTTTAGGTATGGACCTTGAATTCCTGCTCTTTCCAAGACTTTTAGCATGAAAGGATGCTGAATTTTGTCGAATGCTTTTTCAGCATCTAATGAGATGACCATGTGGTTTTTTTCTTTCAGTTTGTTTATGTAGTGGATTACATTGATGGATTTCCATATATTGAACCATCCCTGCATCTCTGGGATGAAGCCTACTTGATCATGGTGAATGATTGTTTTGATGTGCTCTTGGATTCGGTTGGCAAGAATTTTATTTAGTATTTTTGCATCGATATTCATAAGAGAAATTGGCCTGTAGTTCTCTTTCTTTGTTGGATCTTTTTGTGGTTTAGGTATTAGCGTAATTGTGGCTTCGAAGAATGAGTTGGTCAGTGTCCCTTCTGTCTCTATTTTGTGGAATAGTGTGAAAAGTATTGGTGTTAAGTCTTCTTTGAAGATCTGGTAGAATTCTACACTAAAACGATCTGGTCCCATACTTTTTTTGGTTGGGAGGCTTTCTATAACCCCTTCTATTTCTTTAGGGGTTATGGGACTATTTAGCTGATCTATTTGATGCTGCTTTAATTTTGATACTTGGTATCTGTCTAGGAAATTGTCCATTTCCTCCAGATTCTCCAGTTGTGTTGAGTATAGACCTTTGTAGTAGGATCTGATGATCTTGTGAATTTCCTCAGTTTCTGTTGTTATGTCTCCCTTTTCATTTCTAATTTTGTTAATTTGTATATTGTCTCTGTGTCCTTTGGTTAGTCTGGCTAATGGTTTATCTATCTTGTTGATTTTCTCAAAGAACCAGCTCCTGATCTTGTTGATTCTTTGTATGGTTCTCTTTGTTTCTACTTGATTGATTTCAGCCCTGAGTTTGGTGATTTCTTGTCTTCTAATCCTCCTGGGTGAATTGACTTCTTTTTCTTCCAGGGCTTTAAGGTGTGCCATTAAGCTGCTAGTGTATGCTCTCTCCAGTTTCTTTTTGGATACACTTAGAGCTATGAGTTTTCCTCTTAGCACTGTTTTCATTGTGTCCCATAGATTTGGGTAGGTTGTACCTTCATTTTCATTGAATTCTAAAAAGTCTTTGATTTCTTTTTTTATTTCTTCCTTGACCAAGGTGTCATTGAGTAGAGTATTGTTCAGTTTCCATGTGTATGTGGGCTTTCTGTTGTTTTTGTTGCTATTGAAGACCACTCTTACTCCATGGTGATCTGATAGGAGGCATGGGATTAGCTCAATCTTCTTGTATTTGTTGACATCTGTCTTGTGACCAATTATATGATCAATTTTGGAGAAGGTACCATGTGGTGCTGAGAAAAAGGTATATTCTTTAGCTTTAGGATGAAATGTTTTATATATATATATATATATATATATATATATATATATATATATGTTAAATCCAATTGGTCCAAAGTTTCAATTAGTTTAACTGTGTCCCTGTTTAGTTTCTGCTTTCCTGATCGGTCCGTTGAGTAGAGTGGAATGTTGAAGTCACCCACAATTATTGTGTTAGGTGTAATGTGTGCTTTTAGCTTTAGTAAGGTTTCTTTTACGAATGAGGGTGCCCTTGCATTTGGAGCATAAATGTTCAGTATTGAGAGCTCTTCTTGGTGGATTTTCCCTTTGGCCAGCAAGAAGTGACCTTCTGAGTCTCGTTTGATGACTTTAGGTTGGAAGTCTATTTTATCTGATATTAGAATGGCTACTCCAGCTTGTTTCCTGAGACCATTTGCTTGTAAAATTGTCTTCCAGCCTTTTACTCTAAGGCAGTGTTTGTCTTTAACACAGAGATGTGTTTCCTGTATGCAGCAAAATGTATGGTCCTGTTTCTGTATCCAGTCTGTTAATCTATGTCATTTTATTGGGGAATTGCGTCCATTGATGTTAAGAGATATTAAGGAATAGTAATTATTACCTCCAGACATTTTTGAAATTATTTTTATTTATTTATTTTGATTTTTATTTTTGTTTATTTATTTATTTTTTGTATTCAAGAGGTTATCTTCTTTTGGGTTTGATGAGAAGAGGTTTCTATCTTGCTTCTTCCCGGGTGTAGTTTCCATCCTTGTCTTTGTGTTTTCCCTCTATTATCCTTTGTAGGGCTGGATTTGTGGAAAGATATCGTGCAAATTTGGTTTTGTCATGGAATACCTTGATGTCTCCATCTATGGCAAGTGAGAGTTTAGCTGGGTAACGTAGTTTTGGCTGAAGTTTGTGTTCTCTTAGAGTTTGCATGATATCTGCCCAGGATCTTCTAGCTTTCATGGTCTCAGGTGAGATGCCTGGTGTTATTCTGATAGGTCTTCCTTTATATGTTACTTGGCCTTTTTCTCTTGCTGCCTTTAATATTCTTTCTTTGTTTAGTACATTTGGAGTTTTGATTATTATGTGACAGGATGTATTTCTGTTCTGGTCCAGTCTGTTTGGGGTTCTATAGGTTTCTTGTATATTCATGGGCATCTCTCTCCTTAGGTTGGGGAAGTTTTCTTCCATAATTTTATAGAAGATATTTGCTGGCCCTTTAACTTGTAAATCTTCACTCTCGTGTATACCTATAATCCTTAGGTTTGGTCTTCTCATTGTGTCCTGGATTTCCTGGATGTTTTGGGTTACAACCTTTTTGCATTTAGTATTTTCTTTGACTGTTGAATCAATGGTTCCTATGGTATCTTCGGCTTCTGAGATTCTGTCTTCTATATCTTGTATTCTATTGTTGATATTTGCATCTATGGCCCCTGATTTCTTCCCAAGGTTTTCTATCTCCAATGTTGTCTCCCTCTGTGATTTCTTAGTTGTTTCTACTTCTGTTTTTAGTATCTGAATGGATGTGTTCAGATCTTTCGCTGGCTTGATTGTGTTTTCATGTATTTCTTTAATAGATTTTTGTGTTTCCTCTTTCATAGCTTCGACTTGTTGGCCCACGTTCTGTATTTCCTTAAGTGATTTTTGTCTTTCTTCCTTATTGTCTTCTTCTTTTTGATCCATCTTCTCCTGTATTTCTTGAAGTGATTTTTGTATTTGTCTTGTAAAGGCTTCTAACTTTTGATCCATTTTCTCCTTTATTTCTTTACGAGATTTGTCTATGTGTTCAGCTACCAGCATCCTGACCAGTGATTTTATATCCAAGTCTTGTTTTTCTGGTGTTTTGGGGTATCCAGGGCTTCCTGTTGTTGGCGAACTGGGTTCAGATGCTGTCATGTTGCCTTGATTTCTGTTAGTAACGTTCCTTCGTTTTCCTTTTGCCATCTGGTTATTTCTGGTGTTAGTTGGCCTTGTTGTCACTGGCTGGTATTTGAATCTCCCGTGAGGCTGGGCTCACCTGTTGTTTCTCTACTGGTGAATATGCGTGACTGCTGCTCTAAGGGATCATGAGCTGGCTGCCACCCATGCAATGGTAGCCCCTGATGGAGACTGTCTACCTGCGCCTCTCCAGCTGTGTCCTGGTTGCAATATGGAGGCCCGCCGCTACCGCTGGTCCAGGGGTCCGTGAGCTGGCTGCTTCCCGCTGCCTCGGTGCACGGCCTGAGATCGTGGGGGAAGTCCCGCAGAGCCTAGGCAGAGCTCGGACTGCCTGGAGGCGAGAGCCTAGCAGATCTCTATCACATTTTTTAAATAAGTTATTTCAAAGTCATAGTGTGGTGATGAATATCACTGTAGGAAATTGTTTCTTTTCTCTGATTTATCATCTTGTAGAGCTTGCTGGTTCTAGAAATGCTTCATAATCCTTTAATTGCTTCTTTTCCATTGTATTAATTTAATTATAAATGAAAACATTTATAATAGATAGAATTATGCATCTATATCTAAAATGAGCTAGTTTACATAATAACTACAGCCAACACACTTGATAATTCTGAAATTTTATTTCTTAAATAAAGAATCTGATCCTCTTTCTGTGCCTCCAGGCCCTGATAACCCGGACTAATATTTACTATTATGAGATGAAAATGCTTACATGTTTCAATATGACACATATTTCAATAATATCATTTAGTGTTTTTTTTCTGTTTCCATCTGAGTGAGTACAACAAATTCTCTGAGTTCAGAAAAGTTGCCAAATGACAATACTTCTTGCTTTCAAATGTACAATATTTTACTATATGCTGATCGTATCATTGCTATCCATTCATGTGTTGATTACTTCTCCAATTAACCCACTATTATATCTATTTTTACTAATGAATCAGTGGGCATAGACATACTGAGTTCTTCATGAGGATACACTTGTGCATCAGAATTCATTTCTATCTAGAATAATTAGTCCTCAGGCAAAATTCCTTTACTGTGAAATCTACTTTTCTTTATTTATGTTATACAAAATAAATCCATATGTGGTAGCCTGTGATCTCTGAACTTCAGAGATTCTAATATACAGAAATATATATATGAATATATATAGATCTATATAGATATGAGAAGCTCACAAGAATGAAAAGAAAATATAGGCTTTCTATCCTAGCTGGAGGTCAGCTGACCCACCCCTGTTACTCCTGCAGCTAGGATGCAAATGCAAATTAATCTTAGGTGGGTTCAAGGCCAGCCTGCTCTATGTAGTGAGTTGCAGGCCACCATAGTTACAGAATGACACACATAACTCTCGGAAAAAAAATTGCAAGAGACTATAGGATGTCCACTCCTAAATACAAAATATATACTGTATCTCTAATTCAGTATATGGTCCAGGGCTCATTGCAGAAGAAAGAGCAGAAAGAGTGAAAGACCAGATGTGATGGAGGGCTACAAGGAAAACCCTGTCTTCTGGACACACCTTAGCAGCAGCACATATGGACTAAGATAGGTTTTGACACCAAATCCAAGACCTGGGCAAACCTAAACCACACCAAATTCAAATACAGAAAGTAGACTTGTTTAGGAAACTCACTCATACTGAAGGAGCTACTGGTAATTCTTATCTCCAGGGAATAAGAGGGTTATAATTCTTTAAGAATGTAAGAACTCCTGCAACTGATAAACAACTTCAGCAATGTGGCTGGTTATAAAATCAACTCAAGCAAATCAGTAGCCTTACTATACGCAAACGATAAGCAGGCCAAGAAAGAAATTAGGGAAATGACACCCTTCACAATAGCCACAAACAATATAAAGTATCTTGGAGTGACTCTAACCAAACATGTGAAAGATTTATATGACAAAAACTTCAGGTCTCTGAAATGGGAAATTGAAGAAGACATCAGGAAATGGAAAAATCTTCCATGCTCGTGGGTTGGCAGGATTAATATAATTAAAATGGCAATCTTGCCAAAAGCAATATACAGATTCAATGCAATTCCCATCAAAATCCCAACTCAGTTCTTCATAGAGTTAGAAAGAGCAATTCTCAAATTCATCTGGAATAACAAAAACCCAGGATAGCTAAAACTATCAGCAACAGCAAAAGAACTTCTGGGGGAATCAATATTCCAGACCTCAAGCAATACTACAGAGCAGTAGTATTAAAAACTGCATGGTATTGGTTCAGTGACAGGGAGGCAGATCAATGGAATAGGATCAAAGACCCAGAATTGAACCCACACATGTATGGCCAAATGATCTTCGACAAAGGAGCTGAAAACATCTAGTGGAAAAAAGATAGCCTTTTCAACAAATGGTGCTGGCTCAACTGGAGGTCAACATGCAGAAGAATGAGAATTGATCCACTCTTATCTCCTTGCACTAAGCTCAACTCCAAGTGAATCAAGGACCTTCACATAAAACAGACACACTAAAACTAATAGAAAAGAAACTGGGAAAGACCCTTGAGGACATTGGCTCAGGGGGGAAATTCCTGAACAGAACACCAATTGCTTATGCTCTAAGAGCAAGAATAGACAGATGGGACCTCATAAAATTACAAAGTTTCTGTAAGGCAAAAGACACTGTCAAAAGGATAAATCGGCAACCAACAAATTGGGAAAAGATCTTCACCAACCCCACATTCGACAAAGGGCTAATATCCAATGTATACAAAGAACTCAAGAAGTTTGACCCCAGAAAAGCAAATAACCCTATCCAAAAATGGGGTACAGAGCTAAACAAAGACTTTTCACCTGAAGAAATTCGGATGGCTGAGGAACACTTTAAAAAATGTTCAACATCATTAGTCATTAGGGAAATGCAAATCAAAACAACCCTGAGATTTCACCTCACACCAGTCAGAATGGCTAAGATTAAAAACTCAGAAGACATCAGGTGTTGGCAAGGATGTGGAGAAAGAGGAACACTCTTCCACTGCTGGTGGGAATGCAAGCTGGTACAACCACTCTGGAAATCAATCTGGCGGTTCCTCAGAAAACTGGACGTAATACTTCTGGAAGACCCAGCCATACCACTCCTGGGAATATACCCAGAAGATTCCCCAGCATGCAATAAGGATACATGCTCTACTATGTTCATAGCAGCCTTATATATAATAGCCAGAAGCTGGAAAGAACCCAGATGTCCCTCAACAGAGGAATGGATACAAAAAATGTGGTATATATACACAATGGAGTACTATTCAGCCATTAGAAACAATAAATTCATGAAATTCTTAGAGAAATAGATGGAGCTGGAGAACATCATACTAAGTGAGGTGACCCAGTCTCAAAAGAATACCAACGGTATGCAGTCACTGATAAGTGGATATTAGCCTAGCATCTTGGAACACCAAAGACATAAATCACATACCAAATGATGTCTGACAAGAAGAAAGGAGTGGACACTGGCACTAGAATGGACCAAGCATCAGTGTAGGGAAATACAAGAACAGGAAAGTGGGAAGGGGTGGATGAGGGAGCAGAAGGAGGGAAAAGGGCATGTGAGACCTTTGGGGGTTGGAGAACCAGAAAAAGGGAAATGAATTGTAAATATAGAATATATCCAATAATAATATAAAAAAGAATGTAACTTTACATATATCTACCAAAATGCAGTAGAACCCAAACGTCCAAGAATTCTTACATAGTGTTTCATTTCAAACCCAGAAAAAAGATGGCAACTTGCAGGATCTATTTAACATATCAGAAAGGACCTGGCCAGTCAGGTCTTGATATCTGTCCTCAATAAGCCAATATAAAAAGTCTAATTAATATTAGAAAGCAGAAAAAAAGAGATTTACTAAAGGGGGCTACATTTTGTAAAGAGAGGAAGAGATTCCAAAAAATTCTCTGTGCATCTTCAGGATCCCTAAGTGAGATCAAGTTTAAACAGAGAGCTAAGGGTATGCAAATATGTATAGTCCCAGTCAAGGTATGGTGCTATCCATGATTCTTCCCATCATGATCCAGGTCACAGTGTCACACTTTAAGGTGGTCAGACAAGTCATTTCTTTTTTGAAAACTATTGAGGATACCAGCTCTTCCTCTGAATAGAGCTTCTTCCTTTTCTGAATATGAGATCCTGGAGAAATTCCCATTTGGAGTCATTGTATCAACAGTTTGATAGTAAAATTGAGAGATACACATGTCTCATTACATCAACTTCTTTCCTGCCAGGACAATTCAGAAAGAGAAGAAAAAGAGAAGGGGATGGTAAAATGATTAAAAGAATTTGAAATTCAACTTCTTATACATATGAGTTTCCAGTAAGGTAATGGATACCTAACATATAGCATGGAAAGGTCACATGTTCGTTTATTTAACAATATACGCATAAAAACCTATGTAAGCATTTTTTTATTTTCTATATTCTTTGTTTACATTCCAAATGCTTTCCCCTTTCCCAGTTCCCACCTCCCCATAAGTCCCATAAGCCCTCTTCCTTCCGCTCATTACCCAATCACACCCTCCTATTTCTCTGTCCTGGTACTCCCCTACAATGCTGGATCAAGCCTTTCCAGGACCAAGGCCCTCTCCTTCCTTCTTCTTGGAAGTCATTTCATATGCTAATTGTTTCTTGAGTATTCAGAGCTTCTGAGCTAATTAATACACACTTATCAGTGATTGCATTCCATGCGTATTATTTTGTGATTGGGCTACCTCACTTAGGATGATATTTTCCAGTTCCAACCATTTGCCTAAAAATTTCATGAATTCATTGTTTTTAATTGCTGAGTAGTATTTCACTGTGTAAATATACCACATTTTCTGTATCCATTCTTCCATTGAGAGACAACTTGGTTCTTTCCAGCTTCTGGCTATTGTAAATAAGGCTGCTATGAACATAGTGGAGCATGTGTCCTTGTTGCATGACTGGGAATCCTCTGGGTATATGCCCAGGAGTGATATAGCAGGGTCCTCCGTAAGTGTCATGCCCAGTTTTCTGAGGAACCTCCAGAATGACTTCCAGAGAGGTCTTACCAGCTTGCAATCCCACCAGCAGTGGAGGAGTGTTCCTCTCTCTCCACATCCTCACCAACACCTGCTGTCTCCTGAGTTTTTAATCTTAGCCATTCTGACTAGTGTGAGGTGAAATCTCAGCGTTGTTTTGATTTGCATTTCCCTAATGACTAATGATGTTGAACATTTCTTAAGGTGCTTCTCGCCATCCAAATTTCTTCAGGTGAAAATTCTTTATTTAGCTCTGTACCCAATTTTTAATAGGATTATTTGGTTCTCTGGGGTCTAACTTCTTGAGTTCTTTGTATATATTGGATATTAGACCTCTGTCAGTGTAAGGTTGGGGAATATCTTTTCCCAATTTGTTGGTTGCTGTTTTGTCCTTTTGATGTGTCCTTTGCCTTACAGAAACTTTGTAATTTTATAAGGTCCCATTTATCAGTTCTTGATCTTAGAGCTTAAGCTATTGGTTTTCTGTTCAGGAAATTTTCTCCTGTGCCCATGTCCTCAAGGGTCTTCCCCAGTTTCTTTTGTATTACTTTCATTGTGTCTGGTTTTATGTGAAGGTCCTTGATCCACTTGGAGTGGAGCTTAGTATGAGGAACAATTCGAATTCTTCTACATGCTGACCTCCAATTGAACCAGCACCATTTGTTGAAAAGGCTATCTTTTTTCCATTGGATGTTTTCCGCTCCTTTGTCAAAAATCAAGTGCCCATAGGTGTATGGGTTCATTTCTGGGTTTTCAATCTTATCTGATTGATCCACTTGCCTGTCACTGTAACAATACTATGCAGTTTTTAACACTATTGTTCTTTAATATTGCTTGAGGTCTGGGATACTGTTTCCCCCAGAAGATCTTTTACTGTTGAGAATAGTTTTAGCTATCCTGTTTTTTTTTTATTCCAGATTAATTTGAGAATTGCACTTCTAACTCTATGAAGAACTGAGTTGGTATTTTGATGGGGATTGCATTGAATCTGTATGTTGCTTTTGGTAAGACGGCCATTTTAACTAAATTAATCCTGCCAATCCACGAGCATGGATGATTTTTCCATTTTCTCAAGTCTTCTTCGATTTCCTTCTTCAGAGACTTGAAGTTCTTGTCATACAGATCTTTTATTTGTTTGGTTAGAGTCACACCAAGATACTTTATATTGTTTGTGGCTATTGTAAAGGGTGTAATTTCCCTAAATTCTTTCTCAGCCTGCTTATCCTTTGAGTAGGAAGAAAGCTGATTTGCTTGAGTTAATTTTATAACCAGCTACTTTGCTGAAGTTGTTTATCAGCTGTAGGAGTTCTCTGGTGGAGTTTTTTGGGTCATTTAAGTATACTATCATATCATCTGCAAATAGTGATACTTTGACTTCTTCCTTCCCAATTTGTATCCCTTTGACCTCCTTATGTTGTCTAATTGCTCTAGCTATAACTTCAAGTACTATAATGAAAAGATATGGAGAGAGAGAAGGCAGCCTTGTCTAGTACCTGATTTTAGTGGGATTGTTTCAAGTTTCTCTCCATTTAGTTTGATGTTGGCTACTGGTTTACTGTATATTGCTTTTATTATGTTTAGGTATGGGCCTTGAATTCCTGTTCTTTCCAAGACTTTTACCATGAAACAATGTTGAATTTTGTCAAATGCTTTTTCAGCATCTAATGAAATGACCATGTAGTTTTTTTCTTTCAGTTTGTTTATATAGTGGATTGCATTGATGGATTACCGTATATTGAACCATCCCTGCATCCCTAGGATGAAGCCTACTTGATCATGGTGGATGATTGTTTTGATGTGTTCTTTGAATTTGGTTGGCAAGAATTTTATTTTGTATTTTTGCATGGAAATTCATAAGGGAAACTGGCCGGAAGTTCTCTTTGTTGGATCTTTGGGTGGTTTTGGTATCAGCATATTTGGGGCTTCATAGAATGAGTTGGGTGTTCCTTCTGTTTCTATTTTGTGGAATAGTTTGAAGAGTGTTGGTGTTAGGTCTTCTTTGAAGGTCTGATAGAATTCTGCACTAAAACCATCTGGTCCAGTGCTTTTTTTGGTTAGAAGACTTTCTATGAGCACTTCTATTTCTTTATGGGTTATGAAACTGTTTAGATGATCTCTGTAATCCTGATTTCATTTTGGCATTTGGTATCTGTCTAGGAAATTGTCCATTTCCTCCAGACTCTCCAGTTGTATTGAGTACAAGCTTTTGTAGTAGGAACTGATGACTTTTTTTAATTTCCTCAGTTTCTGTTGTTATTTCTCCCGTTTCATTTCTAATTTTATCAATTTGGATACCGTCTCTGTGCCCTTTGATTAGTCTGGCTAAGGGTTTATCTATCTTCTTGATTTTCTCAAAGAACCAGCTCCTCATTTTGTTGATTCTTTGTATGATTCTCTTTGTTTCTACTTGATTGATTTCAGCCCTGAGTTGATGATTTCCTGTCTTCTACTCCTCCTGGGTGAATTAGCTTCTTTTTGTTCCAGGGCTTTCAGGTGTGCTGTTAAGCTGCTAGTGTATGCTCTCTCCAGTTTCTTTTTGGAGGCACTCAGGGCTATGAATTTTCCTCTTACCACTGCTTTCATTGTGTCCCATAGATTTGGGTATGTTGTGCCTTCATTTTCATTAAATTCTAAAAAGTCTTTGATTTCTTTCTTTATTTCTTCATTGACCAAGTTATCATTGAGTAGAGTATTGTTCAGTTTCCATGTGTATGTGGGCTTTCTGTTGTTTTTGTTGCTATTGAAAATCACTTTTACTGCATAGTGATCTGATACGGGGCATGGGATTTGTTCAATCTTTTTATATTTGTTGAGGTCTGTCTTGTGACCAATTATAGGATCGATTTTGGAGAAGGTACCATGAGGTGCTGAGAAAAAGGTATTTTCTTTTGCTTTAGGATGAAATGTTCTATATATATCTGTTAAATCCAATTGGTCCAAAGCTTCAATTAGTTTTCCTGTGTCCCTGTTTAGTTGCTGTTTTCCTGACCGGTCCATTGAGGAGAGTGGAATGTTGAAGTCACCTACAATTAGTGTGTTAGGTGCAATGTGTGCTTTGAGCTTTAGTAAAGTTTCCTTTACAAATGAGGGTGCCCTTGTATTTGTAGCATAGATGTTCAGAATTGAGAGTTATTCTTGGTGGATTTTTTCTTTGACCAGCAAGAAGTGTCCTTCCATGTCTCTATTGATGACTTTAGGTTGAAAGTCAATTTTATCTGATATTAGAATGGCTACTCCAGCTTGTTTCCTGAGACCATTTGCTTATAAAATTGTTTTCCAGTCTTTTACTCTAAGGTAGTGTTTGTCTTTAACACTGAGGTGTGTTTCCTGTATGCAGCAAAATGTAGGGTCCTGTTTACATATCCATTCTGTTAGTCTATGTTTTTTTTATTGGGAATTGCGTCCATTGATGTTAAGAGATATTAAGGAATAGTAATTATTACTTCCTGTCATTTTTGATGTTATTTTTTTTATTTGTTGGTTATCTTCTTTTGGGTTTGATGAAATAAGGTTACTATCTTGCTTTCTCCGGGGTGTATATTCCTTGTATTGCTGTTTTCCCCCTATTATCCTTTGTATCCTATTATCCTTTGTAGATCTGGTTTTGTGGAAAGATATTGTGTAAATATTGTTTTGTCATGGAATATCTTGGTTCCTCCATCTATGGTGATTGAGAGTTTTGCTAGGTATAGTAGTTTTGGCTGGCATTAGTGTTCTCTTAGAGTCTGCATGAGTTCTACCTATGTAAGCTTTCAAAAACTGTTTCTTCATTATTAGTCTCCAATGTCTGGTAGTAAAAAACAGAAGGATTCTATTAATTTACATATAAGTCAAATAAAGAGCAATGCTCTATATTTATATCATGTCTTGGGGAACTGTGGGTGATTGATTTGATTCTCTTTTGACTTTAGTCTCTTCAGTCAATAAGACTGTAACCAGGATTTGCAAGAACATGAAGAACATATTATTAACTGTGTTTTCTCCCTTATTCTTAGGGTGTAAATAATGTCCTGAAAAGGTATGTCTGGGCTGATAGGGAAGGATAGACCTATTGTGGTAAAAATTATTTGATATTCAACTAGCATAAATACCTCTGGGGTTTTTGAAAAATTAACACATAATGCTATTCTGAAGTTCTACGAAGAGGAACGAGGGGGAGGAGAAAGGCAATGTCTGGACATTTTGTAACTATTGAGAAGAGATTAGGTTCTTTTTTAGGGGGTTGGGTTTTAGAGATCTATTGAGCTAGGTCAGTAGTGAGATCAAGCAAATGGACCTACAGGTGCTTTTGGGCTCCTCGTGGATACATCATCTGTGCATGCTGTGTGCTTGTATCTAGCTCTGGGTCTGCAGGTAACATGTGCAGATAGGTAGTGTATGTCCTCTGTGTCTGCAGTGTTCACAAAGTTTTATAGTGGAAAAATTTCCAAGTACTTTGTGTATTTTTCCTATAGATAGAGGAGATGCAGATTTCCCTTGTGGTTGTATTCAGACATTTAAGAAAGAGACTTGTCTCTGTGGGCACAATATTATGGCAGAGAAACCATGGCTGCAGGTGGACTGCATACATCATAAGTCTGTGGAAGGCCTCACCCTTGTATGTGAAGCCTCACATCCCAGCTGTCAGCATCAGGTTCCATGCTAACATGTTGAGCTTATGTCAGCCTAAGTGTGGTTTCCTGCCTCTCCTCTTCCAAATTTTGATATCTTAACAATAGGAATGAAGCAGTGGTTTCTTGCTGAGAGTGTCCAGATTGACAAAAGTGTTTGAAGTCTTGGCTTTCTTCAGATGGCTTTCTCACATTCTAAGACTATTATACCAGAGTCTTGAAAACCCACCTTCCATTCTTTCTTCGTTTCTTTCCTTCTTCCTTCCTACCTTCCTTTCTTCCTACCTTCCATCCTTCTTTCCTTCCTTCCTTCCATCTATCCACGTCTTTCTTTCTTTTCTTTTTTCTATGTTTCTATTTACTCATTTATGTTTTTATTTTTTTCACACAGGGTTGCTCTTTGTATCCCTGGCTGTCGTGGAACTCACTGCATAGAACAGGTTGTTTCTTAAATCAGAGATTAACCCTGCCTCTACCTGCTAAGTACATGTGGCACTATTCGAAGCCCACATATTATTTTTCTGTTTCTTCAGTTTGATTTTTTTTAATTCACCAATTCACATTTAAAGGAGTTCTAGGAGAGGAGGAGGGAAAGTGGAAGAAGCATGTTGTGTGAGTGTTTAGTTAAGTCACTCTGCTTAGGAGAATAAGGCTTTCACCATCAAGTAACTGGGTGAGGTCATCGTCCTTCTCAGAATTCTCAGGAGTGTTCAAGGATATCTATGGTTAGAATGACAGGGAGTCAGTGCTGGTCAAAAGACAAAGGTTTGAGATATGGAAGTCAATTTTTTATCCCTAGGAGTCAGACTTTGAAACTGAAACAGCCCCAAACTGTCCCCCAAGAAAGAAGAAGAACGTTCCATGCTCCAGATCTGAAAGGCATGCTGCAAGCGTATCAAGGTGAGGACAGCTAAATTCTGTAATTCCGTGGATGGTTCTAAGTGTGCTGGACTGCATGTAGAAGGAAGTAAAGTTTCTGAATATGGGTGGAGGGACAGAGAAGAGCAGAGAGTGTGCTCTGCATTGTCATTGTATGTGATGGGAATCATCATTCATCCCATCCTGGATCAGTTTTCAAACCTTCCACACATGTGGAAAAGAAATGGACTTCAATGGTTTGATTCCTATCCTTGTACTTACTGCTGGGAACTTTCATTATTTCAGGGCTCGTGGATGTCCAGCAATACTGGGGTAAGGAGAATTCACAGCACCATGAGGACCTCTACTCTCAGGGTCTTCCAGAATGTATTTCTCTGTTAAGTCCATGTTTCATGTTTCTCCTCCCACTGTGCACAGCAACCTGCTCTCCTTGACTTTAAACAAGGCTTCTCCACACTTCCTTTCTCTTTTTCCTTATGCTTCTGTTGCTTAAGTTACAGATAAGGCTGTACCTTGTATTTCATCTTAGTCAAAACATATATGTCTCATTTTTCTGCAGTTCATGTGACTCTACGTGAAAACAACCAGGGAAATGTTTGCATTAATAAAAAAAAAAGACAAATAGCAGGTATAATTTACTCTAAGAGGAATCTTCAGCTTTTTGAGACCTATCAATTTGGTGTCCTGGGATATCCAGCTATTTCTTCAGGGAAGCATTACTGGGAAGTGGATGTTTCTAAAAGTGATGCCTGGTTCCTCGGATTAAATGATGGAAAGTGTGCTCAACCTCAACTTCCTTCAATGGATGAAATATTCTTCAAAACAAAACGTCATTTTAGTGTTCAACAAAATGTAATGTACCAGCCTAAACATGGCTACTGGGTTATAGGGATGAAGAATAGTTCTGTATACAATGCCTTTGATGAGTGTTCTGTCACCCACAATTCTAGTGTCTTAGCCCTCTCTCTGCCTGGTCCTCCCAGTCGTGTTGGAGTTTTCCTGGACATGAAAGCTTGCACTCTCTCATTTTATGATGTTTCTAACTGTGGAGCTCTCATCTACAGGTTCTTTGACCCTTCCTTCCCTGTTAAAGTCTATCCATACTTTAATCCTATGGAATGTTTAGAGCCAATGACTATATGCAAGCCCCCCTCTTAAAACCTCACCTCTCTCTGTGCAGTGCCCACATATCTGGGGTGTCTCCTAGACCAGAGCTGCTGTATCATTCTTACTTTTTTTGTCTTGGACCCTTTATGTTAATGACCTTCACTTCTGACTACAAACCAGTATGGATTTATTCCCTTGATCCAGTGGCTTGTCTGCTCACAAGATGATTATTTTGTCGTTTCCCATATTCCCAAAGAAAATGGCTTTTCCCTCACTAAGTGAAATAGATGCTCTGCTAACACCATCTCTGTAGGAACACAGTCTTAAGAATGGATCATAGCCCACCTCACACCTAAGAATGGCTAAAATTAAAAACTCAAGTGACAACAGGTGCTGGCGAGGATGTGGAGGGAAAGGAACACTCCTACACTGTTGGTGGGATTGCAAGATGGTACAACCGCTCTGGAAATCAGTCTGGCGGTTTCTCAGAAAATTGGGCATGATGCTTCCAGAGGACCCTGTCATACCACTCCTGGGCATTTACCCAGCGGAATCCCCTGCATACAATAAAGACACATGCTCCAGTATGTTCATATCAGCCTTATTTATACTAGCCAGAAGTTGGAAGGAGCCCAGATGTCCCTCAAAGGAGGAATGGATACAGAAAATGTGGTATTTATACAATGGAATACTACTCAGCAATTAAAAATAATGAATTCATGCAATTTGTAGGCAAATGGTTGGATCTGGAAAATATCTTAAGTGAGTTAACCCAATCACAAAAGAATACACATGAAATGAAATCACTGATAAGTGGATATTAATGAGTCCAAAAGCTCTGAATACTCAAGGCACAATTAGCAAATCAAAAGTTTCCCAAGAAGAAGGAAGGAGAGGACCCTGGTCCTGAAACGACTGGATCCAGATTTGTAGGAGAGTATTAGAACAGAGAAATGGGGGGGGGGGTGATTGGGGAATGGGTGGAGGGAAGAGGACTTATGGGACATATGGTGAGGGGGGGAACTGGGAAAGGGGAAAGCCTTTGGAATGTAAACAAAGAATATAGAAAATAAAGAAAAACATATAGCAAAAAAAGAAAAAAAGAATGGATCATGGCAAACAATGTCTTAGGGACCTGTCAGAGAGGCAAAAAAAAAAAAAAAAAAGGTGGAGGGCCTTTTACATCAACGACATTTTTCCCCCTGGATTGCTTTGGATGTGATTTTGTGCCTCTTGCAAAAGAACATAAGCATTCAATGTGTAAGACATGTTTATTCTTGTTGGAAGTCAGAACATAGTAATAGAATCCACTCCTATGAAAAGATATACTGAGTGCTGGCCTCAGTGTACACTGATTCTGAATATGGCCTTGCACTTTGATTTCATGCCTTCCAACATATAATCTACAGTATACTGCCAGACAATTGTGCTTATATGGTCTGTCCTGAGTCAGTTGTAGGGAATGTTTGCTCTGTGAATATTTAGTATGTTCTTACTGGTATTTATTGCAATTTTTTTTCTGATTTAGTTTTTCTTAACTCAAACAACCTTCTTGCTTGCTTTTGTATATTCGTATATAAACGCACAGTGATACTGAAGTAAAGCTGTCTGCAGCATTAGGCTGTAGTCCCCCCATTCCTTAAGGTCCTCAAACCCCAAGTCTTACAGTCAGAACTACCTAGGTCCACAATGGTAGACACACCTTCCTTTTGCTGGTGCCTGAGCAGAAGCCACGGCTTCATGTGTCCTTATGAGTTGCTCTACCACCGAGTTACTTGCCTCAGATCTCTCAGGTCACCACAACCACATTCTTTCTGTCACTGACAAAAGATCAAAGAAAGCTCTTCTCCAGGTAGTCTAGCACTTTAGAAAATTATATGTAGGAGTTTTGAAAGGAATGGGCTTTAGCAGAAGGTCAGTTCAACCACAATGCTTATGTTTCATCAAAGAACTAAGAAGGAAACATCTCAAAGGATATCCACTAAGACCATGAGTTTAGAGTATCCAGGTTCTAATCCTGCCTCTACACATAGCAGAGCAACCCTGAATGACATCCTTTAAAGTCTGTGTTTGCTTGGGGTTTTTTCTTTTGTTTCATTTTTCTTATCTGTTTTTCAGTTTCCGTATAAGTAGTACATTGATAATGGAGATCATGGTAGGAAAATAAACGTGAAATCTTTATAAGGCTCTGAGAGTAAAAGCCCTTCCCTCTATAAGTGAAGAACTGAGTTCACTCAGACCGTCTTGGATGAAGCAGGCAGTCCACTCTGACAGGTTATCTTCTCACTCCACAAATATGCTACAGAACACTTAGGCTGAAACACGTACACAAATGAAAAGGGATTGTGTAATTTTTGGTAAGAGATGTTCAATACTTATAACTCATCCACTGCACACTCAGTAGATGGTAGTTGTGCTAATTACTGGGTAGAAGTGCTGTACTGATGTTCTATGTGACACTGTGTGCCTGGGGAACATAAGGTATAGCTATTCTCATGTCTTGATGTTAGGTCCTGTGAATTTCCACCGAGACTACTCTAATATGTTAAAGATATCTATCTTTTTTTGTTTTCACACTTATTTTTTCAGAGCATATTTGTTTAGCTATACTCATTAACAAGTAAGTTAAACTCTATGATTTCCAGTTTTACACTGAAAGATAATGTTGACAGTGATACCAATAACCTTCCCATCTCTTGTGTTGTTAAATGCAAGCAATAGAATGTTTCTAGGAACTCCTATTTCTTCCATCATATAAGAGGTCTCCAATATGGAATCTGTTAAGTTTTTCTCCTGTTTGATGTGACCATAATAAAGTATCATTGGAATGGAAAACAAATGTTGCCATGATGGTTTTGATACAATCCCAGCATAAGGAGAGAGATGGGAAGATTTCAGTGCATCTGAGGCCAGGCTCAGTTACACAGATGACCTTGTTTTGGTTGAGTTTGGCTTGCTTTGCTTTTATGCTGAGATTTACAATACATAGCTACAGACCAAACTCAACACCCTTAAAGAAGAATGTGCTAGGGCTCAGATAAGCAAGGAGGTCCAAGAGCACACTGTGAAGGATTACTGGGAAATCTCAGTTTATTTAAAGATTCATATGGACATAAACTGACAGAGACAGAGAGGAAACATCATGGGTTGTGGTTCCCAGAGAAGCTGAGGTCCCAGCACCACAGAAGACTGAATGGAGGGATCTCTGCAGAGCATGCAGGCAGGCAAGACTCTTCTTCTACCTCTTAGCATGGGGGTGAGTTCTCAGCAGGAGCCTACAGCCTGGATATCTGTTGTCCTGGTAGGAGTTACAGCAGTTATGTGACAAAGGCATGGTATCCTCCCATGGAAACTCTTTTAGGTTAGAATGGCTCCTAAAAGGCAGAGGACTCAGTCCCCTCAGAAGAGCTGTCTCTGTGAGAGGAGTAGAGTGAGCACTTACAGGGCAGCGAGTACAATCAAGATTCTAGCATAGCATGCTGGCAGAGTATGCAGCAGCCCATTCAAAACCTTCGCATTGCTTCAGTCAGCAGGAATATGCAAACCAAAATGACCCTGAGAGTCCACCTCACACCAATCAGAATGGCTAAGATCAAAGGCACAGGTGACAGCAGATGTTGACAAGGATGCAGAGAAAGAGGGACACTCCTCCACTGCTGGTGGGATTGCAAGCTGGTAAATTTGGAAACTAATCTGGCAATTCCTCAGGAAACTGAAAATAGTTCTACCTGAAGACCCAGCTAAACCACCCCTGAGCATATACATAAAAGATGCTCCAACATGTAAAAAGGACACATGCTCCATTGTGTTCATAGCAGCCATATTAAATAATAACCAAAAGCTGGAAACATCCCAGATGGCCCTCAACACAGGGATGGATACAGAAAATGGATACATTTACACAAGTGAGTACTACTGAGCTATTAAAAACAATGACTTCCTGAAACTCACAGGCAAATGGAAGGAACAAGAAAATATTATCCTGAGTTAGTGGGGTAACCCAGAACAAATGAACACACATGGTATATGCACACTGATAAGTAGATATTAGCCCAAAAGCTCAGAGTGCCCATTTACAACCCACATACAATATGGATCTTAAGAAGAGGGAAGACCAAAGTGTAGATGCTTGTATCCTATATAGAAGGGAGAACAAAATAATCACAGGAGATAGAGGATAAAAGGGACCTGGGAGGGAGAAAGGACAGGGAGAAAAGGGGGGCAGAATCAAGTATTGGAAGAGAAAGAAGTGGTGAGGGTCAGGACATTGAATAGAAGTATGTAGCAGTGGGGCATGGGTACCCAGGGTGGCCACTAGAAAGTCCCAGAGTCCAGGGAAGCAAAAGGCTCCCAAGACGCAACAGGGATTACTTTAGCCTAAATACCCAACAAAGGGGAGAGAGAACCTATAGAGACCACCTCTAGTAAACAGACATGGCTCCTAGTTGAGGGATAGGACCACTTATCCATCTCAAAACTTTTAACTGAGAAGCATTCCTGTCCAAAGGAAAGGCAGGGACAAAAAATGGAACAGAGCCTGAAGGACAGGACATCCAGACACCGCCCCACCTAGACATCCATTCCATCTACAGACTCCAAACCCCCACACTATTGCTGATACCAAGAAGCACTTGCTGACAAGAACCTGGTGTGGCTGTTCCCTGAGAGATTCTACCAGCTCCAGAGTAATGCAGATTCAGATACTTAGAGCCAACCATTGGACTGAGCCCGGGGATCCCAGTGGAAGAATTAGGGGAAGAACTGAAGGAGCTGAAGGGATTGCAGGCCACCCCAGGAAGAACAATTTTCAAATAACTGGACCATCCAGAGTTGCCAGTGACTAATACACCAACCAAAGAGGGATCCAGGGCTCAAGATACATGGGTAGCAGAGGATGATATTATTTGACATCCATGGGAGAGGAGGCCCTTTGTCCTGCGGAGGATTGATGCCCAGCATAGGGGCATGCCAGAGTGGTGAGGCAGGAGTGGGTGAGTGGGTGGAGGAGCACCCTCATAGATGCAAAGTGGGGGGAGAGGGGGAATGGTTTGGAGATTTGTGGAGGGTTAAGCAGGAAGGGAGATATCATTTGAAATGTAAATGAATAAAATGATTAATATAAAAAAAAAACAAGAATGGAGTTTTCTACTTACTAGACTGTTTTCCACTGATTGATTTCAATCAGGCCTGAACTGGCCAAATCCCCTCTGGCTCCCAAGAAAGGTTCCAAGAAGACTGTAACCAAGACACAAAAGAAAGAGGGCAACAGGCCACTGGCATCTCATCCAAGGCCATGGACACAGTGAACTCCTTGGTCAATGACATCTTCGACCACATTGCAAATAAGGCATATATATTCTTTGTTTACATTTCAAATGTTGTCCCCTTTCCTGGTTTCCCTCCCCCGAAAATCCCATAAGCCATCTCCCCTTCCCCAATCAATCCTCCCCTAATCTCTGTCCTGGTATTCCTCTAAACTATGGCATCAAGGTAAATAAAGCTTCTTATCTGGTGCTTATCAAACACCAGTCTCCAATCACATTGCTGGCGATCCAGAGGGTGGTGAGCCCCTTACTGCCTGGAGAACTGGCTAAGCACACCCTGTCAGAGGGCAGGAAGGCTGTCACAGAGAACACCAGTTCCAGTACAAGCCACCATGGATCAGGCACTCTCTGGCTCTTTTGGTCTTTAAAGGCTGTTGCAGTCACCCACTGAAATGAGGAGAAGGCTTAGTTTTACATGTGTTTTTGCATTAATTTCTAGTTCCTATTCCAAAGTTACTTTAAGGGTCTTGGAAATGGTAAACTTCAGAAGTCTTAAGCCTCTGTGGTTTTGAGTTTCCCTGTGGGTATCTGGTTTGCAGTTAGCCACACCCTACTTAGTTTCTTAGACTTCTCTTTAGACTAGGATAATGGAGGAGGGTCTCTGAGCCTGGCTTCTGTGTTCTAGACTGTTGTGTCCAGGTTTGTTTTATTTGTCGACCTAAAATGCAGTGGTTTTCTTACCTTGACAATTAGAGGACTCCAGGACACAGCTGGAGTCTGTATCAAGGAATGCTGGGAACAGCCTGTCTACAACTGAAACCACTCTGTCCCTTTACTTAATGTGCCCTGGGCACCAGCAGTTACACGTACAGGGCAGTGTCCTGCTAACTTACTGATTTACAAAACATGAATGTTCCCTGTGGCTGCTCTCAGTTGTCAACCCAAGCACCTGTGAGGGAATTTTTTTCTTAATTTCATAATTTGACGTGAGAAGAGCCTCTCTTAAGCTGGTTCTTTGGAGACAGGAAGATCCACCATTAATCTGGGCTACTCGTGCTGGCAGCTTCTATTAAAGACATGGAAGAACGAAGCTTGTTCTTTGCCTGCTTGCTGGAGATGGCAAGTCTATGCCTTAACTGGCATTAGAGCCTACATATTCAGGATTCTATCATACACTGAAGACCAGCTGAGACATCCTGCCTTGTGGACTGAACGACTACTAGATTGGACACTCCATTGGTAGACAGCCATTGTTGGACTAGCTGGAACCCAGCCCAGGGCTCTGCAAAATAGGCTATGGAGCACACAGTGAAGTTACTAGAAGCGAAGAGGATTGGTCCACTGGCCAACCCTGGCCCAACACCATCCTCTTCTGTCTCCTACCTGAAAACAATGGTCTTGGTTTTCTTTTGTGGAGTGTAGCTCCACATTTTTCCATTGAAGTCTTGATTTTGTTGGTGAAGATACTTGATGGCCTGATCACCTTCTCAATTCTGCTTTATGGTAAGGGCTCCTGGAGCTGGTTGCAGGAGCTTTGTGAATCCAAGAAAGAGGTCCAGACATAATCATAGATCGAATAAATACTATTACAGCATGTGCATTTCAAGTGTGTAGACACTGTTATTATCATTAATAAAGTTACCAACTACTTTCAAAAAAAGTAAGGAGAATATCTGTAGTATAACTTCACAGATATTTTTATTTTTATCAAAATATAAAGGTGTATATTTAATAAAAAAATAAGCACTTTAAAGTTCATAGGTCTCAGGGTTCTTTTGTTTAATATTGCTTCCATAATCATGTTCCATGGGAATCCCTTTTCTCTGTTAGAAATAAAAGCTAATGTGTATTGCACACACACTGCGGCACTGCTCACTGACAGTGTGGCCAGGGCTGTGCTCACCTGGTCCCCTTCATCCTCTCACTGAGGTCTGAGAATGATGGCCGACCTGAAGTGTCTGATCCTTGGGAGTGGAATTCTGACACAGAGAATGTTCATGCAGAGCTAGATCATAGTCTGGGTATTTTATGGTTGTAATTCCCAAACAGGTCTTAGGAAGAAACAGAGGAGGCCTCGAGTAAAAGGTGAAAAAGGCAAAGACATGGTGGCTCTTGCCTCTCATCCTACACTCAGGAATTTGAGGAAGGAGTATTCCCAGGAGTTGGAGATCATCCTGAACACTTAGTGAGTTCCAGTCGAGGCTTGAATATAGAGTAAATTCCTGCCTCAAAAAAATTTTGCAAAAGGGTTTTTCATAGCTATTAACAGTTCAAAAGGATGGGAACACCATAAAATTGTTTGTCAACAATTGTGTCCACAGCAAGAGCAAGAGTAGGGGCTCATGACTTCATGCGTAGTTTTGACTAGGGGTATAGTTAACGATGGAGAACTACCTCAGCATCCACAGGGCCCAGATTTTAATCCCTGACCTCAAAGGCAAAACTAAACAACAACAGCAGAAGTCCATGATCCCAGCACTGGGGAGGCTGAGGTAGCTAGATCTCAGTTAGGGTCAGGCTGGGGTACACTTGGAGAATATATCTCAAAGGAAGAAGAGGAGAAAGAGGAAAATATAACAAATATGTGAAACAAACTCAATCTACAGGGTCATATCTGCTGTCATTCATCATGCCACACATAATTCAGTAGATCTGAGAATGTAGGGAAATGATGAGAGGCAAACAGGAGAGGGAGGAGGAGTGATGGTGACTGCACAGGTTTCTCCATTGCTCCCTCAAACAAGCACCTTTCCTCCTTTAATAATTAACTCTTTCTTCTTTCTTTTTTCTTTCTGTCTTTCATTCTTTCATTTCTCTTTGGCAAGTTTGATGTACTTCCCATGCTGTCCTGATGTCAGTCACAACAGCTGAGAATGGTCTTTGAGCTCCTGATCCTCTTGCACCAGCTGCAAAGCAGTGGGATCCTGTGCTGCTTTGAATAAGACTGGCCCCAGAGATGAAAATCTTGGAATACTTGGTTCCCAGTTAGCAGGACTAGTCAGGAAAGAGTTAATGCTACACTGTTAGGACTGTGGCATTGCTGGAGAAGGTATGGCACTGGCACAAGCTTTCAGAACTCAGTAGATTCTGACACCACCCCCATTCTCTCTCTGCCGCAGGTTTGTGTTGTTTGTGTCTCAAGTTGTGACTTCTCACTTCCTGCTCCAGGACCATGTCTCCCTATCTACTGTTATGCTCCCCACCATTGTGGACATGAACTCTAACCCACTGGGACTGTGATCCCCAAATGAAACACTCTCCTTATAACTTGTCCCAGTCATGGTGTTTATCAGAGCAATAGAAGAGCAACTAAGACAGACTACATGTATGTGTAGCACACATGCTTTTGTAAAGTGCTGAGGGTCCACTACAGGGTTCTAGAATGCTAGGAGAACACAAGACCCAGAGAAGCCCATTCAACAGCTCTACAGATTTCCACCTTCTACTCAGGGACTGCTGCATCAGTACTACAGGTCTTTAATACAAATCCTAAATCAAATGGGACCTCATGAGACATTCTGGTGAAGGACTCCTGAAATGGAGGAAAGGAATGGATGGATCAGATCAGCACTGCGAAAGGACTAGGTCTGATCAGTCACAGAACACATAATCTGGAGGAGACCATGGGGCCGCTGGAGCGCCCTCTGCAGCTCACTACTCTATCTGCTGGGAGTGTGCTGAGGGGTTCTGCCTGGCTCTGCAGTGACTCCTCCCATCCTCTCCCTGCTGGGTCTGAAATCTTGCTTGTGTGGCAGCTTCCCTGAACTGCAACTTCCTTCCTCTTCTCATCCTGTGAGAGTCCAGCTCCAACCTCAGGGCAACACCAAAGCTTTCTATCCCCAGCCTTGGTTTTTCTTCCTTTTGGGCCATACATGCCACCAAGGCCGCACCCAGCCAGGAGCTCAGGTGCGGGAGAGACCATGGGGAAGGCTTTCTTTCCAGCTTACCAGAGGCTCGGGAACTTTCAGGGTGATTGTATCATGATTCTGAACAAGTGACATAACAAGTTCCTGTAGCTCTGAAAAATGTCCCAAGCTCTTGGAACCGATTCCCTCTGGTGGTAAAACCCCAGGTAATGATGGGGCACCACCCTGTTTGTTGGCAGTTCTGTGGTTTCTTTTACTCAGTTACAACCCTCAAAGTCTTAACTTTCGTTTCTCTCCTGGCTCTCTAGAACCAGTGGCTAAATTCTTAGAAGCTTAGTGACTAAATTCTCAGGACATAGCCTTTGGCCTGTGTCTGCTCCTCTCCACAAATTCTGGGTCAACTGGTCTCTGAAGGTGTGAGAATAGTATTGGACTGCAGAGTTTGGAGGAATTTTGAAGAAAACACTGTCTCTGCTTTGGTGAGTTTAATCTGAAACTAAGAAGAGGGGTTGATGGAGAACTGCTGACTTCCTGCTGAGTGTTCTGTGCCCAGGAGTCAGAGGTAGGGGGGCCTGAGGAAGACAGCTTTCAAGGGCTGGGGAGGTCCAGTTATTTCTCCAAATTCACTCTCTTCTTTTCTAATTCTTAATTTTGAGTTGCACATGAATCTCCTGCTCCAAGAGAGAATCCACTGCCTCCTCCAGGACCTCCCCCCAAAAGTAGTGCCAGGGCAAGGGTTTGAAAACAAAGTTTAAGATTTTTCTGAGTAATAGTGGATTTACTCATGATTCGATGGACTTATTCTCTATGCTTCTGTCTCTGTGATTGGCAGAGCTCAGTAGTCAATGTCTCTGCGCCCATTTGTCCTTTCTAGACAGCATTCTTTCTGAAGATAAAGCTAGGACATTTTCTTTGGCTGGTGGCTATCTTGACACAAATGAAGCCATCTCCAAATCTAAGTCAAATGGAGTGCTTACAGAACATGGCATGTCTCAATGTCAAAAAAGCCTTGAATTTTTGAAAAAAAATGTTTCAATGCTATATTCTATAAATCTTTGAGGCTTTTGAAGACCCACTATCTATTCGTAGTGTATCTGCAAATACTGCCTGTTTATACTTATTTATAATCTGTTTAATCCAAGATGTAGATTTCTGTGATAATCCAGACTAGGATCTGGCATGACTATGAGATTCTTGTCTGAACATTAACTTGCATTTCTCAACCATCCCTAACAGCTTGCAATAGCGTTACTGAAAGGACTGGGACTAAACCTTGTATTTTTAAATGAGTTGCCTAAGCATAATACCTATACAAGAGTTGAAATATACATACACTGTATTGTAACAAAAAGAAACTTGACTTCTTGTACATAAAGGAGTGTGGTTATACATAGAACAAGTATGGAAATGTCTGTACAATTTCTTTGGCTTGTTGCCAAATCATAGAAAATTCTTTTTTTATACCTTTTTTTATTTTTGTTTGTTTGTTTGTTTGTTTATTTATTTATTTTTGCGTTTTAATGGATTTACTGCAACCAATCTCGTAAACAATATACAAGTCAGGATATCTTAATAGAAACAAACGTTTCCTTCTTCCCCCCCTCCTTTCTTGCTTTCTGAACCAATTTTTTACCAACCCCTCACCTAATTTCTCTTCCTTATGAATGTTTCCATTTTATGAATGAAGAAACAGTCATTAGGAAACGTTGAATAAGTCATGAAGGTTCACACAGCTCATGTGTAGAAGAGCCCACCTATGAATTGAGCTCTGTGTAGCTTCAAAACTGCCGCTGTTTGATTCATTTAGCCTTACTGCCTTGGATTGCAGGCCTCTGGCTCCCTGACAGTCTTGTTTCCCTACAGGAAAATCACTGCCGAAAGTTGTATTTTTAAGCAGAATCTTCAAATCTGAGAGACGTGAACTGAATGATTTGTCACCAAGCTCTTGTAACTGAGCAGTTTATCTAGATTATTTTGCTTTTTTTATTTTTATTTTTATTTTTTTTATTTTTTAATTTTTATTTTCTATATTTTATGTTTACATTCCAAAGGCTTTCCCCTTTCCCAGTTCCCCCTCCCTATGTCCCATAATTCCTCTCCCCCCCAACTATTCCCCAATCATTCCCCCTCCCCCCACAGTTTCTCTACAAAACTGGATCCAATCTTTACAGGCCCAGGGTCCTCTCCTTTCTTCTTCTTGGGAATCATTTGACTTGCTAATTGTGCCTTGAGTATTTAGGGCTTCTGGGCTCATTAATATCCACTTATCAGTGATTGCATTTCATGTGTATTCTTTTGTGATTGGGTTAGCTCACTCAGGATGATATTTTCCAGGTCTAACCATTTACCTACAAATTGCATGAATTCATTATTTTTAATTGCTGAGTAGTATTCCATTGTATAAATATACCACATTTTCTGTATCCATTCCTCCTTTGAGGGATATTTGGGCTCCTTCCAATTTCTGGCTATTATAAACAAGGCTGCTATAAACATAGTGGAGCATGTGTCTTTATTGTATGCAGGGGAATCCTCTGGGTATATGCCCAGGAGTGGTATGCCAGGGTCCTCTGGAAGTGACATGCCCAATTTTCTGAGGAACTGCCAAACTGATTTCCAGAGCGGTTTTACCATTTTGCAATCCCACCAACAGTGGAGGAGTGTTCCTCTTTCTCCACATCCTCACCAGCACTTGTTGTCTCTTGAGTTTTTAATCTTAGCCTTTCTGACTGGTGTGAGGTAGAATCTCAGGGTTGTTTTGATTTGCATTTCCCTAATGACTAATGATGTTGAACATCTCTTAAGGTGTTTCTCGGCCATCCAAATTTCTTCTGGTGAAAATTCTTTGTTTAGCTCTGTACCCCATGGTGGTTTTGTTGGTTTTTTTTTTTAATAAAATCCCCAAGCCTCTAGCACACTCCTATCAATATCTGATCGATTTCATCATCACCTTGTGCTAGAGAAACAGGTAGACCTGTATGAAATCTGATATGTGTTAAATTTAATGGATGATTTTTATTTCTGACCACTTATTGTAGTTGAATATACAGTAAAGTCAATTTGGGATCATTCTAAATAAAGTCAACAGTTTCTATACACAAAACAACTCTTTCTGCATATTGAGAGTCAGTTACTATATTAAGAGATTCTTGAAAGTCTAGTCACACCATAAGAATTGCATATAAGGACTCTCAACTACCTGACTCATAGCCTACTCTTCCCAGTTTGTTTGCATCCATGTAAATGTAAGAGCTCCAGAGATTGCTGTCCCTTTTATTATACAGGGGAGAATACAATTAGCACTTTTTATAAACTGAAGTTGTTTGCTTTTTAGGTACTTATCAATTTCTCCCCCCAAAAAATTACTACAAACTCTTTGCCAATATTCATTTTCTACCCATAATGAGACAATCTCGAGGGATCTATTCCAGCTAATTGATGAAGTCTCAGTTTTCCTTTTAGAATCAGTTCAGAAACCTTTCTATAAATTTCTTTAATATTTTACTCACTTCCTGTGATTTAAATATCCATTCTAATAATTTCTCGGCCTTTTGGCTAAGATCAAGTGTAAATATCCATTCTAAGAAATAATCTCTCTGCATAAGAATTCTGGTGGTAGAATGAATAGAAGACAAGACAACTAAAACCCAAGCCCTCTTTGGATCAATGTGGACCACATAGGCATTTTGTAGTTTCTTTTCTATCAGAGCCAATTCTTTTTTCAGTTTCAGCTGATAATCTTCTTTGACAATGTAATTCTTTACCACGTTAAAAGGTTTGAAATAAATTACTCAACTCTTGAGTGGTTAAACCAATTGTAGAACAAAGCTGTTTTTGAAAATCATGGAGTTTTCAGTTGGTCTCTCCTGATTTATAACGTTTATGGTTGATTTTTCTGCATACTTGCCTTATATCCTAATAATTAATAAAATCTCCTCTTACGCTTTCTTTGCTTCTTTAACATTTTCCTGAGGTATCTCAATTTGAATCAGCTAGCAAAATATCATCCACATAATGGTAAATTATGGATTGAGGAAATTGTTTATGAATTATTTCCAGTGGCTAATGTATAAAATATTGGGATGTAAGAACTATTCAATATTCCTTGTAGCCAGACTTTCCTTTGGTATCTTGGTTGGCATTGAGTGGTTAAATGTGGGCACCATTAAGGCAAGTTACTCTCTGTCTTATTTAGACCATTACTTATCTAAATCATACACACACAAATACACACACAAAGATTTATTTTGTTTGAGTTGTGTATTTGTGTGACTGCCTGTTGTGGTCAGAGTTGCTGGATTCCCTCAAGATGGAGTTAGAATCAGCTGTGAGCTGTTTCATGTGGGTACCAGGAGCTGAATTTGGATCTTCTCCAACAGCAGTAACCACTCTTACCCATCGAGCCCTCTCTCTATCCCTATGTTGGATTAGTATGGACATTTTACTGACTCATTTATTCACTTTGTTTTGATGCTATTTTATGTGAATCAGTATCTTACCTGGATATGTGTCTGTTCACCACTTGAATGCCCTATGCCTGCAGATACCAGTAGAGGTTGTTAGGTACCCTGGAATTGGAGTTACAAGAATTTGTGAATTACTTCCCAGGTGCTGGGAAAGGAACCAATGTCCTAAAGTAAACCTAGGAACCAGTGCCCTAAACCAATGATCTGTCTCCCTTGATGAGCATATTTGTTTAACAAAATTCAAACACCTAAGTACAGGAATCCTTATAGCAAATTATACCGTCTTGGATTTCTTTCGATACTTTTATAGTTTTTATGTACAGATGTTTCATCTTGCAATAATTATTTTTCCTAATCCATTCTGCCTTGCTTTTGATAGTTTCATTAATATTATTCCTCTTCTTTTTGCTTTTACTAAAGTTATTTACTCATTTATTTTCATTTTACATATATAGGTGTATGCCTGCATGCATGTCTCTGCACCAAATGCACAATATGCCTGCAGAGACAAGAAGAGAGTGGAATGGAAGTTATAGGGGCTGTGAGAACCATGTAAGGATTGGGAATGGAAACAAAGATCTCTGCAAGAGTGAGCAAGGCTCTTAGCACTTAGGGATCGCTCCAGCCCTTTCTCTGTGTTTTAAATGAAACATAGTTTTTCTATAGACTCATAATATTCTTGAATTAGACAACCTCTGCCCTCAACATCCAAAGAGACTGGATTTAGAGGCATGCATCACCAGGCTCATCTTCTTAATCTCCTTATTGAGTCCCTCATTATTTGTGACATTTCTATACTGAACATTAGATCTTTCCTCTTTACTGAGCTCATTGTCTATTCTATCACTTGTAAAATCGTTCTTACTTGCATGCCTAATATTTTGTTTCAGATTTTTTTTATTGTATATATTCTATATTTACAATTCATTTCCCTTTTTCTGGTTCTCCAACCCCCAAAGGTCCCACATGTCCTTTTCCCTCCCCCTGCTCCCTCATCCACCCCCTCCCACCTTACTGTTCTTGTACTCTCCCACAATGATGTTTTGGTCCATTCTAGCACCAGTGTCCACTCCTTTCTTCTTGTGAGACATCACTTGATATGTGATTTGTGTCTTTGGCGTTCCAAGCTTCTAGGCTAATATCCGCTTATCAGTGAGTGCATACCATGGGTATTCTTTTGAGACTGGGTCACCTCACTTAGTATGACGTTCTCCAGCTCCATCCATTTCTCTAAGAATTTCATGAATTCATTGTTTCTAATGGATGAATAGTACTCTATTGTGTATATATACTACATTTTTTGTATCCATTCCTCCATTGAGGGACATCTGGGTTCTTTCCAGCTTCTGGCTATTATATATAAGGCTGCTATGAACATAGTGGAGCATGTATCCTTATTGCATGCTGGTGAATCTTCTGGGTATATTCCCAGGAGTGGTATGACTGGGTCCTCCGGAAGTATCACGTCCAGTTTTCTGAGGAACTGCCATACTGATTTCCAGAGTGGTTGTACCAGCTTGCATTCCCACCAGCAGTGGAGGAGTGTTCCTCTTTCTCCACATCCTCGCCAACACCTGATGTCTTCTGAGTTTTTAATCTTAGCCATTCTGACTGGTGTGAGGTGAAATCTCAGGGTTGTTTTAATTTGCATTTCCCTAATGACTAGTGATGTTGAACTCTTCCAGGTACTTACCTTGCTGTGATGAATAGAAATGACAAAAAAATCCTTGTTTTCTACACAGTTTTGGGAAAAAAAAGACTTTCCATTGCCCTATTTTTTTTTATGAGGTTAGCAGTAGGATCCATATGTATGGCTTTAAAAATCCAAAAATTTATGACTATTTCTAGACAATTTTAGAAATTTTATTACTAAAAAGGGTGTGTATTTTCAAATACTTCTTATGCAATGAGTGACAAGAGTTTCTTTGTGGGAGATTGGGGGGTAGCACAAGGTTCCTATATCTAGAAATAGGCACCCTGTAACTCACTCTATACTCCAGGCTGGCCTTGAAATCAGAGAGATCAGCCTGCCTTACAGGCATGCACAACCACCATCACCTGGTTAATATGTGGTGTGGCTAGTCCATTGGTTTTTCCTGCTAAAGTAATATTACATTCTACTGGGGAGAACTCTGTGTACTTTGAACTATAACTTTTGATGTGGTTTTGAACTCAGAATCATGTTGGCACATTTCTCATCAATGTTTTTGGAAAATTTCTAGACCAAGATAAAAATCTCAACATTGACAGACACAAGGTTCACATAACCCCAAGTGGAGGGAGCTGTAATTCCTCACATACTTTGTTCTGGCTATCAGTTTTATCTAGAGGCTACCTCTTTTTTTTTTCTTGGTCATCTCTATAGGATAGAGCAGGCTCACATGAAAAAAAGACTCCAGAAGGATAATTTTCACACATTTTCAATGTATTAAAGATAAATGACCTTTCTGAGTAACCATGTCTATACATCTAGTACAGGGATTAACTTAACCACGTGAACACACACGTAGTCTTTTATTAGGTGGCAATCAGAGAAATTGGGAGATGGGACTATTTGCACTGCAGGTGAGCACTTGCTCTTTCTAGTATGAAACTCGTAAGGAGAGGATCAGAGCAAGCCACACCACCTAGTGCTGAGAGAATTACAGTGGCCAAAGACATGAGAGGTTTGGTGCTTTCCACACTGAAGATGGTGCCTGGGAAATGAAAGAGAAGGATGGAAGGATATAAGGACACAAGGCTGTTGAAAGAAACACTTTCTCTTTGCTCTACTGAAAGGGGAATAACAATACTGTGTCAAATTTGTCAATTGGGATGACCTAAGAATAAAGCACTTGAGAGTATGAGAAAATGTTATTTGTTATGTCACTCACTATCCTTCTACATTTCTTCCTTGTTCTTTTACCTTGTCATTTTGGTCCTTCCTTGATCTCTACAAAGTGTACATTCTGCTCCTTCACTTCTTACATGGCCCTTTTCACCATCCCTATCATGCAGGGGCCTGAGCAGACGTGTGAGGAGTCAGGAGAGACAGATACAGGATCCACAGCAATGATGGCCTCATCAGCTCTGGCAATGATAAAGGAGGAGGTTACTTGTCCTCTCTGTTGGGAGCTCCTGAAGGAACCCGTGAGCACTGATTGTGACCACACCTTCTGCCGAGCCTGCATTACACTGAACTATGTGTCCAACAGAAGCAAAGGAGGGGTGGGCAGCTGCCCTGTGTGCCAAGTTCATTACCAATTTAGGAAGCTGAAGACTAATCGACAAATGGCCAAGATAGTAGAGAGGCTCAAGGGGTTCAAGTCCATCCCAGAGGAGGATCAGAAGGTGAATATCTGTGCACAACATGGAGAGAAACTCCAGCTCTTCTGTAGGAAGGACATGATGGCCATCTGCTGGGTTTGTGAGAGATCTCAGGAGCACCGTGGTCACCAGACAGCTCTCATTGAAGAGGTGGACCATGAGTACAAGGTAAGGAGCAGGAGGATACAGGAAACAAAGCAGAATACAGTAACAGATGGGAAAGTTCTAGCCTGTGTGACAGGGTATTAATCTGCTCATCACAGGCTTGAAACCTGATGTCATTCCATTCTTTTTAACACTTTAAGTCCAAAAACATGGTGATTTTTATTCCACTAAATCATAAGAGAATCTGCCTGGAATACAATTACTAGGATAGAAAAAAATTGGAACTACTTTCAATTGAGTTGATATACAAGAAAGTCAAATCAGCAGAAGGCCTGCTGATTTCTTCTGTGTTTATATCCTTTCAATGTTAACATCAGATTCATTCAAAGGACCTAACATGCCATCTAGTGACTTTCAATAATGGGTTAAATAAACATATGACACACATCAGTGAAGAGAATGTGCACTTGGCAGCTGAAACATCAGAGAAGAGAGGAAATATTTTCATAATGAAAAGCACAGCAGCAGATTCTGGGTTAGATGTTTTCTGTTTTGTTGTTGTTTGTTTTTGAACAGAAGCATTAACTCGCAGAGGCTGTAGCAGCATGCACAGGCCTGACAAGGGCTATACCTGATGGGATCCTAGAGCCGGAAGGAGAACTGGACACTTGTCCCAACGCCAAACACACAAGTAATCTGTAATTGAAGGCTACTTGATGTGAAGAATTATTTCCCCTCATAGGAGTCAAATTGGGAAATTTGTCCATTCTAAAAGGACAGTCCGAAGCCCAGCAATAAAAGGACAGCCAGTACAAATGCACCAAGTCCTTGTTTGGATGCTCTTTCTCTCATAGTGTTGTCAGAGATTTGTTTCCTTTATTTCAGCTTTTTACTACCTCATAGGTTCTTTGCTTTTATATTGAATATGTTAAATCTTTAACATATAAAGCTCTAGTTGTTATGGGATTCCCATGAGGCAGGAACCTATGTATCTCTATATGTACTTCTTGTGTTTTTTATTTAGCACTTTTTATGGTCTCTTGATTTTGTCATATTCTAATGTCTTTGGTCGTCTTTTTTCTTTTTCATATGTACTTTCTTTTACTGTGTTATCATTCCTTACATGCTGCTTTGTTTCCTAACAAGAGAGAGAAAAGATGTGACTCTGGATGGGAGGAAAGGTGTGGGGGAAACCATAATCAGAATATATTATATGTGGCTAGAGAGATGGTTGAGCAGGTAAAAGCACTGGCTGCTCTTCCAGAGGTCCAAAATTCAATTCCTAGCACCCACATGATGGCTCACAGCTATCTGTTATGGGATCTGATGCCCTCTTCAGTCATGCAGACAAACAAGAAAGTAGAACAATCATATAGGTTAAAAAAATTAATGTTTTTTAATGATGCTTTAAAATCTATTGATTGAAAACTATTTTTAGTGGAAAAAAGATCTTAATTACAAAAAATATGTAATTAAAAATCAGAAAAGAAAATTTTCATGTGGCCAGTGTTATGGTGCAAATTTCAGCCCCAGAGGTCTGGTTGCTGATGTTAAAGGATCTCTGAATTTCAGGAGTATGCTTGTCTACACCAAAACTCCAGACCAGCCAGGGCTACATAGCATGATTAGGTTTAAAAAGAAATGTGCAGGTGTCAAATGAAACAATATGGGGGTATATGATATAAGTGTATACTTGCATGAAAGATGAGAAAATTAACAAAACACTCCCAGTTCTCTGATGCTGGATTCAAAGTAACAGAATTTTACTTGCTGGGATGACTGACTAAGAAATACCTGTGTTTCACTTATGGGGCTTTTGTATATATAATACTAGAATCAATTGAGCTGTAGCCTTTTAAGATTTATATTCTTCATGTACATACATATTGACATAAGTTTTTTCAAAACAGAACAGCCTTAGGCCTCCTGTCTTTCCAGAAGAGTTCCTTGGCCTTTGCTTAGGAACAGCAGTCCTACTAACCACACAACTTGACTCTGCTCCAATTTCTTTCTCACAGGAGAAGCTGCAGGCAGCTCTGCAGAAGATGAGAGAAAAGGAGAAAATATGTGATGAATGGCAAGATGACCTCCAACAGCAGAGAGCTGACTGGGAGGCAAGTGGGGACCTTCCTAAGGGGGTCAGCCTGATGCCCAAGAGGGACCTGGGCAAGAAGCTCCTGGAATCTTTACTTCCTGGGAGTGGGTGAGGTCAAGAGACCTCGATTACATTTCCCTACTGGTTCCCCTGGGCTGGAGATGCAGAGTCAATGTATCACACCTGAGCTGGGCTCTGTGCGGAGCTGGCAGGATGGAGGGTGCTTGGTCAGAGTGGCTGCTGAGTCCTACTCCTGTGATGCATTCTGAAACTCAGAATTTTGGGGAAGATGCTTGGGAACAGGTCACAGTTCTATCCCTGGGGTTGAGCCTCCTCAGGGATTCAGAGGTGGAATGAGGAATATGCAGGCAGGTACAAGGATCTTAGGCAGCTGAGTGAAAAGAGAGCCGCACCCTCTTAGGCTCAGGTGATCTTGGTAAAGGTGGCCTTACATTTTTGTTTTGAAAAGTTGTGCACAGGCAAATGCTTCACTAAGATACCCCTTCTTTTCCTTAGCCCAAGTCCCTGTGAAGCTCCCCTCCCAGAGCAGTATTTCTCTGCCACTGAGTCCCGTTTGATCAGACTGAATTCTTCTCTCTTTTCTTACCCCTGAAGAACCAAATACAGAGTGACATAGAATATATTCAGATGGAGTTTAAAGGACTGAGAGACCTCCTGGAGTCCACAGAGAATGAAAAGCTGCAGGAGCTGAGGAAAGAGAAGGAAGACGTGGTGAAAAGGCTGGGAGAGTCTGAAAATGAGCTGGTGCAGCAGAGGCAGCGGGTGAGGGACCTCATCTCAGATGTGCAGCATCAGCTGGAGCTCTCAACCATGGAGATGCTGCAGGTAAGACTGCAGGAGGTCCCAGCGTCTGAGAGTCAGGGGACAGGAAGCCATTGCCTCCCTCTCTGCTGCTGTGGTCTTCCTGGGGATGACAGTAAGCTCTGCCTGAACTTATTCCTGAATCCGTTTCATAAGCATGAGGAATTGCTGCATGCCAAGGGGAAATTGTATTTTATTGGTTTATCAATAACGTATCAGTACTGGAGCTGAACCTTGGAAAGATCTTTTGCCTCATGGATATTATTACTCTGCTCTATTGTTGAGCGTAAGTGAAGCACAGTTTCAACTGTCAAGTTAGTCACTTCACCAGAATTTGAACTTAGTAGAGTTCATTTCTCCCTCGGATGATTTAAGATTTTACCCTTACTGCCTCTGATTCTAGTGGAATGAGACACTCTTGGTGGGGGTATCATCCAAGAACTCAGAGAATTTTTCCTGACTCTGTCTCCCAATTACTGATAGGAAAGGTATCTTCTTTATCTATTAAGGTATAAAATTTGAGCCGGGCATGGTGGCGCATGCCTTTAATCCCAGCACTTGGGAGGCAGAGGCAGGCGGATTTCTGAGTTCGACACCAGCCTGGTCTACAGAGTGAGTTCCAGGACAGCCAGGGCTACACAGAGAACCCCTGTCTCGAAAAACCAAAAAAAAAAAAATTATAGTATTTGATCTCTATCACATTTTTAACTAATTTATTTCAAAGACATAGTCTGGTGATGAATATCTCTCTAGGAATGTTCCTTTCATCTGAATTATTATCTTGTAGACCTTGCTGGTTCTAAAAATTCTTCATAATCCTTTTATGGCTCCTTTTCCATTGTGTTATTTAATTATAATTGAAAACACTCATAATAGATAGAATTATGCATCTACATCTAAAATGAACTAGTTAACATAACTACAGCCAACACACTTCATAATTCTGAAATTTTATATCTTGAATAATGAATCTGATCATTTTTTCTGTGCCTCCAGCACCTGATAACCCCATTCTAATATTTACCATTGTGAGAAGAAATATGATTATGTGTCACATATTTCAATAATATCTTTTAGTGGGTTTTTTCTGTTTCCAGCTGAGTGTATATAACAAATTCTCTGAATTCAGAAGTTACCAAATGGCAACGATTTTGCTTTTAAAAGTCTAATATTTTAATATATGTGCTGATCATATAATTTTTAGTTCTCCAATTGACCCACTGTTTCATCTGTTATACTAAAGATTCATTGGACATAGACATACTGGGTTCTTTGTGAGAACAAACTTGTGCATCAGAATTCAGTTGTATCTAGAATAATTAGTTCTCTCACAAAATTTCTTTTATCATGGAAACTACTTTTGCTTTTTTTTTGTTTTTATGTTATATAAAAGAAATCCATGTGTGGTGGCCTGTGATCACAGAACTTCAGAGTTTCTAATATACAGAAATTTAAAAAATATATGAGCAGCCCACAATAATGAAAAGAAAATCTAGATTTTCTACCCTACCTCAAGGTCTGCTAGCCCTCCCCTGTTACTCCAGCAGCTAGGGTGCAAGTGCAAATTAATCTTAGGTGGGTTGAAGGCCAGCCCATCCTACGTAGTGAGCTGCAGAACAGCACAGTTAGAGAGAGAGTCAATAGCTCTCAAGGTAAAAGCTGCAAGAGACTGCAGAATGTCCATCCCTAAACAGAAACTATATACTGCACCACTATTCAAAGCCCCAGGGCTCATTGCAGAAGAAGGGACAGAAAGAGTGTAAAAGCCAGATGTGATGGATGATGACAAGGAAAACACTGTCTTCTGGACACACCTTAGCAGCAGCCCACATGAACTAAGACTGGTTTTGACACCAAACTCATGACCTGAACAAGCCTAAAGGCCAAATTCAAATACAGAAAGTAGACTTGTTTAGAAAACTCACTTATACTGAAAGAGCTACTGGTAATTCTTGGATTTTTTTTTCCGAGACAGGGTTTCTCTGTATAGCACTGGCTGTCCTGGAACTCACTCTGTAGACCAGGCTGGCCTCGAACTCAGAAATCTGCCTGCCTCTGCCTCCCAGAGTGCTGGGATTACAAGTGTGTGCCACCACCTCCCGGTGCTACTGGTAATTCTTTTTTTTTTTTTTTAATTTTTTTTTTTTGGTTTTTCGAGACAGGGTTTCTCTGTGTAGTCCTGGCTGTCCTGAAACTCACTCTGTAGACCAGGCTGGCCTCGAACTCAGAAATCCGCCTGCCTCTGCCTCCCAAGTACTCGGATTACAGGCATGCGCCACCACGCCCGGCTTGTTGCTACTGGTAATTCTTAAATGCAGGGAGTAAGAGCGTTGTAGTTCTTTAAGAATGTAACTTTACATATATCTACCAATATCCAATGGAACCCAAACATCCAAGAACTTCCGCATAGTGTTACCTTTCAAACCCAGGAAAAATGGCGAATTACAGGACCTATTTTACATATCACAAAGGACCTGGCCAGTCAGGTCTTGATATCTGTCCTCAATAAGCCAATATAAAGGAGCCTAATTGATACTGGAAAGCAGAGAAAGGAGATTTACTAAAGGGAGGGCACATTTTGAAAAGAAAGAAGAGATTTTTTAAAAACCCTCTGTGCATCTTCAGGTTCCCTAAGTGAGATCAAAGTTTAAATAGAGAGCCAAGAACATGCACATATGTTGTCCAAGTAAAGGTGTGGTCCTGTCCATCATTCTCCCATCATGATCTAGGTGACAGTGTTGCATTTTTCAGGGATCAGACAATTACTTGTTTGAAATCCTTTGAGGCGACCAGCTCCTACTCTTGATAGAGCTGTTTTCCTTCTCTGAATATGAGATCCTGGAGAAATTCCCATTTCTTTGGAGTCTTTGTTTCAACAGTTTGATAGTAAAATTGAGAGACACACATATCTCTTTAGATCAACCACTTTCCTGCCAGGCCAGCTGCAGAGAGAGAAGAAAAACAGAAGGGGGAAGGATGAGGAGGGCAGGGTTTGAAGAGATCTGGTTAGCTTGTTTTTAGGTATTGAATGTCTTAAACTTCTTCTTTTGGCTTCCTCATTAATAATATATCAAATCATGTTTGAATGACTAAAATAATTTGGAATTTAGCTTCTCGTAAATGTAAGTTGCCTATAAGTGGCTGGATAGCTAACATGTAGCATGGAAAGTGGCATAAGTTTATGTGTTTAACAGTAAGTACATCAAAAACTGTATAAGCTCTCTAACCATTGTTTTTTCATCTTTAGTCTCTAATGCCTGGTAGTATAAGATAGAAAGTGTGTATTTATTTACATATAAGAGAAGTCAAAAAATTATAAGAACAAAAGCAACAGAAACAGAGGTTACTTGGCATCATCAGAACCCAATTCTTCCACTATAGCAAGTCCTGGATACACCATCACACTGGAAAAGCAAGACTGGAATCTAAAATCACTTCTCATGATGATGATAGAGGACTTTAAGAAGGACATATATAACTCTTTTAAAGAAATACAGAACACAGGTAAACAGCTAGAAGCCCTTAAAGAGGAAACACAGATTTTTTTTAATAAAAATCCCTTAAAGAATTACAGGAAAACACAATCAAACAGGCAAAGGAAATGAACAAAAACATCCAGGATCTAAAAATGGAAATAGGATCAATAAAGAAACCAGAAAGTGGGGCAACCCTGGAGCTAGAAAACCTAGGAAAGAGATCAGGAGTCATAGATGCAAGCATCAGCAACAGAATACAAGAGATAGAAGAGAGAATCTCAGGTGCAGAAGATAACATAGAAACCATTGACTCAACCATCAAAGAAAATGCAAAATGCATAAAGCTGGTAACACAAAACATCCAGGAAATCCAGGACACAGTGAGAAGACCAAATCTAAGGATTATAGATATAGACGAGAGCAAAGATTTCCAACTTAAAGGGCCAGTGAATATCTTCAAAAAAAAGTATAGAAGAAAACTTCCCTAACCTGAAGAGATGCCCATGAACATACAAGAAGCCTACAGAACTCCAAATAAACTGGACTGGAACAGAAATTCTTCCCATCACATAATAATCAAAACACCAAATGCACTAAACAAAGAAAGGATATTAAAAGCAGTAAGGGAAAAAATTCAAGTAACATATAAAGGCAGACCTATCAGAATTATACCAGACTTCTTACTAGACACTATGAAAGCTAGATCATCGGCAGATGTCATACAGACCCTAAGAGAACACAAATGCCAGCCCAGGCTACTATACCCAGCAAAACTCTCAATTACCATAGACAGAGAAAACAAGATATTCCATGACAAAACCAAATTTACACAATATCTTTCCACAAATTCAGCCCTACAAAGGATAATAGATGAAAACACTGACACAAGGAAGAAAACTACACCCTAGAAAAAGCAAGAAAGTAATCTTTCAACAAACCCACACAAACATAATTCCACTTCTAACAACAAAAATAACAGGAAGTAACAATCATGTTTCCTTAATATCTCTTATTTTGAAAATTAATATTACCAACACAGTAATATTACCAACAGTATTACTAATTGATTGAAATTCAAAAATATGAGGAATTAGAAATTTGTTGGCTGTCACCCAGTGGTCTCTCTGATTTGATAATTGTAGAGATGTGTCCAATATTATACAATCCATATATACTTTCTGCTTGTTTGTACATGACAGAGTCTTGCTGTGTACCACATAATGGTCTTGAAATCATGCTTCTCCTATCTCAGCCTATTAGTTAGATTGTTTATTTGATGTTTTTACACTATACTATGGTTTTCAGAACAGCTTACATATTTCAAAATTATTTAAACAGCCAAAAGAAATGTAGACAATTAATTTGGGAGGTGGCTTGTAAGAACAGCAATGAGAGAGTCTGAGTATTTTACTTGATATTTATAATTATTGTATCAATTTTGAAGATGTTACTCTTTTTCTGAGATGAATGCTTTTCAAAATCATCACAGCCAATGAACCATAATGTTACCCTCACCTAATGTCTGTGCCACCCTCCAAGCAGAACCATTGTTCATTGAAGCAGTTGATAAATGACTTCATGGATAGACCATCTTAACACACACACACACACACACACACACACACACATACACACACACACACATACACACACACACACACACACACACACACACACACACACACACACACACACACACACCATTTCTTAAATGAATGTAACTGGTTCCTTGTAGACTGAGAGTGATGACAACCACACAAGTCAAATAGCTTTGACCATAGCAGGAAATCTGTATCCAAATAATTGTGCCTACAATTCATGTCTTGGTGCAACAGAACTGTCAACTCTTAGCTTAGCTACTATGGAGGTAAAATCCTTTGGTAATTTTACAATGAACTCCAATGTCTAAAAATTGTTCTTATTTTGGGTTTCTACCACAATAAGAGCCAAGATTTTAAGCTCTACCAAAAACAAAACAAACAAAAAGACTTTATCTTTTTATCTTCATTTAATAACATGTCTATTATTTTTATGATTGGTATAAAAATATATATTGTGTTGAATATAATAAAAAATAAAAATAAAATGTTCTCTATCGTTGTCATGAAAAAAAAGACAAATCAAGAGCCATACACTGTATTCATATCATGTCTTGGGGAACTATGGGTGACAGATTTGATTGTCTTTTGATTTTGTCTCTTCGGCCAGTAAGAGTATGACCACAATTTTCAAGAATATGAAGATCATGTTACTAAGTCTGATTGTTCCTTCTCCCCTAGGACGCGAATTCTGTCGTAAGAAGGTATGTCAAGGCAATAGGAAAGGATAGCCCTTTTGTGTGGTAAGAATTATTTGACAGAATGATAGCATGTCAGTGGTGGTCAAAGGTCAAAAGGTTTGAAATATGAAGGTCAATTCTTTATCCCTAGTAGTCAGACCTTGAAACTGAAACAGCCGCGAACCATCCCCCAAAAAAGAAGAAGAATGTTCCAAGTTCAGGATCTGAAAGTCATGCTGCAAGCGTATCAAGGTGAGGACAGCTAAACTCTGTGCCTTATTGTGCAATTCTAGGTGTGGCTGAGCTACATATGGAAGAGAGTAAGGATTCTGAATGTGAGGAGAGGGACTCAGGAGAGCAGGTGGGGTGTCCCTGTGATGTCATTGTATATGGTGGAAAATCATTATTCATCGCCTCCTATATCACAGTTTTGAAACTTTCCCCTCATCTGGAGAAGAGATGGGCTTTAATACTTTGATTCCATCATTGTATTTACTGCTGTGAACTTTCTTCATTTCAGGGTTCATGGATGTCCGGCGATGCTGGGGTAAGGGGAAACCACAGCACCTTGAGCCCCCTTCCGCTCAATGTCTTCCAGAGTTTATTTCTCCCTTGAGCCTCATGTTGCCTGTTGCTTCTCCTGTTATGCACAGCAATCTGCCTCTCCTTTACTTTAAACAATGCAATGCTTCTCCATATTTCTTCTCTCTTTCTCATTTGACTTCTGTTCCTTAGGTTATAAATAAGCAGTACCTTGTATTTCATGTGACTCAAAAATTATGTGTCTCATTTTTCTGCAGTTCATATGACTCTACATGCAAACAACCATGCAGTCATTGCCATTAACAAAGAAAAAAGACAAATACAACATACAAGTTACTATAAAAGGAATTTGCAAATTTCTGAGACTTATAACTTGGGTGTCCTAGGATATCCAGCTATCCAGTCAGGAAAACATTACTGGGAAGTAGATGTGTCTGGAAAAAACGCCTGGCTCCTAGGATTAAATGATGGACTGTGTGCTCAACCTCTACTTCATTCTATAAATGAAGTCAAATATAATTCTGATGTTAAAAAACATGGAAATTTTCAGCCTAAACGTGGCTACTGGGTTATAGGGATGAAGAATAGGTCTGTATACAATGTCTCTGATGAGTGTTCTGTCACCCACGGTTCCAGTGTCTTGGCCCTCTCTCTGCCTGGTCCTCCCAGTCGTGTCGGAGTTTTCCTAGACCGGGAATCTTGCACTCTCTCATTTTATGATGTTTCTAACTTTGGAGCTCTCATCTATAGGTTCTATGACCCTTCCTTCCCTTATGAAGTCTTTCCATATTTTAATCCTATGGAATGTTCAGAGCCAATGACAGTATTTGAACCACCCTCTTCAATCTCTGTAGGAACACAGTCAGATGAATGACCCATGGCAAACATTGCCTTGGGACCTGTGAGAGAGACCACATAAAATAAGTCAGTGGACCTTTTGCCTCAAGGGCATTTTGTTCCTTAGATTGTTCTTGGACATGATTTTGTACCTCCTGCAACAAGCATTTGCATTCAGCTTATAAGATATGTTTACTCTTGTATGTCAGAACATAGCTATAGAATCCATTCCTGTGAACAGATATGCTGAGTGCTGGCCTCAGTGATTCTAGACATGGCCTTCAACCTTGCTTTCCTGCTTTCCCAGACATAATCTATAGTATAGTGCAGACCAATGTGTTTACAGTCATCTGTCCTGAGAAAATTGTGGGAAAGGGTTGCTCTGTTAATATTTAGTATATGCTTACTGGCATGTATTTACATGTTTTTATGATTATATTTTTCTGAACTCAAACAACCTTCCTTAAATTGTTGCTTTCTTTTTTACATTCATGTCTAAAAACACAGTGAAGCTGAAGTGAATTTGTCTGCAGCATTAGAGTGTAGTTCCCTGTGGCAGGATATTTCCTGACCAATCACATTGAGGCAGTGGAAGGCCTGTGATTGGTCAGAAAAGAGGCGGCAGAGCAAGGATTAGAGAGAGACAGAGAGACAGAAAGACAGAGACAGACAGAGACAGAGAGACAGAGACAGAGAGACAGGGACCGAGAGAGTTGATGAACAATGGTTTGTGATGTTTTTCTGTGTGTTTCTTAAGGTTAGAAATATTGAGATAAGGCTTTTACTGTATTAGCATCTTGAAATTGTGTTTATAATATACATAAATCTAATTGGTTAACTATTTAAGATTAAGAGTCATGCTTTACCGGGTAATTTGGGTATTGAGAGCTGGTGGACCAGGGTGTGTGGGTAGTGTGTGGAAGCGAAAGGAACTCGGGGTCCCCGGCTGGAGAGATGGCTAACAGAGGGATGGCAGAGTAAAATGGCCCAGCAGAGGCCATATGATCCCGCAAGTCCAAAGAGTTTGCAAGTCAAGAGACCAGCCACTCCAGAGAATCTTGACGGTCCAGAGCCAGAACCTCGCAGAAAGTTTGAGGGGAAGCTCTTTTTTAATTATTTTCCACTACGGTTCCTTCTACCACCACCCTCATTTATTTAGGTCTTCAAATCCCAGGTCTTACAAAGAGATCTACCAAGGTGGACAAAGGTCTACACACCTTTCTTTTGTGGTACTAGTGATAAAATCCAAGGCCTCATGCATTCTGAGAAGATGCTCCACCATAAAGTTTCTTGCCACAGGTCTGTCAGGTCTCCACAACCCCATTCTTTCTGTCACTGACAAAAGATGAAAGAAAGTTTTTCTCCAGCTTGTCTAATAGTTTTGAAAATTATATGTAGGAGTCCCTTGCTAAGGAATGGGCCTTAGCAGAAGGTCAGTTTAACCACTATGCCTGTGTTTCATCAAAAAAAATTAAGAAAGAAACCTCTTAAATGATACCCAGTAAGACCATGTGTTTAGAGTATCCAGGTTCTAATCCTGCCTCTCCACATAGCAGTGAAACCCTGAATAATATCCTCTAAAGCCCATGTTTGCTTGGGTTTATTTTTCCTTTTGTCTCATTTTTGGTTTTTGTATTGCAATTTTCATATAAACAGAGTACTATATTGTACATCATTGTAGGAAAATAAATTTGGGACCTTGACAAGGCTCCAGAGGTAAAAGCCCTTTCCTCCAAGAGTGATGAGCTGAGTTTCTTTACTCAGTCCTAGAAGTTGACAGCCGGCTCCAATAGAGTATCGTCAGCCTCCACACACATGCTGCAGGACGAACAGGCTGAAACACCTACACAAACACAAAATGAATTGTGTGATTTCTAGTAAGTGAAGAAGTACAATGTACATAATGCATCCACTGTACACTCAGCAAGTGGTGGTTGTGCTACCTACCGGGGAGGCGTGCTATACTAGTGTTCATGTAGCAGTGGGCAACTGGGTGAAATAAGATTTGGCTCTCCTCCTGTGTTGCTCTTTGGTCCTGGGAACTGTAATCAGGGCTACTCTAACATGTTATACACATATATTAATACTTTGGGCTTTTATACTTATTTTCTGAGAGAGTATTTTTTTTAGCTACATTTGTTAACAAGTAAGTTAAATTCAATGATTTTGCAGTTTTTAAATTAATTATTTTATGCATTTACATTCCAAATATTGCTCCCCCCCGACCCCCCATCCCAGTGTGCTTCAGCCCATGCCATTTCTCCTTTGCTTATTGGGGGGGGGGCGCTCCCACACACAGTTACCTACTCCCATCCCGCCAACCCACACATACTCAATATATTCCTTCCATGGAGCATCAAGTCTCTACAGGATTAGGCATATCTCTACTGAGGCCAGGCAAGGCATATGATGTGTTACATGTGATGTACCAGAGCCATGGACCAGCCCATGTATGCTTTTTGGTTTGGCTTAGTCTCTGGGAGATCTTAGGGGTCTGGGTTAGCTGCCACTCTTGCTCTTCCTATGGGTGTGTCATCGCCTTCAGCTCCTTCAGTCCTTCCCCTAACTCTTCCATAGGGATCCCAGACCTCAGTCCATTGGTTGGCTGTAAAGATCTGCATCCGTCTCAGTCGGCTGCGGGTAGAGCCTCTAGGAGGACAGCCATGCTAGGCTCCCATCCGCAAGCACAACATGGCATCAGTAATAGTGTCAGGGTTTGGTGCCTGAACATGTGATGGATCCCAACTTGGGCCGGTCACTGAATGGCCTTTCCTTTTTTTCTATGCTTCATTTTTGTCCCTGCATTTCTTTTAGACAGGAACAATTCTGGCTCAAAAATTTTGAAGGCCTCCATACCTCCACTGGGGGCCCAGTCTACTGACTGGAGGTGGTCTCTTCAGGTTTCATTTCCCCACTCTTGAGCATTTTTGAAATTTCCTCCCTTAGTTATGAGGTCACCCTCATTGAGTCCTAGAAGAGTTTTACATTCTAGGTTTCTGGAGCTTTCTAGAGGTTTCCCCTCACCCTCCACCCCCAGCAAATGCATATTTCTATTCCTTCTCCTGGCCCTCCAGGCTTCTCTGCTGTCTCCCCCATACCTGATTCTGTACCCCTTTCCCCTCCCCCTTTCCTCTCCCACCCAGATCCCTCCCTTCCACTGCCTCCTATGATTATTTTGTTCCCCCTTCAAAGTGAGATTGAAGCATCCTCATTTTATAATCAGTGATGATGACAATACCAATAACCTTACCCTTGATTGTGCTGTGAAATATAAACAACAGAATGTCTTGGAATGTATAGTTTCTGCCAAGTAAATAGTATATGATATGATATCTGTTAAGTTTTGTCTCCCTTTTGATGTGGCCATAATAAAGTACTTTTCAGATCTGCCGTGGTGGTTGTGATACAATCCTAGCACTCACGGAGCAGAGACAGGAAGATTTCTGTGCATCTGAAGCCAGGTACAGTTACAGACACCTTTTGGGGGGTTTGTTTTGCTGTGCTGTTCAAAAGAATGTGGTAAACTTTTAATGAAGTTTGTGGTTCAAAAGGACATAGTAAGAGATTACCGAGGAAAAGGAGTTTATTTGAAGACTCATACTGACATAAACAGAGAGAAGACATAGCATGTGTTGTGGTTCACAGCAGCAGAGAAGACTGGATGTAGGGATCCTGGCAGACTGTCAGGGTCCCTGAGGCAGAAGAACAGGACTCTACTTCTACCTTTTAGCATGGAGATAGGGGTTGAGTCCACAGCAGGAGCCTGCAGCCAGGCTCTGTGATGTCCAGGAAAGACTCTGAGCAGCCAGATGACACAGGACAATTGTACTGGCTGGCTTTGTGTGTCAACTTGGCACAGGCTGGAGTTGTCATAGGAGGCGGAGCTTCGGTTGGGGAGGTGCCTCCATGGGATCCAGCTGTGGGGCATTTTCTCAGTTAGTGATGGAGGGGCCCTGGCGGGTGGTGCCATCCCTGGGCTGGTATTCTTGGGTTCTATAAGAAAGCAGGCTGAGCAAGCCAGGGGAAGCAAGCCAGTAAGAAACATCCCTCCATGGCCTCTGTATCAGCTCCTGCTTCCTGACCTACTTGAGTTCCAGTCCTGACTTCCTTTGGTAATGAACAGCAAAGTGGAAGTGTAAGCTCAATAAGCCCTTTCCTCCCCAACTTGCTTCTTGGTCATGATGTTTGTGCAGGAATAGAAACCCTGACTAAGACAACAATGCAACTTCTCATAGAAACTCACTTAGGCTAGTGTGGCTCCTGCAAGGCAGCTGTTGAGGACTCAGTCCCCTTAGAGTGCCTGTTCTCTGTGAGAGGAGCAAGAGGGAGCACTTACAGGGCAGCGAGTGCCCTCCAGACTCTAGCATCACATGCTGGCAGAGTATGCAGCAGCCGTTCAAAACTGTCGCCATGCTTTGTTTTAAATACAAGAATACCTGAGGTGCTCCAGCAATACTTCCACACCTACACCGAGAGGCAGATTGATTCCCTGAAGATCCCTCATATCCAGGCTTGCAGGTGAGACATACCCCCATCCCAATACCTGGCCTAACTGGGACCCCCACGGGGCCCATCTGCCCAGCCAGAGACACATCTTTCTTCCAGCCCACAACTCTGCCCAGGACAGAGCCAGCACTGCGGATCCCCCTCCCATACCCAGAGACAGCTTGACTCCTAAGAGGTTGTGGAAACCAAACAACTCTCTACTCAATGATTACTTGGTCAGGGAAGAGATAAAGAAAGAAATTAAAGACTTTCTAGAATTTAACAAAAATTAGGGGCAGCCTATCCAAATTTATGGGACACAGTGAAAGCAGTACTAAAAGGATAATTCCTAGCTCTTCAAAAAGAAATTGGAGAGTTCCTACACTAGCAGCTTAACAGCACATTTGAAAACTCTAGAACAAACAGAAGCAAAGTTAGGGTTGAAGTCTACCAATGAGAAATAAAGAGAACCGAGCTCAGCTGCAGGTGCAGACTACCGGCCGGGACCAGCTCTCTGAGCGGACTAGCAGCGAGGGGCCACCGGGCCACCTCGGGGCACAGCTCGGAACTCTAGCAGCTAGAGTCAGGGGCCTGGACTCAGAGCAAGCATAGTCCAGCACAGACAATGCAGCCAGAAGGGAGCAGCAGAGCCGGGTACCAGCAGCTCAGCCAAGGTCACGCAGTGCCTTCAGCTGGGGCAGCCATCTGGCCCCAGACCCCCGCGCGCAAACAGCGGGCACACTGGACGCAGTGAGCGGCTGGAATCAGGTGCGTGGCCAGAGTTATAGCTTAGCTTAGCTCTGCAGGAGATCCGGGCACAGAAAGCTCAGCTACGGGTGCAGACTACCGGCCGGGACCAGCTCTCTGAGCGGACTAGCAGCAAGGGGCCACCGGGCCGCCTCGGGGCACAGCTCGGAACTCTAACAGCTGGAGTCAGGGGCCTGGACTCAGAGCGAGCATAGTCCAGCACAGACAAGCTGCCAGAAGGGATCTGTCTCCTGGGGACAGGCGTGCTGTGCTTTCAGCAGGGCGCCATCTACAATAAGACCAACTAACGCCAGAGATAAAGAGATGGCAAAAGGCAAACGTAGGAACGTTATTAACAGAAATCAAGGCAATATGGCACCATCTGAACCCAATTCGCCAACCACAGCAAGTCCAGGATACCCCAGCACACCAGAAAAACAAGAGTTAGATATAAAAGCACAGGTCATGATGCTCCTAGAGGAACACAAAAAAGACATAAACAAATCTCTTAAAGAAATGCAGGGGAACATCAATAGAGTAGAAGCTCTTACAATCCAAACACAAAAAACACTTAAAGAACTCCAGGAGAATATGGGCCATCAGACAGAAACCAATAAAGAGGAAATGAGAAAATCAGTTAAAGAAATGCAGGAGAACTTGAAACAACAGGCAGAAGTCATGAAAGAGGGAGCACAAAAATATATTAAAGAATTACATGAAAACACAAACAAACAAATGATGGAACTGAGCAAAACCATCCAAGATCTGAACACAGAGGTAGAAACAACTAAGAAATCACAAAAGGAGGCAACCTTGGAGATAGAAAACCTTGGGAAGAAAACAGGGGTCGTAGATGCAAACATAAACAACAGAATACAAGAGATAGAAATAAGAATCTCCGATGCTGAAGATAACATAGTAACCATTGACTCCACAGTCAAAGAAAACGCAAAATCCAAAAGGCTTGTAACCCAAAACATCCAGGAAATCCAGGACACAATGAGAAGACCAAACCTAAGGATTATAGGGATAGATGAGAGTGAAGATTTACAACTTAAAGGGCCAGCAAATATCTTTAACAAAATTATGGAAGAAAACTTTCTTAACTTAAAGAGAGAGATGCCCATGAATGTACAAGAAGCCTACAGAACTCCAAACAGACTGGACCAGAACAGAAACACCTCCCGTCACATAATAATAAAAACCCCAAATGTACTAAACAAAGAAAGAATATTAAAGGTAGTAAGAGAAAAGGGCCAAGTAACATATAAAGGAAGACCTATCAGAATCACACCAGACTTCTCTCCAGAAACCATGAAAGCTAGAAGATCCTGGGCAGACCTCATGCAGACCCTAAGAGAAAACAAATGTCAGCCAAGACTACTATACCCAGCAAAACTCTCAATCAACATAGATGGATAAATCAAAATATTCCATGACAGGACCAAATTTACACAATATCTTTCCACTAACCCAGCTCTACAAAGGATAATAGGAGGAAAACTCCAACACAAGGAAGGAAATGGCACCCAAGAAAAAGCAGGACAGTAAACTTCTTCCATCAAACTCAAAGGAAGATAACTACTCAAAAACAAAAATAACATCAAAAATGTCAGGAAGTAATAATCTCTATTCCTCAATATCTCTTAACATCAATGGACTCAACTCCCCAATAAAAAGACATAGACTAACAGACTGGATATGGAAACAGGACCCTACATTTTGCTGCTTACAGGAAACACACCTCAGAGTCAAAGACAAACACTACCTTAGAGTAAAAGGATGGAAGACAATTTTGCAAGCAAATGGTCACAGGAAGCAAGCTGGAGTAGCCATTTTAATATCAGATAAAATTGACTTTCAACCTAAAGTCATCAAAAGAGACACAGAAGGTCACTTCCTGCTAGTCAAAGGAAGAATCCACCAAGAGGAACTCACAATTCTAAACATCTACGCTCCAAATGTAAGGGCACCCTCATTTGTAAAAGAAACCTTACTAAAGCTCAAAGCACACATTGCACCTAACACAATGATTGTGGGGGACCTCAATACTCCACTATCTACAGTGGACCGACCAGGAAAACAGAAACTAAACAGAGACACGGAGAAACTCATTGAAACTTTGGAGCAATTGGATTTAACAGATATATATAGAACATTTCACCCTAAAGCAAAAGACTATACCTTTTTCTCAGCCCCTCATGGTACCTTTTCCAAAATCGACCATATAATTGGACACAAGACAGATCTCAACAAATATAAAAAGATCGAACTAATCCCATGCCTCTTATCAGATCACCATGGAGTAAGAGTGTTCTTCAATAGCAACAAAAACAACAGAAAATCCCCATATGCTTGGAGGCTGAACAATATTCTACTCAATGATACCTTAGTCCAGGAAGAAATAAAGAAAGAAATCAAAGAATTCTTAGAACTTAATGAAAATGAAGGCACAACATACCCAAATCTATGGGACACAATGAAAGCAGTGCTTAGAGGAAAACTCATAGCCCTGAGTGTCTCCAAAAAGAAACAGGAGAGAGCATATACTAGCAACTTAATGGCGCACTTGAAAGCTCTGGAACAAAAAGAAGCAATTTCACCCAGGAGGAGTAGAAGACAGGAAATCATCAAACTCAGGGCTGAAATCAATCAAGTTGAAACAAAGAGAACCATACAAAGAATCAACAAAACCAGGAGCTGGTTCTTTGAGAAGATCAACAAGATAGATAAACCCCTAGCCAGACTTACTAAAGGGCACAGAGACAGTATTCAAATTAACAAAATTAGAAATGAAAAGGGAGATATAACAACAGAAACTGAGGAAATTCAAAAAATCATCAGATCCTACTACAAAAACCTATACTCAACACAACTGGAGAATCTGGAGGAAATGGACAATTTCCTCGACAGTTACCAAATACCAAAATTAAACCAGGATCAAATAGATCGTCTAAACAGACTCATAACCCCCAAAGAAATAGAAGGGGTCATAGACAGTCTTCCAACCAAAAAGAGCACAGGACCAGACGGTTTTGGTGCAGAATTCTATCAGACCTTCAAAGAAGTCCTGATACCGATACTCTTCAAATTATTCCACAAAATAGAAACAGAAGGAACACTACCCAACTCATTCTATGAAGCCACAATTACCCTGATACCAAAACCACACAAAGATCCAACTAAGAAAGAGAACTACAGGCCAATTTCTCTTATGAATATCGATGCAAAAATACTAAACAAAATACTTGCCAACCGAATCCAAGAACACATCAAAACGATCATTCACCATGATCAAGTTGGCTTCATCCCAGGGATGCAGGGATGGTTCAATATACGGAAATCCATCAACGTAATCCACTACATAAACAAACTCAAAGAAAAAAACCACATGGTCATCTCATTGGATGCTGAAAAAGCATTTGACAAAATTCAGCATCCTTTCATGCTAAAGGTCCTAGAAAGAACAGGAATTCAAGGCCCATATCTAAACATAGTAAAAGCAATATACAGCAGACCAGTAGCCAACATCAAGGTAAACGGAGAAAAACTCGAAGCAATCCCTCTAAAATCAGGGACTAGACAAGGCTGTCCCCTCTCGCCATATCTCTTCAATATAGTACTTGAGGTACTAGCTAGAGCAATTCGACAACAGAGGGAAGTCAAAGGGATACAAATCGGAAAGGAAGAAGTCAAACTATCACTATTTGCAGATGATATGATAGTTTACTTAAGTGACCCAAAAACCTCCACCAGAGAACTCCTGCAACTGATAAACAACTTCAGCAAAGTGGCTGGCTATAAAATCAACTCAAGTAAATCAGTAGCCTTCCTATACGCAAAGGATAAGCAGGCCGAGAAAGAAATTAGGGAAATGACACCCTTCACAATAGCCACAAATGATATAAAGTATCTTGGAGTGACGCTAACCAAACATGTGAAAGATTTATACGACAAAAACTTCAGGTCTCTGAAGAGGGAAATTGAAGAAGACATCAGAAAATGGGAAAATCTTCCATGCTCGTGGGTTGGCAGGACTAATATAGTCAAAATGGCAATCTTGCCCAAAGCAATATACAGATTCAATGCAATCCCCATCAAAATCCCAACTCAGTTCTTCATAGAGCTAGAAAGAGCAATTCTCAAATTCATCTGGAATAACAAAAAACCCAGGATAGCTAAAACTATCATCAACAGCAAAAGAACTTCTGGGGGAATCAATATCCCGGACCTCAAGCAATATTACAGAGCAGTGGTATTAAAAACTGCATGGTATTGGTGCAGTGACAGGGAAGCGGATCAATGGAATAGGATCGAAGACCCAGAATTGAACCCACACATCTTTGGCCAATTGATCTTCAACAAAGGAGTTGAAAACATCCAGTGGAAAAAAGATAGCCTTTTCAACAGATGGTGCTGGCTCAACTGGAGGTCAACATGCAGAAGAATGAGAATTGATCCACTCTTATCTCCTTGCACAAAGCTCAACTCCAAGTGGATCAAAGACCTCCACATAAAACCAGACACACTAAAACTAATAGAAAAGAAACTGGGGAAGACCCTTGAGGACATTGGCTCAGGGGAAAAATTCCTGAACAGAACACCAATTGCTTATGCTCTAAGATCAAGAATAGACAAATGGGACCTCATAAAACTACAAAGTTTCTGTAAGGCAAAAGACACTGTCAAAAGGATAAATCGGCAACCAACAAATTGGGAAAAAATCTTCACCAACCCTACATCCGACAGAGGGCTAATCTCCAATGTATACAAAGAACTCAAGAGGTTAGACCCCAGAAAACCAAATAACCCTATCCAAAAATGGGGTACAGAGCTAAACAGAGACTTTTCACCTGAAGAAATTCGGATGGCTGAGAAACACCTTAAAAAATGTTCCACATCACTAGTCATTAGGGAAATGCAAATTAAAACAACCCTGAGATTTCACCTCACACCAGTCAGAATGGCTAAGATTAAAAACTCAGAAGACATCAGGTGTTGGCGAGGATGTGGAGAAAGAGGAACACTCCTCCACTGCTGGTGGGAATGCAAGCTGGTACAACCACTCTGGAAATCAGTATGGCGGTTCCTCAGAAAACTGGGCGTGATACTTCCGGAGGACCCAGCCATACCACTCCTGGGAATATACCCAGAAGATTCACCAGCATGCAATAAGGATACATGCTCCACTATGTTCATAGCAGCCTTATATATAATAGCCAGAAGCTGGAAAGAACCCAGATGTCCCTCAACAGAGGAATGGATACAAAAAATGTGGTATATATACACAATGGAGTACTATTCAGCCATTAGAAACAATGAATTCATGAAATTCTTAGAGAAATGGATGGAGCTGGAGAATGTCATACTAAGTGAGGTGACCCAGTCTCAAAAGAATACCCATGGTATACAGTCACTGATAAGTGGATATTAGCCTAGAAGCTTGGAACACCAAAGACACAAATCACATATCAAGTGATGTCTCACAAGAAGAAAGGAGTGGACACTGGTGCTAGAATGGACCAAAACATCATTGTGGGAGAGTACAAGAACAGTAAAGTGGGAGGGGGTGGATGCGGGAACAGGGGGTGGGAAAAGGACATGTGGGACCTTTGGGGTTGGGGAACCAGAAAAAGGGAAATGAATTGTAAATATAGAATATATACAATAAAAAAATGATATCTTTGAAATTGAAAAAAAAAACAAAAAAAAAACAAAACAAAACAAAAAATCTTGTCATGGAAGCTGTAGTGTGTCACAGTGTGTCCCACACTGTCCCTTTCTGTCCACACATTGTAGTAAGCAAAAAAAATAAATAAATAAATAAAAAGAATATATACAATAAAAAAAACAAAAAAACAAATTCTACTCTATTTTCTTAAAAAAAAAAAGAAAGAAAGAAAGAAAGAAATAAAGAGAACCATACAAAGAATGGACAAAACTAAGAGCTGGTTCGTTGAGAAAATCAACAGGCTAGATAAACCCTTAGCCAGACTAACTAAGGGTCACAGAGAGAGTATCCAAATTAACAAAATCAGAAATGAAACTAAGGAAGGTCAGAAAATCATCAGATCCTACTACAAAAGCCTAGACTCAAGAAAACTGGAAAATCTAGATGAAATGGATCATTTTCTCCACAGATACTGGGTACCAAAGTTAAAGCAGGATCAGACAAACTATCTAAACAGTCCCCAAACTCCTAAGGAAATAGAAGCAGTTATTAAAAGTCTGTCACCCCCCCCCAAAAAAAAAGAAGCCCAGAGCAAGATGGTTTTAGTATACAATTTTATTAGACCTTCAATGAAGACCTAATACCAATACTTCTAAAACTATTCAACAAAATAGAAATGGAAGGAATACTACCTAATACATTCTATGAAACCACAATGACACTGATACCTACCACCCAAAGACCCAACAAAGAAAGAGGATTTCAAACCACTCTTGCTTATGAATATCGATGCAAAAAAATTCAATAAAATTCTCATAAACTGAATTCAAGAACACATCAAAACCATCATTCAACATGATCAAGTAGGTTTCATTCTAGGGATGGAAGGATGGTTCAATATACAGAAATCCATCAATGTAATCCACCATATAAACACACCCAAAGGAAAAACTCACATGATCATTTCATGAGATGCTTAAAAAGCCTTTGAAAAATACAACACCCTTTCATGTTAAAAGTCTTGAAAAGACCAGGAATTTAAGGCACATACCTAAACATAATCAAAGCAATATACAGGAAACCAACAACCAACATCAAATTAAATGGAGAGAAACTTGAAGCAATCTCACTAAAATCAAGGACAAGACAAGGCTGCCCACTTTCCCCATATCTATTCAATTTAATACTCGAAGTTCTAGCTACAGCAATAAGACAACAAAAAGAGATCGTAGAGATACAAATTGGCAAGGAAGGCCATTTTTACTATATTGATCCTGCCAATCCAGGAGCAAGAAATATTTTTCCATCTTCTGAGATCTTCTTCAATTTCTATCTTCAAGGACTTGAAGTTCCTGTCGTACAGATCTTTCGCTTGTTTGGTTAGAGTTACGCCAAGGTACTTTATGTTGTTTGTGGCTATTGTGAAGGGTGTTATTTCCCTAACTTCTTTCTCAGCCTGCTTGTCCTTTGAGTATAAGAAGGCTACTGATTTGCTTGAGTTAATTTTATAACCAGCCACTTTGCTGAAGTTGTTTATCAGCTGTAGAAGTTCTCTGGTGGAGTTTTTTTGGGTCACTTAAGTAAACTATCATATCATCTGCAAATAATGATACTTTGACTTCTTCCTTTCCAATTTGTATCCCTTTGACTTCCTTATGTTGTCTAATTGCTCTCGCTAGAACTTCAAGTACTATATTGAAAAGATATGGAGAGAGAGGGCAGCCTTGTCTAGTCCCTGATTTTAGTGGTATTGCTTCAAGTTTCTCTCCATTTATTTTGATATAGTAAAAATGGCCATCTTACCAAAAGCAATATACAGATTCAATGCAATCCCCATCAAAATCCCAACTCAATTATTTATAGATCTAGAAAGAGCAATTCTCAAATTCATCTGGAGTAACAAAAAACCCAGGATAGCTAAAACTATTCTCAACAATAAAAGGACTTCTGGGGGGAATCAATATCCCTGACCTTAAACAGTACTACAGAGCAACTGTGTTAAAAACTGCATGGTATTGGTACAGCAACAGGCAAGTGGATCAATGGAATAGGATTGAAGACCCAGAAATTAACCCACAGACTTATGGTCACTTGATCTTTGATAAATGAGCCACAACCATCCAGTGGAAAAAAGATAGTCTTTTCAACAAATGGTGCTGGTTTAACTGGAGGTCAACATGCAGAAGAATGCGAATTGACCCACTCTTATCTCCTTGCACTAAGATCAACTCCAAGTGGATCAAGGACCTCCACATAAAACCAGACACACTGAAACTATTAGGAAAGAAACTTGGGAAGACCCTGGAGGACATAGGCACAGGGGGAAAGTTTCTGAACAGAACACCAATAGCTTATGCACTAAGATCAAGAATTGACAAATGGGACCTCATAAAATTACAAAGTTTCTGCAAGGCAAAGGACACTATGAGAAGGACAAAAGGACAACCAACAAAGTGGGAAAAGATCTTCACCAACCCCATATCCGACAGAGGGCTAATGTCCAATATATACAAAGAACTCAAGAAGTTAGACCCCAAAGAACCAAATAACCCTATCAAAAAATGGGGTACAGAGCTAAACAAAGAATTTTCACCAGAAGAAATTCGGATGGCTGAGAAACACCTTAAGAGATGTTCAACATCATTAGTCATCAGAGAAATGCAAATCAAAACAACCCTGAGATTCCACCTCACACCAGTCAGAATGGCTAAGATTAAAAACTCAAGGGCCGGGCATGGTGGCGCACACCTGTAATCCCAGCACTTGGGAGGCAGAGGCAGGCGGATTTCTGAGTTCGAGGCCAGCCTGGACTACAGAGTGAGTTCCAGGGCAGCCAGAACTAAACAGAGAAACCCTGTCTCGAAAAATCAAAAAAAAAACAAAAAACAAAAAAAACAAAAAAAAAAAACTCAAGTGACAACAAATGCTGGCGAGGATGTGGAGAAAGAGGAACACTCCTCCACTGTTGGTGGGATTGCAAAATGGTAAAACCGCTCTGGAAATCAGTGTGGCGGTTCCTCAGAAAATTGGGCATGTCCCTTCCAGAGGACCCTGGCATACCACTCCTGGGCATATACCCAGAGGATTCCCCCGCATACAATAAAAACACATGCTCCACTATGTTTATAGCAGCCTTGTTTATAATAGCCAGAAATTGGAAGGAGCCCAAATATCCCTCAAAGGAGGAATGGATACAGACAATGTGGTATATTTATACAATGGAATACTACTCAGCAATTAAAAATAATGAATTCATGCAATTTGTAGGTAAATGGTTAGACCTGGAAAATATCATCCTGAGTGAGCTAACCCAATCACAAAAGAATACACATGAAATGCAATCACTGATAAGTGGATATTAATGAGCCCAGAAGTCCTAAATACTCAAGGCACAATTAGCAAGTCAAATGATTCCCAAGAAGAAAGGAGAGGACCCTGGGCCTGGAAAGATTGGATCCAGTTTTGTAGAGAAACTGTGGGGGAGGGGGAATGATTGGGGAATAGTTGGGGGGAGAGGAACTATGGGACATATGGAGGGGGGAACTGGGAAAGGGGAAAGCCTTTGGAATGTAAACATAGAATATAGAAAATAAAAATTTAAAAAAATAAAAAAAAAACAAATTGGCAAAGAAGTAAAGGTATCACTATTTGTAGACAGTATGATAGTATACAAAAGCAACCCCAAAAATTCCACCAAAGAACTCTTACAGCAGATAAACAACTTCAGCAAAGTGGTCTGAGGGTGTGTGTGCAGGTGCCCTCTGTGCTCATCCAGCAGTTCCCCACGGAAGACTGGAGTGTGCAGCCAGCCACTGAGGGCTGGTCAGCAGCTCCCACAGTGCAGGCCACCGAGTGGGTTGGAGCCACCACTGAGTGGTCCTGAGATGCTCTGAAGACACCTGAGGAAAGGGGAAATGGGTGGAAGGAAAATAAAGTTCCTAAAAGCTGGCAAAAAGAAGGGGGGAGGAGGAGGAGGAGGAGGAGGAGGAGGAGGAGGAGGAGGAGGAGGAGGAGGAGGAGGAAAGGCCTAATGAAGGATACATGAATCTCACTCTGAAAGGGAAGCAAAATAGTCATCTGAGGTGGATGGAGAGAGGGAGCTGGGTGGGAGAGGGGGTGAGGAGTGGACCTGTGATGGGCATCAGGTATGGGGAGAATGGTTGTTGGAGAGGGGGCTAGGAGGGAGAATGCCAATCAATGGGGGGGCATCTCTGGGAGGAGTGGGAGAACTAGGATAAGAGAGGTTCTGAGGAGTTTACAGGGTGACCCTTGCTGAGAGTCCTACCTGCTGAGATTATGGAGACTGAAGGGACCTCCTCCTGGAGTCAGATGGGACTTCCACTAGAGAGAGGGTGACATCAAACCAAAAAAAAAAAACCATTCAACCCAAAATCTGTCTTACGTACAAGATGCACAGAGATGAAGAGGAAGCAGAGATTGAGGGAAAAGCCAATTAATGACTTGTCCAACTTGAGACCCATCTGTAGTGGGAATATTTTAATAAATCCTGTGCCTACCCTCCATGCTGTTAGAGTCTACATAATACTGGAAACTCTGAATTACTACTTACTAATTTCTATGTTCCATCTTGGCTGCTCTTAACTCCAATTAGTCAGTCCTCTGGGCCACAGTTCTCCTGGCACAGAGCCCAGGGTGTTCTCCTTGCTTCTCTGCCCCATGCTGGCTCTTGTCTCTCTCCTGCATACTCTTCTAAAGCATGGAGGCTCTCTCTCTCTCTCTCTCTCTCTCTCTCTCTCTCTCTCTCTCTCTCTCTCTCTCTCTCTCTGACTCTGACTCTTCTCATGGTCCCATGCCAAGGAAACCTAAAACCTGCCTATGTCTCTTCTCCCAGCTATTAGCTGCTGCCATCTTTACCAATTAGAATTAATTGGGGTCTGGGTCCCTTCGTGTCTTATGTGCATACTATCTTGTACAAACAGTTTTGAGGGGCCCAAATTAACATTAAAAAATAAGCAGCATTAGTCCAAACCCATAACATTTATCCTCTGTGAAAGAGCCAACCTCTGACACTATTAAAGATACTCTGCTATCCTTGTAGACAGAAGCCTAGCATAACTGTGCCCTGAGAAGCTTCTTCCAGCAGCTTATGGCAACAGAAGCAAGGACCCACAGCCAAACATCAGGCAGTGCTGGGGGAGTTGGAAAGGAGTATTGCCTGGAATTGGAGACCATCCTGAACACTTAGTTACTTTCAGCCCAAGCTTGAATATAGAGTAAATCCCTGCCTCAAAAACAAATCATAAAAGGGTTTTTACATAATGATTGACAATTCAGAAGGTAGGAACATCCTAACATTGTCAGCAATTGTGTCCTCAGCAAGAACAACAGTAGAGGCTCATGAGCTCAGCAAGATGTGAAATTTAGGTAGGGGTGTATCTACAGATGGAGAACTAGCTCAGCATCCACAGGCCCAGATTTCAATCCCTGAAAGTCAAACTAGACAACAACAGCAAAAGTCCATGATCCCAGCACTGGGGAGGCTGAGGGAGCTAGATCTCAGTTAGGGTCAGGCTGGGGTACACTTGGAGAATATGTCTCAAAGGAAGAAGAGGAGAAAGAGGAAAAGACAACAAATATGTGAAAAATTCAAACTACAGGGTCATATCTGCTGTCGTCATCATCCCATATTCAGTAGATCTGAGACTGTAAGGAAATAATGAGAGGCAAACAGGAGAGGAGAGGAGACAGGTGAAGGTGACTGCACAGGCTTCTCCAGTGTTCCCTCACACAACCAGATTTCTTTAATTAACTTATTTTCTTCCTTCCTTCCTTCCTTCCTTCCTTCCTTCCTTCCTTCCTCCCTTTCTTTTCTTTTTTTTTTCTTTTTTATATTCTTTGTTTACATTCCAAATGATTTCCCCTTCCCCGGTTCCTCCCTCCCCATAAGTCCCATAAGTTCTCTTCCCTCTGCCCATTCCCCAATCAACCCCTTCCCCCTCTGTCCTGGCAATCCCCTACATTGCTGCATCAAGCCCTTCCAGGACCAGGGCCCTCTCCTTCCTTCTTCTTAGGAGTCATTTGATATGTGAATTGTGTCTTGGGTATTCAGAGCTTCTGGGCTAATATCCACTTATCAGTGACTGCATTCCATGTGTGTTCTTTTGTGATTGGGTTACCTCACTTAGGATGATATTTTCCAGATCCAACCATTTACCTAAGAATTTCATGAATTCATTGTTTTGAATTGCCGAGTAGTATTCCATTGTGTAAATATACCACATTTTCTGTATCCATTCTTCCATTGAGGGACATCTGGGTTCTTTCCAGCTTTTGGCTATTATAAATAGGGCTGCTATGAACATAGTAGAGCATGTGTCTTTATTGTATGTTGGGAATCCTCTGGGTATATGCTCAGGAGTAGTATAGCAGGGTCCTCCAGAAGTATCATTCCCAGTTTTCTGAGGAACCGCCACACTGATTTCCAGAGTGATTGTACCAGCTTGCAATCCCACCAGCAGTGGAGGAGTGTTCCTCTTTCTCCACATCCTCACCAACACCAACTGTCTCCTGAGTTTTTAATCTTAGACATTCTGAGTGGTGTGAGGTGAAATCTCAGGGTTGTTTTGATTTGCATTTCCCTAATGACTAATGATGTTGAACATTTCTTAAGGTGCTTCTCAGCCATCAGGTGAAAATTCTTTGCTTAGCTCTGTACCCCATTTTTATTAGGGTTATTTGGCTCTCTGGAGTCTAACTTCTTGAGTTCTTTGTATATATTGAATATTAGCCCTCTGTCAGATGTAGGGTTGGTGAAGATCTTTTCCCAATTTGTTGGTTGCCGGTTTGTCCTTTTAACAGTGTCCTTTGCCTTACAGAAACTTTGTAATTTTATGGGGTCCCATTTGTCACTTCTTGATCTTAGAGCATAAGCTATTGGTGCTCTGTTCAGGAAAATTTCCCCAGTGCCCATGTGCTCAATACTCTTCCCCAGTTTCTTTTTATGTGGAGGTCCTTGATCCATTTGGAGTTGAGCTTAGTACAAGGAGATAAGAATGGATTGATTTGCATTCTTCTGCATGCTGACCTCCAGTTGAACCGGCACCATTTGTAGAAAAGGCTATCTTTTTTCCACTGGATGGTTTTAGCATCTTTGTCGAAGCTCAAGTGACCATAGGTGTATGAGTTCATTTCTGGGTCTTCAATTCTATTCCATTGTTCTACCTGCCTGTCGCTGTAGCGATACCATGCAGTTTTTAACACTATTGCTCTGTAGTACTGCTTGAGGTCTGTGTTTCCCATGCTGTCCTGACATCAGTCACCATGGCTGAGGATGGCCTGTGAGCTCCTGATCCTCTTGCAGCCAGCTGCAAAGCAGTGGGTTCCGGTGCTGGTTTGAATAAGAATGTCCCCAGAGGCTAATATCTTAGAATACTTGGTTCTCAGCAGGACTACTGGGGAAAGATTAAGAGGTGTGGCATTATTGGAGAAGGTATGGCATGGACACAAGCTTTCAGGATTCAATAGATTCTGATCATCACCACCATTCTCTCTCTGCCTCAGGTTGGTGTCACGTTTGTGTCTCAAGTCGTGACTTCTCACTTCCTGCACCAGCACTATGTCTCCCTGCCTGCTGCCATGTTCCCCACTTTGTGGTCGTGAACTCTATCTAACCCATTGGAACTGTAATCCCAAATGAAACATTCTCCTTATAACTTGCCCCAGTCATGGTGTTTATCAGAGCAGTAGAAGAGGAACTAAGACAGACTTCATGCATGTGTCAGCACACATGCCTTTGTACAGAGGCACAGATCCATCTCTGGCCTCCAGAATGCTAGGCAGACACTGTGGTGGTGACTAAAACCCATTCCCAATTCTACAAATTTCATCTTCTAATTCAAGGAATCCTAACTGGGTCACCAGAGGTCTTTAATACAAATCCTAAATCAAATGGGACCTCATGAGACATTCTGGTGAGGGACTCCTGGAAATAGGGAAATGAATGGATGGATCAGATCAGCACTGCGAAAGGACTAGGTCTGATCAGTCACAGAACACATAATCTGGAGGAGACCATGGGGCAGCTGGAGCGCCCTCTGCAGCTCACTACTCTATCTGCTGGGAGTGTGCTGAGGGGTTCTGCCTGGCTCTGCAGTGACTCCTCCCATCTGAAATCTTGCTTGTGTGGCAGCTTCCCTGAACTGCAACTTCCTTCCTGTTCTCATCCTGTGAGAGTCCAGCTCCAACCTCAGGGCAGCACCTCAGCTTTCTGTCCCCAGCCTTGCTTTTCCTTCCCTTTGGGCCACAGGTGCCACCAAGGCCGCACCCAGCCAAGGGCTCAGGTGCAGGAGAAGCCATGGGGAAGGCTTTCTTTCCAGCTTACCAGAGGCTCGGGAACTTTCAGGGTGACTGTATCTGAACAAGTGACATAACAAGTTCCTGTAGCTCTGAAGAATGTCCCAAGCTCCAGAAGGCAGAGCTGACCCCAGGCAACTGACTCCCTCTGGTAGGAAAACCCCAGGTAATGATGGGGCACCACCCCATTGGTTGGTAGTTTAGTAAAAGTTCCTCTTCCTCAGTACCAACCTTCAAAGTCTGAACTTGCATTTCTCTCCTGGCTCCAGAGAGGACCAGATTAGCGACTGAATTCTTGGGACATGGTGTTTGGCCTCCATTTGCCCCTCTCCACAGATTTCGGCTCTCTAGGTTAGTGTCTGAAGATGTGAGAACAATTTTAGGGTGCAGAATTTGGAGGAATTTATAAGAAAACGCTGTCCTTGCTCTGGTAAGTTTAAGTTAAAAATGAGAAATGGGTGGGATGGGTATTGCTGGCTTCCTGCTGAACGTTCTGGGGTTGGAGAGCAAGAGGGAGGGGTAGCCTGAGAAAGACGCTTTCAGAAACTAGAGACATCCTGTTATTTTTCTAGGTGGACTTCATACTCTTCTTTCTAATCTTTAATTTTGAGTTACACCAAGAACCTTTTGCTCCAAGACAGGCACTCTTTTCTCCCTTAGGAGGCGTTACGTCTGAGTGGTGTTTGGAAACAAAAGGTTAAGATTTCTCTGTGTAATAGTATATTTACCCAGGATTCTATGGGCACATTCCTTTTGCTTCTGTCTCTGCGAGTAGAAGTTCAGATCTTTCTGCATGTTCCTTGCATTTACTTGTACTATGAACCAGCATCAAGTCTGCTCTGCCTGCAAAATCGGCTAGGACAATGGTGGCACAGAACTTGTGGAAGTGTTTAGTTAAGCAATGTGTAAATTAACTAAAGGTCCACTCACAAGAGGGAACCCTTACCTGACACTGCTTGGGTAACCAAGATCCAGAATAGTACATAGACATATGGTATAACACTACTGGTCCAGAACACACACACACACACACACACACACACACACACACACAATTTTATTTTGTTTTGAGTTGTGAATGTGTATGTCTGCCTGTGTGAATATGCATTTGAAGGGAAGGAGGGCCTGTGGTGGCAGAGGTGCTGGATTGTCTGAAGCTGGAGTTCCAGGTAGATGAATGTGAGCTGTGCTATGTGGCTGCCAGGAATAGAAATGGATCTTCTGTAGGAGCATTAAGTGCACTTACCCACTGAGCCCTCCTTCCAGCCCGAGGCAGTATTCACACAGCATTTTATTGATTCACTTATTTATTTTGATTGAATGTTATTTTGTGTGTATCAGTGTCTTACTGGACATGTATATGTTCACCACTTGAATGCCCTGTATGTATGCTGGAAGAGGGTGGCAGATGACCTGGGAATGGAGTTATAGACAGTTCTAAATCATCTTCCAGAACTAGGAACAGAATCAAGGTTTTCTGAGAGGGCAACCAGGGAGATAGGCCCATGAACCATCTCTCTATCCCTTCCTATAGACACTGTAACAATATTCAAATCCGTGAGGTCAGGTATCCTCATGTGATTGTACCAACTTCAATTTCTTTCCGTTTTGTGAGCAGATATTTCATCTTATAGTGATTATTCCCCTATTCTGTCAATTCTTGGATTTGATGAGTTCATAAATATAATTATTCATATTTCTGTTCCTAAACTTATTTATTCATTTATTTTCATCTTACGCAAATAGGATGTCTGCCTGCAAAGCTCTGCACCATAAGCCTGCCATACCTGCAGAGGCCAGAAGAGGGTGCCAGATCCACTGAGAGTGAAGTTACAGGGCTGTGAGATCTATGTGAGGGCTGGGAACAGAGCCATGGTTCTCTGCAAGACTAGGCAGTGCTCCGGCCACCCAGGGACACCTCCAGAACTTTCCCTTTGTTCCCAATTCATCACTGTTTTCGATAGAGTTGTAATAGCATCGAGCTTGCTATCCTCTGCCCTCAGGCTCCCACAAAACTGGATTTAGAGGTCTGTACCACCAGTCCCAGTCTCCTTACTTCCTTTCCAGCCTACTCACTATTTGTGACCTTTCTATATATGATATTACAACTTGCATCTCTACTGAGCTCACTGACTTTTCTTTCCTCTGTAAAAACAACTCTTCCTTGCAAGCCTTTTATTTTAGTTTTTCCATTCATTTCCATTCATTCCAAGTACTTGCTCTGCTGTGATGAATAGAGATGACAAAAATAAGTTTGCTGATTTTACAGCTGATTTTAAAGAAAAGGCTTTCTATGGCCCTAATTCTGTTATAGGTTAGCAGTGGGCTTATCATTTTTGGCTTACCAATATGGACATTTACATCTATTTTTAGACATCTATTTAGAAATGTTTTTCTTGGAAAACAGTATATATTTTCAAATACTTCACAGGCAAAGAATGGTAAAAGTTTCTTTTGTGGGGACTGAGTGTTGTGTCAATGAGACAAGGTATCTGTGTAGTGTTAGGTATCCTGGAACTCACTCGTTAGACCAGGTTGGCCTTGGATTCACAGAGATCCTCCTGCCTTGAAGACATTCACCAGTACCACCTGGCCAACAGAAGTGTCTTTTTTTAAGGTTTATTTATTTATTTTATGTATATGAGTACACCATTGCTCTCTTCAGACACACCAGAAGAGGACATCAGATCCCATTACAGATGGTTGTAAGCTACCATGTAGTTCCTGGGAATTGAAGTCAGGACCTCTGGAAGAGCAGCCAGTGCTCTTAACCCCTGAGCCATCTCTCCTACCCCTGCAACAGGAGTTTCTTCGGTTTGCCAGTGTGGTGTGGCTTGTCCATTGGTTTTTCATGCTGAACTAATATTACATGTCACTGGGGGCACAAAATTTGTATACTTTGAAGTATAGTTTTTGATATGGTCTTGAACTCAGTATCTGGTATCACCCATCAATTAATGCTTTTTGGGAAATTTCTTGACCATGATAAAATCTTAACATTTACAGATGTAAGATTCCTCCAAACCCCAAGCAACTAGGGGCATAATTCCACACAACCTTTGTTCTGGCTACCAGTTGTCTCCTGGTGGCCACCACTTTTTTCTTTTGTGGCCTCTATGGGTTAGAGCAAGCATCTGAGAAAGAAGACTCCAGAGGGATGCTTTTCATCTTCTAAGTGTATTGAAGACAAATGACTCTCCTAAGTGATCACCACTATACATCTAGTGCAGAGATTAACTTAAACATGCGAACAAACACATGCATACTCTTTTATTAGATGGCAATCAGAGAAATCATTGTGTATGTGCTTTAGGACATTGGAATGATTACACTACAGATCAGCACTAGATCTTTCTGGTGAAGAAACTTGTAAGGAAATGATCAGAGTGAGTTACACTGACTAATGCTGACAGAAAAGGAAGTATAGTGCGTAGAGACATGAGTAGTTTCGTACTTGTAACACTGAAGATAGTGCTGAGAAAGACAGGGAAGGAAGAAAGGAGGTTATACAAGGTTGTTGAAAGGAAACACTTTATTTTTGCATTTTCATAAAAGGGAAATGACAATCTTGTGCATGAAATTTGTTATTTGAGATGACCTAAGAGTAGAGCACTTGAAAGTATGAAAAATGTCACTAGACCTTCTTCCATATTTCTTTCTTGTCAATGTGGTCCTTCCTCAGCCTCTGCACAGGCTTCATTTGGAACCTCTATTTCTTACATGGCCCTGTTTCCCCATCCCTACTGCACAGGCACCCGTGCAGAAGCGCTATGACACAGGATCACAGCAATGATGGCTTCATCAGTCCTGGAGATGATAAAGGAGGAGGTGACCTGTCCTATCTGTCTGGAGCTCCTGATGGAACTTGTGAGTGCTGATTGTGACCACAGCTTCTGCCAAGCCTGCATCACACTCAACTATGAGTCCAGCAGAGGCACAGAAGGGGAGGGCCGTTGCCCTGTGTGCCGAGTTCGTTACCCATTTGGGAATCTGAGAACTAATCGACAAATGGCCAATATAGTAGAGAAAGTCAAGGAGTTTAAGTCCATTCCAGAGGAGGAGCAGAAGGTGAATGTCTGTGCACAACATGGAGAAAAACTCCAACTCTTCTGTAGGAAGGACATGATGGCTATCTGCTGGCTTTGTGAGCGATCTCAGGAGCACCGTGGTCACCAGACAGCTCTCATTGAAGAGGTGGACCATGAGTACAAGGTAAGGAGCAGGAGGATACAGGAAACAAAGCAGAATACAGTAGCAGACGGGAAAGCTCCACTTTGTGTTTCAGGGTACTTACCTGAGCCTTTTAGACTTGAAACTTGATATGTCATTCCATTCTTTTTATTACTTCTTAGACCTGAAAAGATATGATGACTTATTCCACTGAAGTGTAAGTGAATCTACCTGGACAACAAACACTAGGATAAAAAAAATATTTTAGAACTGCTTCTGTGAAGTTCAGGTAATGTCCAAGAAACCCAAGAGCAGAACAGCTCCTGTTTTATTCCATGGTTATCTCCTTTCAATGTTAATGTCAAATTCAGAGGAAGGACCTAAAATGCAGTCAAGAGACTTTAAATGGCAGGCTTGTAAACACATGACACACAACAGTGAAGAGAATGTACACAGGGCAGGTGAAACGTCAGAGAAGAGGGGCGGGGCTCCATAATAAAACACAGAGGCAAGTTCTGTGTGGGATCTTTATTTTCTGTTGTTATTGTTTGATTTGAAGGTCAAGTACAAACTTGTGGCCACATATAGACTGCGGTCACATGCACAGGGCCTGCAAGGAACATGCCAGATGGGCTTTTAGAATGAGAAGGAATAGACACATGTCCCCACTCCTAATCCAGAAGCATGTGTAACTGATAGCTTCTTGAACTGAAAAACTACTTTTCTCCATAAACCATTCTTAAAGGAAGGTCCCCATGCCCAGCAATAGAAAGATGACCAGTGCAAAATGCGCTGAGCCCTTATCTGGAGGAGGTTCCTTCTCTCCTAATGATAAGTCAGAGCTCCCCACCCCCATCCTTCTGGGTCCTTGCTTTTATATTATGGTATCAGTTTGTACGGGATTCCCAGCTTGGGAACCTGTGTGTCTCTCCTATGTGCACTCTTTGTGCTTTTTTAGCTGTTTTTCTGGTTTCTTTCTTTTGTCATATTATAATGTATTTTTTTATTTAACTTGCTATATTTATTTTTATTCTGTTATTATCCCGTGTATGCCTTTTTATTTTCCCACAAGAGACATAATGGGGGTGGAATGGGATGGGAAGGAAGGAAGGTGAAGAGCTATGGGAAAGGGTAATGGGAGGAGAAACCTTAATCAGAAATATTGCAAGAGATTGAAATGACAGCTTAGCACTTAAGAGCATTGGAAGTTCCTTCAGGGGTCTTGAGTTCAGTTCCCAGCAACCACATGATGGCTCACAACCAACTATAATGGTATATCATGCCCTCTTCCGTCATGCAGGCATACGTGCAAATACAGCTCATATACATAAATAAATTCTTTTTAACAAGATGCCTTTAACATATACTGTATGAAAAGTCTATTTTCAATGAAGGAAATATATCTTAACTACAAAAAAATACACTTAAGAAGAGGAAAGGAAAAAGGCATGTAAAACTGGCCAGGGTGGCAGTGCCTTTGTCAGTTCCACAGCGCTGGCAGCTGATGCTGGTGGACCTCCGAACTTCAGAAGTGTATGTGTCTAAATAGGAATTCCAGGCCAGCCATAGCTACATAGAAAGACCCATTGATAAAAGGAAAAGAATTTGCGGGTGTCAAATAAGACATTGCGGGTACATATGATATATGTATATACTTATGTGAAAAACCAAAAATAATTAACAAAAGTGTCCTGGTTCTATGATCCCTGAAGAAAAGTAAAAGGTGTATACTTGGTGAGATGATGGACTAAGAGGAATTTCTGTGTCTTTGTCTAAATGGGGGTTATGTATGTATAAATTCAAGTATTGGTTGAAACCTAGACTTGATTTACATGTTTTATGTACACAAATATTAACACATTTTTTTAAAGAAAGAACAGTCTTAGGCTTCCTGTCTTTCCAGAAGAGTTCCTTGGCCTTTGCTTAGGAACAGCAGTCCTACCAATCACACAACTTGACTCTGACACAATTCCTTTCTCACAGGAGAAGCTGCAGGCAGCTCTGCAGAAGCTGATGGAAGATGAGAAGAGATGTGATGAATGGCAGGATGACCTCCAACAGCAGAGAGCTGACTGCGAGGCAAGTGGGAACCTTCCTAAGGGGGTCAGCCTGATGCCCAAGAGGGGCCTGGGCAAGAAGCTCCTGGGGTCTTTACTTCCTGGGAGTTGAAGAGGCCAAGAGGCCTTGATTACATATCCCTACTGGTTCCCCTGGAGCTGGAGATGCAGAGTCAATGTATCACAACTGAGCTGGGCTCTGAGAGGAGCTGGCACCATGGAGGGTGCTTGGTCAGAGTGGCTGCTGGATCCTACTCCTGCGGTGCCTTCTGAAACTCCAATTGTTGAAAATATGCTTGGGAACAGGCCCCAGATGTGTTCCTGAGGTTTAGCTTCCCAAGGGGATTCACAGGAGGAATGAGGATTATTGTAAATGGGAAACGTGTTTCAGGCACTCTGCAGCAGTAAATTGCTAAATCCACTCTATGCCCCCATCCTATATATGTGCACTTCTTACTACCTGCCCCAGAGTTCTGGATCTCAGGCAACCTTTATATTTTAATATGCCTCAACTAGCTCAATTGCTGGGCCATTCCTGAACCTCCTCATGGCTAACACACTCCCCTCCGATATTCCTGAATTAATACTTACTAAATCTATATTTTATCTTTGCTGCCCTGGACCTACTGGACCCCCTTCCATTTACACCTACATTTCAGCCGTCTCATTCCCCTGCACCTTCCCGACTTGGGACTTGGTCTGTCTATACCCTTGTCTTAGCCAGATCCCCTCTTCTTCTTTCCTCTGTGTTTCTAGCCCAGTCCTAAAAGTCAAGCCTCTGTCTCCCTGCCCAGCCATTAGCTTCTGGCAACTTTATTTCTCAATCACGCCAAGTAGGGGCAGGGAAACAGCGCAGACTGTGGTTCCTGTGTGATTTCAAATAGCATTAGAACCAATCCACAACAGGGTTCCTGTATGAAAACTGAGTCTCAACCAACCATCCTACTTTGGATCTGGTGGTCTTGGTAGAAAGTACTAAGATCTTTGTTTTGGAATATCCTGAACAGACATTAAAAGAAGACACATGCTTCCCTAAGAATCCCTTCCCTTTCCCAAGCTCGATTCCCTGTGAAAGCTCCCCTCCCAGAACAGAATATTTCTCTATCTCCTGGTCCCATTTGGACAGACTGAGTTCCTCTCCATTTTCTTACACCTAAAGAACCAAATACAGAGAGATATAAAGCATGTTCAGATAGAGTTTAACAGACTGAGAGAGCTTCTGGACTCCAAGGAGAAAGAAGAGCTGCCCAGGCTCCAGGAAGAGAGGGAAGACATGGTGAAAGGGCTGGGAGAGTCTGAAAATGAGCTGGTGCAGCAGAGGCAGCGGGTGAGCGACCTCATCTCAGATGTGCAGCATCAGCTGGAGCTCTCAACCATGGAGATGCTGCAGGTAAGACTGCAGGAGGCCCCAGGGTCTGAGAGTCAGGGGACAGGAAGCCATTGCCCCCCTCTCTGCGGCTGTGATCTTCTGGTGATGACAGTGAGCTCTGCCTGAACTATTTCCCGAATCAGTTTCAGAGTCTTGGAGGAACCGCTGCATGCATGAATGCCAAGGGGAAATTGTATTTTATTGGTTTATTAATAACTATACAGTGCAGAAGCTAATCTTTGTATCGTGGTTATTTATTACTCTGCTGTATTGCTGAGCATGTGTGAAGCACATTTTCAACCATCAAGTTAGTCACTTCACTAGAATTTAAAAGTAATAGAGTTCATTTCTCCCTCTGATGATTTGAGGCTTTTACCCCCGCTGCCTCTGATTCCAGTGGAACAGGAAGTGTTAATGGGGGTTCCATCCAGGAACTCAGAGAGTTTTTCCTGACTCATTCTTCCAGTTACTAATATGAAAGGTATCTTCTTAGTGTATTTGATCTCTATCACATTTTCAAATAATTTATACCAAAGTCATATTCTGGTGATGAATATCTGTGTAGGAATTTCTTTCATTTAAATTGTCAGTCTTGTTGGTACTAGACCTTGCTCATTCTAGAAATTCTTCCTATTACTTTACTTGCTTTATTTTCATTGTGTTAATTTAATTATAATTGAAAATGTTCATATTATATAGAATTATGAATCTATGTATAAAATGAGCCAATTCACAAAGTACAGCCAACATAATTCATAACCATGAAATCTTCTTTAATCTAATGAATCTGCTCAATTTTCTCTGCCCCGAGCCCCTGATGACCCTCCTTTTAGTCTTTACTATTGTGATATCAAATGTGTACATGACACTTATTTCAAAAATATCATTTAGTGAGGTTTGCTTTTTTTTTTTTTTAATCTCTAGCTGGGCAAGGATAACAAATTTTCTGAGTTGAAACAAGTTACCACAAATGACAAGACTTCTTGGTTTTAGATGCCTAATATTTTAATATATATACTGATCATACCATTTTTATCTATTCATCGGATTAGTTCTCTGATTGTCTCACTATTTTATCTACTATAATAATGATTCAGTGTGCCAGGTATGGTGGCACACGCCTGTAATCCCAGCACTTGGGAGGCAGAGGCAGGCAGATTTCTGAGTTCGAGGCCAGCCTGGTCTACAGAGTGAGTTCCAGGATAGCCAGGGCTACACAAAGAAACCCTGTCTCGAAAAAAAAAAACAAACAAATAATAATAATAATGATTCAGTGTACATGAGCATACTGAGGACGTTCTTCATGAGGACAATGCTGAGCATCTGAATTCAGTTATAACTAGAATTGAAGAATTTCTTTCATTGTGGGATTTTGCTAATTTATGTTATCTAAAATAAATCCATGTGTGGTATCCTATGTTCCCAGGACTTGAGAGGTTCTCAGGTATGAAAACAAACAAACAAATAAACAAACAAACAAAAGAAATATAGTCCTCTTAAACTAGATCCAGATTCGCTGGGTTACCCCTTTAATTCCAGAATTTAGGATGCAGAAGGAAATGAAGCTTAAGTAGGTCAAGGCCAGCCTGGTCTATGTGGCGAGTTGCAGGACAGAAGGGTGACAGAGTAAGACCTACAACCAGCAAAGTGAAGAGTTCAAGAAACTGCAAAATGTCTAGCCCTAAATAGAACATATATACTGCACTACTAATTCAAAGCCCCAGGGCTCATTGCAGAAGAAGGAGCAGAAACAGCATAAGAGCCAGATGTGATGGGTGCCTACAAGGAAAACCCTGTCTTCTGAGCACAGCTTAGCAGCAGCACATACAGACTAAGATTGGTTTTGACACCAAACCCAAGACCTGGGCAAACTTAAACCACACCAAATTCAAATACAGAAAGTAAAATTGTTTAGGAAACTCACCCACACTCAAGGAGCTACTGGTAATGCTTACCTATGGGGACAAAGGGGGTCACAGTTCTTTAAGAATGTAACTTTACATATATCTACCAACATCCAGTGGAATGCACACGTACAAGAATTTTGACATAGGTCTCAAACCCTGAACAAATGGAGAACTGAGCTGTCTATTTCACATATCAAAATGGGCATGCTCAGTCAGGTCTTGATATCTGTGCTCAATAAGCCAATATAAAAGAACCAAACTAATATTAGAAGGAGATTTACTAAATTGAGCCACATTTGGAAGAAGAACAAATATCTTAAGGAACCCCTCTGTTCATCTTCAGATTCCCTAAGTGAGATCAAAGTTTAAATACAATATGCACATATGTGTAGTCCAAGTCAAGGTGTGGTCGTGTCCATCGTGATCTGTGTCACAGTGTCACACTTTACGGTGGTCAGACAAGTCATTACAATTGTTTGAAGTCTTTTGAGGAGATCAGCTCTTCCTCTGGATAGAGGAATATGAAGTCCTGAAGATATCCTCATTTCTCTGGAGTCTTTCATCAGTTTGATGGTCAATTTGAGAGATACAAATATCTCTTTAGATCAACTTCTTTCCAGCCAGGACAGTACAGAAAGAGAAGGAAAGCAGAAGTGGAGGGACGAGGCAGGTGGGGTTAGGAGAGATCTGGTGAGCTGGTTTTAAGTATTAATGTCCTAAGCTTCTGGTCCTTTTGGCTTCCTCAATATTAATATACAAAATCATGTTTAAATGACTAAAATAATTTGGAATTCAGCTTTTTATACATATGAATTGGAAGTAAGGTAATGGATACCTAACATATAGCAGGAGAAAGGTCATATGTTTATGTGTTTATCAGTAAGCACATCAAAATATATGTATGCTTTTGTACTGGCTGGTTTTGTGTGTCAACTTGACACAGGCTGGAGTTATCACAGAGAAAGGAGTTTCAGTTGGGGAAGTGCCTCCATGAGATCCAGCTGTGGGGCATTTTTTCAATTAGTGATCAAAGTGGGAGGGCCCCTTGTGGGTGGTACCATCTCTGGGTTGGTATTCTTGGGTTCTATAAGAAAGCAGGCTGAGCAAGTCAGGGGAAGCAAGCCAGTAAGAAACACACACCCCCTATTGTCTCTGCATCAGCTCCTGCTTCCTGACCTGTTTGAGTTCCAGTCCTGACTTCCTTTAGTGATGAACAGCAGTGTGGAAGTGTAAGCTGAATAAACTCTTTCCTCCCCCACTTGCTTCTTGGTCATGATGTTTGTGCAGGAATAGAAACACTGACTAAGACAAATTGGTACCTACATAGTGCAATATTCCTGTGACAACCTGACCATGTTTTGGGGAGGACTGTGGAAGGACTTTGGAACTTTCGACTAGAAGATCCATTCACTGTTAAGAGCTCTGTGGGATGTTGTGTAGGAGCTTGGAAGATAATGTTGAGAACAATGCAGAAGTTGGAGGTCTGGCTTGTGAAATTTCAGAGGGAAGATTAAAGACTCTTATCAGGGCCGTGTTTTGATTGTGAAGATTCTGTGGTTTGGGTTAGCTGGGGCTAAAGAATCAACAGTGATTAACAAGATACCAGAACCACTAAAGCAAACCTTTGTGTTACTGGGACTATTGATGCTGGTTAGGTGGAGCTAAGAAATTAGGGGTGATTAAGAAGAGACCAGCATCACTGAGGTGAAATCTGGAAAGTGTTTTCTGAAAGCACAGAGGCTGTGTTTCAGAGACAGCCCCGGTTGCACGTTGTGCTGTGGTTGGACTTGGTAACGTGTAAGAGTAACCCAAGTGGTACTGGTTTTGAAAGCATGAAGAGGTCATGAAGAGCAGCTGAGGCTCAGCACCGTGAGAGGCCATGGAAGGCCATTGGTGAAGGTGCAACCTCAGTTGCAATTGATGGCCCAGGACTGTAGGGGTCATGCATAGGAGTTGAGGCTTGGCACCATGAAGAAAGCCTATGAGAGCTTATTGGTGAAGCCTAGTTACAACAGAAGACCCCAGCATACTGGAGATGTCAGTACCATGAGGTGACCACCAAGAATAGCAGCAGCAGTGGAGTATAGGCAGCTGGAGCCTAGAAGACAAGGTGTGTGCTACAAAGGGCAGAGATGGAGAAGCGACTCAAGCCCTTGGAGGAGTCTGGAAGATAGTGAGTTGGATCCCAGATATTGAACCATTAGAGTTTGAGTTTTGCTTTTGATTGTGACTGTGTTCTGATATGTTTCCCTCTTGAAGGAAGTATTTTAGTGGAGCCCACAGTTAAGAGACTTTGAATTTTTAAAAGAACTCAAGAAGTTAGACCCGGAAAACCAAATAACCCTATCAAAAAATGGGGTACAGAGCTAAACAAAGACTTTTCACCTGAAGAAATTCGGATGGCTGAGAAACACCTTAAAAAACGCACAACATCATTAGTCATTAGAGAAATGTAAAGCAAAACAACCCTGAGGTTTCACCTCACACCAGTCAGAATGGCTAAGATTAAAAACTCAGGAAACAGCAGGTGTTGGTGAGGATGTGGAGAAAGAGGAACACTCCTCCACTGCTGGTGGGACTACAAGCTGGTACAACCACTCTGGAAATCAGTCTGGCAGTTCCTCAGAAAACTGGACACGGTACTTCTGGAGGACCCAGCCATACCACTCCTGGGCATATACCCAGAAGATTCCTCAGCATGCAATAAGGATACATGCTCCACTATGTTCATAGCAGCCCTATTTATAATAGCCAGAAGCTGGAAAGAACCCAGATGTCCTTCAACGGAAGAATGGACAAAAAAAATGTGGTATATATACACCATGGGGTACTATTCAGCCATTAGAAACAATGAATTCATGAAATTCTTAGAGAAATGGATGGAGCTGGAGAACATCATACTAAGTGAGGTAACACAGTCTCAAAAGAATACCCATGGTATGCACTCACTGATAAGTGGATATTAGCCTAGAATCTTGGGACACCAAAGACACAATCCACTTACCAAATGATGTCCGACAAGAAGGAAGGAGTGGCCAGGCAGTGGTGGCACACGCCTTTAATCCCAGCACTTGGGAAGCAGAGGCAGGTGGATTTCTGAGTTTGAGGCCAGCCTGGTCTACAGAGTGAGTTCCAGGACAGCCAGGACTATACAGAGAAACCCTGTCTCAAAAATCAAAAAAAAAAAAAAAAAAAAAAAAAAAGAAGAAGAAGAAGGAAGGAGTGGACCCTGGTTCTGGAAAGGCTCAAAGCATCAGTGTAAGGGAATACCAGAATAGGGAAGTGGGAAAGGGTGGATGGGGGAATACGGGGAGGGAAAAGGGCATGTGGGACCTTTGGGGGGCAGAGAACCAGAAAAAGGGAAATGAAATGTAAATATAGAATATATCCAATTAAAAAAAAGTAGAAGAAAAAAAAGACTTTGAATTTTAAAAGATATTGGACATTTTAAAGAGATTGGACTTTTAATATGTAAAGACTGTGGGACTTTTAAAGTTATTTAGATCTTGGGGATGAATAAGAAAGTAAGGGTTGAGGCTTCATAGTGACGTGTTTGTGTGTCAAGGTAACAAAGTGTCAATGGTACTGGCTGGTTGTGTGTGTCAACTTGACACAGGCTGGAGTTATCACAGAGAAAGGAGTTTCAGTTGGGGAAGTGCCTCCATGAGATCCAGCTGTGGGGCATTTTCTCAATTAGTGATCAAGGGGGGAGGGCCCCTTGTGGGTGGTACCATCTCTGGGTTGGTATTCTTGGGTTCTATAAGAGAGCAGGCTGAGCAAGCCAGGGGAAGCAAGCCAGTAAGAAATATTCCCCCCCCCCCCCCCGCCCCCGCACACACACCCATGGCCTCTGCATCAGCTCCTGCTTCCTCACCTGCTTGAGTTCCAGTCCTGACTTCCTTTAGTAATGAACAGCAGTGTGGAAGTGTAAGCTGAATAAACTCTTTCCTCCCCCACTTGCTTCTTGGTCATGATGTTTGTGCAGGAATAGAAACCCTGACTAAGACAGCTTTTAAGCTATTGTTTCTTCATCTTTGGTCTCCAGTGCCTGGCAGTTTAAGATAAAAAAAGAGTCAAACAAAGAACCAACCATGGATCATGTTTATTTCATATGTTGGAGACTGTATGACTGATGTGATTATCTTTTGACTTTGTCTCTGTGGCCAGTAAGAGTGTGAACAGGTTTTGCAAGAACAAGAAGAACATATTAATTGTGTTTTCTCCTTCTCCCTAGAATTCGAATAATGTCCTGAGAAGGTATGTTTGGGCTAATAGGGAAGGATAGCCCTTTTGTGTGGTGAGAATTATTTGACATTCAACTAGAATAAATATCTCTGGGGGTTTGCAGAATTTGCATATAATGTTATTCTGAAGTTCTAGGGAGAGGAAAGAGAGGGAGGAGAAAGACAGGGTCTGGGCATTTTGTAACTACTGAGAACAGATTAGGTTCTCTTTTAGGGGACTGGATTATGGGGAGTTGTACAGCTAGGTTCAGTAGTGGGTTGAAGCAAATGGCGCTACAGATGCTTCTAGATTCCTTGTGAGTCCATCATTCTGTCTTTGCCTTGGGCTTGGATCTAGCTGTGCATCTACACTTAACGAGTGCTTTATTTGTGGATCCATTATAGTAGGGTATGTCCTCTGTGTCTGCAACATTCACAGATTTATATAGTGGGAATGATTCATGTGTGTTTGTGCATTTTTCCTGGGGATAGAGGATATCCAGATTTCCCTTGCGGTTATATTTAGATTTTTTTTTTTTTAAAAAGGGGGACTTGACTCTGTGCACACAATATTTTGGCAGTGAAACAATGCCTATAGGTAGACCACATATGTCACAAGACTGTGGAAAGCCTCGCCCTTGTATGTAGAGCTTCACATCCCAGCTGTCAGCATCAGGTTCCATCCTAACATGTGGCGCTTATGACAGACTAAGTGTGTTGTTCCTGTCTCCTTTTCCACATTTTGATATCTTAACAAGAGAACTTGAAGAAGCAGATGCTGGCTGACAGTGTCCTCATTGATACAGTGTTTCAAGTCTAGACTTTCTTCAGATGGCTTTCCTACCCACACTCTATGACCCTATTACACCATGGCCTTGGAAACCTACCTTTCATTCTTTCCTTTGTGTCTTTGTCTCTTCCTTTGTCTCTTTGTTTCTATGTTTCTTTATGCTGTGTCTTTCTTTCTTTGCTTGCCTGATTATTTATTTATTTATTTATTTATTTATTTATTCATTCATTTATTTTTCTGTTTGATTTGGTTTTCCCTGCTTATTTATTTATTTATTTATTTATTTATTTTTCTGTTTGATTTGGTTTTCCCTGCTTGCTTATTTATTTATTTATTTATTTATTTTTCTGTTTGATTTGGTTTTCTTGTTTTTCCAGACAGGGTTTCTCTCTGTAGCCCTGGCTGTCCTGGATCTCACTTTGTTGACCAGGTTGGACTTAAACTCAGAGATCCTTATGTCTCTGCTCCTAAGTACATATAACACCATTCCCAGCCTCTTTTTTTTTTCTACTTTAGTTTTATTTTGTTTTAAAATTCACCAATTCATCATTTCAAAAGATTCTAGAAGAGAAAGTGGAAGAAGCCCATTGTTTGACTATAAGGTGAGGTACTATGCTTCTTAGAATCAAGACTTTCCCAACATCATACAGCAAGTAACTGGGCAGGGTCATGATTGTGTCATGTGTAGCCATCCAGTGGCTTATGGTCTAGCGGGGTGACCTGAATGGAAGGCTGGAAATGAAAAAGGGAGGGGGCAAGAGAAGCATGAAGCCAAGACAGGTTCTGATCAAGGCTCAAAGTTTAATATTCAGCACAGTGAATACAAAGGAAAAACCACAAAACCCATGCCCTGCTTCAACCAGAGTATGCTGCAGAGTAAGATCAGCGTGGCAGCCAAAGCAGCTAAGTTCCCCTGGGAACTTGCAACTGCAGCAAAGACAGATGTCTCTATAAGACCTCTCATGGCACATGTTCAAGGTCTGCTTAGCCTGCTCAAGGCTGGGAAGGTTACAGTCACGTCTCTGGAGTTAGTAGTCTATCGTCTTTTTCTTTCTCATAATTCTCAGGACAATTCAAGGGCATCTATGGTTAGAATGGTAGGGAGTCAGCGGTATCAAAGGTCAAAGGTTTGAGATGTGGAGGTCAATATTTTATCCCTAGAAGTCAGACCTTGAGACTGAAACAGCCCCAAATAACCCTGAAAAGAACGTTCCAAGCTCCACAACTGAACGGCATGCTACAAGCATTTCAAGGTAAGGGCAGCTAAATTCTGTGATTCATTGTCTGGTTCTAGGTGTGGCTGAGCTGCATATGGAAGAGATTAAGGATTCTGAATGTGGGTAGAGGAACTCAGGAGAGCAGATAGTGTGTCCCTGTGATGTCATTGTATATGACGGGAAATCATCATTCATCCCCTCCTATATCACAGTTTCCCCTCATCTGGAAAAGGAATGGACTTTGACTGTCAAGGTTTTTTTTTTCCCCTGAGACAGGGTTTCTCTGTGTAGCGCTGGCTGTCCTGGAACTCACTTTGTAGACCAGGCTGGCCTTGAACTCAGAAATCTGCCTGCCTCTGCCTCCCAAGTGCTGGGATTAAAGGCATGCACCACCACTACCCAGCGAGAAATGGACTTTAATGGTTTGATTCCTTCACTGTATTTACTGCTGTGAACTTTCATCATTTCAGGGCTCATGGATGTCCAGTGATACTGGGCAAAGGAGAAACCACAGCACCATGAAGCCCTCTCCTCTCAATGTCTTCCAGAGTATATTTCTTTGGAAATCAACAGTGGTAGCTCAATCCACTTGCAAACACCATTCCAAATCAACAATGGCAGTTTAATTTAGAAGAAACAGCAAGGCTCTGCCTATCTCCCTAAGACTAGCAAAGACCAGCAAAGAGGGGCAAGGCAAACCAATGCCACAGATGTCCACTGTCTATTGGGTTCTACTTGTACCCTTTCCAATCATTACACATCTTCTCAAGTATCCTCTCCAGCAAAATACTACACGCCAAACACCATGTGTCTGTTCTCAGCAAAACACCCTCCCATGTGTCTGCTTCAGCAAAAACATCCTCTCATAAGACAGTTTCCAGAAAACATCACATGACCCAACTCTGCACATAGCACTGTAACCCTGAACAACATCCTGTAAAGCCTCCCCGTCCCTTTTTCTTTTTGCTTTTCTTTTCTTTCTTTCTTTCTTTTTTTTGTTACAATTTTGGAATAAATAGTGCACCTATACAGTAGGTCATTGCAAGAAAATTAATTTGGGATCTTTAGAAGGCTCCAAGGGTAAAAGCACTTTTCTTCAAGCCTGATGACTTGTGTTCAATCATTCAGACCTACAAGATCAAAGGAGGCAGCCAGCTCTTACAGATTATTCTATGACTCCACACACGTGCTATAGGACACACAGGACTAAACACATACATAAATGCAAAATGAATTATGTAATTTTTAGTAAGAGAAGTTCAGTATGCAAAAAGCATCCACTGTACACTCAGTAGTTGGCGTTTGTGGTAATTACTGGCAAAACGTGCTGTGCTTATTTTCCATACAGTAGTAGGTCACTGGGAAAACTGAGATGTAACTCTCCTCTTATCTTGCTGTTACCTCCTGGAAACTGCCATCAAGGCTACTCTAATATGTTGTAGATATTATTAAATATCTATAAATTATTTTTTAATTTCACACTTATTTTTTGAGAGGGTATTTGTTGTTTAGCTATATTTTTATCAATAAGTTAAATTCTATGATTTTCCATTTTACAGTGAATGAAAATGATGATAATGATACCAATAACCTTTCCTTCCATTGTGTTGTGAAATATTGCTGGGGACAGCAAACAATGACAGGGGCTGCCAGCAGTAGGCTGGGATGGAGACATCTCAGAAGCCCACAGCAGCTCCCTGTAGAGAAGGATGGTGTCTGGGACCCTGAGAAGCAGGACACACATCCCTCCAGGGGACCCACCACCTGAAATTAGGGACTGCCTGCAGTAGGCCTGGATGGAGACATCTTCAGTAGCCCATGGCAGCTCTTTGTAACAACAGTTGTTCCCATTTCTCCTAACCTTAGCCCTGGACAACGGCTGTATAGATTTCATTTGTGCACCTGTGTCAAGGCTGGACTCCGGCAAAATGTAAACAATAAAGGTCACTATAGTAAAGTATTATTGAGACTAATAAATAGATCCTGTCATGATGATTTTGATACTATCCCAGCACTCAAGAGGCAAAGATAAGTAGATTTCTGTGCATCTGAGGTCAGGCTCAGTACACAGGAAGACCTTGCTTTGGTTTGGTTTGGTTTGCTTTAATGTTGAGGTTTATGATACATAGCAACAGACCAAAACTCAACACCTTTAAAGGGGAATGTGATAGGTTTTAGATAAGGGAGGAGGTTACAGAGGACACTGTGAAGGATTACCGGGGAATCAGCATTTATTTAAAGACTCATTTTGCCATAAACAGAGACAGACAGGACACATCATAGGTGGTTGTTCCCAGGGAAACTGAAGCCACAGCACCAGAGAATACCGAATGGAGGGATCTTGGCAGCACATCAGGGTCCCTGGGGCAGAAAACCAAGAGTTCTTCTACCTTTTAGCATGACTTGGGGGTGCTGGTGAATTCACAACAGGAGATTACAGCCAGGCTCTTTAATGTCCAGCATAGCCTCAGAGCAGCCAGGTGACACAGGACAGGTCACCCTCTCATGGAAACTCACTTAGGCAGCTGCTGAGGACTCAGTCCCTTTAGAGTGCCTGACTCTGTGAGGGAAGCATAGAGGGAGGGAGCACTGTCAGGGCAGCGAGTGCCCTCCAGACTCTAGCACCACGCCCTGGCACCACGCCCTGGCAGAGTATGCAGCAGCCGTTCAAAACTGTCGCCACGCTCAGGGTTAAGATGTGCACATTCACAGATGTTTTTACTTTTATCAAATTTTAAATCTACACTTATACTTAAGAAACAATGTTCAAATTAATACATCTCCAAAGTTCTTTTTGTTTAATATTTTATCCCAAATTGTGTTCCATGGAAACCCCTTTCCTCTATTAGAAATAAAAGTCAATGTAGCCGGGCAGTGGTGGCACATGCCTTTAATATCTGCACTTGGGAGGCAGAGGCAGGCAGATTTCTGAGTTCGAGGCCAGCCTGGTCTACAGGGTGAGTTCCAGGACAGCCGGGGCTACACAGAGAAACCCTGTCTCGAAAAAAAGAAAAGTCAATGTGTATTGCACACACTTAGAATCACACACACTGCGGCACTGCTCACGGACTGTGTGGCCAGTGCTGTGCTCACCTGGTCCCCTTCGTCCTTCTCACTGAGGTCAGAGGGTGATGGCAGACCTGAAGGACAGTGTTTGATCTTGGTGCAGAGTTGGGAATAGAATTCTGTCTGAAGAGAATGTTCATTCAGAGCTAGATCATAGTCTGGGTATTTTATGGTTTTAATCCCAAAACAGGCCTTAGGAAGAAACAGAGAAGGCCTTGAGTAAAATGCAGAAAAGACAAAGACATGGTGGCTCTTGCCTCTCATCCCACACTCAGGAGTTTGAGGAAGGAGTATTCCCAGGAGTTGGAGACCATCCTGAACACTTAGTGAGTTCCAGCCCAGGCTTGAATATAGAGTAAATCCCTGCCTCAAAAACAAATTGTAAAAAGGGTTTTACATGAATATCAACACTTCGGAAGGATGGGAACACCATAACGTTGTTTGTCAGCAGTTGTGTCCACAGCAAGAACAAGAGTAGGGGCTCGTCAAGATGTGACATTTGGGTAAGGGATAGCTAGGGACAGAGAACTAGCCCAGCACCCACAGGACTGGGGTTCAATCCCTGAAGTCAAAGGCCAAACTAAACAACAGCAAAACCCCGTGATCCCAGCACTGGGGAGGCGGAGGGAGCTAGATCTCAGTTAGGGTCAGGCTGGGGTACACTTAGAGAACATGTCTCAAAGGGAGAAGAGGAGGAGGAAGAAAAGACAACAAACACGTGAAATGAATTCAAACCACAGGGTCATATCTGCTGTCACTCGTCTTGTCATATTCAGTAGATCTGAGACTGTAGGGAAATAATGAGAGGCAAACAGGAGAGGGGAAGAGATGGGTGATGGTGACTGCACAGACTTCTCCATTGTTCCCACACACAACCGACATTCTTTAACATTTCCTTTCTTATTTTCTTCCTTTCTTCCCCCTTTCTTTGTCCCTTCCTTTTTCTCTTTGGAAAATTCCGTGTGTTTCCCATGCTGTCCTGTCCTGACATCAGTCACCATGGCTGAGGATGGCCTGTGAGCTCCTGATCCTCTCGCAGCCAGCTGCAAAGCAGTGGGATCCGGTGCTGCTTTTAATAAGACTGTCCCCAGAGGCTAATAACTTTGAATGCTTGGTTCCCAGTTAGCAGGACTAGTCAGGAAAGAGTTAATGCCACACTGTTAGGACTCCTGAAAGGGGAGAAAGGAATGGATGGATCAGATCAGCACTGAAAGGACTAGGTCTGATCAGCCACAGAACACATAGTCTGGAGGAGGCCATGGGGCAGCTGGAGCGCCCTCTGCAGCTCACTACTCTATCTGCTGGGAGTGTGCTGAGGGGTTCTGCCTGGCTCTGCAGTGACTCCTCCCATCCTGCCTCCAGAGACAAGCCAAGGCTGATCTGAAGGTAACTTTCTCAGTTTTTGGGCCCTGCTGGCCTGTGCAGAGGCATCCCATTGGTCTGTAGAGTTGTGGTTTCTCTTTCATTTCCAGGGGTCAAACTTCAAGTCTCTCTAGCTTGAGTCGAAAATACCTTGAAGTTCTGGACTGGTGAGTTAATTCTCCGTGATTTACTGCTTTCAGGTGTCTGGTAACAGGTTGAGCAATTTTAGGGGGCAGAGTTTTGAGGACTTTGGGAGGAAAACTTTGCTTTTGCTTGGTTGAATTTATCCTGTAAAGGGTGGGGGTGGGGGCTGCCGGCCTCGGGCTGAAAATGCAAATGGAGGAGGAGCTTGAGGGCAGTGCCTCCTCAAAAAAAAAAAAAAAAAAGACTACTTTAAAGGTCTCTTTTATCCAGAGTGAGTCTCCCCCACCTCTTTCATAATCTGTAATTTTGAATTGTACCTTGTCAAAGAGATCCAGAACGTTGTTTTTCTAAAACAGTCCCTTTCCCGACTGCAAAGCTAGGTTAGAGCCTCTGCTTTTTAATGTGTTTTTTGTGTGATAAGAGTTACTTCCGCATACTCTAAGGGCAGTAGTTCTCTACCTGATAGTGACCCCTTTGGGATTTGAATGACCTTTTAACCGGAGTTGCACAGCCGATATCTCTCATATCTTATATTTATGGTGAGGGTCACTACAACATGAGGAAATGTATTAAAGAGTTGCAGCATTAGGAAAGTTGAAAACCACTACTCTAAGAGACCTGGAGTTTTTCTCAGTTTAGTCCTAGAGGCTGTGAGCCTGTTGTTTAGTCACTGACCCTGTTTGACAGCGCCAAGCCTGGGATGACTGCAGGTGTTTCCTTCTTCTTCAGACATTTTCTCCATGCCGATCTAGACTTCAGTCCAGCTTGAGATTCCAGCTACACAGGAGGCAGGAGGATTATAAATTGATGGCTTTTATGATCAACTCAATAAGACTCATTCATAGAATATTTTTTTTAAATATACTTGTGACTTAGTTCAGTGGTAGGGTACTTTTCAAGCTTTGGATTCAGTTCCAGCGGAGAGGGGAAAGGGGTATTTGAAGATGGGAAAACTAAATACCATGAGCTCGCTCCAGTGACGCCTCTGAAGATTTTCCCAGAAGTGCCAGCTTTTCTAAGGTTTCTTGGAGAGAGCATACCTTCCTGCTGCCCAGACTGGTCTCCAGCTCTTCATTTGGCCCCACCCCGACTCCCACCCCCACCTCCCCTCCCAGCCCCCAATCTCTTGTAGTATCTGGAGCACATGACTGCCACAGCCTCTTTGTACCTTTAAAGAAGGAAAATTAGATTCTTGATTGAAGTTAAAAATGAAAAATGATAAAAGAACTCGAGAGCCTTGGGAGAAACCAGTGTGATCATGCTTTTACTCAGGCTAATCTATGCACCCAGAAGACATCAACAAACTTTCTCCTGTCAATGTTGATTTTGTGGCTTTCCCTCTCTGGACAACTGGCTTTTGTCCCTGTTCATAAATCAGTGGTAGGAAATGGTCCTAGCCTAATAAAATGCACTCCGAATATGTGTCCCTGTAACATTTTTGAAGAAGTTTAAAAAGGATTGAAACTAATCTATTGGAAGCATGGTAGATTCTGTGTTGGGAGACTTTTATTATTATTATTTTGAACCCTCTGTTTTGTAACTGATCTGTTCCAGATTTTCAGTTCCTATGTCATTTTTACAACATTGCATTAACATGACCTTTGTATTTCCTCTAAGTTACATAATGAGTTGGGTATACTTATTCATAATAATCTCTAATGACTACTTTTTATTGTACCTCTGCTTTCATTCTTGAATTTGCTTGAGTTATTTTCCTTTTTGTTTTTTTAAGTTAGTGTGGCTATGAATCTTTTGGCTTTATTTCCTTATATATTGCTTTGAAGACAAGAACTTGGAGCAGCTAGGCACATGCTTTTAATTCTAGTACTCGGAAGGCTGAGACAAGAGGAACTGTGTGAGTTCTAGGCCAGCTTGGTCTACATAGAGTGTTCCACGACAGCCAGGACTACATAGTAAAACTCTGCTCCCAAAGTAGGGGCAGGGATGGGGGGAAAGTCAGAGAGAGAGAGAGAGAGAGAGAGAGAGAGAGAGAGAGAGAGAGAGAAACATAGAACAACTCAGATTATTCATTACACTTTCCTAGGCTCTTTCTGTACTACTTGATGTATTTCTGTTCTCATCAGCATTTTCTTCCCTTCTGATAACTTTTGGTTTAGTTTATTTTTTGTCTACTTCCCTGAGCCCAAGTATTAAGTTATTTACTTGAAATGATGTTTCTTTATTTAATATAGTCACGGCAGTCTTCCATCTTAGACTATCTAAAATACTGAATTTGCTGAGGTGTGTGCTCCCCTCTGAGACTGTCTGGAGCACTGAGAGGAACGCTGAGGTGTGTGCTCCCCTCTGAGACTGTCTGGAGCACTGAGAGGAACGCTGAGGTGTGTGCTCCCCTCTGAGACTGTCTGGAGCACTGAGAGGAACGCTGAAGTGTGTGCTCCCCTCTTAGACTGTCTGGAGCACTGAGAGGAACGCTGAGGTGTGTGCTCCCCTCTTAGACTGTCTGGAGCACTGAGAGGAACGCTGAGGTGTGTGCTCCCCTCTGAGACTGTCTGGAGCACTGAGAGGAATGCTGAGGTGTGTGCTCCCCTCTTAGACTGTCTGGAGCACTGAGAGGAACGCTGAGGTGTGTGCTCCCCTCTGAGACTGTCTGGAGCACTGAGAGGAACGCTGAGGTGTGTGCTCCCCTCTTAGACTGTCTGGAGCACTGAGAGGAACGCTGAGGTGTGTGCTCCCCTCTTAGACTGTCTGGAGCACAGAGAGGAACGCTGAGGTGTGTGCTCCCCTCTTAGACTGTCTGGAGCACTGAGAGGAACGCTGAGGTGTGTGCTCCCCTCTTAGACTGTCTGGAGCACTGAGAGGAACGCTGAGGTGTGTGCTCCCCTCTTAGACTGTCTGGAGTACAGAGAGGAACGCTGAGGTGTGTGCTCCCCTCTTAGACTGTCTGGAGCACTGAGAGGAACGCTGAGGTGTGTGCTCCCCTCTTAGACTGTCTGGAGCACTGAGAGGAACGCTGAGGTGTGTGCTCCCCTCTTAGACTGTCTGGAGCACTGAGAGGAACGCTGAGGTGTGTGCTCCCCTCTTAGACTGTCTGGAGCACTGAGAGGAACGCTGAGGTGTGTGCTCCCCTCTTAGACTGTCTGGAGCACTGAGAGGAACGCTGAGGTGTGTGCATCCATTGTCATTTCATTTTTCAAAAATCTCCCTTTGATTTCTTCTTTGCTCATTGGTTTAGAGAATGTTGTATAATTTCCATGTTTGTGAATCGTTTCCAGATCTCTTTTTTTGGTGATTTCTAATTTCATACCATTGTGGTTAAAACAGATATTTCATATCATTTCACTGTCCTTACGTTATTTGACTCTCTCTTATGCCTTCAGATGATTCTTCCAGAACAGTGCTCCCCGTGTGTATGCTGCTGTCTTTGGTGGGAATGTCCTGGGTGAGGCTGGGCTATTTCAAGATCAGTCCCTTAATGATATCCTGTCTGCTTCCTTCTCGGTTTCATCTCCTCGTGGAACACTCATAACAAGTATACTGGTTTTCTAAGCAGTGCTCTCACAGTGACTAGTTTCCTAATCATCATCTTTGTTCTTTTTGTGACCTCTGTCTTTGACATGATACTTTAGGGGTGATGGTATTCATTTATTTATCTTTTTATTTTTAAAAGCACTGTGAACTTTTTTTTTATCATATTTTTCCCCTTCCCCAACTACTTATGGCCCACCCAATTTCATGTCTTCTCTCTTAAAATTTAAAAGTCAGGTTTTTCCAAAGGCGTGACACTCCGAGGCAAGCCCCACGCCCAGGAGTAGTTGGTCAACACAAGTGGATTCCGTGTGTGTTTGTTTGTAGGGTATTTTAGGGCATTTGTTTTGTCTTACTGTTTGTTTTTGTTGTTATTATTGTTTGGTTGGATGGTTTTTGTTTCTTTTAAGTGAGCTGACTTCAAGTTGATAGACTTCTTGCTTGATCATGTCTCCTGTTGGTTGAGTCTCTCTATTGCAGGGTCAGTTTCATTCATTTGAACTATTAAGTTCCAGAATTTCAGTGTTCTTTTCTACTGCATTATTGATTTTCTGGTTTTTCTCATTAATTCTCCTTTTGGATTTTACCCAGACAGTCAATGATTTCTAGTCTTTAAAGACCTCTAATCATCTTTATAAGATTGAATTTAAAGTCATTTTCTTCTGTTTCAGTTGTGTTAGGATATCCAGGGTCTGTTGTAGTGGGTAGCTGTGTTTTGGAGGTATCATATTGCCCTGGTCCTTATTGACTGTGTTCTTTCCAGGGCCTTTAGCCATCTGGATGGTTTTGGTCCCTGGGTGTTCTTGTTGTAGTTGGTATTGGGAGGAGGGTCCTGGTGTGTCAGGTCTCTGGTGGGTATACTTGAGCTGTATGGTTCCGGAGTGCATTTCTGTATAGTTCAGGAGCATCAGGTCCAGTGAAGGTGGGCTGAGAGGGGGCAGGAGAATGGAGGTCTCCCCGGACTAGCAGGCTGCTCGGAGCAGCGTGGCTTGGCCCAGAGGGCTCAGAGAGCAGGGAAGATGGCTTGGGGAAGCGGAGATTGCCTGTGTGGTTCAGGAGTCTAATGGAGGTGGAGAAGAAGCTGGAAAATGGAGTGACCTCCGTTTCTTACCTGGCCCCCTTTAACCACCCCAGTCACATAGGCACCTGAGCAAGAGTCTGAGGCATCAAGACAGTCAGACACAGGATCACAGCAACTATGGCTTCAGAATTCATGGTGAATTTAAAGGACGAGGTGACCTGTCCTATCTGCCTGGAGCTGATGGTGGATCCCATGAGTGCAGATTGTGGTCACAGCTTCTGTCGAGCCTGCATCACGCTGAACTATGAATCCAGCAAATGCAAAGAGGGAGAGTTCATTTGCCCCGTGTGCCGAGTCAATTACCTGTTTAGGAATCTGAGGCCTAATCGACAAGTGGCCAACATAGTAGAAAGTCTCAAAAAGTTCAAGTCCAACCCAGAAGAGAAGCAGAAGGTGTTTTACTGTGCAAGTCATGAAGAGAAACTCCAGCTCTTCTGTAAGAAGGACATGACGGCCATCTGCTGGCTTTGTGAGCGATCTCAGGAGCACCGGGGACATGAAACAGCTCTCATTGAAGAGGTGGCCCAGGAGTACAAGGTAAGGATGGGGAACGAGGGGGGAACATAATAAGAAACAGCACCAGGTGGAAAATCTCTACATCCTGTGATCATTCAGCTACCCAACCATCGTGGAATCCAGGCCTGGGATTTCATTCCATCCTGTTACCTTCTGAGGCCTGAAAGAATTCGATTTTCTACTGAGCTTAATCCTCAGAGAATCTAGAGGGGCTGCACACTCTAGGACAAGAACGGGTTTTTTTGTTGTTGGTTTTCTTTTTTTGTTGTTGTTGTTGTTTTTTGTTTTTGTTTTTTTTCCCGAGACAGATTTTCTCTGTATAGCCGTGGCTGTCCTGGAACTCACTCTGTAGACCAGGCCGGCCTCGAACTCAGAAATCCACCTGCCTCTGCCTCCCAAGTGCTGTGATTACAGGCCTGCGCCACCAGGCCCGGCTAAGAACAGTTTTTGTATACTGTTGAGATTTTATGTCCAAGGAAAGCTCTGATTATTCTTTAGGTGTCAAAGTAAATAAGATGAGGGTTGGGAGAGATGCCCTAATGGCTTGTTGCCAAGCATAATGGCCTGAGTCTGAACTCAGAAACCAGACCACTGAAGGAGAGAACTGATTGCTGCAAGTTGCAAATTATTCTCTGATATCTACATATCTGGCATGGTTGTGTGTATACACAAGCACACACACACAGACACACAGACACACCCACTCACACACAAAATTAATTAGTTCATAAAAAGACTAAGTGAGGTGACTAGTTACCTGTTCTTTCCTTGATACTAGCTTCCTCCATTGTGTTTAAAAACTGGGCGTGATGCCGGGCATGGTGGCGCACGCCTGTAATCCCAGCACTTGGGAGGCAGAGGCAGGTGGATTTCTGAGTTCGAGGCCAGCCTGGTCTACAGAGTGAGTTCCAGGACAGCCAGGACTACACAGAGAAACCCTGCCTCAAAAAACAAACAAACAAACAAACAAACCAAACCAAAAAAAAAAAAAAAAAAAAAAACCAACCAAAAAAAATAAAAATTAAAACAGGGCGTGGTGACAGATGCCTGTAACTCCAACATTTCTGAGGCAAAAGAAACAAGAAATAATGACACCACCTTACCTTTTGTTTGTTCATTTGCCTGTTTTTTCAAGACAGAGTTTCTCTGTGTCCATCTGGGTGTCTTGCAACTCAGTCTTTTAACAGGTGGCCTTGAACTCAGGAATCAGCGTATTTCTGTCTCCTGAGTGCTGAGCTGAAAGCTTGCACCGCCACCTACTGTCATGGCTTGAGACCACCTTTTTGAAAGAAGATGGGGAATCCTTTTTCAAGTAGATGGTGACATTATTTTCTTCCTTCTCCTTCCTCCTTCCAGCCATTTCCTGGGTTTCTGTATACGCTGATGAGATCAAGTTGATTTTGTCCCTGTTTGCCTTCTTTTTAAAAGTTTCTTATCTATGTATTCAATAGATTAAAACTATATGTGTCTATAAATGTTGTGTAAATAATTCATATCACAATCTTCTAAAGAAAGGTAGCAATCATTGGTTTTCTGTCTTTCCAGAAGGTCTCGGCCTTTGGATAAAACAGCAGTCCTACTAAGCACACGGCTTGACTCTGCTACAATTCCTTTCTTACAGGAGAAGCTGCAGGCAGCTCTGGAAAAGCTGATGGCAGACAAGAAAGAATTTGAGAACTGGAAAGATGATCTTCAAAAGGAGCGAAATTACTGGGAGGCAAGTGGGGACCCTTCCTAGGGAGTCAGCCTGATGCCTGGGAGAGACCTGGGCAAGAAGCTTCTGGGGTCTTTACTTCCTAGGAGTTGATGAGGCCAAGAGGCCTTGATACTCCTTCCTACTGGTTCCCCTGGAGCTGGAGATGTAGAGTCAGTGTATCACAGCTGAGCTGGGCTCTGTGAGGAGCTGAGACCATGGAGGGTCTTGGTCAGAATGGCTGCTGGGTCCTGGGTCTCCTATGGTGCCTTCTGAAATTGTGACTCTACTAGGGAAGATACTTGGGAATAGGTGGGTCATGGATATGTAATCAGCGTTTAACTTCTGCCAGGGGGTTAAAAGCAAAATGAGATGCCAGGTATGATGGCATATGCCTTTAATCCCAGCAGTTGGAGGCAGAAACAGATATTTGTGAGTTAAAGGCCACTCTGGTGAACATAGCAAGTACTAGCTCAACTATGGATACAAGGTAAGGCTTAGTCTACATCGGTAGGTAAGAAGGGAGGTAGGATGGATGGATGAGAGAGAGAGAGAGAGAGAGAGACAGAGAGAGAGAGAGAGACCAAGAAACCAAGGGAGGGGTGGGAAGATGACTTAGTAGTTAAAAGTACTTCTTGCTCTGGCAGAGGACTTGAATTTGGTTCCCTACATCCACGTGGTGAATCATAACCATCCATAATTCTAGTTCTGGAGGTACCAATACCCTCTCCTGACACACATGATACAGACAGGCAAAGCACACACACACACACACACACACACACACACACACACACAGAAGGAGAGAGAAAGAAAAAACAGGGAGAGAATAAGAATAAATACATTTTTAAATAAATATATTGTTAAAGTGCTTTTTATTAAAAAATATTTTAATTATCTTTTTATTTTAGTATGTGAGTCTTTGCCAGCATATGTGTGTTTGGTTCCCATGGAAGTAAGAAGAGGATATCAGATCTCTTAGAACTGGAGTTAAAGGTGGTTGTGAGTCACTGTGTGGGTACTGGGAATTGAACCTTGGTCTTCCAGAAGAGTAGCCAGTGCTCTTAACTTCTGAGCTGTCTTTCCAACTCTAAAGTCTTTTTTTTTTAGAAGTGGAATGAGGAATATTTCAAGCAGAAACAAGCTGCCTTAGACAGCTGTATGAAAGCTGAATCATAACTTGGCTAACTACTACTAATAATAACGAATTTTGGCTTAGGTAGTCTTCATAAAGCTGGCCAGAGGTCTGTGTGTTGGAATGTCATTAACAGACACTGAAAGGTTATACATGTTCTCTAAGAGTTCCTTCCTTTCTCCTATCTCCATTCCCATACAAGGCTGGGAGATGATGAGGCGTCCTTTTATTCTCAGCACTCTGGAGGCAGATGCAGGTGGATCTACAAAGCAAGTTCCAGGACAGCCAGAGCTACACAGAAAAACCCTATCTTGAAAATCAAAACCAAACAAAAACAAAAGCAAAACAAAACAAAAAAAATACCAGTTCACACAGCATGTTTTGACAAACTTAATAGTTCTCCCTTTTCTCATCTCTGAAGAATCAAATACAGAAAGATGTGGAAAATGTTCAATCAGAGTTTAAACGAATGAGAGATATCCTGAACTCTGAGGAGGAGAATGAATTGAAGAAGCTGATGCAAGAGAAGGAAGACATTATCAACAGCCTGGCAGAGTCTGAAAACGAGCATGCTCAGCAGAGCAAGTTACTAGGAGACCTCATCTCAGATGTGGAGCATCAGCTACAGTGCTCAGCCACGGAAATGCTGCAGGTAAGACTATGACAGGGCTGGAGAGATGGCTCAGTGGTTAAGAGCACTGACTGCTCTTCCAAAGGTCCTGAGTTCAAATCCCAGCAACCACATGGTGGCTCACATCTGTAATGAGATCTCACACCCTCTTCTGTAGTGTCTGAAGAAAACTACAGTGTACTTACATATAATGAATAAATAAATCTTTGAACAACAACAACAACAAAAAAGGCTGCAGGAGGTCCCAGTGTCTGAGAGAGTCAGGAGGCATGAAAGCCATTGCCCTCCCTCTCTGCTGCTGTGATCTTCCTCGTGGTGAGAGTGTGCTCTTCCCGTAGTCTTTCCTGAATCAGGTTCAGAGGCTGGAGGAATCACTGCATACACAAATAGCAAGGAACGGAATTCTGTTTTTATTAATTTATCAAGAACAGCACAAAAGTTAAACCTTGGAGGAGATCTGTTGGATCCATGGGCATTTATGACACCGGCTCTCCATAGAGCTCTGTGTGGTTCAAGGACCTTTTACTAACTCCAGTTAGTCACTGGCAAACAAAGGAACTTCTTAGAGAGGTTTATGTTATCCATCATAGGATAATCTAAGGCTTTCTTCGTCTGCAGTGGCTCAGTAATTAAGAAAATTGGCTGCTCTTCCAGAATGCCTGGGTTCAATTCCCAACATCCACATTGCAACTCAAAGTAACTCCAGTTTTAGGGAATCCATCACCTCTTAATATTAAAGCTATTAAATGCTACAACTAAGAGCTAAAATAGTGGATCTGAGGGATGGCTCAGCGGTTAAGAGCAGAGTCTGCCCTTCTAGAAGACCTGAGTTCAATTCCCAACAACCACATGGTGGCTCTCATCCAATTATATTGGGATCTGATGCCTCTTCTGACATGCAGATGTACATGCTGATAGAGAACTCATATACATAAAGTAAATAAATCTTTAAAAAAGAAAAGGAAGTATAATCGTAAGGCTAGAGCAATGGCTCAGTCATTAAGGACACCTGGGTTCAGTTCCCAAAACCCACAGTGGTTCACAACCACCTCTATCCATGAGATATGACACCCTTTGACTTCTTTAGGCACAGACACACATGTGGTACACAGATACACATGCAGGCAAAACACACATAAAATAAAATTAGATATAAAAGAAATATAAAAATGAAATTTAAGAAGAAAGTGTCTTAGTTAGGGTTTTACTGTTGTGAACAGACACCAGTAAACTCTTATAAGGACATTTAATTGGGGTTGACTTACAAGTTCAGAGGCTCTGTCCATTAGCATCAAGGCAGGAGCATGGCAGCAATCAGGCAGGTATGGTACAGGAGGAGCTGAGAGTTCTACATCTTCATCTGAAGGCTGCTAGGAGAAGACTGGCTTCCAGGTAGCTAGGCCAAGGATCTTAAAGCCCATGCCCACAGTGACACACCTACTCCAACAAGGCCACACCTATTCCAACAAAACCATGCCTCCTAATAGTGCCACTTCCTAGGCCAAGCATATACAAACCATCACAGAAGTTTTAAAAGGAGACCTAATAATGAGAAAGAGAAAAAATGTAGGGCTAAGAGGGGAAGTGCATGAAATATGTGTGAAAAGTCTTGTAAAGAATGTGTTTAAGTAGAGTGTGTAGAAAGCCATCCCAAAGCTTAACTGAAGAAGTCAAAGACAAAAGCAAACCGTAGTGAGGCGTAGGTAAGAACCACACTCACTGCCCTGACTTCCAACTGACTTCCTGCTCTGTTCTTGAAGAGCCTCCCTTTCCTGTCTGCTCTCATGAGAGTTGGGAATATCTTATTTCTGACTCATTCTGTCATATCTTTCTCTGATTCATCACTGTCTGCCCCTCAATTAGATGCCATTGATGCCTTAATAAACTCATTTACAGACTATCCCTTGCAGGAAATAGCTCCTTGTGTGTTGTCATGACTTTTCTTTCATAGAATTTCAGTTGTAAGGATTCTCACCCCATCCCACCCTTCATTTTAATGAGAAGTCTTAACTCCTGTTTCCTCTGCTTCTATCTAGGGTGTGGACAGCATCATAGAACGGTATGTATGGCTGCCAGTCTCTCTATGTGGTAAGAATGATTTAGTTTTCAAGTTGAACATAATTTCTCCCAGGTTGGGGCAATTTAGATGAAGTGCTGAGTTTCTGATCAAAAAGCAATATTGCAACTATTGAGAAGAGATTAGATTCTATGGTAGAGAGATGGGTTGTGGGGAATTGAAGAGTTTAACTCAGTGGTTGGATTAGGGATTAAAAAATTAGGGTACCCTTAACTCCATTGTAGTTCAACCTGTGTACCTGCATGTGGCTAAGTTCTTGTTTTTGGTAGATAGGATGTATCTTATTTGTCTGCACTGTACACAGAATTGTCCACTGGGAAAATTTTTCTTCTGAGACTAGAAGACATTCAATCTTTCTCTGTTGTTCTAGTTATTGTTACAAAAATAGCCTTGACTCTCTGCACATAATGCTTTTTGATACAGGTTTGATCAACTATTCTTTTCTTTCCCATACTCTATGGGAGTGTGGATAGAGGTTATCCTTGTGTCCAGAAGGCACACCCAGCTAGCCACACCAAGGATTTTCCTGAGACACTGGGATCATACTAGTCTTAGTTTGTTGTCCTCATCTTCTCTAATTGTTTGGAATTTCTTCAAGAAAACCGAAAAATCAGATGTTCGTGAGTTTCCATACTGGCTAAAGGTTTTGAAGACATTGGACTTTTAAAGACATATTTCCCACACTTAACATTCATGGGAATATTTTCCACACCTTTTTTTCAGGCATTAGTTTTAGTTTATTTTAAGATTTATTACTTCATCGTCTCTTGTGAGTTCAATGAGGCAGAGTGGGAGAAAACTATTAATTTTAAAAGGCAAGAACCATGGTTCTAAGAATGTAAGGCCTTCCCAACATTACACGGAAAGTGAGTTGAAGGAGACATGATTGTATTCGTGATGTGGTCCGCCATCTCTCTGCCTCTTCAGCATCTGGGAGAGAGCTCACGTTCATCTGTAGATGGAAATGAGAGGAAGTCAGAGGTCATTGGGGGTCACTGGGAGTGATTGTAGGTCAATTGCTTTTTATCCCTAGGAGTCTAAATTTTTCGATGGGGAAGCCCAAAACCATCCCCAGAAAACAAAGAAGAGTGTTTCGAGCTCCTGATCTGCAAGGCATGCTGCAAGTGCTACAAGGTGAGGAGAGCCGTGCTGCAGGAGCTGGCTGTGGGGATCCAGGGGTTAGAGCCGTGCTGCAGGAGCTGGCTGTGGGGATCCAGGGGTTAGAGCCGTGCTGCAGGAGCTGGCTGTGGGGTCCAGAGGTTAGAGCCGTGCTGCAGGAGCTGGCTGTGGGGATCCAGGGGTTAGAGCCGTGCTGCAGGAGCTGGCTGTGGGGTCCAGAGGTTAGAGCTGTGCTGCAGGAGCTGGCTGTGGGGTCCAGAGGTTAGAGCCGTGCTGCAGGAGCTGGCTGTGGGGATCCAGGGGTTAGAGCCGTGCTGCAGGAGCTGGCTGTGGGGATCCAGGGGTTAGAGCCGTGCTGCAGGAGCTGGCTGTGGGGTCCAGAGGTTAGAGCCGTGCTGCAGGAGCTGGCTGTGGGGATCCAGGGGTTAGAGCCGTGCTGCAGGAGCTGGCTGTGGGGTCCAGAGGTTAGAGCCGTGCTGCAGGAGCTGGCTGTGGGGTCCAGAGGTTAGAGCCGTGCTGCAGGAGCTGGCTGTGGGGATCCAGAGGTTAGAGCCGTGCTGCAGGAGCTGGCTGTGGGGTCCAGAGGTTAGAGCCGTGCTGCAGGAGCTGGCTGTGGGGATCCAGGGGTTAGAGCCGTGCTGCAGGAGCTGGCTGTGGGGTCCAGAGGTTAGAGCCATGCTGCAGGAGCTGGCTGTGGGGTCCAGAGGTTAGAGCCATGCTGCAGGAGCTGGCTGTGGGGTCCAGAGGTTAGAGCCATGCTGCAGGAGATGGCTATGGGGATCCAGGGGTTAGAGCCATGCTGCAGGAGCTGGCTGTGGGGATCCAGGGGTTAGAGCCGTGCTGCAGGAGCTGGCTGTGGGGTCCAGAGGTTAGAGCCGTGCTGCAGGAGCTGGCTGTGGGGATCCAGGGGTTAGAGCCGTGCTGCAGGAGCTGGCTGTGGGGATCCAGGGGTTTCTAGATATGGACAAGTAAGAGTAGCCACCAGCTACTAGGGATTTGACCATCTCAGATGGGAAATGACTGCTGATCTTTGACCCTGTTAGGGTTTCCAACTCTTCCCCTGATCCAGAGAAGAAAAGGATTTTACAATGGCTTTGTGTGCATTTAATATTGTAAATTTTTATTCCATTTCAGAGATCACAGAGGCCCAATGCTACTGGGGTAAGGAAAAATTACAGCATCTTGTTACCTGCTTCTCACTGTCTTGCAGAACTTATGTTTCTGTTAGGCCTCATATTGCTTCTCCCCAAGTATGTAATGCTCCTGCAATGCTCTGCCTCTCCTGTGACTTCTGCACAAAGTACTCTCCAGTGCCTCTATGCTTTCTTCTTAGACTTCTATTAATAGCATCACCGGTAAGGCTTTTTTCTGTCATCACTGGTAAGGTTTTTTTCTGTCCTTCTCATGACATGCGGCCTGTCATTTTGCACAGTTCAAGTGACGCTGGTTCGAAACAACAATCCAAACATTGTCATTTCTGATGACAGAAGACAAATTCAATATAAAAACCGCAAACGAAGAAAGGTTGCAGAAGGGTGTGAAAACTTTCATGAAGGCGTCCTGGGACACCCAGCTATCGAATCAGGAAAGCATTACTGTGAAGTAGACGTGTCTAGAAACTGTGCTTGGGTTCTGGGATTAAGTGATGGAAGCTACCTCTTCAATCCAATCTTTTCTTCAAATGCTGCAAGATCCACCTTCTTTCATTCGGAGTTTAGTAATAATTCACATTATCAACCTAAATATGGCTTCTGGGTTATAGGGCTGTGGAAAAGGTCTGTGTATGCTTTTGAGGAGTGTGCTCTAACAGGCAAGGGCAATGTCTTGACCCTGTCTCTGATGGTCCTACCCAGGCGTGTTGGTGTGTTCCTTGACTATGCAGCTGGCACGCTCTCCTTTTACAACATTTCCAACCATGGGACTCTTATCTACAGATTCTGTGCGAGATCCTTTCCTGATAAGGTTTTCCCATATTTTAATCCCAGAGGAAGTTCAAAGCCAATGACGATATGCTGGCCAGACTCTTAACCTTTGCCTGTTTCTGTGCAGGATTTCTGGCTCTGATGTATACGTCATATGCCTGAGCTCATCAGTACCATTTTATCTTTTTTCTCCTGTCTCTAGTCTTTCTGTGTGAATGTCTTTCATTGGTAAATAGGATATATTCATTTCTCTAGGCCATATTCGTCTCAGTTTCTTGTTTTTTGGTTTTTTGTTTTGTTTTGTTGTGTGTGTGTGTGTGTGTGTGTTGTTGTTGTTGTTGTTGTTGTTCATGTTGCTATTGTTTTGATTTTTTTAGATGAGAATAGTAGTAAATCACTTCCCATATGTTTGAGTGCTCACTGTGTAAGATAATACTGCTGCAAAATTCTTCTCTTATTCTTCATGCCAGAGATGGAAGCCAAGGCCTTGTATATACACACACACATACACACAGACTTATCAACTACTAAATTGTTATATTCACATTATTTTTAGTAATAATGACAATAGTAAATTTATCTTTTGCTGTATTATAAAACATAAATGAGAATATTACTAGAGACTTGGATTGTTTCAGGCATGTGACTGTCAGTCCAGTGTGGTGTCTTATTCATTCGGGAGACCTTATCAGTATGACTAAATGAAGTGATCATTAAGATTGTGTATCAGAACCTTGTATGGGAGCTCCTACCTGCTGCCCTGCGTCTGGGAAGTTGTGTTAGGATGATTGCTGGTGTATTTGAAGCCTTGTATACCGAGCAAGACTCTGTTTAAAATAATAAAGAATATATATTGGTTTATTTCAAAACCCCAACTCCATTTTGTTTTAAGAAATGGAATAGATTGCAGCATTGCAGGTTTTGGGTTGTTTGCACAATTTGTAGATAAATGTTTCTGTTTGCTAAAAATAAATGTTCTTAACTTCATAGCTGTCCAGTCTTCTTTGAATATTGGTTCCATAATTGTGTCCCATGGGAGTCTGTTAGAAATAAATACTGATGTGTATTGCACAAAATTAGAATCACACACACACACACACACACACACACACACACACAAAGGTAGCCTTGTCCAGCGACAGTGTGGCCAGTGCTGTGCTCACACGGTCACCTTCATCCTTCTCACTGAGGTCAAAAGGTGACAGTGGACCTGAAAAACACAGTCTGTTTTGTTTTTTTTTTTTTTTAGGTTTTTAAATACTTATTAAGATTTCATTGCATTGGGTGTATGAATGTGCACCTGTGTGTGTGTCCGTGTGCCACATGCCTGCCTGGGGCCTGTGAAGGTGGTGAGCCTCTGAGCGAGCGCTGAAAATCAAGCCCAAGTCCTCTGCAAAAACAAATGCTCTTCACTACCAACCCAACGACTCTCCAGCCCACAGTCTGTTATCTTACATAGACAGAAGAATGGTGACTGCAGAAAAGCTCGTGCAGGGCTAGATGGTTGGCCGTGTATTATAATGTTTTAATTTCCAGCTCTTCCCCCAACAGTTCTGAGCTACTCGGGGAAGGGCACATTTTGTCAGGTAGCCTCTCTCCAGTGTTCATCTGTAGCGTTGCTCAAGTACTTCATCAGCCTGCCAGGAAGGTACTAGTCTGATGGGGCTATGATCGCAAAACGTGTAATAAGATACTACCAGCCAGATAAATTAAAAGAATTAAGGAGATTTCTTTTCTTACAATACTGGAGCCAGAAGTCTTGAGACCAGGTTTGCTTCCATTTTCCCTCCAATCTTCTGTTAGTCTACAGGTGTTTCAGTGCTTGCTTTTACTTTATTTTCACAACAGCTATAGTTCAAATATTATTTTAATGCAGGTTTATACAAGAGGGAAGGAGGAGGCCATGAGAAAACACACTTGAAGGATGTGAGCATCTCAAAAAAAATATTCTCAAGAAGTAAGACAACCCCACTGAAGAGCCTTGCTGTGTTTTTGTTTATGGTTTTGGTCCCTGAACATGGAGTCTGAAGGACAATCTGCTTTCAACATGGAAATTACTTAGATCACTGCCAGGGTCCCTTCTGCCCAGCCATCCAGTTTGCCTCCTTGGCTGGATGTTGAGTTCTGAGGTGCAGACATAGACCTGCCCTTGGTGTGGTTGACAGTCCATTGCTTTATTCTGAGCTAGCTGGTGGGTGTCCTCTAATTAGTTTCAGAGCATTTGGTCAGAGCTTGCATTTCTTCAGTAACATTTGTCTTTTTTTTTTCTTCCATTCCTTTAATATTAACTCTGCAGTGCAACCCTGGCCTTTTTTTGTTTGTTTGTTTGTTTGTTTGTTTTTTGTTTTTTGTTTTTTTGTTTTTTTCCGAGACAGGGTTTCTCTGTGTAGCCCTGGCTGTTCTGGAACTCACTTTGTAGACCAGGCTGGCCTCGAACTCAGAAATCCACCTGCCTCTGCCTCCCAAGTGCTGGGATTACAGCCGTGCGCCACCACCGCCCTGGCGCAAGTTGTTTTTTTTGTTTGTTTGTTTGTTTGTTTGTTTGTTTGTTTTGGTTTTTTGAGACAGGGTTTCTCTGTGTAGCCCTGGCTGTCCTGGAACTCACTCTGTAGACCAGGCTGGCCTCGAACTCAGAAATCCGCCTGTCTCTGCCTCCCAAGTGCTGGGATTACGGGCTTGCGCAACCACCGCCCGGCTAACCCTGGCCTTTTTAGTACTGTATGAACTCCTGTTCATAAGGACATCAAAGAGAAGAGCCAGTTGTCCTCTCCAGCACAATGTGGTGTGGTTGTCTGGGAAATAAATCCTCCAGCTCGTGCAACAGCCCATCAGCAAAGCACATGGTGCCATGACCTTAACTACATGGAAGGCAGTGGCACTGGGTCAGCCAGACACCTGGGTGTCTATGAGCGCTGACCACTCAGTGTTCAGGCCTCTTTGTTCCATAAGCCTGCAGAATAAACCCAGAGCACAGTGGGAGGAAACAACTCCAGACAGATCCAAATGTTGCTTTTATCACACATCTTAGCAATGGGAAAAGTACCTAATAAAGGGGGAAGAATTTTTTTTGTTTGGTTGGTTTTTTTTTGGGGGGGGGGCGGTAATGAATTCTTCAACACAACACTATTATTACTTGATTTCTCCAATAACTTGACATTCCATTTATTTCCTCCAAAAAGAATTTGGCTAATAACAATACAGGTGGACAGAGTAAATTTTTACCTGCAAATGAATTGTAATAATTTAGAATGACATTGAAGATCAACCCTTTTTCTAAAATCAGACATACTCCACACAAGATTATACATGGAATCAAACTGGCAGGGAAGACAAACCAGCATTTGAAGACAACAGGTATTTAAAGTACTCCAAACAGCCCACAAAATATTTCACAGAGTACAAAGGACTACAGGCCCATTCATTATAATGTACAAAACAGTCAAATGAGCATTTTATATTTACATATATCTAGTTTCATACAACGATCTTATGTCAGATGCACTTCAATTTTCAGTTTGAGAACCTCGGAATCTATTAGTTTGTAAGAGGCAGCATTTGAATTTGTATACTAGACATAACCTCAACTCTAAGCTATATATTGCTGTCCATATTTTCTATTCCTTGACTTCCTGTTGAACATGAGGCATCCTGAGCAACATATTGTTAAAAACATGTTAGTTGTGGTCAGGGGCCATTTCTTATGGATTGTCTTTAACAAAAGGGATGAGTTAGTGACTAACAGACTTTGTCATCTTTCTTCAAGGAAAAGGGAAATATGGAAGTCGGAGGGCACAGATGTTATACTGACCTAGCTTTAGGCTTGATTATCAGTCTTTGAGAATATGAGTTAGAGTAAATGGTAGGCGTCGCTTCTGAATGATGCCAGATATACCACATCCAAGCATGAAAGAAGGGAGACCATGGGAAGAGACACCTGAACAGCACAGGTACATCCAGAAGGTGAGTATCAAGGCAAGAAGTAAGACCAGAAATGATGAGAATGAGAAAACTCAGGAGTCCAAAGGACACAGGGTCATGGGGGCTGGGCAGTCCCAAGGATTGAAGTATGGATAGGCAGGTTGGGAAAAGCAGCATTGGGAGAACTTGTAAATGAGTGACCCGTGGTTTGTGACATTAAAGAAGGACACTATGCCCTCTTCACAGTCAAGGAAAACCCCAACCCGATGGAGAGGGGTGGCCACAAAGGGGTTCAGAACTGTAGGGTCCTGGTTGGAAGAATCCTCAAAGATACTATACCTCGATCCATGCTGTAACCCTATAACCCAGTAGCCTTTCTGTGGTTTGTATCTATGGTAACCATTTGGCTGACTTTTGCATCGTCTAACATCAAACTTTAAAGTACGTTTTCTAGTGTAAACTCCTAGGATCCAGGCATTTTTTTCAGACACATTCACTTCCCAGTAATGTTTTCCTGAGGAGAAACATTTGGAGCCCAAGATACCATTATTACAACACTTAAAGGGCCAAATGGACACAGATGTCACTTGTCTGTGGTCTTCTGAAAGTATAAGATTCAAATTTAGGTTTTTTGGGTTAAACGTGAAGTCCGCTGCAAAGGAACAAAAGAAAGTAAAAGATCAGGTGGCAGATACGGAGGTAGCTTGTTTATGAAACATTGTGAAAAGCCAATCCTGGAAAGATTAGGGGAAGATAATATTGATTGACTGTGGGAGATGATAAAACGATACAAAAAATGTTATGTAATTGCTGTTTAGTACAGAATCTTGCTAAGTGTCCCAGATTAGCCTTAGGCATGCAATTCTCCTGCCTCATCTCCCTACTGCTGTGATTGTAAGCATGTACCACGAAGAAGCTTTAGAGGAATGCATTATGTGTATGAGGTAACACAGGAGACAAAGGTAACGAGACCACATTGAACCACACACTTGTAAAAGGTGATCAGAACACAGTGATTTGGACATCTGCAACTTCTTACCCCAGTAAGCCCGGACAGCTGTCAGCTCTGAAATGATAAAAGATTTGGTGACTTTTATTAGAAGCAAACATTTGAAGAGGTAATACTTTGCTCTAGAGGTAAGAAAGGGTGGTATAAAAAGAGGTATGTGAGAGGTTTAAAAAGGTTTAAAGGTCCTCTTAAGAGCACTTTAGGGTGCTCCCTCAGACACAGTGGCATCCTCCTCCTCACAGAACGCCCCCTCCCTGACTTCCCTGCTCTCTTTACCATAGGCACTCACCCACTGCTCTCCTCACCTCTAAATTTTTGTAGCATGCCACTCAGATCAGGAGTTTGGAATACCATCTTCAGTTTCGTAGAAACTGCTTTGGGCTTCTTCAGTGTCCAGATCTGACTCCTACGGATGGAGAAACATTTTAATCTTTACATCTGTCTAATGTTGTCGTGCTAACACAATCGCCTTTATCTCCTTCCACATCCCTGATGTGCTTGATACTGAAGAGTCTAAGGAAAAGCCCTGACTGTGAATCAGAAGCCACAGCCTCTGTGAAGTGCTCCCTGTGACACTGTGAGGATCCACACCTCTTGAAGTCACAGTTGCCTCTTCTAAATATGGGGTAACTTTCATCTCTTTTGAAATCTCGTCGAAATAATATAAATTTGGGAGAAAAGCATCGGAAAGAGTTTGCCACAGCACTAAGGGGGTGGTGAGGACAATATGAGTTCTCAAGGAAATGGAGAGCAAGGCTGAAGGGCCTGGCTGTGACACAGGGCTCTGCAGACAGCCTCTGAGTCTGTGAGCAGTCTGAAGCCTGCATTGCAGTGGTGCCTGCCCTCACCCCCACGTCCCATAGAGAAGACAGATGGTTGGGAAAAGAAGGAAGCCTAAACCCCAGTATGGCCCACAGCAGAGATAACAGATTGTTATGGGGGAAAGTCTTGCAAAAGAAAAGTTATAGCTTAAAATGAATGTGGTCAGCCAGACTTAGCGGCTGCTACCTGTGCTCCTAGTACTCAGGAAGCAGAAGCAGGAGGCTCAGGAGCTCAAGGCCAACTTGATCTACTTAGCAAGTTCAAGACCAGCCTTGGCTTCTAAAAAAACAAAAACAAGCCCTCAAATGAGCCTGCTTCTAATGTCATGTGTTTTTTAAGGAAGTTGATGCTATCGGATTGGCAACTACATATTCAGGGGATTTACTTTAACCCAAGAGCTTGCAAAGCCTGCCAAGCCAGAGATTGGTTACCAGAAACTTGGATCAGAAACCACAAATCCCAAGGTGTGCGTCTATTTTATTTAAAAGTCAGTAGAAATCTATTCTCTGTTAGCACAGTTACTATGAAGAGCAGTCCCCATGGCCTGCCTTAGGCCTTGGTAAGGCTTGCTGTAATAAGAAACACCTATGAAGCAGGAGATCCAGGACTGGCAGCAGAAAGGGAGTGTGAAATAGTGACATGGAGTCCCAGAAAATGACTCTGAGATCTCTAAAGCCCGTAGTAGCCCTGACTCTGACTTACACTGCCACATCCACTACCTCTGAATCTCGTCCATTCTCTGTGGAGATGAAATAATCAAGTCTTCACCTGGGGGCCAGCAGTTCTAGATGAAGATGACGTGGCATCCAAACGTCCCTGATCTGGGACATATTTTCCCACTGGTATAAAACTATTTGTACGGTTCCTGTGTTAGTTAGGGTTTCTATTGCTAACAACATGACTGAAAGCAACTTGGAGAGGAAAGGGTTTATTCCATCTTACATGTGTGGATCACAATCCATCATGAGGGGAAGTCAGGGCAGGAACGCAAGACAGGAAGCTGGAATCAGGAACTGAAGCAGAGACCATGGAGCAGTGCTGCTGACTGGCTTCTTCCGCATGCCCTGCTCAGACTGCTTCCTTATACAATCCAGACCACGGACCCAGGATGACACTGGGTCCTCCACAACAACCACTAATCAAGAAAACACCTCATGGGCTGGCCTATCATCCAGTATGATGGGTTGATTTGCTCAATTGAGACATTAGCTTGTGTGAAATTGGTAAAACTAGTCAGGACAGCTACTAACTCATCCTTATTACACAAAAGCACCCCTTGGGGTCACCCATACTCACCATTTCAAAATACCGCTCATATCCTGGGGAGAAGAAAAAAAATACAAGTCACAATGTGTGAGAATTAGAACAGTGTTAGTGAAAAACACAGAGGAGGAAGAGGAGGAGGAGGAGGAGGAGGAGGAGGAGGAGGAGGAGGAGGAGGAGGAGGAGGAGGAGGAGGAGGAGACGGGGGCAGCAGCAGCAGGGGAGGACAAAGAGGAAGAGGTGGGAGAGGGAGAGGAAAAAGACAGAATTGGAGAATCAAGAATAAGTTTTTTTTTTCTTTCTTCTAGATGTTTCTCTAAATGCGGCCCAGAGTGGCGCTAAACCCCCTGTTTCAGCCTCTTATATGATGAGGCTACAGATACTCAACAGCAAAACTGGCTAAACATTCAGTTTCTTTCCTTTTTCCTTGTTTCAAAGTATGCCAAAATATGAACAAAACCGGCAACCTTTAGGGTAGACACACTAGGGGAAAAAATGAAGAGTAAAATTTTCAAACTGGGAAGAAAAAATGAGACATTGCTACTGACCTTAAAGAAATTAAAAAGAGCCGGGCGTGGTGGCACACGCCTGTAATCCCAGCACTCAGGAGGCAGAGGCAGGCAGATTTCTGAGTTCCAGGCCAGCCTGGTCTACAGAGTGAGTTCCAGGACAGCCAGGGCTACACAGAGAAACCCTGTCTCGAAAAAACAAAACAAAAAAAAAGAAAGAAAGAAAGAAAGAAAGAAAGAAATTAAAAAGAATCATGGTGGCTCATACCTTTTATCCCAGTACTCGGGAGGCAGCAGGAAGGAGTTTGAATCTGTGAGTTCAAGGTCAGCCTGGTCTACATAATGAGTCCCAGGCCAGCCAGAGTTATATAGTGAGTCCTGATCTCAAAACAAAACAAAACAAAAAACCCAAAACAACAACAACAATAAAAATTTTTTTAAAACCTTGAGAAACAAATATTTATCCCATAAATGAGGCTTGGTTCAACATAAAGACATCAGTCAATGTAACAGTCAATATTAATAGAATAAAGAATAAAAGCCACACAATCTCAGTGGTGGTAAAACAAAACAAAACAAAACCAAAAAAAAGCATTTGACAAATTTGCACATACTTTCATGTATAAAGAAGAAAGAGGAGAGCAGGCAGGACTAGAAGGCACCTTCTGCAGCCTGTCACAGATGTGCAACATCGCCCCCCCCACTCGATCCTGCCAGCTAATATCATACTTAATGGGGGAAAACGGAATGGGTTCCCCCAAGGTAGAAGAAGAGAAAGGAGAAGAGAATATTCTCTTCCATGACTCCCGTCCAGTGCTGTGTTCTTAGCCCCAAGAAGGAAAGAGAAAATGTCTCTGTGCTCTGGGGTGAGCTGCTCCTCCTCCTACCTGCAGCAGCTCTGCGTCTGACCACTCACACCGACGCTCTAGATCCGAGATAAGTTCCTCCACCAACTGGCTCTGCTGAGCCAGCTCAGCCTCTGCCCCCGCCAGGCTGGCCAGTATCATCTGCTCCTCTTCCCTGAGTCTGTTCAGCTCCCTCTGTTCCTCCGTGTCCAGGATTCTTCTAAGCTGATTGAAGCCTCTTTGTATCTTTTGTCTCTCAGTTTGGATCTGGCACTGCAGGAATGGACAGATGTTGAATGAGAGAAAGATGTTATGAGTCTGCCGGGCTGGGGGAAGATGGCAGTGTGAGCAGGACTTCAAACCAAGGGACACACAGGAATACAACAGCAATCGGAGGGATGCCATTCTTCCCTTTAGTACAAACAAACACAACAATGTTCCTTGTCTTATCTAAAGAACATTCAAAATTAATGTAAAACTAGGATGAGGCTCAGATTGTAGCTGGACTGATGTCTTGGGCACCCGTGTCTCCCTACATTAGCACTCCTGGTTTTGAAACCTAGAGAAAACTGGTTTGGGAGGATTTTCACTTGTTTGTTTGTTTTTTGTTTTCCATGGTATCTTCAGGCAGAACTGGCAGAGCCTTGGTGGAAAAGAGAAGAACAAAGACTCTTCCAGCCCTCGACATTATACAGTTATCTTTGTACTCAATTCTAAGTACATACGTGTATTTACACAATGTGCTCCCATCCCTCATACCTAAAAAGTTAACTTGTCAGATAGCTTTGGACTTATTGAATGCAAGGAAACAAAGGGCCCAATTGGATGAGAATCAAAGGTCATCCTAAAAGAGCTCTCAGCATCTCTCAGGAAGCCATTCCTACCTTCCAGGAAAGTCTGTCTTCTTTGATGTCAGCTTCCAATATCTCCACCTTCTCCTGTTCCTTCCTCAGCCTCTTCAGAGCTTCCTGGAGATTCTCCTGTGTAAAAGGAACGATACCTGTCACGCACTCCACCTGGACAGTGAACTAACAAAGAAGCCAATTTGTTTCCAGAAAAAGACCAGTTCATAAAGCTGTGAGGTTGATGCCTAGTGTTTAAAACAGGGAGCAAAGTCTAAGAAGGTGAATGAATGCATTCTTTATCCCTAGAGGGTAAAGCCATCACCTTCACACTGTCTGCCCTGAGGCACGGTACAGGCCATCAGCAAGGCAGCCCGGTCCTTACACCCAGTTCAGTGTTTCCATGCAGTTGCGCTGTGAGAGGGTCAATGAACGCAATGCTCAGAAAGCATTCCCCACCCAAGCAATGCAAGGGAAGGGGACCAGAGGCCTTCTGTTCTTGGTCAAGAGACTGTGTGTACTACAGGCCAACCTGCTATATAAATGGGGGGAAAAAGACATTTCTAAGCATTAGAAATCTAGTGGCGGTGGGGATCAAGAATGAGGGGAAGGTAATAATTCTTACCAAGAAACACTTTTTGTCCTATCTTCCCCCATCATGGCCTTACCTGACACTCCCTGACTGCTTCCTCCCGAAGGAATGTGTGGTGACCATGATGCTCCTGAGACCGCTCACAAACCCAGCAAATGACCTTCTTGTCCTCCTTACAGAAGAGGAGGAGTTTCTCTCCATGGTGTACACAGAGATCTCTCTTTTTCCCAATGTCAGGGTTCAACTTGACTTCCCCGAGTCTCTCTACTACCTCTGCCAGATGCTTATTAGCCTGTAGAGTTTCCAATGAGAATCTAGTACCACACACAGGACAGCTGCTTTTCCCTCTGGGGTCAATCACTGCATTCTTGTTTACGGTGAGGCAGGCTTGGCATACATGGTGGCCACAGCCTAGACTCAGGGGTTCTGTCAAAAGTTCTTGGCAGACAGGGCAAGTGGCCTCCTTCTGTACATCCATCGGACCTGCTGAGGCCATTATGCTGCCCCTGTATCTTTTCCTGTCCTAATCTCTGAGGCTCTTCTTTCTGTCGGGCTGTCGGACGGCTAGGCAGATTCTAAAGCAATGGTGAGTCAGCCCCACAAGGCTTCTCAGGACAACACAGCCACTAAGTATCCTTCAAGGTGGACAATACGATGGTTGAAAGCACTCAATTTTCACCTGTGACTGGACAGAATCTGCAACAAAGAACAAACCCGTAATAATTTGGTAAATGGAACAGAAATACTCCAGATGAAGATTGCAGTGGTGGCACAGAAAAGAGTAGGAAGAAAGGACAGAAAACACAGTTAACATAGGCCTAAGCACTGTGCAGACGTGCAGTCCAACAACAGAAGACCTGGAATCTGCATAACTGGTAATGGACAAAGTCTCGCTTTCCTTCCTAGTAGTTGGCCATACAGTAGAGTGTTGGGACAGTCACTTTGATTGGGACCTGGCAGGTTTAGGGGTGTGCTTTCTGGCTTCCATTATAAACACAAAACAAATCACCACAAAACAGAACATCTGGGGAATGGTGGTGCAGACCTTTAATCCCAGCACTCGGAAGGCAGAGATAGGCTGATCTTTGTGTGAGTTTGAGGCCAGCATGGTCTACAGAGTGAGCTCCAGTACAGTCAAGCTACACAGAGAAACACTGCCTTGAAAAATCAAAAGTAAAATGAAATTTAAAAATAAAAAATTAGCCGGGCATGGTGGCGCACGCCTGTAATCCCAGCACTTGGGAGGCAGAGGCAGGCAGATTTCTGAGTTCAAGGCCAGCCTGGTCTACAGAGTGAGTTCCTGGACAGCCAGGACTACACAGAGAAACCCTTTCTCGAAAACCCATGAATGAATGAATGAATAAATAAATAAATAAATAAATAAATAAATAAAATAAAAAATTATGCTGGGCAGTGGTCGCACACGCCTTTAGTCCCAGGACTTGGGAGGCAGAGACAGGCAGATTTCTGAGTTCAAGGCCAATCTGGTCTGGAGAGCGAGTGACAGGAGAGCCAGGGCTACACAGAGAAACCCTGTCTCAAAAAACCAATATGTGTGTGTTATGTGTATTTCAAATCAAGATCTTTTTTTTAAAGATTTATTTATTTATTATATGTAAGTACATTGTAGCTGTCTTCAGACAAACCAGAAGAGGGCGTCAGATCTCATTGCAGATGGTTGTGAGCCACCATGTGGTTGCTGGGAATTGAACTCAGGACCTCTGGAAGAGCAACCAGTGCTCTTAACCACTGAGCCATTTTGCCAGCCCTCAAATCAAGATCTTATTATGGACAAGAATAAACCATACCAAAAATTAGTAGAAAAAAATAAGAGCTGATTATAGAGGAGAAAGGGGGAAGATCCTTGAACACATGGGCACAGGGGAAAATTTCCTGAACAGAACACCAATGGCTTATGCTCTAAGAGCAAGAATCGACAAATGGAACCTCATAAAATTGCAAAGCTTCTGTAAGGCAAAGGACACTGGCAATAGGGCAAAATGGCAACCAACAGATTGGGAAAAGATCTTTACCAACCCTACATCTGATAGAGGGCTAATATCCAATGTATACAAAGAACTCAAGAAGTTAGACTCCAAAGAACCAAATAACCCTATTAGAAAATGTGGTACAGCACTAAACAAAGAATTTTCACCTGAGGAATATCGAATGGCTGAGAAGCACCTAAAGGAATGTTCGATATCCTTAGTCATCAGGGAAATGCAAATCAAAACAACCCCGAGATGCCACCTGAGATTCCTGCCAGTCAGAATGGCTAAGATCAAAAACTCAGGAGACAGCAGGTGCTGGCGAGGATGTGGATAAAGAGGAACACTCCTCCACTGCTGGTGGGATTGAAAGCTGGTACAACCACTCTGGAAATCAGTCTGGTGGTGAAAGAAAAAATAAAAGAAGTTAAAATTTCTCAGGGCCCAGGACTTAAAGAAACAAAGAGTCCTGGGAAAGGATAAGGGCAATAAAAATCCAGGATACACCCGGGCATGCTGTTAGGGCATTCCAGACCATATAGATAAGGGATCAGTCCTGGGAAAGGACAAAATCCAGGATACACCCGGGCATGTTGTTATGGCATCCCAAACCATATAGATGAGGGATATGTCTGGACTATCTCCGCTAAGCCTCAAACCATCCGGACAGGCTGGCGTCACCCAGTCTGACTCCAAAAGATAAGCTGCCCTCCTGCATTCCAGATGTACCGGTCCCACGTACTGCCTGCTGATGTAATTGCCCGCCAAGAATCTGCCTGTAACCGTTTGAACTAACCTATCATGTGTAACCACGTCAACCTCCCTCAATTTCTTTCTATAAAAACCTTCAATATTTGAGCCTCGGGGTCAACTCCTCTGCCCCTGGTTGGGCATGTGTTGGCCTGGAGCTCCGTTTATTAAAGCTACCTCATGCGTTTGCATCAAGCTGGTCTCTCGAGTTTCTTGGGGAGCGCCATCCTGAGATTTGAGTAGGGGGTCCCGCAAAAGGAGGCCTTACAGTGGTTCCTCAGAAAACTGTACATGATACTTCCGGAGGACCCTGCTATACCACTCCTGGGCATATACCCAGAAGATGTTCCAACATGTAATAAAAACACATCCTCCACTATGTTCACAGAGGCCCTATTTATAATAGCCAGAAGCTGGAAGGAACCAAGATGTCCTTCAACAGAGGAATGGATACAGAAAATGTGGTATATTTACGCAATGGAGTACTACTCAGTATTAAAAACAATGAATTCATGAAATTCTTAGGCAAATGGATGGAGCTAGAAACTATCATCCTGAGTAAAGTAACCCAATCACAAAAGAAAACACATGGCATGCACTCACTGATAATTGGATATTAGCCCAAAAGCTCAGAATAAACATGATAGAATTCACAGACCCATGAAGCTCAAGAAGAAGGAAGACCAAAGTGTGGGTGATTTGGTTTTTCTGAGAAAGGGAAGAAAATACTCACAGGAGCAATTATGGCGATAAAGTGTAGAGTAGAAACTGAAGAAAAGGCCATCCAGAGACTATCCTACCTGAGGATTCATCTTATAAACAGTCACCAAACACGGACACTATTGTGGATGCCAAGAAACGCTTGCCGAAGTTGGGCGGTGGTGGCGCACACCTGTAATCCCAGAACTCTGGGAGGCAGAGGCAGGCAGATTTCTGAGGCCAGCCTGGTCTACAGAGTGAGTTCCAGGACAGCCAGGGCTACACAGAGAAACCCTGTCTCGAAAAAACAAAACAAAACAAAACAAAAGCTAATGAACATTAAAAGATGATGTTCAACCTACAGTTGATTGGTAAATAATAAAAAGAAAAGTTTAAAAATCATCATGATATGGTTCCAGCCAAAAGTGTGGCAAATGAATGCCTTGTCGGGCATCAGTGGGAGGAGAGGTCCCTCTGTGAAGGCTCAATAGATGCCCCCAAAAGGGAAATGGGGGGGGCAGGAGGAGTGGGTGGGATGGAAGGGCATATACTTGGAGGCAGGGGGTGGGAGGAGGGGTTGGGTTTTTGGGGGGAGTAGGGGGCTGGGGGATGGGTGGGGGAATGGGAGGTGGGGGCGGAGAGGGGGACCTGGAAAAGTTTTAGCGTTTGAAATGTAAATGAAGAATATATTCAATAAAAATAAATCACTATGATGTCTGGAGAGATGGTTCAGTGGTTAGGAACACTTGTTACTCTTCCAGAGGACCCAGAGTTCAGTTCCCAGCACCACATGCTGACTCACAACATCAGCAACTCCTATTCCACAGGATCTGAAACCCTCTTTTGACCTCTGAAGTCACACACACATAGCACACCTGTTCTCTCTCATTTTTTCTTCCTTATTATTTCTTTTAATTTGTATTTTTGAGCCAAAGCTCTCAGGTAGCCCAGACCAGGCGTCAAACTGGCTGGGTAAGCAAGGCTGGCCTGGAACTCACTTCTGACTGCCCTGCCTGCACCTCCCAAGTGCTCAGATTATCCACATGCACCAGACCATTGAACTGTCTTGAGAAGCCCGTACTTCCTCGAGTGTGAGCTTGCTCTCTGTCATAAAGCGTCCTCCAGCTCCTCACAGAGCCTTGTCTCTGGATTCTTTCTCTGATGACAGCAAGAATCTGAAGGCGCTAGGATGCGGTCTCTTCCCAGTCCTGTCATTACCTCGGAGACACACACCTCACCCCCCCCCCAGCCATATTCTCTCTGCAGCATCATGGCAAGCCCACCTCCTGTTCCTTCCTCGGCAGCACCTCTCTCCGCACACATCTTCCTCTCAGCTTTAAGGAAGCCCGCCTGTGTAAAAGTCTCACATGCCTCACATTCCTAAAATTCTACTGAAAGGCCAGAACATGGTGGCACACAACTTTAATCCCAGCATTTGGGAGGCAGAAGCAGGAAAATCCCTAAGTTCAAGACCAGCCTGGTCTATAGAGCTAGTTTCAGGACAGCCAGGGCTATACAGAGAAACCCTGTCTCCAAAAACCAAAACCAAAACAAAAGAAAAGAGATCCTACTGAACAGTTTGCTTATTCTGAAAACTAAAGCTGAAAAGCTTTAATTTAATCTTTTAAAACTGTGAAGTGAGCCGGGTGTGGTGGCGCATGCCTGTAATCCCAGCACTTGGGAGGCAGAGGCAGGCAGATTTCTGAGTTTGAGGCCAGCCTCGTCTACAGAGTGAGTTCCAGGACAGCCAGGACTACACAGAGAAACCCTGTCTCGAAAAACCTAATTAAAAAAAAAAAAAAAAACTGTGAAGCACAACATTAGTTATCCTCTTGTATAGTCTATAAGTTACTTACTTGTTTTTTTTTTAAATTGTCATTCCTAGCTGGAGTATAAGCTTGTAGATTTATTTCATATTAAATAAATATTGAATGGGTGCTTATTACACCTTTTTCATGCCAGAAAAATGCTTTATTTCCATTGACACTTTTCATAAAAAATAAAGAGATCCCAATTATCTTCTGTGTTTGGCCATGACTAAACTCTCCAGCATTCCAGTGCAGACTCAGAACAAGGCAGGTGGAGTGAACTCTGAAAAGTGAGGGTATTGGCCAATGGTGGGTGTTTAATCCATCCATCAAGGTGCACAATGCCCGCGAGTTAGCCTAACATGGAAAATAATCAGGATCCGTATCTTACCGAGAACAGTACCACCCAGGGCTCTCTCCCCAGCAACAGCTAACTCTTGTTAACTGTCTCTAAGTAAGCAAACAAGGAGCCGACATAACTTTCAGCACAAAGACCCAAGCAAGAATGACCAACAACGCCTAAGTCAGGTGAGGACACCAGGATCTCTTATGGCTATCGAAACAGAAACACGCAGGTGGAGGGGATTTGGGGATGCACAGGCTTGCAGTCCCAGCTGCTTATGAGGCTGAGACAGGATGATATTTGACCCCAGAAGGCCAGGGCCAACCTCAGTAATGCAGTGATTCCAGTCTCAAAATTAAATACTGAATACGTTACAAAAAAAAAAAAATCTCTGTTTAGGTAGAAATAGATGCCTAAGATTGGAGCTACAGAGGTGCATAGGGTTAAAAAGTGACACAGGAGCGGGCATCCAGCTTGCGAGTTTTCAAGTAAATCAAGGGCACAGGATGTTAAGATCACGGATAGCCCCTCTGTGGCTGCAAGGAGAGGAGTAGAGGCTCCTCTTAGCAGAAGCCCCTGAAACTCCTCAGAATCTAATAGGCAGAGGGGAGAGGGAACAAGGAGGAGGGGGAGACGAGTAGTGGACTTGGGGAGCTCTTGAGATTCCAGACCTGTTTACAAGGTGCATCACAGCTGCAGAGCAGAAGGAAACGGGAAGTGCTTGCCCAGGCGAAGGGGCTTCTCCAGAAAAGAAGACCTCCCTGCTCAACTTTCAAGTCGATTCCTCCTGAAACTCTTTTCTTAACTTCAGAGCGCAGCGGTTTGTGAACTGTGAGCAAATAAGCCTCTCCTAAGCTTCATCACCTCACCTCCGGCCTCGGAAGGTGAAATCTTTCCTCCAGGCGGAAGCGTGGGGAAAAGCCAAGGACTGGCTTTAAGCAGCCAAACAGCAGCCCCTCCCTTTCTGGCTGCGGAGAAAAGAAACCAAAACTACAGCCGGTACAGGAAAGAGGAAGAAACTTTGGAGTCCTAAATGCTGGCAAAACTCTAGCTGGCCACCGATAGAGGGCGATGCAGGGGCTCTGGTGGTCCAAGGACGGACTGGAAGAGTGAACCTGCAGGTGAAGTTTTCCGCGGCCAGGAAGAGCTTTTTGGTGGTCATAGCTAAGGGTTGTCACTTACATCAAGTGGGTAAAGACCATGTTAAAGGAAGATTCCACTCAGCAAGAAGGCAGCCATGAACTCAGAAGAAACAGGAGAAACTTTTATTAACGTGTGAGCCGAAAATCAAACAAATGGTCCAGCAAGGTATACAGTTTCTTACAGCCTTTTCCAGGCCAGGCAACAGCTGTATTTCTGTTTAGTCACCGTCTGAGGGTTGTCTCTGATTTCCTTAATCGTTAAAGGTGTTAAGTTAGGGAAACAGAGAACCCAGGAACATATTTAAAAAGTTTAAAAAAAAAAAAGCAGTCATTTCTTTAATTTGTGAATAATAGCCTTTGATTATGAAAATAGGATCTGTAGCATGCCCTGCCCCTTGTCCACTTTGACAATTTCAAGTGTCTCCTCCCCCCACCCCCCATTCCCCACTCCCCACCCCGTTCCCTCCAGGGTTAGCTCCTTTGCATCACTTCTAGGCTCCAACACTTACCTAGCAACAGCCAAGTAGGCCGGGCTTGCTATAAAAGGGACTCATTGCCCCCCCCCAAACTCTCTGACCCCTTTCTCCCTCTTTCCCCCTCCCCCCTCTCCACTTGTTCCCTGCAGGTAGCTCTGCCTCTCTCTCTTTTTCTCTTCCTCCTTCTCTGTCCCCTCCCCCTCTCTGCCTCTACTCACTTCTCAACACCCCCCCTCCTCCCATGGTCCCAAATAAACTATTCTATACTAATGGGTGGTCCTTCAGGGGGGAGGGATGCCTCAGCACGGGCAGTTGAGGCACCCCTTATGCCACACCATGCCATGCTCTACAAAACATTATCAACTAAGGCACCTTGCCTTTTAACAAATATGCATAACTCTTGACTTATGTAAGCAAAACCAGCTCACTTATCTCTTGGATAGGGTTTCTCCTAAGATTATATATATATATAAAAGATCATGTATATATATGCATATATAAACACACATACACATATAAATAACCTCTCCATCCCCTACCCCCCAATCTGGGGAAGCTGCCAAATGCAGGAACAGCTCTATATACAAAGAATTATCAAGTCAACCCAATCAACAAGAGAGAGGGAAGCCATGCCTAGAACAGGAAATGGTACTAGTGAAGTTGTAAGGGTCCATGATTCAGAGTAACACCCAGACTAAATGGTATGCAAACGCAAAGAGCGTTTTCTGCAGAAGTCCAGCACGCTGGGGTCTCCCGTTACCAAGGTAGAGACACCCAAGTAAGCTTGCAAACCTGATGTAAAGCACATTAGGGAATGCCAGGGTAGATGACTTCTATGTTAATCTATCGGGTCCATCTCTATGGACATTCTATTACCGGGTGTGGGGACAGGAAATTTGCTGGGGCGGTCTGGGAACTGTTACTGAGGTCGTAGCTGACACGTCTGGAAACTCCTGCTGACCCATTCATTGGCCTTGCTTCAGGCCGGGTGGCTGGGACAGTCCATGAGTTGGCTGTGAAGGCTGGAGCCTAGGATTTTTTTCTCTTAGTAATTGACTTTCTTGGACTTGCTCAGTTCTTTGGCCTAGTCTCCTTAACTGCCAATTTGAAATCTGCCATGGAATCAGCCTAGCTTTCTCAAAGTCACAGACCTTAAAGGAGAACCTACAACCATGACTTTATTAAACCAGCCCAATTCCTGACACAATCCAAACATTTGTTTTGATAGCCACAGATAAGTGTAGTCCTCACTGTATGTGAAGGGTGCAGTAAAGAAACCAACAAAAAGCAAATATTTTTCAATTTCACAGTATAAAATATACTGTATACTATATATAATATATACAATATAATGTATAATATGGTATACAATATAATATTATATATATAATACATATATATATATAATAAAGTATGTATGAAAGAACATCCAGAGGCATCTCTGAGAGTCCACAGCAGAACCAGACTGGACATGGCCACGTCTATCTTGGACAATAAGGAGAATAGTGAGAAAGGTAGGAGAGAATAGTGGATATGGCAAGATAGTGGTGGAAGGGGACCCTTGCCCTTATATAGGAAACAAAAGTTTATCTGAAAAGGAGGAGGCCTGGGGAGTTGAGAAGAGCCCTCAAGCTAGCTTTCAGACTTTGTAATGTATGAAAGGTCCTTGTGAATAGGGGTTGCAGGAGCCTGGGGGCTAGCATGGGCTTTGCTATGCAGCCACAGGTGTATGTCTCTTCTACTAGAGGCAAGGGAAACAAGTCCTTTTCAGAAGCTCAGTTAGGAATGCTGGCTTTTATTTAACCAACAGAAATCCTTCTATGGTTCAGCCTGATTTGGGCTAAGACTGTCATTTTGGGGTATATGAATTGCCTGAGACCTAACACACCCCTCATCAAGGAAACTTCTCTTTGTAACAGATGGAGACTATTACAGAAAACCAGAACTAATCAAAATGCAGAGTTGTGGAGTACAGTCCTGGAAGGGTTAACTTGGGAACTTTGAAAAGGTCATGGAACACTTGCCCCTCCCAGAAGGGCAAGTGTTCCCCCTCCCAGCAGAGAGAGGCTAAATTACTTTGCTCAGACCACTGGGAGGTCTCTGCAGCTAGGGAAGGCCCAGAGTCTGTTGGCCACCTACCTCATCCCTAACAACCAATTAGTTCAAAGGTAACACAGTCCTGTCAATCACATTGTGCCTAATGGCAGCTGCCCTGAGGACTGTATACATGGCTGAAGAGGGGGCAGAAAGACAGGAAGAGCCAGAGGAGCAGGGAGTTCACTGTAGGACTGTGCCTTCCAGCAATACCAGAAGCTGTGCCCATAAACTCTCAAACTCTCACCATCACGACTACTTAAACATGAGCTGAAGAACACACACACACACACACACACACACACACACACACACATCCCAAAACAACAACAAAAAGGGTCATGTGGGGCGTTCATGGAAGAAATTTACTGCAGACTCAAAGACAGCAAGGGAGGACAAGAAGCACCTTGAAGCTCAGTTCTGACAGACTTTGGGGAATTATCATGCAGAAGATTTGAAGTAGCCTTGATGTGAATGCAAAGGGAATAGATAAGAGTTTATTCAGGAGCCAATTATGAGTGGCCTTGGCCCAAGAACATCAATTTTGGTTGCCCCAAATTCTTTATTGTAATGTGGAAGCAGTGTGATAAAGTTCTCGTAGTAACAAAAAGGAAGAAAATAATAAGTGAGTACATTCTCAAATACATTGGTGGAAACAGGTGGGCAGATTAATCAGAGGGGAACTCTCTGCTACTGGCCTGATGCGACCTGATGACATTCTTTTGCTTGGGTAGAAAACTGGATAGCTGGGCAGTGGTGGTGCACGCCTTTAATCCCAGCACTTGGGAGGCAGAGGCATGTGGATTTCTGAGTTCAAGGCCAGCCTGGTCTACAGAGTGAGTTCCAGGACAGCCAGGGCTACACAGAGAAACCCTGTCTCAAAAACCAAAAAAACAAAACAAAACAAAACAAAACAAAACAAACAAACAAACAAAAAACCATCAACAACAACAAAAAAAGAAAGAAAGAAAGAAAGAAAGAAAGAAAGAAAGAAAGAAAGAAAGAAAGAAAACTGGTGCTTGTTTGCACTTTCCAAACCATTTATGTAAATGAGCCCAAAAATGTGTGCATAGGAGGACATAGGGCTACTAACAGGGCTAAAGACCTCCCAAAATTATTTGACAGTCAACTTTGTAGCGTTCCAATGTTGCAGTTCCTGATGGGGGAAATGGGACATGAAAATGCTTTTCTTCTAGGAAGCAGTTTATTGTGCCTGCATGAAAGCCCTGTACATTAGTATTCAAAGGCCAAACGAAATGCAATGGGGCTACTGTTTGTCTACAAGTTTGGCTTCTGTGTCTCCCATATATGGTAACATAGCATGTGACTGGGTATCCTAAATGATCAGGTCATGGTACCAAGGATGTGAAGAGAAGAGACTGCCTGGGGAGCATGGCAAGGCTCCGAGTCACCTGTTGGCTAAACCACACAGCCAGCTCTCAGTTCTCGTTTTCTTTGACCTCTGGAAAGCCCCGTGAACTGCTTCACCAAACTTGCAGCACTCACGGACATGGCAGTCAATCAGCCTTGCAAAGGTTCAATCGGAAGGACAGCTTCTTTGTAGCTTTTATTGACAATGACTAATATGTCAAAGACTAGAACTTAACAAGTGTGAAAGACAGTTGTGGAGTGTGAGCAGAGAGATGAAGGTTCTGAGAAAGAAAAGGGTTAGATTCTGAGCATGCAGTAACAGGAGTGGAAACTGCCTCTAAGGAGCTTATCGGTGGTGCTGCCCGGCTTACGGGACAACCAGAACGTGTACCTTCCAGTGTCATGACCCAAACCTTAGCCACAGGTTGGGCACGGCCAAAGAGGAGCCTGAACTTGAAGATATGGCAACTAAACTTCTTCAATGCCAAATGCAAGAGAAAGAAAAGAGCTGCCGGGTGGTGGTGGCGCACACCTTTAATCCCAGCACTTGGGAGGCAGAGGCAGGTGGATTTCTGAGTTTGAGGCCAACCTGGTCTACAGAGTGAGTTCCAGGACAGCCAGAGCTACACAGAGACCCTGTCTCGAGAAAAAAAAAAAGAAAGAAAGAAAAGAGTATATCTATGAACTAGACAACGCTACAGACTACATGCACCGTTGGAATACAGGTATTGTTGGGGGTTGGGAACTGCCACACAAACCACCCAGACACTAATCTCAAATAGGGACGGTTTATTGAACATCACACCCCAAAGACTGATCGATCAGGGACATGATTCGGGCTCAGGAGCTGAACCATGACTTTAAGACTCTACTCGATTTCTATGTCTAAAATCCATAATCTTCTGTGCCAAGTTATTCTACCAATCAGGATTTAGGGAAAGGGGATTTCATTAGGAACAGGTCTTTGTTAGAGTATTCAACTGTGGCAGGGGACTTGTCTTGCCTAACATTTATGCTGTAACTTGTACTCCAAGATGAGACTTATGTTATCTCGCCAATCAGGATATCAGTTACCATATATGTGTCTCTTTCTGCCAAGGAGGATGTCTTAGGAACTTAAATATTACTTGACCCTTACCGAAAATAGAAGTCTTATTCCAAATAGTTTCTTATATTGATGCAGGTGTCTCTCTTATGTTGGGGGTCAATCCCAGGGGCAGCTCATAAGAGCAAATGCCATAACAGCTTCTACACGGGTGCAGGAAGTGCTGCTGGGAGGTTGGTATGGGTTCAAGCTTATTGTGGGTAATGATATAAAGCAGTTCTCATGACTTCTATTATGATTGGTTTCCAAGGGCGCAGGAAATAATTGAGTATGCAACCAACTTGAACATGAAAAACTTTCCTAGTAACAGCAGAAACAACATATCAGAAAGTTTCCTTATAATATTAGTAGCAGCACAAAATGGCAGGCTAGCCCAGATAACAGTTACCTAGACCTTAACATTGCATCTAGGGCTTCATATTTGACCTAGACCTTAGCAGGAATGAAGATAAAAATGGTCAACAGGAGGAGGAGAAATGCTTGAAATAATAAGCCAAGAATTTTATAAAACGTAATGTTAGACACCAAATCTGAAGTCCATAAAGTTTAACAACACCCAGCTAAATTAATTTTTACTTTATTTTGTTTTAAAGATTTATTTTATTTATATGAGTACACTGTAGCTGTCTTTAGACATATCAGAAGAGAGCATTGGATCTCATTACAGATGATTGTGAGCCACCATGTGGTTGCTGGGAATTGAACTCAGGGCCTTTGGAAGAACAGGTTGGTGCTCTTAACCACTGAGCCATCTCTCCAGCACCTAAATTCATTTTTAAAAAAGCAAACAATACTGTAGTCAGGGAAGAGAATATCTAATTAGTTGGTGCAAGAAATAGAATACAGGGCCCTGTGCATGATAAGTCTCACCCTTTGAATTCTTCCTGAGGCTAATTTTTAATCATTTAGCATGTCAGTAAACTGAGAAGCTATTACTGTTAGTAGGATAATTTTTTTTTGCTTTAAAATTAAGATTTCTTTACATTGAATTATTTTATTGTTGAGGCTCCTTTTAACTATCTTTATTCAGACTCCATTTTGCTTGTAAGGTGAAATTAGGTTCAGGTTCTCAGATTACACTTCCCAGAAGTAATTATCCATAGCTGATTCTAAAGAATGTTATTAATAAGCCAAAAAGTTATGGATGAATCACTTGTATCCAATATTATCTCAATACTGTGAAATTCCCCTGTTCACCACCTGTCCACCACCCCTTACCTCACTCAGGACCAATCAGCTTAGATCGGCTGATAATACTTTTGTCTAGTTAGCCAAAAAATGTACTACTTCACTGCCTCCGAACTTTTATTTTCTTCTTTGAGACAGGGTTTCTCTGTGTAGCCCTGGCTGTCCCGGAACTCACTCTGTAGACCAGGCTAGCCTCAAACTCAGAAATCCACCTGCCTCTGCCTCCCAAGTGCTGCCACCACTGCCCAGCGCCTCCGAACTTTTGAACCTGGTTTTCATATAAAAAGCCTGCCCCGAGGATAGTCTGGTGCCACAGTTAGGATTTTCCTTCTTGTAGTCCTGGATGTCCGGTATTACAGTCCTTTTTCAGTAAACTATTCTTGCTTAACTGAGATGGTTAAGTATGGTTTGTGTGACAATTCCTAGACCCCAATATTCATGATTTAGAATCATGGGGAAAAATGTAATTTCCACTAACTGTAATGAAGTAACTCTTCTTCAAACAATACACATGTAATAAATTTTTTATTTAAAAGTATTTATTATTGAGAAAGTCTTACTAGGTAGCCCTTGGCTGGCTTATAATTTCTTATACAGGCCAGGCTGGTGTTGAATCCAGAGATCTGTCTGTGTTTGCCTCCCAAGTGCTGGAACTAAAGTCAAGGAGCTTCTATTTTTATAAATGTGTGGGTTAGTGTGTAGGCAAGTCATGAAAATGCAGTGTCCAGGGAGGCCAGTATCAAGTGTCAGGTCCCTTGGAACCAGTAACGGGATTATGGTGTTACAGGTTATTTATCACACTGTGAACCCCAAATTGTGAACTGGAAAAACCTTGTAGTGGTGTGGCTCAGCCTAGTACATAAGAACTTTCCCTAAACAAGAGCTAAATATGAAGTCAAGAATAGGTCAAGAAGCAGAGGAAGCCACCAGTTAAAGGGAGCAAAGATAAGGAAGTAAAAAGGAAGGAAGGCCTGAGACTCGAAGGGTGTGTCCGGATGCACAGGAGCCTCACCTGGGATGTCCGTGAGAAGAAAGGTCAGCTGGGTGCGTCCTCTGCCTCTCTCAGCTAGGAGGAGGCTTTCCCTACAGCATCTGGCTCGAGTCTTAATAGGTAAAAAGGATGGTTGGGATGTTTGTTTTAAAAATATGGGGCTGGAGAGATGGCTCAGCAGTAAAGAGAACTGACTGCTCTTCCAGAGGTCCCAAGTTCAATTCCCAGCAACCACATGGTGGCTCACAAGCATCTGCAATGCCTTCTTAGAGAAAACTAATTTCTATTCCAAAAATAATGATGTCTAATCAGAGAATTAAAGCCAGAATAAAATAAATGACAATACTGTGGGCCACTACTTATGAACTAGATATTCTATTATTTAATCTCTTTATACCGCAGAGAGACATTACTGCATGACAGTAGGCACACAGAGCCTACTTGAGACAGATGAATAAGCAGTCTAGGATCTATAACAGACTCTCATACATAACCAAGTCTGTGGACAACTAGGTTTTCTTTTCTTTCTTTTTTTTTCAAGATTTATTATATTTGTTTTATGCATATGAGTACATCATCATTGCTCTCTTCACACACACCAGAAGAGGGCACCAGACCCCATTACAGATGGTTCTGAGCCACCATGTGGTTGCTGGGAATTGAACTCAGGACCTCTGGAAGAGCAGTCAGTGCTCTTATCCACTGAGCCATCTCCCCAGCCCCAGCAAATAGGTTTTCAACAGCAAGCAGTTTTGAAAAAAGTGTATCTATATAGACAAATTATTATTATATAGACTGAAAATTATTTCAGTCCACACCTTGCACCATTTGTGAAAATTATCTCAATGAGGATTGTGGAGTTAAAGTGAAACTTAAAACTTTAAAATATATTTTAAAAAATTAGAGATGCTCTTAATCTTGAATAAAGACTTTTCTGTGATTCATTCTTTCTGGTCTTTATTTCGTTTATAGTTTTTTGAGACAAGGTCTCTCTATGCAGCACTAACTGTCCTAGACCTATGTAGATCAGGCTGGCCTACGTAGCCAAGAGATCCAACCTTCTCTCATTTTTTGTTTGTTTGTTTTGTTTGTTTGTTTTTCCATGCAGTAAGATCCAGGTCAGAGTAGTCCAAACCTCTAAACCTTATTGCTTTAAGCCTCCAAAGAGGCATCTAGAAAATGACCCTAGCTTGAGACCCACCTGCCCCTGCCTTCTGAGTGCTGGCGTTGAAGTGTGTGCCACCACACCCTGCTGTGCTTAGCTTTTGAATTAGATCTTGCTCTATCGCTTAGACAACCAAACACTCACATTAGATTTTTTTTACTTAAGAAATAACATCCCGCCAGGTGGTGGTGGCGCAGGCCTTTAATCCCAGCACTTGGGAGGCAGAGGCAGGCGGATTTCTGAGTTCCAGGCCAGCCTGGTCTACAGAGTGAGTTCCCGGACAGCCAGAGCTACACAGAGAAACCCTGTCTCGAAAAAAAACAAAAAAAAAAAAAAAAACAAAACAAAACAAAAAAAAAAAAAAAAAGGAAATAACATCCCAAGCCGGGCGTGGTGGCGCACGCCTGTAATCCAAGCTCCAAGCACCTGGGAGGCAGAGGCAGGTGGATTTCTGAGTTCGAGGCCAGCCTGGTCTACAGTGAATTCCAGGATAGCCAGGGCTACACAGAGAAACCCTGTCTCAAAGAAACATTCCTTTAGTATTTGATATATGTACCTCACCTTTACAGTAGCTTAACTTACTCCATAAAGAACAACATGGGGGGGTGGGGGGCTCAGCGGTTAAGAGCACGGACTGCTCTTCCAGAAGTCCTGAGTTCAATTCCCAGCAACCACATAGTGGTTTACAATCCTCTGTAATGGGATCTGATGCCCTCTTCTGGTGTGTCTGAAGAGAGCAATAGTGTACTCATATACATGAAATAAATATTAAAAAAAAAAAAAAAAAAAAAGAACATGGGGCAGTTCCTAAGATTCCTCTGGAAAAGGTTGGGGCTGAAAGCTTGCTCCAGTTTTCTAAGCCTTCCTGGAAGCGTAAGAGAATTACTTTGGTATCTAGGGTAATTTTCTGGATGCCTCTCTGGAGCCTTCAAGTGAATTCAATCAAGGTCTAGAGGCTTGGACGACTAGCTCCTTTGGCCTGGAACTTACTGCATGGGAAAAAAAATACCAGGACAGATCTTTCTTCTCCGAACTTCTGCCAGTACTGGCCCATCTGCTCACTCTTTCTCTTCAGGGCAGGTTGGATGGGAACCTGTACTTCTGGAATGCCACAGATGCCACTAGGCTTTTCCCAGCAGTCCCCCAAAGCAGAAATGTTCTCCAGACACGATACCTCTCCTTCCCAAGCCCATGTTTCCCAGCCGTGTTTAATCATGGTCTTTGTTGCCACACCCTTGGGAGTCTGGAGAGACGGCTCAGGAGTTAAGGGGCTTTATTCTTCCAGAGGACCCAAGTTTCATTCCCAGCACCCATGTCCAGTTCCAGAGGATCTGATGCTTCCGGCCTCCTCACTCATGCAAACACATATGTACATGATTAAAAATAAAAGCTTAAAGCAACCTGCCCCCAACCCCACAAACCCCCTCAGGGTTTGGGGGTGAGTGTGCAGATAGGTTCTTTTATAAACAGATGTACCTTCAAGTCTCCCTTGGCACTCTGGTCCAAGACTGTATTATTCTAGGGTTCCCTCAAGAATAGAAAGTTCATCTTGACAGAGTTATTCAGTAGAAGAGTAACAGGAGCTAATCAATGTACAACTGAAAATTTCCTAGTACCCACATTTAAAAAGTACAAAGAGAACTGGGTGTGGTGGCTTATGCCTGTAACCCCAGCAGTTGGAACGCTAAGGCAGGAGGCCATCACCAGTTTGATGGCTAGCCTGGGCTACAGAGTGAGACTCCATCCCAAAATAAAAATGCTGAAATAAAAAGTTTTATTTAAAATATATCCAGAATATCACATTGTAAGATAATAGATTATTTTACATTGTTTTTATGGGAATTCAGTGTGTATTTCACAGTTACAGTACGTTGGAGAGTACCAAAAGCTACTGGTAGCCGTTGGCCGCAGTGTCAGACCTCCAGCCCTGTCTCCCCTGACGTCATTTCCGTCTTCACATGGCTGTTTTTTCACAGTTGAATAGGAAAGTGTGTAGCACCTTTCCAGCCAAGCCACAGCAGCTCCCTCATTTGCAATTTGGATTTGAGCACAAAGAGGAGGTCTAGGCTGAGATGAAGTCAGTATTAGCTTATACACCTAGTTATGCGGGATGCCGAGGCAAGCCCATGTCAGCCTGGGCTTGACAGCAAGCCCTAGGCCAGCCCAGGCCACTTGGTAAGACCCTGTGTCAGCAAAACAAAACAAACAAACAAACCCCAAAAGTAACAATAAACAAAACACACGAAATGGGGTTGTTAAGCCTGGTGCTAAAATGACAGAAAAAGCCCTAAGTCCAGTACCTAGCTCTATAAAAGAAATAAGAGGGGCTGGGGGGGCCAGAATAAATCACTGTGAACTGGTTAACTGCATTTCTTCCTCCTCCTAGATAACTGATGCTGGTTGACTGAAGTCTTCTCCTCATCTTACTTTATCTCCCTTTCAAGCACAGTTTTCCATTTTTTATTACCACTCTTAAAATTTTATGATGAAGGCTGGAGGCTGTGGCAGCATTTATTGTTAAAACCAAAGCTACAATCTCTTCTTGAAACCATCAAAAAATAGTGGTCAGTCGATCATTATTATTTTATTATTATTATTATTATTATTATTATTATTATTATTCTAAATATACATATACAATCTCTTGCCCATAATTTCTTTTTTATATACTTTGATAGATAACACAAGATTGCAAAGTTAGAGGTAGTCTTGTTTATAAAGATAGATGGCCTAGAGTCAGCAAAGATAAAGTACTGAATGTACCACGTAACAGTCTTACTTCAGGAATCAGTGGTGAACTTAACAACTGAGACAACTCAGTGTAGCTGACCCAGGGGCAGAGTAAGAAGGATACACAATTATCTCAATAACTATAAAAAAGTATTCAATATTTAGTAAAAACAAAAAAACCCTCCCATCTAATTTATAGAGAATGTTTTACATTTGACCACAGACATCAGTAAAGGAAAAAAAAAATCATCAAACATTATGCTTAGCCAGGTGTTGTGAGACAGACCTATAATTAGTATTTGGGAGGTGACGCAGAAGGACTGAGTCTGTGGCCAGTTTGGGCTATTTATGGAGATCGTATCTCAAACAACATTAAAACAAAATCACAGCCAGGTACGGTGATGTCCATGAGTAATTGGGACTCTGGATCAATTCTCAGTTACTTTCTCAGTCACACAGATTCCAAGGCCAGCCTGACCTACAAAGAGAGTTCCAGGAGCCCAATCTCCAAAAACCAAAACCAAACAAAAAAACGAACAAGCAAAAATAAACAACCCAAAAGCAAAGTACTAAAAACCCAAACACTAAATACGAGCTCGGTCAAGGGCGCTGACTGTCAGCAGAGGGCGGTATCCTACCAGAACAGAGAATGGAGACTCATTAAGAGAGGAAAGTCAGGAGTTTGAAGGAGTGTGCCTAGTTGTGGTCGGGGTAGCAGGCCTCAGGAAATTGGGCGCCGCAGGGTCATCGGGACCACACAGCTGCAGGGGTTAAAATACGGACAAAGGGCGGTAGGAAAGTAATACTTGGAGAAGGTGTAGATGGGCAAGCCATGGTTTGTGACATTATAAAAGGAGACCGTGCCCGCCTCGTAGTCTAGGAAAACCCCAATGCGTCGCGGAGGCACGGTCATGGAGAGGAGCAGGGACGGGGAGGAGTCCTCATAGGCTCTGTACTCGTGCTTCCGCTGCAAGCCAATCACCCAGAATCCACTCTGCGGCTGATACCTGGAGAAGGCGCCCTGCTTGCTGGAGTACTGGCCGAAAGAGAACATGGGCTCCACCGGGGCGCTGCATACGCCCAAGATCCACGCCGTCTTCTTGGTCACGTCCACTTCCCAGTAGTATTTTCCGGAGGAGAAGTGCTGAGAGCCCAGGACACTACAGTCATAATGTTCTTCCAGACTGGACGGCTCGGAGAGCTTGGCACCCACAAACCTTACCTGTCTCCGGTTTTTTGACAGGACAAGATTTAGATTAGCCGTCTGTGGATTCATGGTCACGTCCACTGAAGGAGAAGGTACAAAAGAGGCAGATAAGAATGGGCACATGGGTCCCATGACTCTGAGAGGAGGGGACCGGGGAAGTGGCAGTAGGGGACCGACAGCACTAGGTAGCAGGGGAAGGAGAGGTGTAGACACCTAAGACCCGAGAGAATATGCATGTTTGTGAGGGGAGCATGCGAGGGGCTCAAGGGTTCAGAGAGGCCATGGATTCTACTCACCCCAGTAGCTTTGGACGTCTGTCAGCTCTGTAAGGAAAGGAAAACATGTAAAAGAACACCCCCGATACAGGGGCTACACTGTCATCCTCAGCACAGCGCGCCAGTCCCTCTGCACCTTCACGCACAACTAGCGTTCCCTCGCCACAGTGATTTCACGGCCACGTCCCCCAAACTTACCTCTAAAGACTCGCAGCATCTTCTTCAGATCCGGAGCTCGAAACAAACTTTTCAGCTTGGTGGGGAGAGCCTGGGGCTTCCTCAGGGTCCAGAACTTACTCCTAGTGAGGACAGAACTTATGAGAACTTAGGGTGCTGACTACTCGGTCTCCCCAACCCTCAGACCCATTGATGACTTCAACACCCTTTCTTGAGGAAAGGCAGCATCTGCAGAGAGCCTGCCCTGGACCAGGAGACCTGGGCAAAAGCTAGCTGCTCACTGTCTCCATACACGTCAGGAAATGTGAACTTAGGACAGCTTCGTTTAGTTTCTTTTCTATTATAACTTCTGTAGTATATAATAGCTTTCCCTTTTCCATCTGTGTCCTAAGGGCAGGAGGCAACTGAGAGAGCAATGGCTGTGGAGTGCTTTGCTGAATGTGGAAAGGAAACAAAACATTTAAAAAATGTCAGTGCTGCATCAGAATGTCCACCAGGAGGTGCTGGAGATGCCCACGCCGATCAGGAACCCTGCTGTCCCACTGAAAGAGTACCTATAGAAGGGCTTGCTTCAAGGGTGTGTGTGGGCTTAGGTTTCACCACCAGAAACCCAGGTTCATTATCTAAGAGGCTGGAAGGGTCTGTGGGCAACTTCAGATGTCACCTCCGTGGATGTCTTTGTAGATTTGATTACTGAAGAGACCTTATTCTGTCCCAGGACCAACGCCATTCCCTTCTTGATGCAGGTCTGTGTTTTTTTACCATAACTGATGTATAAGGAAATCTGAGCATGGGGCAGCAAGACCAGGATTGGAGAACCAAGGGAGGGAGGGAAAGTTCACAGGCAGCACTGGAAAGCCAGTTCTCAAGCCCTGGCAATACACGGATGGCGATTTCCCTCTCAGATGCACAGCCAAGAACAGGCAAACCAGTGTCAAAGGCAGGTAGAGAGGTTGGTGGAAAAGAGTCACGTCTCCTGTTAGCATTCTCTTACCATGCCAGTTCTACTACTATCAATGCCAGCCTGCTCCCTTGAGATCACTAAATTCACATACAACTCAATATACCAGTCTCAAACCTCTTTTGTCTGTGAATTCCCCCTGTCCCACAGGATTATTCTACAGGGGCCAAGAACTTTTCGAAAGCCTAAAGGCATTAACTAATGTTCTCACATACCTTTTTGTGACATCACCCACATCCTAGGAAGGAAAAAAGACAGATTAAAGATTATGTCTTCTTCCACCTTTACCACGCCCTGTAGTGACTAGGAACAAACAAAGGCCCAAGGGCTCCCCAAAATAGAGATGAGCACTCGGAGCAAGCCAGATACAGCCTGCATGGTGCATGCCCTGAGATCTTGGGAAGTTGAGGCAAGCAGACTGTAAGTTTGAGGCCAACTTGGGTTATACAGCAAGAATTCATCTCAAAAGAACTAAGCACAAAACACCTAAACAACTCCATCTCAGAGCACAATTCCTAATGACCCATGTACAAATTTGGGTAAGTTCCTTTATTTTTATAACTGTGGGTTTTGTTTGGTTTTTTTTTTGCAATGTTTGGGATTGAAACCAAGGCTTTATGTAGACAAATGCCCCACCACTGAGCTGTCTCCTTATTGATGTTTGAAATGATGTGTGTGTGTGTGTGTGTGTGTGTGTGTGTGTTTGTGTGTGTGTGTGTGTATCACCTGTAATTTAGCATGCAGCATCTGGCCCTGCAGTTATGATAGACTAACTTCTACTTTTGAGATAGTCACAGGTTTTATTTTATTTTATTTTATTTTATTTTATTTTATTTTATTTTTTTTTGTTTTTTTCTTTTTGGAGACAGTGTTTCTCTGTATAATCCTGGCTGTCCTAGAAACTTACTCCATAGACCAGGCTGGCCTCAAATTCAAGAGATTCGCTGGGCAGTGGTGGCGCACAACTTTAATCCCAGCACTTGGGAGGCAGAGGCAGGCGGATTTCTGAGTTCAAGGTCAGCCTCTACGGAGTGAGTTCTAGGACAGCCAGACCTACACAGAGAAACCCTGTCTCGGGAAAAAAAAAACAACAAAAATAAATAAATAAATAAATAAATAAATAAATAAATAAAAATTCAAGAGATTCACCTGCCTCTGACTCTAGTGTGCTGGGATTTAAGGCCTGTGCCCCATCTGGCTTTGAGAGAGTTACAGGTTTTAAACATGGTTCTCTCTCAAACGTCATCCCGATGGTGGATGTGCACAAAATCAGACAGTATCTGTTGCTACAGCACAGTAGGAGATAGTACGGAAGAGAGTAAAAGCAGAGAAAGGCTGGTAAATGCTGACTCTAACTTGATTTTAACGTGTTTTCTCTGATAAAACGGAAAATTCCCATCACAGCAACAGAGACATGAGTTTTCATGGTGACCATAAGTTTTCAGCTGGGGTTAGCGCTGGGGACATAGGGTGATGTTAAAGGGCTTTGGAATGCCTTATCTGAGGCAGTATAGCTGACTTCCAGTGGGAAGGGGCCAGGAATTCAGGGAAATTCCCTACAAGATACAAGAGTCCCTCAAGGCTCTGTTTATCTGTATCAGCACATAAGGGCTCGGGAGAACAATGCTGAATACAACAGCCCTCTACAATTCCAGAAAAACTTCTGGGCTACTCGAGTCTAGGAAGGAATAACAATGGGGCTTCCCTTAGCATTCGCCTCTGAACTGTTTTAGACTTTGACCTGTGACCTCCTCACCACTCAGTACCTGCAGCAGTTCCACAGTGGACCCCCGGCAGCGCTGCTCCAGGTCCGAGATGAGGTCTTTCAGCGACTGGCTCTGGTGGATCAGGTCACCCTCGGCCTTCTCTATGATGCTCAGCCCCTTCCTCTCTTCCACTTCCAGTTTCTTCAGTTCCCGCTGCTCCTCGCGGTCCAGGATGCTTCGGAGCTGCTTAAACTCTGTCTGGATGCGGTGTCTCTCAGGCTCCACCTGACTCTTCAGCACCAGAGAAAAACAAGCCTGTTGGTTGCTGGACCAAAGGTCCTCCCTGGGGGAGGAGGGGCAGGAAACAGCTGCACACTGCTCCCTGGGCCTGCGTCTGAGAGTGGAAGGACAAAGGCCTGTAGGACCTGTTCTCAGGCCCTAAGCCTTAGGCTGTCTGTCTAAAGTTCGGAGATATACGATAGTCTTGGGTGAGGTTAGACTCCAGAAAGCTCATCTGCCCTCTTAGACATCTAGATCAGAGCCTGCTCCTAACTTCAAGCCCTGAGAGGAATAGCTGGCTCACAATTCACATATCATTTCCAGGAGGTCAAGTTAGAAACAGAGTGAGAGTCGGAATTTCAAGTTATGGGTCACATCGGATTGACTGGCCTTCCTTTTCTTTTCCTTTTTTTGTTTTGTTTTGTTTTGTTTTGTTTTGTTTTGTTTTTTCGAGACAGGGTTTCTCTGTATAGCCCTGGCTATCCTGGAACTCACTCTGTAGACCAGGCTGGCCTCGAACTCAGAAATCCGCCTGCCTCTGCCTCCCAGAATGCTGGGATTACAGGCGTGCGCCACCACGCCCGGCTTCCTTTTTTTTTTTTTTTTTTTTTTTTTTTAAAGACAGGGTTTCTCTGTGTAACTCTGGCTGGCTTGGAACTCACTTCTTAGGTAAGGATGGCCTTGAATGCATAGAGATTGGCCTGTCCTTGCCTTCCAAGTGCTAGAATTAAAGGTGTGTACCACTAAGTCTGGAAAGCCAGCCTTCCTCTTACAATGGACTTAGGAATCTGGGAGGGCCTGGAAAGATGGCTCAGATGTTAAGAGCACTTGTTGCTCTTCCAGAGGACCCAAGTTTGATTCCCAGTATCCAAAGGTGGCTCATAGTTGTCTGTAAATCCAGAAGAGGGAACTTCTGGCCTCCTTACACACCAGGCATACTTATGGTTCATACTAATGCATGTAGGTAAAACAACCATAAACATGAAATAAAATAATAAAATGTAATATTTTAGTGCCGGGCGTGGTGGCGCACGCCTGTAATCCCAGCACTTGGAAGGCAGAGGCAGGCGGATTTCTGAGTTCGAGGCCAGCCTGGTCTACTGAGTGAGTTCCAGGACAGCCAGGACTACACAGAGAAACCCTGTCTCAAAACACCAAAAAAAAAAAAAAAAAAAAAAAAAAAAAAAAGTAATATTTTTAAAAAAAAACCAGCAAAAGCAAACAACAACAACAACAACAACAAAACAAAACCAAACCCCAACCAACCAAAACAAACAAAAAACCAGCAAAAGAAGACTTTGTTGACATGTCTGTTACCTAACTTCTACCCCAATTCCCCTGCACAAGGAAAAGGACCAGATCCAGGGAAGCAAGTCTACCAAATAGGAGGAGACACCGGGACACCCTGGTCCTCAGTCCCACGGTCACCTATGTTGTCCCAGACCATTTTCAGGAGAATCCTACTTGCCTTCCAGGATTCCCTCTTCTCTTGGATAAGAGCTTTCAGCTTCTCGGCCTCCTGCTGCTCCCTCCTCAGCTTCTTCAGAGACTCCTGGAACATGTCCTGGAGAGAACATACAGTTAACGAGGAGGCCATCCTCAAACTATCTTAGTGTCTAGACAGAGAACACACTAGACTGAGATTATGCTGACCCCGGGGGAATCCTGCCTTGGCTTCGAAGTACCTTCTCTACACAATGCAAACAAGGGATTAGGCAGCAAATAGGCAAGGCAGCAGCAAGAAAACATTACTATTAGGGAACTACTTTCTAGGTTCCCAACTTCCAGGTAATTGTGAATTCTACCAAGAAATTTGGGCTTCATGTATAGTTGCAGTTGGTAGAGTGTTTGCCTAGCATGCAAGAAATACTGGATACTTGTAATCCCAGAATTGTGGAAATGAAGGCAGTAGGATCAGAAGCTCAAGGTCGTCATTAGCTATACAGTCAGTTTGAAGAGTATATGGGGCCTTATTTTAAAAAGAAGAAAATCTTACATAAAAGAAGAAAACAGCCGGGGCGGTGGTGGCGCACGTCTTTAATCCCAGCACTTGGGAGGCAGAGGCAGGCGGATTTCTGAGTTCGAGGCCAGCCTGGTCTACAGAGTGAGTTCCAGGACAGCCAGGACTACACAGAGAAACCCTGTCTTGAAAAAAAAAAAAAAAAAAAAAAAAAAAAAAGAAGAAGAAGACGAAGAAGAAGAAGAAGAAAACAAAGCCAAGCAGTGGTGGTGCATGCCTTTAATTCTAGCACTTGGGAAGCAGAGGAAGGCAGATCTCTGAGTTTGAGGCCAGCCTGGGCTACACAACGAAATTCTCTCTTGCAGCTCTTCCAGAAGACGAAAACAAACCCAAACTATAAAGCAATCAGATGAGAACATGAAGTAAGGTTATACTCTGGCCCTACCTGGTACTCCTGGGCCACCTCTTCCATGAGGAATGTGTGATGACCACGGTGTTCCAGAGATCTCTCACAAAGCCAGCAAATTAACTTCCCATCCTCTTTACAAAAGAGCTGAAGTTTCTCTCCATGAAGTGCACAAAAAATGACCTCGAGCTGTTTTCCAGGGCCCGGTGCGACCTCTCTGAGCCTCTTCACTATGGCGGCCAGGTGCCGGTTGGGACGGAGGTTCCCAGGCTGGTAAGCGGTCCGGCACACGGGACAGCTGCTCCTCCCTTCTTGGCTGAGCACTGAATTATCACTGTTTCCTGTGATGCAGGCCTGGCAGAAGCTATGGCCACAATCTATGCTCAGGGGTTCTGTCAGGAGCTCCAAGCAGATAGGGCAGGTGACTTCATCTCGGATGTCCACCAGGACTGCTGAAGTCATTGTAATCTCTCTCTCGTCTCCTAACTTCCCAACTTGCTTAAAGAATCCTAGGTGGAAAGAAAAAAAAAGGCACAGGCTAAGGAAGGAGAAAGGAGTGGATACTCTCGCCCCAACCCAACACTTTACCTTAGCTCAGGTCTAACACCAGCTTGCCCTCTTGATACAATGTTTCTCGTTTCCTTTGCTGCCCACCTGAGCATGTTTTCAGCATTCATGGCTGTGCCAGGACCTTTGGAGTTGCTGCTCTTGTCGCAAGTGAGACCCTCCGTTCTGGCCTCTGTGCCAATGACCTTCCCCCTGTCTCATCAGAAGGCACGCACCCAGGTGAGCACCCACTAGCTTTGTTTTTCTTATTGTCACTTACTTTGATGCTCTCAACCCTCTAGCCTTGGTGAGGGAAAAGCCAGCCCCCTCCTATAGCTGATGATTCATCTGAGCTTTTTAAACTTTGGCTATCATTCCCTCGAGCCTGGTCTCCAGGACCACAGGTATCGAAGCTAGTGGACACCTTTACCCAGAGTCTGCTCCACTTACGCTTTTCAAAGGAAAACCAACAGACAGGAACGCCCACAACAGAGGCAGGCAATGGGCTTTATAACTAACACTCTCTCTCCTTCAACCCCCTTAATACATGTGGGATTTTGCCTGAATGTCTGTCTGTGCCCCGTGTGTATGCCCGGTGCCCAGAGACCAGAAGAGGGCATTGGCTCTCAGTTGTAAGCTGCCATGTGAGTGCTGGGGACCAAATCTGGGTCGCCAATAGAAATTCTACTTTCCTTTCAGGCAAAACCATATTTTGCAAAAACACTAGTGTCTTGAAGAAATCCCTAACCCTTGAGGGAATTTATGATAATGTTACTGCCAAAAGAACAATTGTAGTATAACCATACAATGGTATATCACTGTCAAAAGACAAAATTACAGGGGTTGGAGAGATGGCTCAGTGATTAAGAGCACTGGCTGTTCTTGCAGAGAACCAGAGTACATGGCTACTCACGATGGTCTGTAACCTCAGTTCCAGGGAACCTGACACCCCCACCAGGCCTCTGAGGGAACCAGGCACACTAGCGGTGCACAGACACTCATGAGGGCAAAACACTCATCCACATTAAACTAATTTAAAATGACAATTTGAGCTGTGTATGCCCTTCCACCATGCTGCAGCTGCAATCCTGGGCCTACACGCGCTAGCATGGGCTTTATTACTCGGCCACACCCAGACGTTCTGCAAATAGGAAAAGGCGTTTATGTGTAGTCCCACCATCCAACACCAATCTGGATGAAAAAGTAGCTCACAAATACTCCACCTTACCACCTAGGCCAGCGGTTTATATCCAGAGAAAAGGAAGAGACTCTAGAAGAAGGAAGCAGGGAGAGACAGTCAATTGTTACTGACACCCCTGCGCTAATTATTCCTTCTGATTGGCAGAAGGAACTACGGTTCCTTCTGATTGGCAGAGACTTGGCGCTTTGCTGCAAGAGTAGGCTACAATCAGTGTACCTATCAAGTTAGGTTACAGTTCACTAAGTAGCAAGAATGTTGTTACTTAAATGGAACTGCTAGTAAGTAGAAGAACATTAGCATCAGTGAAGCCCTAGGGTTCCAATTGGGATGAACTGTCCACTAGAACAAAGATGGTGGAAGTGTAAAAGAAATGTCCAGGTGCACTGGGGCTTTGCAGCTCGTTACACAGCTAGGTATGCCAAGATGTGGTGGCTTGTGCCTGAAACCACAGCCCTCAGGAGGCTGAGGCGGGAGACCTGTTTAGGAGTTAAAAGTTAAGAGTGAGCAAAATAATGCTGGGCTTGGTGGCGCACGCCTTTAATCCCAGCACTTGGGAGGCAGAGGCAGTTGGATTTCTGAGTTCGAGGCCAGCCTGGTCTACAGAGGGAGTTCCAGGACAGCCAGGGCTACACAGAGAAACCCTGTCTCGAAAAACCAAAAAAAAAAAAAAAAAAAAAAGGAAGAAGAGTTAGCAAAATAGAGAGTTCTGCATCAGCTGCACAACAAGACCCTTCTTCACACGCACAAAACCCAAAAAACTGAAGAAATCCCCGCACTCAGGAGGGAGGGGCAGGTAGAGAGTTCCAGACAAGACAGGTCTACAGAGTCCTGGAACAGCTAGTGATACAGCGAGATGCTGTCAGAAAATAAACACATAATAAACAAACAAACAAATGGTACATTTGTGGTTTCTAACTTAATATATATATTAATAATAACTGAATAAGCTGGCAAACAGCCAATAATAATAAAAATAATTGCCGGGAGGTGGTGGCTCACGCCTTTAATCCCAGCACTTGGGAGGCAGAGGCAGGCAGATTTCTGAGTTCAAGGCCAGCCTGGTCTACAGAGTGAGTTCCAGGACAGCCAGGGCTACACAGAGAAACCCTGTCTCGAAAAACCAAAAAAACAAAACAAAAAAATAATAGAGGCAGGGAGTGGGCAGAGAACAATCTGATGAGAAAGATGGTTCAGTGCCCAGTCTTCCAATCGCGCTATCAAATACAACAGCCATTCATGGCTACTGAGACCTGGGGTGTGGCTTGTCAGAAATACATATTCAAGTTAGAAATATGCACTGACTTTTAAAGTTTTCTAGAAAAAAATAAGTATGTTGTAAGCTTTAATTGATGCATCTCTTAATTTGTTTCATGTATTGGGTTCAATAAAATAAATTAAAAATATATCTACCCATTTCATCTTTTTTTTTTTTTTTTTTGGTTGGTCTTTCCTAAGACAGAATCCCATTATAGAGCCCTGGCCACCCTAAACATTAACTTGATTTTCTTGTTCTTGCCTCCCGTGTGCAGGAATTTACAGATGTAGGTGAACACATCCGACTTTTTACTACATAACAGAGCTAACAGAATACTTAAAATTACACAGTGGCTCCATTTTCTACTTCACTAGAATCTTTGTCATTTCCTATTCTGATGGGATACATTAGATAACGACTCTTGAGTGCAGAGAATAGTCTTCTATTATAGACTAGGACAGTCTGACACTCGAGTGAAAAGATCAAATTAGCAGCATATAAAAGAGAAAAGAAGACTCCAGGGCTGAGGAGCCCAGTTAAACCAGAAGAACAGGGGCTGGAGAGATGGCTCGGTGGTAAGAGCGTTGGCTGCTCTTACAGAGGACCTGGGTTTGGCTCCCAGCATCCACATGGCAGCTCACAACTGCCTGTTAATGGGTTCCAGTGAACTCAATGTCCTCTGCTGGCCTCCGTGAGCTCCTGCACGCACGCGGCACATGTATACTCACGTAATCACACGTATACAAATAAAAAACTAAAACAAAACAACCAAACCAACAAATTTAAAAGATCAGAAAGCTGCACTAGAGGCAGAAGAAAGTCACCGGCCTGAACCAGAACTCTGTGTAGGACCTCAGAAATGAAGATTTCCAGGGCAGTCAGAACGCTTTAGCACTGACCTTCTTTGTCAGGTAGTTATGATTTAGGGCAGGAGAAATCTGGAAAGGTGAAAGGAGGGCCAAAGTACCTGTCAGAACAGAAGTTCATGCAGGTACCAGAATGGCCTCCAGGATTAAAGTCAGCAATACTCAGGGACCACCGGGGGCAGGGCTGGGTGGGGACTCAGAAGAGGAGCAAGAGACACATGAGGAAAAGCTTGTTATAGACGCGGCTGGCCTCGAACTCTCAGACAACCATCTGCCTCTTCTTCCAGAGTGCTAGGATTAAAGGCCTCCACAAGCATGCCTGGCTAATGTTACCTTTAATCTTTATGCAGGGCTTCATTCCAACTTGATCTACTATCCAGAACTTATCTAATAGCACTCGGTGGACACAAAACTTGAATTTAATTAGTTTTAAGCATTTCTGAGTTTACCTTCAAGGAATCATTTATTACGCATTTAAAAGTTTGTTAACACCAGAAATTCCTAAAATGCTACTCTGTATAGATTTTTCTCCTCTTCTAGTTAGTGCTAAATAAATAATCTGTTTTTAATGGGTATGTTGGTCTTGAGACCTGTGACGTCATATAGGCGACAATTAGTGCGGCCCCGCAAGTTTAGACCTGTTACCAAGGCAACGGCCACCATGTACCTAGAATGGGCCTACCTATTTTACCTGTAATTTAAATACCACCCATATAAAAGGGCAGCGTTTCTCTTTCTCTTTCTCTTTTTCTCTTCGCTCCCTGCCTTCCCTTTACCCTGCTCACCTGTACCCCTATCTTAAATAAAGCCACGTGGAGTTGTCTGGTCTAGTATTATTGCTGCAGCCCACATCTCCCGGCTTCTCCACCACGCCGTGGCTTGCGGCCCAGGCGGTTCCCGCCGCTGGCTGCCGATCTGCGTGGGGGAAAACCAACAGGGTAGACAATAATTTTTGTGCAATTATTAAACTTGTGGTATCTCACATGTAATTCATAATGTTAAAATCTTTATGTTTTAATTTGTGTAGACATAACAAGTAGAGGTCATATCCTTTTTTTAACACACCGAAAAGCAAATTTAACATTTTTTTGTTTTTGTTTTTTGTTTTTTGTTTTTTGAGACAGGGTTTCTCTGTGTGCTCCGGCTGTCCTGGAACTCACTTGGTAGACCAGGCTGGCCTCGAACTCAGAAATCTGCCTGCCTCCGCCTCCCAAGTGCTGGGATTAAAGGAGTGCGCCACCACCGCCCGGCCAAATTTAACACTTTTATCACCCCTTTACATAGTTTTGTTCTGTTCGTGAGCGTCCCAGCCTTGTGAGCCATTCACTATGTAACCGAGGGGGACCCTTAACTTTGGACGCCCCTGCCTCCACACCACAAGTGCTGGTATTTTAGGGAATACATCTTGTCCCACCCGACCCCCATTCATTCCCCAAGAACCATAGTGCACCACCCCGCTCTTCTACCTTTCTGGGGTAGAAAAAAAAAAGTGGATCCAACCAGGACTTTGTGCAAGCACCCTACCAACTGAGTCACACTCCCCAACTTCTTAGCCTATTGTTTCCAAAATTGATGTGAGGCACGGAGTTTGGGAACGTCCCATGCCCGGCGGTTTGCTGTGTATTTCGAACTCTGCCCCAGTTAGCTTTCACCACCACCCATCATCCACCCATTGCATTGCTCTGTCCATGCTACATACCAAAAAAAAAAAAAAAAAAAAAAAATACTAAAGCTCAGGGCACAGCGTTCAATTTTCAGGTCCTGTACTGAAGAAGCACATGCAATATAGCTGTGACACCTATCTGTCTCAAACGACTGATAAAAATGTCCCTTTGCTGTGTTGGTAGCTCAGGCACTAGGGAAGAGGGTTGGAATCAAGAGGAAGGTTAGCTATAGGGTAGCCTGGGCTATGGAACGATACACCTTAAAAAAAAAAAAGAGAGAGAGAGAGAGAGAGAGAGAGAGTAGATTTTACATACATGCTCTTAGAATACATAAATTCAATGCTCCCCATCTCACCCAACTCATTCACACTAAATCACCTCACTGTCCCGGGTCGCCTCCGCCAGAAGTGATGCAGGAGAGTAACGGGGCGGTAGGCACCCCCAGAGAAGGTCCGCAAATGATGAGTACCCGGTAAGCAAACTTCTCCAGAGCAAGTCCGGAAGCCTTTACCTCACAGGGGTCTGCTCCTAACTCCGCCCCTTGCCTAGGCTTCTGCGGGAGAGGCCTCAGGGCTCCCAGCTCCGACTGGTTGCAGCCGGTTAGACCGGGGCGGGGCAGGCAAAGTAGCTCATCTCCCAACTCTTCCTGGAAGAAGTTGGGCCTGCTTGGGAGGGTGGGGGTGGGGGGGATAAACCTATTTCCTGGAGCTGGGGGCGGGGGGTCAGGGGGGAGGGGATTTGACCTCAGAATCCACTCGGGACTCCGAACGGTAAACTCCCAGAAGAGTATGCCTTTGCCTCCAGAAACCAGGTTCAATGCCCGTTACCCCCTTACTGCTACAGGAATACTGCCTATTTCTAGCCGCGAACGTGCCTCTTCAATGCTTCCCAAACTCAGGGAAACTCAAAACTGTAGTCCAGCACTTTTCTTCCACGCGTGAGCCCCACCCAACACAACCTGTAAGGCAGCACAGACTCTACACACCAGTGGGACAGCAAGGACTGGTCAGAAAATGGGTTTGCTCACCGACCTGGAATCCGTGCCCTGGATCAGTGCCGGGGACTTGCAGCCAGGGATACTGCTCCCTCCAGGACCAGAGCCCGACTCCAGGCGAAAGGGGCGTGGCTAGCAGAGGAGGCGGGGCTGCCCTCTGGGAGGACTGGGACCAAGACCTGGGACAGAAATGTGAAGATGCCTTAGACAGGTCTAGGGAACAGGCTTTAAGAATACCATCGTTAATGCCGGGTGGTGGTGGCGCACGCCTTTAATCCCAGCACTTGGGAGGCAGAGGCAGGTGGATTTCTGAGTTGGAGGCCAGCCTAGTCTACAGAGTGAGTTCCAGGACAGCCAGGGCTATACAGAGAAACCCTGTCTTGAAAAACCAAAAAAAAAAAAAAAAAAAAAAAAACAACAACAACAAAAAAATACCATCGTTAGAGACTTAGGCTTTCTACCGTCCTGTAAGTGTTTAATACACCTGTTCTCGCTATCAATATATTGAAATGTCTAAAGAATAAAAGGTCTAGCCATACAATTAAATGGTGACTGCATTTGATGGATAACAAAAATCTGCCGACTTTAAATTACCAGTGTGTATCTGCAATGTTAACGCACGGAACCAAAAGACCATATACCTTCATATTGAAGTACTTATTATACATTTACATATGCAAACTGAACTGGACTGGAACTGGACTGTAAGTTTTATTAAAGGTAGGTCTATTCTGAAAAGCAAAAGAATGCCAAACTTCCTGGCCTGGGAGACTGACACGCCAGGAAGGTGATCTTAGAAGGTGGGGGAGGGGAAAGACTTGGAGAGGAGCTGGGGGTGGGGTGGGATGTAGCTCAGCTGGTGGAATGTGTGCCATACCTGCCTGAGTCTGTGAACTGGCTGACTCACAGTTGTAATTCAGCACTAGGAGACTGAGGCAGGAGGATTACTATAAGTTTAAAACTAGCCTGGGTTACAGAGTGTTTTTACCTCAAAAAGCTTAAAACACAAAATGAAAAGTCAAGCCAGGAATATATGCTTGGTGTGAGAAGGGAGAAAGCACGGTCCAAGCACTCTTTCTTTTTTGAAGATTTATTTATTTATTATTTGTATGTGTACACTGTAGCTGTCTTCAGACACACCAGAAGGGAGCATCAGATCTCATAACAGATGGTTGCGAGACTCCATGTGGTTGCTGGGAATTGAACTCAGGACCTCTGGAAGAACAGTCAGTGCTCTTAACCGCTGAGCCATCTCCCCAAAGTTCTCCTAAGAATCAGAAAACTAGAACAGAGAAGATGACTAACATCCTCTCTGAATGCCTAACATCCATGGATAATGTTTATTCGGTCTTAAGACAGGGTGATATGACAGTACATATTTCTCCCAGGCTGGTTTCAAACTTGCTGTGTAGCTGAGGATGGTGCATACTCTGCTTCTGCAGTGATGGTACTGCAAGCATGCATCACCCCCCCCCCCCAGCTGATGCAGTGTTGGGTCTTGAACCCAGGGTTTTGTGCATCTGGGCAAATACTCTGCTAATGGGGTTCGCCCCTAGGAAAGATTGATGATCTGCACAAATAGGGCGGCATCATCTTATGGAGGAAGAATTGGTAAGGTCTCAGTCAGGGAATGGAATGAAAGGACCTCAGAATGTGTGGTTCTCCCAGAGTCCTGTATTATTACGCTCCTTTGATTATTCCAGACTTGGTTGTGGGTTACACAAAACTGCTGTAGAGCCTGGCTTTGCCTACTGGTATTATATTTGGGGGTTCTCTGGCTTGTTTGTCTCTTCAATTTCCAAATCAGTTCTCAGAATTGTAATTTTATTTGTTTGGTTTGTTTATTTGGACAGGGTTTCTCTGTATAACTACCCTGGCTGTCTGTAACTCTTTTGTAGACCAGGCTGGCCTCCAACTCAGAAATCCGCCTGCCTCTGCCTCCCAAGTGCTGGGATTAAAGGCATGCGCCACCACTGCCCGGCTAACTTCTTCTATTCTTATAGCAGCTACCTCTGTCCCTTCTTACCCAGCCGGACTACCTGGCTGGCTCAACTCTCAACGAATCTGCTGTCCATGGGCATTTCCAGCTCATGTTCTTCAGTAAGGCAAGGTCATGTTCCCCAAGGAGAAGGGACTCCTGGCTCTGTGGAGACTGAAGAGGGTTTGAGTGCAAGGGGAATAAGCAAAGGAGCCCCCATCAGTAACCTGCCTGCCTTTCACCTTGTTTTGTACCATGTGTTCCAGATCTCCTTCTCCTACTCCCCTCTCTAGTTCAGTGCAGAGCTGAGGCTAGAGATGTATTCTAGAATCTCCACAACTCATTTAGTTGTCCTTAAAGAAAATGGGAGCCGGGGATGGCTTAATAAGGCAGGCTACTCCAGGTGGCTTGCAGATCTGCCTGCTGGTCAAGAAACTATTACATCTATCTAGTTATAGCTACATAGTTAATCAAGAAGCTTGTGCCCCCGAATGTGAACCAACAGAACAAATGTGATTCAATTGCTATGGCTGGGTTGTGTTTTAGCATTGTGTAAGCATCAGCTTAGGTAAAGAAAACAGTGAGCTACTTTTGATGTCTGAAAATCTAAACATAACTACATGACAGCATTTTGGTTTTGTTCTACAGGCTGATCAGCATATTAGTTCATCTCTTTTCTTACATATTCAGATTTCCTCGGGCTGGAGGTATAGGCACTTGTGAACTATGTGATGTGGGCACTAGAAATTGATCTTGGTCCTCTGGAGGAGCAGTAACCATGACACCATCTGTCCATTAAAGAAGAAAAGCTCTTCCAGCTTTAACATTCATTTAATATCACACTGTGTTCTTAACCTACGACCACACAGGTGTTTACCCTCTGTCCTGCTGACAGATGCATGTAAAGGAGCCAAGCACGGTAGTGGACAATTGTAATCCCAGTGCTGGGGAGGGGGAGGCAGGAAGGTCCTTGGGGCTTGCTGGCCAGCCAGCCTAGATTACGGTATAGACCAATGAGACAAAATAAATAATTCTAAGAACATATGAAATTGTAACATAACGTTTTTGCATCATACATAGAAAATACTCTAGAAAAAAAAGAAAATATTTTAAAATATTTAAATATTTAAAAATAAGATGAAACCAGGCGTGGTGGCACACGCCTGTAATCCCAGCACTTGGGAGGCTGAGGCAGGCAGATTTCTGAGTTAGAGGCCAGCCTGGTCTACAGAGTGAGTTCCAGGACAGCCAGGGCTACACAGAGAAACCCTGTCTCGAAAAACCAAAAAACCAAAAAAAAAAAGATGAATGGCATTGGGGTGATAGCTGAGATTGTCCTACACACATGTATACAGACACACACGCTCACACACACACACACACACACATACCCCTGCACACATAGGAACATATACACAATAAGAGTATTAAAAGTAAATGGGCCAGGAGGTGGTGGCGCATGCCTTTAATCCCAGCACTTGGGAGGTGGAGGCAGGCAGATCTCTGAGTTCAAGGCCAGCCTGGTCTATAGAGTGAGTTCCAGGACAGCCAGGGCTACACAGAGAAACCCTGTCTTAAAAAACAAAACAAACAAAACAAAACAAAATAAAACAAAACAAAAAAGTAAATGAATAACTTTCTATCCAAACTTTCAAGTACAAATCTGTCTTTAAACTACCTTTCAATGCATGATGTGAAACGTTATGTTACATTTCAGCATTTTATATTCTTAGAATTATTTATTTTGTATTAATATTTGTGTGTGTTTGTGCACTCCAGAGATTAATATTAGGTATCATCTTCAATCTCTTTTCATTATTATTGTTGTTGTTGTTTTCCAGACAAGATTTTCTGTAGTCTTGCTATCCTGGAACTGGCTCTGTAGACCAGGCTGGCCTTGAATTTAGAAATCCACCTGCCTCTGCCTCCTGAGTGCTGGGATTAAAGGTGTGCCTATCTCTAGTTTTTGATAGGATGTTCCTCCCTAGATTGGCTGCCTAGTGACTCTGGAATCCTGTGTCCACCTCCCCAGATTTAGGTTACACATACACACCCGCCCACACACATACACACCCGCCCACACATGTACACACCCGCCCACACATACTTGCTTTTTAACACAGGTCTTGGGGATCCAACTCAGGTCCTTCTGCTTATATAGGAGACATTTTACTCACGGAACCTTCTCCCCAGTCCCGCTCTCTCCATGGTTTCTGTCGTTTGTTTGTTTGTATGAGACAGGGACTCACTATGTGTCCCTGGCTGGCCCTGAACTCTCTATGTAGACCAGACCTTGGACTCAAAAGTGATTATCTGCTTCTGTGCTGGGATTAAAGGTGTGTGTCACCACAACTAGCTATTCTTAGTGTTGGCTTTTATTTTTATTTTTCTTAGTATTTCCTCTCCTCCTCCTCCTCTCTTCCTTCCTTCTTTTCTCTCTCTCCCGTTCTCTGCTTACCTGTGCTTGTGTCTATAATAAAATGGCTTCCTAATGATCTATCCTGAACTTTTCTGTGTGGCGAAAATTCTGATTTCACCTAAGGTCTGGAAGAGTCTGCCAGCTACACTTGGCAGTTTAGAGGCAATTTTTTTCCGTACCTGAGACAGGATGGCTCTACCTAAAATGGGGGGAGGGAGTTGGGGGGAATGATGATGAGGGGGAGGTTAGGTAGTGCAAGATACATCAGACATAGGCTAGACACATGGTACCGAAGAAGTCTTTAACAGTTTTGCCTTGACATTAAACAATGGCAAACCATTGAAAGAATTTTTAATTAAATCAAACGTCAAATTTACACTTTGAAAACTGGATCTACTAAAATCACAGAAACCTGGGAAAAAACTCAAAAGAAGTAAATTTAAAAATGAGTGCCTATATATGAAGTATATTCATTCATTGTAGTGTAGCTTAAGATCTGGTTGGATTTGAGATAGTTAACCCTTGAAAATGGACAGCGTGATGGGTGTCTATGCTTTTAAGGGCAAGAGAGGATGACTCCTGGTATTTATTTAGCTCTGAATGTACAAAACAAGCCCGCAGAAAGATAGACAAGATTGATTTGCTAGAATTGGACAAATTAATGATCATATTATGATAAATTCTAACAGAAGTTTATTCCACACTTTTAAAAAGGGTTTTGTTGTCCCCCCCCTTCCTCTGTCCCTCTCCCTGTCCCTCCCTTCCTCCACTAAGTTTGCACATACATTCCCACCCTTCCCTGACTTTCTGATCGGAGGAACATTTAATGACAGGAAAGCATGAGACACAGAAGAAGCATGTAAAGTTGGGACATTCACAGTTGAGCTCAGCAAAAGACCAAGTTGGGACTTTTCCTGATGTGACTGTAAATTAAGGATCTCCAGAAAATGGGACAGTCACATGTTGCTCATAGAAATGCCAGATGAAGCCAGGCGGTGGTGGCGCACGCCTAGAATCCCAGCACTCTGGGAGGCAGAGGCAGGTGGATTTCTGAGTTCAAGGCCAGCCTGGTCTACAGAGTAAATTCCAGGACAGCCAGGGCTACACAGAGAAACCCTGTCTTGGGGGGTGGGGGGTGGGGTGGGGGGTAGGGGAATGGGGGGGTAGGGAAAAAATGCCATATGAGGACCGGGCGTGGTGGCGCACGCCTGTAATCCCAGCACTTGGGAAGCAGAGGCAGGCAGATTTCTGAGTTCAAGGCCAGCCTGGTCTACAGAGTGAGCTCCAGGACAGCCAGGACTACACAGAGAAACCCTGTCTCGAAAAACCAAAAAGAAAAGAAAAAAAGGAAAAAAAAGATAGAAATACCATATGATATTGCCACTTTGAGTTTGTATTTCTAATTGTTTCGAGACAGGGCCAGGCTGGCTTTGAACTCCTGATCATTCTTTTCTTTTCTTTTCTTTTCTTTTCTTTTCTTTTCTTTTCTTTTCTTTTCTTTTCTTTTCTTTTTTTCTTTCCTTCTTCTTCTTCTTCTTCTTCTTCTTCTTCTTCTTCTTCTTCTTCTTTTTTGTTTTTTTTTTTTTTGTTTTTTTGAGACAGGTTTTGTCTGTATAGCCCTGGTGTCCTGGAACTCACTCTGTAGACCAGGCTGGCCTCGAACTCAGTAATCCGCCTGCCTCTGCCTCCCCGAGTGCTGGGATTACAGGCGTGTGCCACCACTGCCCGGCTTGTAGTCTTCATTTTTCAAGTGCTGGCTTGCAGTGTTCTATCCAGTCTAACAAATTGGGAATGCAAACTAGGAATGTGAACTGGATTCCTGTCTGTGATATGGGTGGCAGCAGAAATGATTGCATGAAGTATGACTGGAAACGAGCTAATGGCATGGCTCTACAATTAATGTGTAATGGGTAGCATACCTCTGGATATAATAAGAAAGTCGGTTATATTCAGTGCTTTGAAAAAACAGTTGTATGGACTGGAGAGATGGCTCCGTTGTTAAGATGCCTGTTGCTCTTGCCAATTGCCTGGTTCATTTATTCATGATGACACAGAGAGACTACTGAACTAAACCAGGCCGTGGGCAGAAAGAAAGATTTACTGGGGTTCAAACTGCCAAGGACATCTGGGGTAGAGCAAAATGGAAGAAAAGCAAGCAGATTTTACAAGACGGTTAGCAGGGTAGGGAGGGATCTGAGATAATATAAGATGTAGGGATTGATTCTGAACTAGGTGCCTTGATCGAGTGCTCTCTTAACCTTATGGTTAAGGGAGGCTCCTGGGTAAACAGCTGGAGTCCCAACAAAGATCTTGGTACCCACTTGTTTACAGCTCTCTGCCTCACATTGGAGGAATCATAATGGAATTCTCTTTAAGTCATATTGTCATCATCTCAATGATGTAGAGAGCTATGGTAAAAAAGAAGGTGTCAACCATAGATCCACAGAGTGTTCACTATGCTATAGATTTACTGTGTTCACATCATTCTCATTTTCTTTACAGATGAGTAGACATTAAGTCCATTGACAGACTTACAGTTTCATCAATAAGCAGTACATCTGGGGTTTTAGATCCACGTCTCTTGGCACCTTTCACAGTCTTCTGTTTGCATGTGTGGATTCTAACGTCATTGCCTTCCAAGATGGCTGTGTAGGTGGTGCAGATGGGGAAGGACAACTGCACATTTTAGTGCTCTGCCTGGGGCTGCATGAGCGATCATGATGAGCACGTCTCAGTTCAGAGCGGTTAGTGTGAGCAGGGAGAGGTATGTACGCCATGGTTTCTGTAGATCCTGTGTCACAGAGGAAAACAGCCAAGAACTGAGAACTCTCTCAAAGAAGAATAAGTGGAAAATAGAAACAGTGATGTTTAGTAGAAATTTGCATGGGTGTATATATATATATTTTTTACTAAGTCTCCATTTTAAGTAGGTTGTCATGCTTTGAGAGGATGAGAAAAAAAAAATCCTTGAAAAGTAACCTTTCCCAAAGAACACAGCTTAGATGGGAGTTAAATAAGGCACATGCATGAAATAGTTACTAATAAGACAGGAAATAGAGCCAGACATGGTGGCATATGCCTTTAATCTCAGCACTTGGGAGGCAGAGGCAGAAAGGCAGAGGCAGAGGCAGGTGGATCTCTGTTAGTTCAAGGCCAGCCTGGTCTACACAGTGAGTTCCAGGACAGCCAGAGGTATACAGACAACTGTGTCTCAAAAAGGGGGGGAGGGGAGAAGAAGAAGAAGAGGAGGAGGAGGAGAAAGAGGGGAGGAGAAGGAGGAGGAGGAGAAAGAGGGGAAGAGGAGGAAGAAGAAGAAGAGGAACATGTATATACATGTAAATATACATATATGTTGATTAGATAAAAGGTGACATAAAATCTCTAAAGATGGCTCTTTCACTGTGGACTGAGCATGTGACCATGAGTGACATGACTGAGATGTGCACTGTGTTGTAAAGGATGAATTAGTCAGTTTTGAGCTAAAATTTAGGGTGAGCTGTTCAGCAGGCTAGGCTGGTGTTAATAATTACTGATAAGAGACTCAGTTACTAAAACACATGTCAAAAGTTATATTTATTTAGCTAGTAACTAAATAACACAGAAATCCAAAGATATAAGATAAAAATAGACATTTCGTGTGCACGGACTTATGCAATTGCTAAGTAAGAAGAATGTCATCTCAGGGGTCTATCAATCTTGGTTGTCACAGTTCTCTCTCCCATGGGAATATGTTGATCCAGCACACAAATGTCAAAACTACACAGAAATAATAAAAAAAAAATACTAAGGAGCCAGTCAAATGGCTGCTGAGCGAAGTCCTGTTTAGATGGCAAACTCAGAGTGAATCATCGTGGACCTCTGAGCGACTGAAGCAGTAGGGGAGGAGACCACATTTGAAGAGTTGGAGAGAGTAGAATGGGTGCTATTAAAGTTTACTAAGAAAAGCAATCAGAGGTTGGTTTGGATGGGAATCCTAGCGGGATACCTGGAAAGTGTGGATGCAAGGATTCGGTAAACACGGGGCATTCGATAGAGACAGAAAAGGAGTCAGCCGCGGCCAAACCATGTGCATTTATTTAAACTCCTTGGTGATATCTGCAATCATCTGCTTAGCGCCTTCCAGTATCTGCTTCGTTCTTACTCCATAAATCACAGGATTAAGCATAGGCGGGATGACCACAGAGAGGTTGGCCAGCAGGATGTGGACGTAGCGTAGGATGCGTTTCCCACCAAACCTGTAGGCAAAGACCGAGAAGAGGGCCGGGATGTAGGCCGGGATGTAGAACAGCAGGATGACACAGACATGGGATCCACAAGTGCTCAGTGCCTTGGACCTGGCTTCTCGGGGGGGGGGGGGGGGAGAGAGGCGGAAGACCGCCCGGAGGATGTGGGCGTAGGAGACGGCGATGAGAATGATGTCCAGGCCTGTAGAGAGAAGAGCAGCTGCCAGCCCATACCAGACATTAATGGAAATGTCAGAACAGGACAGCTGGGCGATACCCATGTGCTCACAGAATGTGTGTTCAATGACATTGATCCGGCAGGACGGGAACATGATTATAAAACTGCGCGTCAGGGTAGCAGCAGCGATCTTTCCCATGGCCTGCCTTGTCAGGATGGTGGTGTAGCGCAGAGGACAGCATATTGCCACGTAGCAGTCAAAAGCCATGGCCAGCAGGACAGCAGAGTCGGCCACGAAGAGGAAGTGGATGCAGAACATCTGAGTCAGGCAGCCTTCAAAGGAGATGTGGCTGGAACCTAGCCAGAAGTTGGCCAGGGTCTTGGGCATGGTGGAGGTAGACAGCAGGACATCAGCACTGGCCAGCATAGACAGGAATATGTACATGGGCTCATGGAGGCTTGGCTGGGAGAGGATGACACAGATTAGAACGCCATTGCCTACCAGGGCAGCTACGTACATAGCACAGAAGGGGATGGACAGCCACACATGTAAGTGCTCCAGCCCAGGGATGCCGGTGAGGAGGCAGCCTGTGGTGCGCGTGTCAGAGCTGTTCAAAGCAGCCACACCGTGAGCAGGAAAGAAAGCCATGACTGTGCAGAGCCTGTGTCAAAGAAGGAAAACATGCTCAGACGTTGACCACACTTACCAGAGTGTGAGCGGGCTTGTAAACAGACACAGACCTGCTCATACTCAAGGGCCCTCCATCAACTATGCACGTAAGCACACGTTCCAGACCCAAAACCACACAGATTCTGCCCAAAGTGCCCGGCCGCAGGCTTCTCACAGATGAGCTCTGCGTGCTTGTTCAGGAACTCTAGGCAGCTGTCAGACATTCAGGAAACTACCGAGTTAAGGCATCGACGTCTAGAACTCGGAAAGCAATCTCTAGAGCTGCAGGTACACCAGAGGTAGACACAGCACATCAACTTTTAAATACAAACCCAAAGCCATCGATAGAGGCAGCTCAGGAGTTAAGCACACCACTTGCCGTTGCAGAGGACTAGGGTTTGATTTCCATGCATATGATGGTTTACAACCATTCATAACTTCATTTCCATCTCAGTACAACCTCTGGCCTCTGCTGGCACTCGCATGCATTTTATACATACATGCAATAAACGTACATACAAAATAAAAAATTTAAAAATTAGAAGGCCATCCCTAATGCTTTCATTGACTGAGAAGCTTCATTATTTTGTAAATAAAATTATGTGTGATGAAAAACAACATTGTTTGTAAGGTGGTGGCAGATGGTTTTCATCTCAGTACACTGGAGGCAGAGGCAAGCTGATCTCTGAGTTCAAGGCCAGCCTGATCTACCAAATGAGTTCCAGGACAGCCCAGGGATTCACAGAGAAACCCTGTCTTTTGGTTTTTTTTTTTTTTTTGTTGTTGTTGTTGTTGTTGTTGTTTTGTTTTTTGTTTGAGACAGGGTTTCTCTGTCAGCCCTGGTTGTCCAGGAACTCACTCTGTAGACCAGGCTGGCCCCGAACTCCAAAATCTGCCTGCCTCTGCCTCCCAAGTGCTGGGATTAAAGGCATGTGCCACCACTGCCCGGCTTTTTTTTTTTTTTTTTTTTTTTTTTTTTTTTTTTTTGATAAAACAAAAGGGAAAAAAGTTCTGATAGAAACTGGGATTCTAAACATTGAGTTGTATTTTTTTATTTTTATTTTTTTTAAATTTTATTTTATGTATATGTAAGTGTGCCCAAGTGTACTTCTGTGAACTATGTGAGTATCTGTTGTCCATGGAGAAGAGGGCGTCAAGTCTGAACAGATACAGACGGTTGTGAACCTCCATGTGAGTGCTGGGGACCCATCCCATATACAGTCCCCAAACCCAGACACTATTGTGGATGCCAAGGACTGCATGCTGACAGGACCCTGGTATGGCTGTCTCCTGAGAGGCCCTGCCAGAGCCTGACAAATACAGAGGTGGATGCTCAAAGCCAACCACTGAACTGAGCACCAGGTCCCCGAGGGAGGAGCTAGAGAAAGGACTGGAGGAGCTGAAGCAGCTTGCAACCCCACAGGAAGCACAACCATATCAAACAACCAGACATCTCCCCCTCCCACCCCCATAGCTCCCGGGACTAAACCACGACCCAGAATACACATGGAGGGACCCATGGCTCCAGCTGCATATGTAGCAGAGGATGGCCTTGTCAAGCATCAACGGGAGGAGAGGCCCTTGGTCCTGTGAAGGCTTGATGCCTGGTGTAGGGGAATGTGGGGGGTGGGGGTGGAGAGGGGAGGTGGGAGTGGCCAGGTGGATAGGGGGAACATCCTTATAGAAGCAGGGGGAGGATGGAGGGATGGGGGGATTCAGGGCCGGGGATAAGAAAGGTGATACCATTTGAAATGTGAATATAGAATATATCTAAATTAAAAAAAAAAAAAAAAGAATTGATCCATGTACTTTGGAAGAGCAGAGAGTGCTTACAACTGCTAAGATGTCGCTCCAGCTCCCGGGGTTTTTTTTTTGTTGTTGTTGTTTTTTGTTTTTTGTTTTTTGTTTTTTTCGAGACAGGGTTTCTCAGTGTAGCCCTGGCTGTCCTGCAACTCACTTTGCAGACCAGCAGGCCTTGAACTCAGAAATCCGCCTGCCTCTGCCTCCCAAGTGCTGGGATTAAGGCGTGTGCCACCACCGCCCGGCTTGTTTTTTTTTTTTTTTTCATGTAGATGATAGATAGGGATCGAACTCAGGGCCTCACATTAGCACAGGAAATACTCTATCAACTGAGCTTCCTCCCCAGTTTCCATTTTTCAGATTTTCTTTTTTGTTTGTTTGTTTTTGAGACAGGGTTTCTCTGTGTAGCCCTGGCTGTCCTGGAACTCATTCTAGACCAGGCTGGCCTCGAACTCAGAAATCAGCCTGCCTCTGCCTCCCAAGTGCTGGGATTACAGGCGTGCGCCACCAACGCCCGGCACATTTTTCAGATTTTTGAGATGAACATTTCTACCCTGTTGGCATATTTTAAATTAACTTTGATCAGATAGGTGGTGGTGGCTCACACCTTTAATCCCGGCACTAACCCCCTTCCTCCTGCCCTTCCCCCAGACCCCACCTTCATCTGTGTTAACCTCAAAACATCTGGCACATCCCCAGTGGCAATGTGGTGCTACTGCCCAGTGCAGGAAGGGAGGTGTATTGTCTTGTTTCTGAAGTGTGATTCCCAGACTCCAGCCATTAGCATCATAAGGAAACTTGTGAATTCTTTGGCCTGAATAGAAACTTGCTGATCCAGAAAATAGAGGCTTATTGGATGGATCACAAACTGTGCTTTGGTGATCCTGACTCAGTCCTGTAAGGACGGTGCTTTTTCCTTCTGGAGTCTAGATGCCCTCACTTCTCTGGGCATCGCTAACTTCTCGCTCTTCACCGATTTCAGCTGCATCAGCCCTGGGCATGCTGAGGCTTCAGCTGAGTCTAATGGCTTCACCCTCAGAGTGTAGTCATTAACCATGTATTAGGTTCCTCGAATTCTCCTCGGTCCTCTTAAACCATTTAAAGTCAACCGTCTGAATCCTGCTTCTTTCTCCTTTGTTTTTTGTTTTGTTTGTTTTTCATGTATGTGAGTGCTCCATCTGCATGTATACCCGCATGCCAGAAGAGAGCATCAGACTCCACTATGGATGGCTGTGAGCCACCATGTGGTTGCTGGAAATTGAGCTCAGGACTTCTGGAAAAGCAGGCAGTGCTCTTAACCCTAGAGCCATCTCTCGAGCCCCTGTCCTGTCCTTTGTTTTTATAAGGTGTATCTGTGTGAGTGTGTGCCGCGTGTGTGCATGTGCACCCAAAGGCCAAAAGAGTGTGGCATCACTGCATCGCTAAGACTGGAGTCACAGTCGGTTGTAGGGACCTGACATGGATGACTTCATGTCCTCTGAAGGAGCAGAACGCACTCTTCATTGCTGAGCCATTTCTCCAGCCCTTCCCCCCCCCCATTTACATGTAGTAAGAACCTGCTTAGGCACTCTCACTCTTACTAGTTTCTCCCTTTGAACGCCTCAGCCACTGGATCTGCTCTCCTCCTCCTCCCTAGCACTCCGTGTCTTCTTGTCCCGTCACACTCACGCTCACTGTCTCACTTAGGAAAGTCTAGACTTCTTATGCAGAAACACTTTTCTCATCCCCAGAGTGACTGAACTAGGTACTCTGTTATGCTCCTGTCTTCAAAGTCTCTCTTCACCTGCCTCCCTTCCCCCCTTCTTTTCTTTCCTCTTAACCCACTGGCCACTTTTCAGCTGTCCTTTATGGTATGCTCCTGTGTCTTCCTCACTGGTGCCTGCCTTAGAATTGCTATGTACATTACGTTGAGAGGATGAGAGAAGAGGTGCATTTCCCCTCACTCGGCCGCGTTCACAGTGAGGAGAACGCCCGTGGATCCCACAGGACTGGCGGGTTGATGATCACAGTCTGTTCAGTTCTAATTTGTGCTTGATGCCATTTGAGTTCACTCTTCCCATCATGTGCTGGTCATCTTCCTCTACTGTTGGTGCCCACCTTGTGGGTGCCCTCAGCACCTGTACCATCATTCTCCACCTTGCTGCTGGCCCTTCCTGCTGAACTAGAGCTCCAGAGAGCGTCCTGAGCTCCCGCATCTCCCTCTCTAGCCCACTGACCTCTGCACTCTGCCTCATGAACCCACTGACCCACACTACCCAGCCAGTCCAGCAACCCCACTTCAAAGTCCACCGAGCAAGCCTTTCTTTCAAACCCCTCTCTTTATGTGCCCAACACTTTCATGTACCAATTTCTTCTTCTGTAACATCGAAACCTCCTCTTCTTTACCGTGTGTCTCTCACCTAAATAGTTCACTTAGAGTAGAAGCAGACCAGAGATCAATTCCCGAGTTAAGTAAGTGGACAGCTGGTCTTAGTGTCTTTCTATGCACTCTAGGCTTCCACTCTGCCAGCTTGATATCCAAAGTAAGCAAGGTGCACGCCCCCATCTCACATGTTCCCCAGGCACCAACGATCCCTCAGTCTGGCTGCTTGTCTGTTTCCTCTTATAAAGAGCAGATTCCCATTTGATAACTGTTTATATCTCATCTATTACAACTGTAGGCAGTTACTGGGATTTCTCTGACATCCTTTTATTCCTTGTTGACTTGTTAACCAATGTATGTTGGCCCTAAATATTTCCTCCCTTTACTAAGTAAGCCCATTGTATAGCTCCTAGACTTCTCTTAGTAGAAATTTAGTCAAATGGGCATAGCCCAATCTATTTTGTTTTCTGTGTGTCCTGCCTGTCCTGCTCCTCCTTAACAAAATTGTTATTCTTTATATTTGAATATGTGGGCACACACGGCACCGTGCACATGTGGAGGTCAGAGGACAGGGGTTGGTTCTCTCCTTCCAGCATGTGGGTCCTCATGATCAGCTCAGGTCTTCAGGCTTGACCGCGATCGCCCTTACCCACTGAGCCGCCACCCTTTTGTTCTCTTTCTGCTGGGATAGTTTTTCTATTTCTGCTGTTCCTGCTTGGTGTCCACCTTGGTGTGTGGTCCACAGCACCTTGCCTTCTCCTTCTCCTCTTCCTCCGTGTCTAATGGTAGAACCTGTAGGATATTTATGATCTTCCTTAGGCGTCAAGGGTCAGCGACCCACCTGTCTCTCCATCCTCACTTGACATGTGACCCGGAAATCCCTCTCCATACTCACTCTCAGGAACATACAGCTCACTCCAGTTACCTTTTACCACACCCTGCGCCCCTTTTTGAACAGCACCACTTCTGCTGGCTTTTTCCGCCCTTCCCTCCGTTTTAAGTCTTCCCTCCACCCTAGAAACCTCTTCGAGACTTCAGTCTGCCAGCAGCACCTTCTGATTCGGTTTCTCTGTTCCGCACTTCATCTGTAGCTCGGACTTAAATATATGAACGTAGTCTCTGGCTTGCGCACGCAGTGTTTATCCTCCCGGTCCTTCGGGAGAGCTAAGTCTGCTTCTGAGGGTCCCCCATGTCCCTCAGCTTCAGCTGTCTCTCCCAGCACCTCAGCGCCCCCTCCGCACAGGTCGCTAATGAGCATGCGCAGGTAGAGCTCTGGCGCGGAGCCAAATGGAACAGAGTGGTTTTGATAAACAGGCCAAACGTCCTACTCAAGGGACCTGGTGATGCCCCAGACTCTTGGCCTCACTGCTGATTTGTTGTTGTTGTTGTTTTGCTTGCTTGTCGCTGTTTTTTTTTTCTTTTTTTTCTTTTTTTTTCTTTTTTTTCTGGTTTCTCTAGACAGGGTTTCTCTGTGTAGTCCTGGCTGTCCTGGAACTCACACTGTAGACCAGGCTGGCCTCGAACTCAGAAATCCGCCTGCCTCTGCCTCCCAAGTGCGGGGATTACAGGCGTGCGCCACCACGCTGGTCTGCTTGTCGCTGTTTTAACATTACTCTTTCCTGTCTTCAGTCTTCCGTCCCACTTTTTCTCTGTTTCTCTTTTATCCTCCTGAAGCTTTTTCTTCCAGGGCTTTCCTCACCCACTCTCCTCACGGCTTTCCAAGCCCAAGTTTGCCTTTTGAGGCAGGATAAAAAAATCAGGGAAAGTTCGGCGTGCCAGGAGGAGAAGGAACCTCCAGCTCCACAGCCGGGCTGACTTTTCTTGCCGGCCAAGAGTGGAGAATTCCAGTGCGGTTAACACGATTTCCTTGGAAGGCTACCCGCCCTACAGATAGTTCTCTTCTCTGTAGACATACTTTTAAATAAGAAAGCTAAAATAAAGTGAACCGTGAGAATGGTCTTAGTGCTTTTGCAGACATTTTCTGGGCATCTTACAAACAAGACTATCAACTTTGGTTTACATAAAAACAAACTTTAACTCCCCTCATAACCTCTTGATCTACAGAGTCACCTTAATAGCTATAGTTTTATTTAACACACCCCAGGAAGTACCCTGTGATCTCTCTCACCTAAAGTTTTTAGCAAACTTTTTTTTTGTTTTGTTTTGTTTTGTTTTGTTTTTCAAGACAGGGTTTCTCTGTGTATCCCTGGCTGTCCTGGAACTCACTCTGTAGACCAAAAGATGTGTAGACAAAAATCAGAAATCCGCCTACCCCTGCCTCCCAAGTGCTGGGATTAAAGGCATGTGTCACCATTGCCCGGCTTTAGCAAACTTTTGAAGGTACAACTTCAGAACCCATCCAAATCTTTTTTCTGTTTCTCTGTCTCTCTCTGTCGGTCTGTCTGTCTATTTGTCTATCTGATATCTGTCTGTCTCTGTAACTCGTACATACACAGAAACACATACACACACAGACACACACACACAGACACACACAGACACACAGACACACACACACACACACACACACACACGCTGTTATACAAACAACTAAACTCTCTCCTGAGTGTCTGTTTTAACCCTTGTGCTTAAAGGTGTGTTAGAACACCATCCTAATAAACTCTAAGTCCACTTCCTACAGATTGGTCCTGAAATCCTTTCCTATGGTGAAGTCAAGACTCTCATCTGAGTGGAGGCCCTTGTCCCCCTGTCACCTGGTTTCCTCTTCAGTGCTCCTTCCCCATACCTTCCTCAGGGACCCCAGGAAACCCTTACACTTACACGGTGCGGTGTGTACTGATTGTACACACCACGGTCTTAAGACAAGCTTTGGGCTTGTTTGTGCGGGCTTGCCAGATAAGACTGAGGCCAGGGGACCCACCATGCCTGGCTGACCAGCTACGAAAAGGAAAGTGAGCACCAGCGTTCCTCTCCCTCTGCATCCTGACGGTAGATGAAATGTGGCCAGCTGCCCCCATGTACCGGAGCCAGACTGAACCCTTCTTTCCTTAACTTGCTTTGGTTTGGTATTTAATTGCATTAGTCGCCAGACAACGAATACAGTGTTTTAAGCAAATACTGTGCAGGTGCATAGGGAGTGCTGCTTTGTTCATGTAAACATCTGACTTTTTTTCTTTTTGAAACAGGGTCTCATGTAGCTGGCCTTGGAATCATGTATGTAGTTGAGGATGACTTTAAACTTTCGACCCATCCTCCTGCCTCCACCATTGAAGTAGAGGATTACAGAGGTATGACACCATCCCTGCTTCATGAGGTACTAAGGATTGAACCTGGGACCCTGTGTGTGCTGGGCTGGTATTCTACCGACTGACACGCATTGCTAGTCAGTGCTGTTATTTTTAGTGTCCTTATGTTTTCTGGTATGAGCGTTTCTTCCCTTATGATCAAAAGTCAAAGCGAATTTCTCCACTCTTGTCTCTACCAGGCACTTCTTAGTTACAGCGCATGTCCTGCCCACAGCAGTTCCCTCTCAGGTGTGCACCGCCCACTTTGGACGGGCCTTGACAGCACTACCTGGGTGCTCCATTAGCGCCACCTACTGACCAGTTGGTGCCATTTGCTGCTGCGCTCTTCCCATCCTTCAGAAGACTCAAGTGATTTTGGGGGAAATCTTCCTTGGCTCTCTAATGTTGGACACGGTTGCTTCCCAGATGGATGCTTAGATCTTTGGCATAGTGTGTGGTGCAAAGAAAGTGTTTTTTTTTTTACATTTGTCCTGGCCTGGAATAAGTTTTATTTCATCAGAAGTTTGGGATGCTGGACTATGAGAAAAGCTTGAGAATTAGTTTATAATTATATGGAAACTGAGAGAATTATCAGATGTTAGAAGTAAGGAGACATTACTCACAATACTGGAAAGGATAAGCCTCGAAAAAAACTTTGAGGAAGGGAAATGTGGAGAAAAAGGGAAGAAAGTCTCCTAATCTTTCTTGTTTCTTCATTTCATGCCTATGACAAAGATGGGGCACAGGAAGACATTCGACTAATTTGGATTTCAGTGCATCTTTTCCAAGATTAATAATTAGATGTGGGATGCCAGGAAGTGGTGGCACATGCCCTTGGGAGGCAGAGGCAGGTGGATTTCTGAGTTCGAAGCCAGCCTGGTCTACAGAGTAAGTTCCAGGACATCCAGGGTTATATAGAGAAACCCTGTCTCAAAAACAAACAACAACAACACAAAAAAAAGAAAAAGAAAAAAAAAAAAGCCGGGCGGTGGTGGCGCATGCCTGTAATCCCAGCACTTGGGAGGCAGAGGTAGGCGGATTTCTGAGTTCGAGGCCAGCCTGGCCTACAGAGTGAGTGCCAGGACAGCCAGGGCTATACAGGGAAACCCTGTCTCAAAAAAAAAAAAGAAAGAAAGAAAGAAAGAAAAACAAACAAACAACAACAACAACACACACACAAAAACCCCAAAAAATCAGATGTGGGAAACAGTGCAATTTATTTATTTATGTATTTATTTATGTATTTATTTATTTATTTATTTATATTTTTAGAATTGTATACAGTATATTTTCTCATATTCCTTGCTTTTCTCCCACCTCTTACTTCATGTTTTTCTCTTAATGTATAAATAAATAGTCAGTAAATCATGAGGTCTTATTATGTTGGTCATGTACTCCTGAGCATGGCCTGCCCTGCAGTGTTGTTGATATCCACAGCACCACTCCATTGGGGAAAACTGACTTTCTGTCTCCCGGAAGCTAGCATTTGGAAATAATGGTTTCTTGGATGGGGTGGGACTTTCTGCTCACTTTGCCTCCTTTGAACTAGAATTTTTGTCTAGCTTGACCTTGTTGCAGGTCTTGTGTGTGCTGACACAGTGTTTGTGAGTTTGTTTGAGCATCAGCCCTGTTGTGGAAACATCCACACTTAGGCTGAGTGTTTTGAGGTCGCTCATTTCCTGCATGTTGCCCAGTTGTGAGTCTCCCCTGATAATTACCATCTGCTGAAGAAGCTTCTGTGATGAGGGTTGCGTGTTGCACTGATCTGAGTGTATAGTGATTTGTCCATAGGAGTCGTTTCATCGTTTTGTTCATTTAGTAGAAAAATAGTAGTAGGTCTTTCTCTAGGTCTAGTCTCAGGCTTAGCCTCATTACTTATATCAGGTATGGTTTCATCTCATGGAGGAGACCTCAGACCTAGTGAAAAAGTAGTTGCTTAGCCCCGTAACACATGTGCCACTATTGTACCAGTGGGCATATTTGGCAAGAAATTTGTTGTTATTGCTTGCAGTGTTTGTAGCTGGATGAGATTGATTATTACTTTCCTCCCACAAAATCCAGCTGTACCACTGGCATACACCGAAAGGACTCTGTCATACCAAAGAGATACTTTCTCTTCCATGTTCACTGCTGCAGTTTTCAAAATAGCCAGAATTTGTAAACATCCAATATGTCCATCAACTGATGAATGGATAATGAAAGTGTGGTACATTTACACAATGGAATATTATTCAGCTGTTCAGAGAAATGGAATTATGAAATCTGCAGGTAAATGGATGGAGCTAGAAACATCTAAGTAACAGCAACAGCCATCCTGAATGATGTAACCTATTCAGAATGACAAAAATGTTTTCTCTTATACATAGATGCTAGCTTTCAGTGTGTGTGTGTGTGTGTGTGTGTGTGTGTGTGTGTGTGTTTCATTTAGAGCACCCAAAGAGCGGGAGGGGAGGAGGGGATCTAAGAAGGGTGTAGTATGTGTATAGTATACACATATGCACACATATTAATATACATAGATATCCACATACATATCCTTATATATTAATTATAGTATTAAATGGGAAATTCAAAGAAGAGGATTGAAGGGGTGACAGATGGGAGTATGGTGTATTTAGAAGAGGGAACAGGGAGAGACAGCTAACAGTAAAGGCCTTTTGAAAAGTATGAAAGTCTACTATTGTAGAAGTTTCTTAAAATGTATACCTATAAAAAAGGAATTTAAATTCAGTCGCCAAAATGGAGAAAAACAATCCTCCAACTGGAGCTATGTCATTTTCATTTACTTTTAGTTCAGTTAAAATGTGCCTTTAGTATAGAATACATTTATGGTAAAATTGATAAAGTGAATATTTAAAACCCTGTAGTTCAGCTCAACCTAAGCCGTCAATGCGACAGTTTTCTACTTCCATACAACTCAACACTGTGAGTCTTTCCTTTTTAAAGATGTTTAAGGCTGGGCGGTGGTGGCGCACACCTTTAATCCCAGCACTTGGGAGGCAGAGGCAGGCAGATTTCTGAGTTCGAGGCCAGCCTGGTCTACAGAGTGAGTTCCAGGACAGCCAGGGCTACACAGAGAAACCCTGTCTCAGAAAAAACAAAAAACAAAACAAAACAAAACACCCCCCCAAAACGAAACAACAAAACAAAAAAAAAACTCAAAAAAGTATAGACAGATATGTCTCTGTGTGAGTGTGTATGTGAACATGTCTTTTATCACACTCTGCATCCTTCTTTGAGGCTGGGTCTCCCCCTGACTCTGAGGCTTGCATTTTCTCAGCTTGGCTAGAATCCAACAAGCTGCTTGCTCCCCTTGGAGCTGGAATTATCCGTGTGCTCAGGCTACTTGGCTTGTTTTGTGGATGCTGTGATGTGAACTCTGCTCCTCGTGCTTGAGTAGCAAATATTCTTAACCTCTGACCCTCAGCTCCATGATTCTTTTTTAAAGATTTATTTATTATTATATGTAAGTACACTGTAGCTGTCTTCAGACACACCAGAAGAGGGCATCAGATCTCTTTATGGATGGTTGTGAGCTACCATGTGGGTGCTGGGATTTGAACTTAGGACCTTCAGAAGAGCAGTCAGTGCTCTTACCTGCTGAGCCATCTCTCTAGCCCCCTAGCTCCATGATTCTTGTTAGGTGCCGTCCCTGCACCCATCCCCAGCCTCCATGTTTACCTTTTTTCTTTGTCCCTTGCTGCCACAGACACAAATAAATGTAATAAAATATTATTATACTCCAAGGGTGCTGCCACGCTTAGAAATTTGAGTGATGGTGGTAGAAGATGTGACCAAGGGAACTAAAACAACAGATCCCAGAGAACGCCTGGCTGCGGATCTGAAGCTCAGGTGCCGCTCAGATTGAGTCGGGTTTCAAGAGGGTGAGACAAAGGTCGGGCTGGTTCATGCCTGTCTCCCAGCTTTTAGGTTGACTGTAGGGTTCTGAGTCCCAAGGTGAACACACTCCTACTGCACTGATTTTAAACTGCCCATATGATGGTGACTTGACTGAAAAAGGTGTTGTTTTCATTGATGCTGACATTTTTTTTCTTCTAATTTTGGTAGTTAATCAGTCAGCTTCAAAAATGTTGTATTTAAGAAAGTCTAACTAGCATAAAAACTAGGATCTATTTATTCTGTCATGCTCTGAGATTTGATGTCATCAAAAGTTAAGTGAATCTGGGCAGTGGTGGTACACACCTTTAATCACAGCACTTGGGAGGCAGAGGCAGGCAGATTTAGGAGTTTGAGGCCAGCCTGGTCTACAGAGTGAGTTCCAGGACAGCCAGGGGTACACAGAGAAACTCTGTCTCGAAAAGCCAAAAAAAAAAAAAAGAGTTTAAGGGTTGAAAAACAAGTTTTATCCTTCCTCCTCTTCCCCCTTCTCTATTTTATAGTTCCACAGAACTATAGCACCATCATGTGTGAGAAGGTAGGCACAGAAAAGTGTGTGGCACATAGAACCCCTGAAGGTTGTAGTGGTGAGAGTGGAGAGGCACTTGCTGGTTTGAAATTCTCCTGAGACTTTCTTCTCTCAGGACATGATCTGTCCTGGAAGAGCTGAGACTGCAGTGGGGACTCAGCCTTTGGGATCGCAGGCCCTCACTTGCTATGCCCTTGGGATGGGTGTCTGTGCAATCCCCAATTCACTGGTGAGCTTTGGATGTAGAGTCCCTCAGGGGCCTGCAAGCTCAGCATGGGCCTCGCTGAAGGTCTAGGGCAAGAAACAAGAGGGTTTCCTGTAAATGGTGCTATGTCTCTGTGTCCTGCAGTCCTCATCCAGGGCCTGAGGCCTGGGAGGTGTTGGGTTTGGACCAGGCCGGCAAGATTGGCAAGGCAAAGCTGAGAGAAGTTCTGGAGAACCGGGGAATGGAAGACAAACCAGGGACCAGGATGGGCCTCGTCTAGTTCTTGTAAGTACATTTTGAGGCTGAGGGTCAGATTATAACGTTTCAGAAAATGGATTGACTATGGATAGATGGAATAGAGAAACCATGAAGCTGGATAGAGGGTTTGGGTCCAGAAGGATGAATTCTGACTCTGGCTCTGAGGGTTTTTACCCATTCTGAGGATTTCTAATATCCATGTGTATTAGGATATGTCTGGGATGATGAAAGTGTTGCATAAGTTTGCTATTATTAAAATTTTAAATTTTATCTTGTTTGTGTGTATGTTTGTGTGTGTGTGTGTGTGTGTGTGTGTGTGTGAGAGAGAGAGAGAGAGAGAGAGAGAGAGAGAGAGAGAGAGAGAGAGGTGGGTGATAGCATGTGCGTGAGGTGTGTGTTGCAGGCGCCACAGCATGCATATGGAGGTCGGTGGACCACTTGTGGGGTCAGTTTTTCTCTTCCATCTTCTGTGGGGATGCTGGGGACTGAACTCAGGTGGCAGGTGTCTACCCACTGAGCCATTCACCTGCCCCAAGCTTTTCTGTTTATTAAGAGCTTGTGAGCTCCCCACTTTATGGAAAAAATACATGCTTTTGGGGGAGAGCAAATCATGTGTTTAATATTGCACAAGCAGGAAACATAGCTCAAACTCATATCCAACTTAGCTCTAAAAGTTTTATTTTTAATGGTCACTTATTTTACTTTATTTATTTGGTTCTCACTCTGTAGTCTAGGCTGGTCTGGAACTCACTTTCTGATCCCGTCTGGCCTTAAACTCATGGAGACCTTCCAAGGACTCCAATCCTGCACAGGTTCTCCTGTGATGTGACTGTAAATGTTGTGAGTCTGTACACATTGGGCACATGTCCTTGCAATGGGCATTTCCACTCCGTCCTGTATCCACACGTTCATTTTAGCCACCCATTAACTATAGAGGTGCATGAGAACGGAGGGCGTGGTGGGAAAGGTCGATGGGTCTGTGTCAACAAATGTCAGGGTAGTGTTATCAGTGTTTTATAGCAATTGAACTTTAAGTAAGTCAATAAGGTTGTGAATATGGAAACATCCCAACCTCAACACGATAGAAGACTAAAACCAACGAGCGGAGCTGCGCTGAGCACTACTGCACACCGCACACCAGTGGGGCGCTTCGTGGAGTTCTGGGTGTGAAGATATTCTTTTTTTTTATGGGAAAACTGTCAGCTAAGCTAAAAAGAAGGGAATGAGCAAAGGTAGTCTGTCCTGAAAGTGTCTTATGTTGTTGGTGAGAATACCTTGGGAAGTGTCAATAAAAATGACAATTATGATCTTATATCTTCTTTTTTTATTCGATATATTAATTTACATTTCATATGATCTCCCCCTTTCCAGGCTCCCCCTCCCCACAAGTCCCATAAGCCCTCTTCCCTCCCCCTGTTCCCCATTCACCCCTTCCCTCTTCCCTATTTCCCTACACTGCTGCACTAAGCCTTTCCAGAGTCAGGGGCCCTTCCTTCCTTCTTCTTGGACATCATTTGATATGGATTATGTCTTGGATATTCCAGTCTTCTAAGCTAATATCCACTTATCAGTGAGTGCATACCATGAGTGTTCTTTTGAGACTGGGTTACCTCACTTAGGATGATGTTCTCCAGCTCCATCCATTTGTCTAAGAAGGTCATGAATTCATTGTTTCTAATGGCTGAATAGTACTCCATTGTGTATATATGATCTTATATCTTCAATGAAAATGCTTTTCATGTTTTTATGTGGCTTGGTACATACCGGCTTCCAATTTTCATAGGCTTGTTTTATTTTAAATAGAAAGCAATGCAGACTTAATAAACATTTATTGTCAGAGACACTTAGGCAATGAGAGTATTCAGTTTTAGTTGGCTTTGATATTCAGTTTATAAATATTCTTGGGTGGCACTGTTGTCTAGGCACTGAGGATATTTTTGAAAATGAACAAAATTGACATGATTTTGTCATTATAGAGGTTATAGTCTAGCCTGAAAAAAAAGATATGTTAAATATGTAATATAAGTATTATGTATTTCATAGTTGAAGAAATATAATTTTCTAATTTAGGGAAATCTGGAAACTGTTTCCAAAGAGGAATCCTTCAAGGGCACGGAGTGGACTAGGCTTGCCTGAGGTTGCGGTGATTGGAGCACAGGGGCTGGGAGAGTACTTTAAATGGGGAGGGACGGACGTATATGCGCGGACTCACTAAGAATGGGCCTGAACCTCGCTGTGTTTGCAAAGCCCATGCTATTGGCTTCCACTTCTCTTTATCAGTTTTGGTCAGTTTTGGGTTAGAGTGCTGCACGGTTATAACATATAACAGCTTGAGTTATGGTGCCAAGCACGGGCAAGAGTCAGAGGTACCTCCCGTGCCACAGTTAGGAGTCCTGCAAGAACACCAAGCTAGTGACCCTAACTCAGACCCTCTGTGTTGCTTCAGTCTCCAGGAGCCCCCATAAGCCTGTTTAGTTGATTCTGTGGGTTGTGCTCTCATGGTGTGTTCTCTATGAAGAAAGTCTTTTAAAGAGAAGGTTTTAGAGGGTCACAGACATCTAGTTAATGAGTAAATGTCAAAAAACTGGGGTGGAAAAAAACTGGGGTGATTTTCCTGGAGGATAATAATAAGACAGGAAAAGTGGCTGCATGGACAGCTTATTGCCAGAGGACAGTTAGTTCAAATAGTTACATAAAATCAAAATTCTCCGAGGCTGGTGAGGTGGCTGATAGGTAAAGGTGCTCGCTGAACAAGCCAGTGACCTGAGTTGGATCCCTGAAGCCCATAGACAGAAGGAAGGAGAGAACCAACTCCATAAAGCGGCCCCCTGACCTCCACTTGAGCGCAGTGGTCTGCCCACACACAGTAAATGCAATGGAATTCTGGGAAATGCCTGTAAGTGACATCACTTGCTCTTTCTTTCTTTCTTTCTTTCTTTCTTTCTTTCTTTCTTTCTTTCTTTCTTTCTTTCTTCCTTCTTTCCTTCCTTCCTTCCTTCCTTCCTTCCTTCCTTCCTTCCTTCCTTCCTTCCTTTCTTTCTTTCTTTCTTTCTTTCTTTCTTTCTTTCTTTCTTTCGGAGTGTTTCCTTCAATGGTTCACAGGTCCCTTTTCTCTGTTTAATGATTACATACTAATTTCCTTAAAATATTAAGTAGCTGTATTTAGTGTGTGTGTGTGTGTGTGTGTGTGTGTGAGTGTGTGAGTGTGTGTATAGTATAGAAGTCAAAGGACAGTTTGCAGGAGTCAGTTTCTCCTCCCACTCTATGAATCCCAGGCATCAAACTTAAGTTACTAGACTTGGATACAAGTGCCTTTACCTGCTAAATCTCCTCACTGACCTTAGAAGTGCTCTTTCTGATTTCCATGTTGCTAATCTTTCCTTTATTGTATTTAAATTCATCCAAAAGATGCTTATTTATCCCTTTCTCTCATCTGTTCTTTGTTATTTTGTGTGTTTCACATGTTAGCAACATATAATTGAATTTTATGTGGAAAAACCTTTACAGAGAACGCAGATTTTAAAATAGAAAATTTGTTCAGACAATGTTGTGGCCGTAAGTGATATGTTTGGGGTCATATTATTGACGTGTTTTGTGCCTTTTAGTTTATTGTGTGTCCTTTATAGTGTTTTTGTCTATTGCTTTGTTGATAACATGTGTTTTCAGTTTTACATGTAATTACTGGCTGCATAGTGAATTTTGCTTGTGAACACAGACGTTTTGGAAAAGACTTGGTGTTTGATTTTGACTCTGAGATTTCTTGTTCAATTATTGTGTAGCTTTTGAAAGAGACTGCATTTCTCTCTGGTTTAGTTTCTACAACTGCAAAATGTGGGCAGTATTGTGATGCGTCTTGTAGGTTTTGTTGTTGTTTAAAGAGAGGGTCTCATATATACCAGGCTGGCATCACATTTGCTATTTAGCCCAGGATGACTTTAACGTCTGATCTTCCCTAATGCTGGGTTACAGGCATGTGGTGCCACCCAGGATGTATGCAATGCGGGGAGAGGAGGGATGAAACCCATGGCTTCTTCCTGCAGGCAAAGCAAGCAGCAGACCAGGCTGGGCCCCAATCTTAGATGACATTTAAGAAAGTTACAAAAGTGCTTTCATGCTAAGATCTTTCAGTGGTCCGGCGAATGCTGAAAATTCTCAAACCAAATCTAAGGGCTTTTTGGGGGTGGGGGTGGGGGTGATGGCGGATAGTGCTTCAACTCATCATTTAGAATAAAAAATTTCTTCCTTCTCCCACTAGAGGTCCTCCCTGAATTATTCTTAAAAAGTACAAATAATTAGTCTTTTCCAATTCTTTTTGTTTTTTTTTTAATTTGCTATATTCTTTGTTTACATTGCAAATGATTTTCCCTTTCCCGGTTTCCCCCTCCCCTTAAGTCCCATAAGCCCTCTTCCCTCTGCCAGTTCCCCAATCAATGCCCTCCCACTTCTCTGTCCTGGCAATCTCCTACAATGCTGCATCAAGCCTTTCCAGGACCAGGGCCCTCTTCTTCCTTCTTCTTGGGGATCATTTGATATCTGGGTGGTGTCTTGGGTATTCAGAGCTTCTGGGCTAATATCCACTTATCAGTGACTGCATTCCATGTGTGCTCTTTTGTGAATGAGTTACCTCACTTAGTTTGATATTTTCCAGTTCCAACCATTTGCCTAAGAATTTCATGAATTCATTGTTTTAATTGCTGAGTAGTATTCCATTGTGTAAATATACCACATTTTCTGTATGCATTCCTCCATTGAGGAACATCTGGGTTCTTTCCAGCTTCTGACTATTATAAATAAGACTGCTATGAACATAGTAGAGCATGTGTCCTTATTGCATGCCAGGGAATCTTCTGGGTATATGCTCAGGAGTGGTAGAGCAGGGTCCTCCGGAAGTGTCATGCCCAGTTTTCTGAGGAACCTCCAGACTGATTTCCAGAGTGGGGGTACCACCGGAAACACTGAAAATAATAGAAAAGAAACTGGGGAAGACCTTTGAGGACATGGGCACAGGGGGAAAATTCCTGAACAGAATATCAATAGCTTATGCTCTAAGATCAAGAATTGACAAATGGGACCTCATAAAATTACAAAGTTTCTGTAAGGCAAAGGACACTGTCAAAAGGACAAAACGGGGCATGGTGGCGCACTCCTGTAATCCCAGCACATTTGTCACAAGTGTTTTAAGTGAAAACAGAATAGCAATCTCCATTGCTATCAATGAGTCTTTATTACCTTAGCACAAACAAAAAGAATGGAAGGCCGGGCGGTGGTGGCGCACGCCTTTAATCCCAGCACTTGGGAGGCAGAGACAGGCGGATCTCTGAGTTCGAGGCCAGCCTGGTCTACAGAGTGAGTTCCAGGACAGCCAGGGCTACACAGAGAAACCCTGTCTTGAAAGACCAAAAAAAAAAAAAAAAAAAAAAAAAAAAGGCTAAATGGCAACCAACAAATTGGGAAAAGATCTTCACCAACTCTACATCTGACAGAGAGCTAATATTCAATATATACAAAGAACTGAAGTTAGACCCCAGAGAACCAAATAACCCTATTAAAAATGGGGTACAGAGCTAAACAAAGAATTTTCACCTGAAGAACTTTGTATGGCTGAGAAGCACCTTAAGAGATGTTCAACATCATTAGTCATCAGGGAAATGCAAATCAAAACAACCCTGAGATTTCACCTCACACCAGTCAGAATGGCTAAGGTTAAAAACTCAGGAGACAGCAAGTGTTGGTGAGGATGTTGAGAAAGTCTTTTCCAATTCTTACAGATTTTCTTCCTTCATCCTTAAGGTAGACTGGAGGCCCAGCTTCATATCTAGTTCTTCCTGAGGAGGCACCAGGCATTCCTGTCTCAGAAAGCATGTTGGTCTGTCGGTTCTGAGGAGGACAATGACCAAAACTGGGGCGGAGTTGGGGTTTCGACAGATCTTGGTTCTGCTTATTACTGTTCTTTTTACATCTTAGAATCTCTTGTGAATCCTTGCCATTTCACAAAATCTGCAGGTGCCACGTGGTAAAGGATGATCCCATGAAAGAGTGCTGGTCATGGAGTCTAGTGATTTGGCTCCTTGACAGAGGGATGACTTGAGTTTCTCAAAACAAAACAAAACAAAACAAAACAAAACAAAACAAAACAAAAGAAAAAGAAAATTTTTTTCTTTTCTTTTTTTTCTGAAACAATGTTTCACTGTGCATCCTTGGTTGTTCTGGAACTCTGTAGACCAGGTTGGCCTCAAAACCACAGATATCTGCCTGCCTCAGCCTTCAGAGAGCTGAGATCAAAGTCATGTACCACCACCACCTGGAAACAAAATTCATTTTTAATGAGGGGCTTCTTTTTTTATTCAATATTGTCTTCATTTACATTGCCAATGGTAAAACCTTTCCCAATTTCCCCATCCCCAAAGACCCCCAACCCCTCTTTCCACCCCCTGCCTCCAGGTATATACCCCTCCACCCAACACACTTACCCCTCCCCCCCTCGGTTTCCCTTTGTTGGGGCCTCTATTGAGCCTTTACCTGACAAAGGACCACTCCTCCCACTGATGCCCAACAAGGTCTTCCTCTGCCACATTTTTGGCTGGAACCATGTGTACCCCTTGGTTAATGGTTCAGTCCCTGGGAGTCTTGGGGCGTCTGGGTGGCTGAAGTAATTGTTCTTCCCATGGGGCTGTAAACCCCTTCAACTCATTTGGAGTACTCTCCAGCTCCTCCATTGGGGACTCCACGCCCAGTCCAACAGTTGGTTGCTAGCATCTGCCTTGGTATTTGTAAGGCTCTGGCAGGATCATGAGGGGCTTCTTAATGAGATAACACATTAGAGATGTTGGAGTAGAGTAGGCATCCAATATTGCTAAATTACCTCATGTTCCCAATAGTGAGACATTCTCTTTAGTGTAATCCTATTCCTGAAAGCAGTTACAATATTTTTCCCTACATACATCCATGCAATGGTGAATTATATAGACTCAGGGCAAACTCTGTCAATAAAATAGGATTAGCATTTTATAAACTGGACATGTTATTTCTCTTGATTTAGTTTCTGTTGAAATGTGGAAATTAACACCGGAGGTCTGATCACTCTTTCTCAAAGTCATGACTATGGCTATCTTTGTGGTGAAGGGATATTTATTTACTTATTTGCTTATTTGCTTATTTATTACTTATTTATTTATTTAGTGTGTGCATGTTGCCTTCATGTACACATGTGCATTTGTGTGTGCCTGTTGCCCACATAGATCAGATGGGTATCAGATGGGACCAATATCACTGGGACTGGATTTAGCAGATGGTTATGAGCCACCACACACACACAACAATAAGTGTCAGAAATTGAACCTGGGTCCGCTGGAAGAGCGGCCAGTGTTCTTAACCACTGAGCCATCTCTCCCGCCCATGAGTTATCCTCTTAATGGTAATTGGATTTTCTTTGTTCAAATATAGGAAACAGAGCAGCTCCCAAAGAGGTTGTGGAGAAAGAATGAGCACACAATTCCTCCTGCTCGCCATACATGCTTGGTTTTAGGACAGAAGAACTAACTTTCTTCAGATCTCAGTGGTCATGTACAACGTGAGTAGCTACAACACTGGGCCCTTCACTCTCTCAGGCATCCCCGGACTGGAGCAGTACCACATCTGGATCAGTATCCCTTTCTGCTTTATCTATCTGGTGGCCGTCCTGGGCAACAGCATCCTTCTCTACCTCATTGCAGTGGAACACAGTCTTCATTCGCCCATGTTCTTCTTCCTTTCCATGTTGGCCGTGACTGACCTCATATTGTCTACCACCTGCGTCCCCAAGACCCTTAGCATCTTCTGGTTTGGTCCTCAGGAAATCAGTTTTCCTGGCTGTCTGACCCAGTTATTCTTTCTGCACTACAGCTTTGTCCTGGACTCGGCTATCTTGCTGGCCATGGCATTTGATCGCTATGTAGCCATCTGTTCACCCTTGAGGTATACCGCTGTCCTTACACCCAAAGCCATTGTCAAAATTGCTGTGGGAATCTCTTTTCGAAGTTTCTGTGTCTTTGTCCCATGTGTTTTCCTTGTGAACCGCCTACCCTTCTGCAGGACACACGTCATTGCCCATACCTACTGTGAACACATTGGTGTTGCCCGGCTGGCATGTGCAGATATCTCCATCAACATCTGGTATGGGTTTTGTGTCCCCATCATGACAGTGATTACAGATGTGGTCCTCATAGCAGTCTCCTACACCCTCATCTTATGTGCCGTCTTCCGCCTTCCCTCCCGAGATGCACGCCAGAAGGCCCTGAGCACCTGTGGGTCCCATGTCTGTGTCATCCTCATGTTCTATATACCAGCCTTCTTCTCCATCCTCGCCCATCGCTTTGGGCACAATGTCCCTCGCACTTTTCACATTATGTTTGCCAACCTGTATGTAATCATCCCACCTGCACTCAACCCTGTTGTCTATGGAGTGAAGACCAAGCAGATCAGGGACAAAGCCATTCTTTTGCTCTTTTTCAAATGATCTCAGTGACTGCAGTCTTGGATCTGGGGCCAGTTCATAAAGCTTAGTAGGTAAAAGGCTGGACCAACAACCACTGGCCTCGGAGAGCGGACACATGGAGCTATTGGGGATTTGCTTTCTTAGTTATTTTATGCAGGCGCCTACTCAACCATTTTAGTTCTAGGAAAAGAAGCTCAGAGTTTAGAAGATAAAAGGTATTTATTTCACTTCTGAAAATAAACAACTTATCTTAATGAGAATATTTCCATTCTTTTTGGTTGTGTTAAGGTAATAAAGACTCATTGATAGCAATGGAAATTGCTATTCTGTTTTCACTTAAAACATTTGTGACAAATCATTGTTATTTTTTTTACACAACCTTAATTGTGAATTTATGCAAAGGTAGGGAATTACTGCTGATCCTGTAGGTTTCTAGATTAAGAAAATTAAATTTGTTCATTCACGTGTTCATGTGCATGTGCATGCATGTATATGTGTGTGTGTGTGTGTGTGTGTGTGTGTGTGTATGTATATCAATATGGGCAGTGCATGACTCAGTTTTCACCTGGAGGCCAGAGGATAACTTTTGGGAAGTTAGTTCTCTATTTCCACTATGTAGGTTCTGGAGATCAAAGGTAGGTTTTCTGACTTGGGGACAATGACCTTTACTTGCAGAGACATCTTGGCACAAGTTTCTAGAGTTCTTTTTTAAAGATTTATTTATTTATATATTTGTTTGTTTGTTTAATGTATGTGAATACACTGTAGCTGTCTTCAGACACATCAGAAGAGGGACTCAGACCCTATTATAGATGGTTGTGAGCCACCATGTGGTTGGTGGAAATTGAACTCAGGACCTCTGGAAAAGTGGTCAGTGCCCTTAATTACTGAGCCATCTCTTCAGCCAGTTTCTAGAATTTTAATGATTATTATTTATTTCTAAACAACATCAGTTATTATCTACCAGGTGTATAGACAATATTTAATCAAGTAAATTCATAGAAAATCTTAATGAAATTATTAATCAGTGTTGCAGATGTTTTTCTTAGGAGAGGATTTGGACAATATATATATATATATGTCTCTCTCTCTCAATATATATATATATATATATGTATATGTATATATAACATATATATATGTATATATATATATATATATATATATATTAAGAAAAGAGATACTGGAGAGATGGTTCAGCAGCTTAGAACACTGGCTTCTCTTCTAGAGGACCTGAGTCTCATTTCTAGCACCCATATGACAGCTCACAACTTCAGTTTTAAGGTATCTGACATCTTCTTCAGGTGTCTGAGGGTAACAGCATGGACATGGTACATGCACATACATGCAGGTAAAACTCTTACACACATAAAAATATCTTTAAAAAAAGAAAAAAGGTAAAGAAATGAAAGGTTAGAGCATCTTTCTCTCGAAACATGGGACTGTAAAAGAACTTAATTCTAGACAGTAAAAACAAAACAAAAGCTAAATTAGAGCTCAAATGATTGGCTAAGGGCTACAATTAAAACAGGAAAGACTGACTCAGACATAAAGAAATTAACATTTTAGCCTTTTAGGTGCTTAACCATTGAAAAATATTACTCAAATTAAACAAATTGCTCAGTTCAATGCATGTAATTGAATTTGTAGGACCTTTTGTTTTTAGATATTTTCCTTCATTTAAACTCCTCCAAGACAAAGAAAGAGTAGAGCCAACTCCTTGATCTAGCTAAAAGGATTCTATTCATGTATAAAGCTTCTTGATGTTATTTAATTAGAGGCAAATGTCAGATGGCATATTTTGAAGATGTGAATTACAAATAAACAGAGTAGGGTATTGAAGCCTATGCCTGTTTCAATCTAGTGAAAACCGTCTAGGTATATCAGGACCTTGTTTATACTGGCTCAGGTTCTAATGGCAACATTTGGCTCAGACTGTTTGCCCTGATGTCTGTAATTAGGTGTAAGAGAATAAGAAAGAATGTTGGTTATTTTATGAAGGAATACAGAAGTTAAAGAGAAAAATAACAAATGTCCAAGTTTTAAGCCTACCTTGCTATTCATACAAAATAATAACCCAAGGAAAAGTGACTGGTAGTGTATTTTAAAATAATACTCCATATTTGACTGATATTTAAATAATTAATCTTTCACTATTATATATGGAAAACAGACATTTTAAAATGTAGTTATTGGGACTGGAGAGATGGCTCAGGGGTTAAGAGCACTGACTGCTCTTCTGAAGGTCCTATCCCTGAGTTCAAATCCCAGCAACCACATGGTGGCTCACAACCATCCGTAATGAGATCTGATGTGCTCTTCTGGTGTGACTGAAGTGTACTTGCATATAACAATAAATAAAATCTTTGAAAAATGTAGTTATTGGTAATATTCTGTATCGAATCAGAAGGAGACTCAATTAAAGTTAAAAACATGCCGGGGACTTGGCTCAACACCTAATGTCACAAGCGTGACAACCAGCATTGGATCCCCACAACCCGTGCAAATGTTGGGTGAGAAATGTGTTGGGTGGGTGTGTGGGCCTATAATTCCAGCTTCATGAGCTAGAGATGGGATCTCCAGAAAAAGCTGGCTAGTGGTACTAGCCATATCTGTGAGCTCTGTGTTTGATTGAGAGAGACCCTGCCTCAACATTTGAAGTGGAACAAGAATTGATAATTCCTGACATCAATCTTAGGCTGCCATAGGCTCGTGCTACACATGTGTCCACACGCATGTAAACATGCATGCACATGATACACACACACATACACACACACAAATAAAAAACTGAAGGAAAAAATTAGCAATTTTGTACTCCACATTTTACAGTTATTGTTGAATATATTTTTAGATATTGTATAGCTATTCAATATAATGTTCAGTAAGAGCCTTTTCAATATAAATGAGTAATGAATGAATGAATGCCTGAATGAATGTATAAATAAGTAAATTTAAGACTTAGGCTTTCAGGAACTCCTAACAGTGTCAGTAGTCTAACCTAACTATTTTCTCACTAGAAATGTATTTCATAGTTGTGTGGGAACAGGATCCAGGAAGCGGGGAGTTAGTGGAGATGAAATGGAGCCCACGGTGCTCGGGATTCAGATTCCAGAGACCAACATCAGAGTGCAGATCTAACTTTATTGTTTATTATACGAACTTATATTATGCAGCATTTTAGCCAATTAGGGTGTGTTTATGTATTCAGGGGCAAATCAGGGTGCAACCAGTGCTGTTTAGCAGAATCTGACTCAACTGTCCAGGAGCCTCTAGGGGAGGAGGGTCCAATCCCCTATGGATATTTCTGTGAAGACAGGGGAAGCAGCCACAGTCCTGGCCTTGGGACTGGTGTGTTGTCTCATCAGTGTGCCACGAGCCATGTCAGATCATACACTGTATACAGCGGGTCAGGACTCCTCAAGGAGTGGCAGCAGCGTGTGGCACCTCACTCTCCATCCCACTACTTCCCATCCCCCACGTAGCTGCATTCTGTTTTATTAGTGAAAAGTTTGTAATGAGGCATCAGTTTGAGTGCCCAATAATGAAAATATGGCAATGGCATAAAGGTATGGGTGTATCTGATTAAAGGAAGATGAGACAGCCAATAGCTGGACTCTGAGATGGGAGTCAAAGAGAGATTTCAGTTTAGAGAGGGTGTGGTCAGATATACACTCTAGTTGATAGTGTGGGAAGTACACAGAGAGACAAAAGTGGGAGTCAGATAGCCTTCTACTTATTTGCTTTGGATTTATTCATTTATGTATATTTTACCCGCATGTATGTGTGTCATATGCATGCCTTGTGCCTGCAGAGGCCAGAAGGGGTGGTGGATCCCCTAGAAGGGGGGTGACAAACGGTTGCGATCTGCCCTGTGGGTGGAGGCAATCAGACCCGAGTCCTCTGCGAGAGCAGCCAGTGATCTTACACACCGAGGCACCACTTCAGCTATGAAGTGTGTGTGTGTGTGTGTGTGTGTGTGTGTGTGTGTGCGCGCGCGCGCGCGCGCGCGCACGTGCTCGCACTTTGGTCATTTTGTCAAATAGATGAAACACTCTGGGCAGAGGTTTATTCTGATGTCATTATGATTACAGGGAGACCCAGCACATCACCCTAAACTTCTCTACCTGGGTCTTGAGTTTGAAACCTAGGCAGAATGACAGACAAGCACACAGGTGTGGCCTTTATTCCTCGTACATGTCACAATACATGTACAAGCAAAGCCCAATCCAAAGGCTGCAGCCTGTCCCTAGAACCAGTGTAGAGTTAATAGAAACGTCTCCACTTTTCCTTTGAGACAGAGGAGACAGCACGTGTGTCCCTTATCCCTAGGGCCCTGCCTATTTTTCCTCCCACACTGATGAAACGATATAAAGGGGCCTGGTACCATCCCCTCGCAAGTCCTCAACTTCTTCTCCGATTGTCATTTTTGCCCCTTGTAGATTTTCTGTCAATCCATCCGCCATACTTTCTTCTTTCTGTTTGGCCTGATTCCCAAGATTAGGTGAGTGCTGGCTATTTGAATGAGCTTGTGTGCAAGAAGGATTTGGAGACACACACTCACACACACACACACACACACACACACACACACACACACACAGAGAGAGAGAGAGAGAGAGAGAGAGAGAGAGAGAGAGAGAGAGAGAGAATGAAGTCACATGGGTGCACCTGATACCTGATGCACCTCAGCCACTTCTTATGTGGGTTTTTGGTTTCTTTAGGCGGGAGAGTTTTGTCCAATAGAAGAAAAATAAAGCATGGATGGAGGTGTATTCTGATGTCATTGTTACGGGGATGTGTCTCTCGTGCCTGGGTTATTGTTCCATTGAGTGGACATGTAAAGATGGAAGCAAATGAGCAGCTACGTAGCTGGGCTAAGTATGGCCACACTTAGTATGGCGGATGGATTCACAGAAAATCTACAAGGGGCAAAAATGACAACTGGAGAAGAAGTTGAGGACTTGCGAGGGGATGGTACCAGGCCCCTTTATATCGTTTCATCAGTGTGGGAGGAAAAATAGGCAGGGCCCTAGGGATAAGGGACACACGTGCTGTCTCCTCTGTCTCAAAGGAAAAGTGGAGACGTTTCTATTAACTCTACACTGGTTCTAGGGACAGGCTGCAGCCTTTGGATTGGGCTTTGCTTGTACATGTATTGTGACATGTACGAGGAATAAAGGCCACACCTGTGTTCTTGTCTGTCATACTGCCTAGGTTTCAAACTCAAGACCCAGGTAGAGAAGTTTAGGGTGATGTGCTGGGTCTCCCTGTAATCATAATGACATCAGAATAAACCTCTGCCCAGAGTGTTTCATCTATTTGACAAAATGATTGTTCTGGGACCTCTGTGCTGGGACACATAGGCGATCTAAAACCTGGAGTCAAGTGTGCAGGTGCATGTGTAGCCCGGAGGTGCTCTGGCTAAGTTTTTACCCACCTGTCTTTTTCTGCCTTCATCCATCAACTAATGATGACTCTTCTTGGTGTGAAGTCCATCCGATCTGGTAAGGGAGCAAAGCCTCCTAGAGCTGACTGTGCCCAGAGAGTGTATCTGGAGGCATGCTTTATTTTGTCATAGGATATGCCAGGAGAATCAGAGACGTCCAACCCTTTAACAACCGAAGAGTCTAAGAATTATGTATTGCAAATAGTTTTCCAAATTCACACAGATAAATGCTCGGAAACAGGATGAAAGTTAACTATGGAACTTGGCTTTCTGTTTCCACAGCATATACTATGTGTGAATATTTTTTACACAAGATTTTTGGCACATCTGTATGTGTGACTTATAATTTTGTAATATTTGGCACATCCTATGAAATTAACAGACTCCTTCAAAGCATGGACTAGCCAGCCCTACTTAGTTCACATTAAAATTTCCTCATTTCCATCCCTTTTCTTTTGTTTTATGATAATATGTTTTGGGTTTTTTGTTGTTGTTATTTTTTGAGACAGGGTTTTTCTGTGTAGCCCTGGCTGTCCTGGATAATAAAGGATTTTTATTTGTGTAGTTTGTGTATGGGCATGAGTGACCTGGTGTGCATGTGGCAGCCAGAGGACAGTTTGCTGGAGTCAGTTCTCTCCTTCCTCTGTCCTCAGAATTAAATTCAAGTTCTCAGTTTAAACAAAGATTGCTTTAAAAAATGTCTCTTCTGCCAGGTGATCTTAGCACACGCTTTTAATCCCAGTGCAGGCAGAGCCAGGCAGAGAGGCAGAGAGGCAGAGGCAGGTGGTTTTTTTTGGTTTGTTTATTTTGTTTTTCGAGACAGGGTTTCTCTGTGTAGCCCGGGAACTCACTCTGTAGACCAGGCTGGCCTCGAACTCAGAAATCCACCTGCCTCTGCCTCCCAAGTGCTGGTATTAAAGGCATGCACCACTATTTCCTGCCCTAGGCAGGCAGATCTTAAAATCAAAAATCCTAACCTATGTAGTGTTACTAAGCCCAAGAATCAAGATCTTACATACTTGTATAATGTACACTGTGGTAGAAACTAACTCTCTCCTTCTCCTTATTTTGAGGAAAAGGACCCCTGAGTTTCAGCTGAGGAACTTTCTAATTTAAATTTTAGTGACATATGTTGGAATTCAACTAGAATTTACTGATCTTAATTAACAGTACAAGGTTTTGTCCTTAGACTTCTAAGAGCCATAGTCTTCAGGTCCCTTTGAAGCAAGTAGCTGTTTACCGTGAGGCGTAGGTAGATAGTCTACAATGGCGGAGTGGGGAACCAAGGATTAACCAATGTGTCAATCAAAACTGCAACCCGATCACTTGTGAAAAAGTGTGTCTTCTAGTCCATGGCTCTACATCAGAAGACAGTGTATACTGTGGAATAAGGACGATGTGGAAAGCTCCCTAGAAAGCACACGTCAGTTAGAGGGCAGCTGGAGGAACAAAGGGCGTTTCCTTAGGTGGAGTGACTAGACGATGTCGGGATGATCTGATGGAAGCTCATTGCTTCATACAGTCACCTGGATGATCAGTCATTTTAGGAATCCATACTGGTACACGGTTGGAAGTGACAGTGACTCCAGAGATGCTGAGTATTGTTACCGTCCTCTGTTCTTAGGCGAGGTGACGAGAAGGCCTGCTATGATTACCTTTAATGTGAGCAGTGACAACCCAGGGCCTTTCCTTTTGGTGGGGATCCCAGGCTTGGAGCAATTCCATGCGTGGATTGGCATCCCCTTCTGTGTGATCTACATTGTAGCTGTGATGGGAAACTGTGTCCTTCTATACCTCATCTCAGTGGAGCGGAGCCTTCACCAGCCCATGTTTTTTTTCCTGTCCATGCTGGCAATGACTGATCTCATCCTGTCTACGGCTGGTGTGCCTAAAGCACTCAGCATCTTCTGGATGGGGGCTCGAGAAATCACATTCCCAGGCTGCCTCACACAAATGTTCTTCCTCCACTACACCTTTGTCCTGGACTCAGCCATTCTAATGGCCATGGCATTTGATCGCTATGTGGCCATCTGCTCACCCTTGAGGTATGCTACCATCTTGACCCCCAAGACTATCATCAAGATTGCTGTGGGCATCTCCTTCCGAAGCTTCTGTATCATCTTGCCAGTTGTATTCTTGTTGACGCGCTTACCTTTCTGTAGGACACGCATCATACCTCACACATACTGTGAGCACATAGGTGTTGCCCGGCTTGCATGTGCAGATATCTCCATCAACATCTGGTATGGGTTTTGTGTCCCCATCATGACAGTGATCTCAGATGTGGTCCTCATTGCCGTCTCCTACACCCTCATCTTATGTACCGTTTTTCGCCTCCCCTCCAGAGACGCACGCCAGAAAGCCCTGGGCACCTGTGGTTCCCATGTCTGTGTCATCCTCACGTTTTACATACCTGCCTTCTTCTCCATCCTCGCTCATCGATTTGGACACAATGTCTCCCTCACGTTCCATATCATGTTTGCCAATCTCTACATTGTTATTCCTCCAGCAATGAACCCTATTGTCTACGGAGTAAAAACCAAGCAGATCAGAGAAAAGGTCATCCTTCTATTCTCTGTCAAGAGCATACAAGCTTGATCTACTGATCTGCAGGAGAGGAAGTGGGTCTAGTTGTAGCAAGAGTGAAACCGTGCGGCAAACGCAAAAGAGAATTCTATTTATGGTCAGAACTGCTTATAGATGCTTTGTGTTGTGTGCCAGGCAGGACTGTGCAATACATAGTCTCATGGATAAGAAACAATCTGTGATAACCCTTTTTTTATAATGAGAGAGAGAGAGAGAGAGAGAGAGAGAGAGAGAGAGAGAGAGAGAACACTAGAAAGGGGACTATGAGAAGGGAAAAAAGGTCTTTTCTTTTCACCTTAATTTGAATTAACTAATTACATTTATCGAGTCCAGGTTCCTCACACAGATGTAGTTCTACAAGGCTTGCTTTGGAAGCCAGCCCACTGGCCTTCCCAGCACTGGTGCAGTTTGCTCTGTTTCCTGGTAATTACCTGCCCAGGCGCTGCATGATGCACTTATATCTCCTTGGGCCACGTCTTCAGTTTGTTATTATCTGCTGGCACTTTACCATGCAGGAGAAGCCTCCGGCTCCTTTCTCTTTCTGCCTTCCTTTCGGGACACTGCCTCTGGTCCTCCCTCACCTTAGGGCTTCATGCTCTTCTGAGAGAGGAGCTCTTACTCTGCAGCCAACGCCGGCCTGGAGCTCAGCAGCAGAGTGGACTGCCCTCCGATTGCAGGCAGGTTTCCCGGGCTTGCAAGCCTGCCTCCCCGCACCTGGCTTGACAGGATGATTTTAATTCCATGCTGTTTCCCTACATATATGCCGCTCTGCTTTGTTCGCAGTTGCTTCTCGCTCCTGTCGTCCTCCCTCCTCTACCTAGCTCCCTATTTCCTCCAGGAAGAACTGCCTTTTCTTTCTGATCACATCTATATTCCATTTCATCTTGGGAAAAAGAGGTCTTAAGTTGAGGAGATGTGGGGTAGGGGAAAGAAGATGATAGGGCAGAGTGAAAGCAGATGAGAAAGAAGAAAGGAATCAAACCAGTAGCTCAATGTTATTTAAAGACAACAAAAAGACAAAACAAAATGCAGAGACACGCTCCCTCCCTCTCCAACAACAACAACAACAACAACAACGACGACGACGACGACGAGGAGGAGGAGGAGGAGGAGGAGGAGGAGGAGGAGGAGGGGGAGGAGAACACTCTGGGGCAAGGAGGAGCAGATTCTGCCGGCGCCATTATGCAAATCTCATTATCTGAAGAGCAGGACCTATACCTTGAAAAGACTTTCTAAGGTTCTTAACAGGTTTCTCTAATGCAGAGCTGGCATAAAATCTTTTTTTTTTTTTCTGGCATAAAATCCTGGTGACATTACCACCAAGCCCAGAATCCTGGAAATAGACTAAGGGTGGGAAAAATGTTCAGGAGTTGGAGGGCTTGTTTATTATTATTGTTGTTAACTGTAGTTACATTTGAAACTGTAATTTCAAATTTAAATTATATAGTTACTATTTTTTTAAATTAAGAGGCCATGTATCTTGCATTGAAGCTTTTCTGTAGATTAAAGAAAATCGAAAGAAATAGATACAGGGTATAATGTATATTGCTGTACAGATATATATTATGAAATTATTAAATCAAAGTGACAGATTTATCTCATTTATGTATTTGTGGCAGTAATAGTTTGAGATCTATCTTTGAAAATGCAAATTTGAAGTACACAATGTATTATTTTTACAACTTAGTCTAATCACACTGAGGACACCAGAACTTATTTTTTAATGTCCAGCTCTATAGACTTTGCTTTCAAAGTCATATCTCCCCTTGTCGCTCTAGCCAATGGTATACACCCTTCCTCTCTATGTCAATTAGAAGTCTAGTAGTCATCAAAAATCAAGGCTCATCATCATTCTACGGAGATTCTGCTCTCCGTGCTAGACTGCTAAGAATATTCACAGGTATTAGGGAATTTTCTGGTAATTTCCATTTTGCTGAGGTCATAGGTGAGCTAAGAGCTGATATTTTATTTTATTTTATTGGATATATTCTTTATTTACATCTCAAATGTTATCCCCTTTCCCAGTTTACACCCCTTCCAGATTGCCCCTATCCCATCCTCCCTCCCCCTACTTCTATGAGGGTTTTCCTCCACCCACCCTACTCCCACCTCCCCACCCTCATTGCTCCTACATTGGGGCATCTATCGAACCTTTATAGGACCAAGGACCTCTCCTTCCATTGATGCCTGACAAGGCAATCCTCTGCTACGTATGCAGCTTAGAGCCATGTGTACCTCTTGGTTGATGGCTTAGCCTCTGGGAGCTCGGGGTGGGGGAGAGTCTGGTTGGTTGATATTGTTCTTCCTATGAGGTTGCAAACCTCTTCTGCTCCTATAGTCCTTTCTCTAACTCCTCCATTGGGGACCCCATGCTCAGTGGTTGGCTGTGAGCATCTGCTTCTGTGTTTGTAAGGCTCTGGCAGGGCCTCTTGGGAGGCAGCTATTTCAGGCTCCTTTCGAGAGCTGATATTTTAAAAGCTTTCTGAGGATTTAATAAATAAATAGATTCTGAGTTAAGATAACTTGAAAGTACACACTCTATTCATCTGGGTAGGAAATAAAACCCACAGTTATTCACTGACATGCATGGATGGCTTCCATGAAAGACTAATAGAGTTAGAAAGCAAAATAAAGAAGAGAAGGGACCATTGTGTGCACTGTCTCTCTTCCTCCTCCCACTGTCTCTGCCCAGATGGCTGCTATTATTTTTCTATCTTCCCTAAGGGAATGAACATTTCTATAACTCTGTGGCCTCTGTCAGTAATACTATATGAGCCTTGGTTTTTTTTATGTGACTTTTCCTTTAACAATTTTTAAATTAACTGACTAATTAACGAATTAATTAAGTATATACAATATATTTTGAGCATATACACTCCTTCCCAGCTCCTCCAGGTCCCACCTATCTTGCCTACGCAGGCAAGCACAACTACGTGCTCCTTTATTTTTTTAAACCCATCAAATCCAATTTATGCTGCCCCAATACTCTTGGATATGTGGCCATTGATGATGCATCGATCTACTAAACAACTGATGGTCTCCCAGAAGCTATCAGCTTCCCTGGGGACGTTGGCTTTCTAACCTTGTAGGGTCAGTATTACAGGAGCGTGATTGTGCTAGCGGCTCTGTCAGTGTCTGTACTGCTGTTGTTACTACTCTTACTTCAGATCCACCAAGTTGAAAACTGAGAGGATAGTTTGCAACCTACCTTTTACTGTTTATTCAAGAACAAAGGCCCAGTTTCTCTTCCTGTAAATTCCAATTTACAACCCTCTTCATTCATGGATGTTTGTGGCATGGAAAGCTACAAACTTTCTGTTCCAACATCAGATCATAGGTGAGAAACCTCTGTTGTGTTTTGCTCTGAAAGATAATTACACAAAACTCAATGACTTCTCCACAAGTAAATTGTCTAATCCTGTGTATTATTTTTTGTGTGTAAACTCGGTTATAGACTTCTATTGGTTATCTGACATATAAGTATATGCACGAAATATCATTATTATTGGGAACTACGACCAGCTATAAAGCTATAAAGTTGGATTTCTGTGGTGACAATGAGAGCCATTAAGTACTTCAAAATGGGCAGTTGCACAGTGTTTGAGGAAAAGGAGGTTTTGTGAGCAGTCATGCCTGTTATGGGCAGGTATGACCCTCCGGATGTAGATGTGTCTGGCATCTAAGCTGGATAGAGTTTGCTTCAATCTCCTCTTGCCAGGTCACACCAGCTTTTGTAGTGCTGTGCCAATTCAAGTGCGTGAAAGGTACTTGTAGGATGCTTTGTGTATGTTAAATAGGTATAAGCCACATCTGGGGGGGGGGAGATGTATAATCCTCATCACACCAAGAAAACACTAAGCTTGGAAGAGTGGAGGAGAGCGCTCAAGGCTCCTGGTAGTGACATTTTATTTGAAAGTTCAGTCTGGAAGAAAAACATCCAGGCTGTTTCCATGAAAATTAAGCTTAAGCTTTAGAGAGCTTAAGGGATGGAAACAGTCCTTAAGAACAACAACAACTTCCCGATGAGAACTGGCTTTACCATTTGTCTAGAGTAAAGAGCATGTCCATCTGCTTTTGTTGCTCTCACATGCAGTCGATTTTTGGGGACCTCTTGGCCCAATTTCTATTTTCCCCTAGATCCTGAGGATTCCAGGCATGTAAACCCAGGAAAGTCCACAAAGATAGCTTCGAACTACTAAGTGAGCTAAGTCCTCACTTATACTATATAGCTGAGACCTCAGGCTCACAGGAGTTTGGATTCTTTGACCCTGAGAGGTGCTCACAGGAGAAGCCTATAAATCCTATTCATGGCCACCTGCTGTCTCTCAGCTTGCCATAGAAACACCTCAGAGTTTCTAAGATTCTGGATAGTGTGTAGAGACAAGGAACCTTTTCCTCACCTTAAACACAGTGTCCATAGCACAGAGGTGAGAAACCCATGTCTCATGAGCAGTAGCAGTTCGTCAGTCAACGACCGTTTAGATTTTACACACAATCCGAGGACTCCTGCCCTTCAGAGACCCTTTCTACTATACTCTTGGTGTGCAGATGTGATGGACAGTGTTTCAATCTCCCTTAAATTAAAGACAAAACACAAAATGTGAGTTGGATATAGAAGCAAAATGTTATTAGCAGCTGACTGGGTCCAAACTGATTTGTTCAGTTGATTCAAAGGGAGAATAAAAGATTTTGGTTATATCAAAGAAATAATTTCCTTTGATAATAGACTGTTGGGATTGGGCTGGTTACAAGATCATTGGTAAACAAAATTTGAAATGGGATACTGCCTTCACATGCCACCTTGCCTTACCATTATAACACAAAACAGCAATACAGAGGGAGAATAACAGCGCTTTGTGCCAGACTCTCAAAGGTGAGGGAGCAGCAGGAAGCTAGCTGCAGAGTGTGGAGGAGCACGTACAGTGTGAAGGAACATGTACGGTGTGGAGGAGCACATCCGGTGTGGAGGAGCACGTACAGTGTGGAGAAACATGCACGGTGTGGAGGAGCACATCCGGTGTGCAGGAACATGTACAGTGTGGAGGAGCACATCCAGTGTGGAGGAGCACGTACAGTGTGGAGGAACATGTACGGTGTGGAGGAGCACATCCGGAGTGAAGGAGCATGTACAGTGTGAAGAAACATGTACGGTGTGGAGGAGCACATCCGGTGTGCAGGAGCACTTACAGTGTGGAGGAACATGTACGGTGTGGAGGAGCACATCCGGAGTGAAGGAGCATGTACAGTGTGGAGAAACATGCACGGTGTAGAGGAGCACATCCGGTGTGGAGGAACATGTACAGTATGGAGGAGCACATCTGGTGTGGAGGACCACCTGCAGGGCAGCATGGCAGTGGACGCTTACTCAACCTGTTGTCCTCTGGTTCTGTGAAAAGAAAAACTAAAGTCCCCTTATTTACTACATCATAGGCACTATTGAGCCTGATATGATTATATATTTTTGGTTTGTGGTTTGCTTTATTTTCTTGTACTACAGGTGCATGTATCTAGGGTCTCATACAAGCTAGGCAAGTGCTACCACTGACCTGTGTTCCCAGTCCTTTAGATTTATAACATATATGTATATACATATATGTTAGGAGTGATATCTATCTATCTATCTATCTATCTATCTATCTATCTATCTATCTATATCTCACTCCTTACACAGCCTCATGTGGAGTGGATGCATTTACAATTATCCTCATTTTAGAATAAGTATAGGAGAAGGAGGACCTTGTGTGAAGTCACAGCTTTTGTGTAGCAGAAGTTGGGTTTCCAGCTAAACAATCTGGCTTCAGAGGTCGCTTGGAATTTTGTCTGTGTGCTGAAGGAAGAACAAGTAGGAACAAGAAAAATATAACTGGATATCATTTTTCTATCCTTACTTCTTCCAAAATCAGGGGAGGATCCACAGTCAGACTAAATTATGGTTCCAAAGTAATCGATTCTCCCCAAAACATAAAGAAAACACTGAACAGAGTATTATGAATTTTTTCTTGAATCCTTCCACCCTGCCTTCTGTGCATCTGGCTGGATTTCATAAGGTTCTTGTGCTCTATTCTGCCCAGGAGGTCCCTTTTTAAAAACAAACTGAGAAATAAATTGTATTTATGTATTATACAAGATAATATTTTAAAATATGATGTGTAATCTCTCTCTCTCTCTCTCTCTCTCTCTCTCTCTCTCTCTCTTCCTTTCTTATTTGGCAACAATTTTTGGACAGCCCCTGCTCTAGCTGTTTAGGACCCACATGAAGACAAAGCTGCACATAAGCCTCTTAGGCAGGAGTTGGTCCCAAGAACCCAAGATCACTCCAAAGAGGATCATCAGGAAAAACGAAAGACTTGGTAATGACCTCATGGTATCTGGAGGTAGCAGATACCTCCTTGGTTCCCAGCTAGTTCATGAACCACATTGCTCCTAGGGCTGATGCTGGAAAGGACAAGCCTAAGTGAGTCAGAACAGCGACACCATCTAGAGAGGGATACACAGCCAGATAAACATTCAGCATCTAAGCAAGGGCTGTGGTCAGTGTCTGTTAAAGGGAAACCATTGTCCCAAGAAGAAAAGAGCTAGGGATTGGGGAGGAGGAGCAGTCCTGGACTGGACCGGGGAATCTTGTGTGGCCCCAGCCCTGTGTGACCATGGCCTTTCTGTACAGGCGTTTTCTGATCCCAGAAAGCAGCCTGAGCTAGTTTGACATGTCTGCTGTAGCCCCTCACTACACAGATATAGCTGGGCTCTGTGCCACAGCGCAGAGCCAGTGTAGTGCCGGGAGCTAAGGGAGAAAACTGCTACTTCTTCCCTCTGTCTGCATGCCCCTCGCTGAATGGGACTGGGATGCTGAGGTTGCCATGCAGGGTGAGGGCTTGTGGTGTTACAAGAATAGAGCAGGCAGATAGAACACGAGAAGATACAGTGATGCCTCCAGAGTCAGGATGGGGCAGAGGGAAGACCTGAGCGGTGGTTCTCAACCCGGGGGTCAAGACCCGTCTGGGGAATAGAATGACCCTTACACAAGGATCACCTAAGAACACCAGAAAACACAGATATCTACATTATGATTCATAACAGTACCAAAATCACAGTTCTGAAGTAGCAGCAAAAATGATTTTATGGTTGGGGGTCACCACGACATAAACTGTATTAAAGCGTCGCACCATTGGGAAGGTTGAGAACGACTGGGATAGAGGAGGCAAGGAGGGTCCACGGCTTCCCTCGCCCCGTCTCCACTTAGTATGTAGAGGGAAGGTGAAGGAGAAGTGTATGCTATGTTTACAAAGGGTCCAACGCAGTTGTCCTTGGAACTGTGCCAACAGGATGTGTGCTGGTCGAGCCCGCACCCTGAGCACAGGACTTCGTTAAGGGGCCCTCTCGTGGGTGGGTACACATTGTGCTTACCCTGTGGTTTGGGGACAGACATTCCCAGCCACTGAGGGAGTTGATATCTTAGGTTCTTTGTAGTCTGCCCTGTGTTAAGGGGACCTGAACAGGATGTTCTCAGCGTCCAGGGGAGTTTGTGGGGCCCAATGGTAAGGGGATAGGGCTGGGCGCCATGACTTGGCAAAGCATCACCTTCTAAAGGGAAGCTCTGGGTCCTAATCAGTGGCTCCTGCGTGGGAACATCTACGTGGGTCTAAACTGCTCTGCTCTGTAGGAAGCTGTGCAGATGAACGGCCACCCCAGAGGTAGCTCTGCTAACCTCTGGGTCTCTGGTCACCTGCCCCAGATCCCTCAGTCTGCAGTGTAACAGTCAAACAGGCCGGGTTAGAGTACCAGATTTCACCTCTCAGGAAACTGAATGACAAAACTGGTCTCTGGATAGAGCACAAAAGAACTCTATTTTACAGCAATTCTTTCCTCCAGGTTGCTTTGTGTGGTGTGGTGTGATGTGGTGTGGTGTGATGTGGTGTGGTGTGGTGTGGTGTGGTGTGGTGGTAGAGGTAGTTTGTATGTGTGTGGTATACGGTGGTGTGGGTATCTGAGGTAGCCCATGGTGACTTAGAATCCACAATCTTCCTGTCTCACCCTGAAAAGTGCTGGGGTTAAACATTGATACTATCATCCCTGACTCAGGTTTTTCTAGGACTTGGGAGGCAAAGCCAGCTGGATCTCTGAGTTTGAAGCTAGCCAGGGCCACACACACACACACACACACACACACACACACACACACACGGTCTGTCCTCTCTCCAGCACCATCATCTTAATTGGATCACCAGCTCCGCTACTATGGAGATACCCCTTCCACTGCTGCCCAAGACCTGATGATATTTATCCTCAGTGGTCCCAGATTTTCCCAAACTGATTCTATAGAATCTACAGTGTCTTCCTATGGACAAAGAACAGAGGATCCAGGAACCACAGAGTTGAGTTTGAGGAATCCCAGATATCAATACTCATCAAAGAAAGGGTTACATTCCACAAAATTAGATACTGAGAGCTGTGGTGGACAAGAACTAGAAGGGGACATGTTATTGGCAGCGTGAAAACATCCTTAGGGGAGTGGTGTGTGTGTGTGTGTGTGTAACACTTGGGAGAGTGTATATGAACTTAATAAACTTTTGAGAAAAGGACTGTGGACTAGGAGCTTCCCCTTCGCATTTGCCAGTTAAAGGATTGGAGGAGACACTTCCTGTCTGCTTCAACCTGACCGTGCTCATATGCATTTCCCTGGACTGATGCAGGAGCATTCTATTCAGAGTAAGGGACGCTCAAAAGAACTGCTAGCCATGGCAGTGGACCGCTATGTGTCCGTCTGTCAGCCTCTATGCTGTGGGGCTTTGCTGAGCCATCCTGTGGTGGGTATCGTGGCTGTAGCAGCTGTGACTCGTGGTGCCTGTGTCATGGTATCCCCCCAGCCCCTGTGGTACTTCTCCAGAGACTCCCATACTGTGGGCATCAGGCTTTGCCTCACATTTACTGTGAGCATATGGGCGTGGCTCGTCTAGCATGTGATGACACACATCCCAATATTTGGTATGGGCTGGCTACCACACTACCCTCCCCAGCCTTGGTCTTCTGGTTCATAGGTGCCTCCTATGCTCTCATACTTTGTGCTGTCAGTCACCTGCCAGGCCACGGTGCCTGCGACAAGGCCTTGGGTACCTGTGGGGACAATGCTGCTGTTCTCTTCTACACACCTGCTCTCCTTTCTTTCCTGGCTCACTGTTTCAGCCTCTATACAATTCCCAGCCATATCCGCATCCTATTGGCAAATCTACATGGTAGTTCCTCTGGCTCTTAATCCTGTGGTCTGTGGAGTGCGCACACAGTAGATCACTCAGAGACTTAAGCACTTGCTTCAAAGAGTGAGAAAGGTGGGTGCTGACAGTCAAGCTGTAGCACAAGCTTTATCTTGGTGAACCACAAGTGTTGATGACATTGTCTGCCACCAGGTGGCCCTGTGACCACACTACCTATTCGAAGCATGTAGGTAGTCAGAATACATTAAACTGACCTCTCTCTGCCTGTACAATCTGAGCCTTCTTTCCAGTGATAAGTCATAACAATATAAAAGAATTTGAGCCCTTCAGTGACACACAACGAGGCCCAGGACACACTAATGAAACTACAATCTCTTTCCATCACTCTACACAGAATCATATTGCTCCAATGTGGCTCTGTGTGGTCAGATAGCTTCGCAAGAAGGTATCTGGCATCAAGCAAGAATTCTATGTCTGCTGAAGGGATGAAGGCAGGGGGTGGCTAGAGAAACAGTACAGTGTGGATAAAGGAACAGAGCTCTGGAAACTGGTTTCTGATTTTGGGCTCCAGAAAGCTGTGGAGGGAACAGTACTGGGGCTTCCCAGAACAGAACTTCCCCAAGAAGTTCACCATTTCTGATCAGATTCTTGGGGATTTTCTACGTTTTTCATTCTGTGTCATTTGCTAGATACAGTTGCTAAGGTACGGGGGACTGGCTACAGTTCAGACTCTGATTCTTGCCCAGGCTATTCTCCTACTCACCAGGCCTTCCTTCCATTCATTCTTATTTAAAAGAGATCCAGTGACACCAACCTAGACCATGATTCCAGATATTTTCATACCATGTGCATGTTTGATTCTCAAGATAGCCATAGGTTATCTTTTTAACCTCTGTTTTCTGGGTGAAAAGGTCAGAATGTGGGACTCAGTAGAAAATGAATCTCTTTTGAGTAAGGGAGCTAGAGAGTGAGAATCTGTAAATTAAGATAAAATATAACCTCAAAGATTTCCCAATATTGTAATATAAGGTAATTCCCCAGAATTATATCTAACCCAGGTCTCAAAGCCTTTATAGAATAGAAAACAGAGAACTCAGGTGTGTTTTTCAAATCAGGTGTATGGCACAGATAGAATCATGAAGGATGAATGAGTAGTCAGAGGGCCACAGCACTCAGTGGCCTCAGAGTCTGAATTTAGGGTCGCTGTAAGAAGAAGGGGAGCCAGAAAACCAAATAACCCTATCCAAAAATGGGGTACAGAGCTAAACAGAGACTTTTCACCTGAAGAAATTCGGATGGCTGAGAAACACCTTTAAAAATGTTCAACATCATTAGTCATTAGGGAAATGCAAATCAAAACAACCCTGAGATTTCACCTCACACCAGTCAGAATGGCTAAGATTAAAAACTTAGAAGACATCAGGTGTTGGCGAGGATGTGGAGAAAGAGGAATACTCCTCCACTGCTGGTGGGACTGCAAGCTGGTACAACCACTCTGGAAATCAGTATGGCGGTTCCTCAGAAAACTGGACGTGATACTCCCGGAGGACCCAGCCATACCACTCCTGGGAATATACCCAGAAGATTCCCCAGCATGCAATAAGGATGCATGCTCCACTATGTTCATAGCAGCCTTATTTATAATAGCCAGAAGCTGGAAAGAACCCAGATGTCCCTCAACAGAGGAATGGATACAAAAAATGTGGTATATATACACAATGGAGTACTATTCAGCCATTAGAAACAATGAATTCATGAAATTCTTAGAGAAATGGATGGAGCTGGAGAACGTCATACTAAGTGAGGTTACCCAGTCTCAAAAGAATACCCATGGCATACAGTCACTGATAAGTGTATATTAGCCTAGAATCTTGGAACACCAAAGACATAAATCACATACCAAGTGAGGTCTGACAAGAAGAAAGGAGTGGACACTGGAGCTAGAATGGACCAAAGCATCATTGTGGGGGAGTACAAGAACAGTGAGGTGGGAGGGGGTGGATTAGGGAGCAGGGGGAGGGAAAAGGGCATGTGGGACCCTTGGGGGTGGGGAACCAGGAAAGGGGAAATGAATTGTAAATATAGAATATATCCAATAAAAAAAATGAAAAAAGAAGAAGGGGAGCAGCAGTTGGCATAGCTACCAGTTACAAGCACCAAGCTTCTCAATAAAAATGGAATGATAAACCCTTCGTGGAAGTTTTTCAGTGAAATATAGTGTCTCCCAGGGAGACTCCATAGTGCTTGAGTAGTAAATACTCAATTAAGATGACTGAGAACACACACACACACACACACACACACACACAAAACACACACACACAAACACACACACACACACACACACACACACACACACACACACACACACACAGGTTTAGAATATCCCAAAGTGAGAGTCCTGAGCTGTGATTTCTTGTCCAGGCCTTAGGAACCAAACTCTTCCTTGAGAGCTCAGAGAACCTGAGGCTTGATAGCCTTCTGTTGCTGGTGGCATAGAGGCTTCTTAGAACACATAGAGCAGAGACTGTAGCCATCCAGCACAGAGATATTAGAGAACATTTGGAGGTGAAGTAGAATGCAAAGGTTTAGAGTACTCAGCATTGTGGAGGAGGCAGATCGCCGAGGATGAGGGAAGGCTTGTAACAGGGCAACACAGTGCAGTGTTGCTTGAGCAATCCCCCCTGGGGCACACTTTGGCCCCCATTCAAGGGACGTGGTTAAGTGGTTAAGTAAATGGCTTTGGTCCTTAGAATTAACAGGTTAGGTTGCATTTCCTTCTAGGGCCTTCCTACCCTGAAAGTTGAGGAAAAGGCCATAATCCCCTTTGAAAGGGACCCATCCCAAGGCCCCTTCAGATATCTCAGGTTTGCTTTAATCTATTTGTATAAGAGGGCCTGAAAGGTGGGGACAGATATTAGTTTGGAATGGATGAGGACAGCAGTGTTTTCATAGTGGAAACCCACTTCCACCCATGTTTGAAGTCACCAGTTTGCTATGACAACTTTTTCTTCCTTTCAAGACCCTTTACATATCTTAGCCCTTTTGATGTTGAAATCATTATCCCTCCCACTGAGACTATTCATTTGCACTGGAGATAAAAGCTCAGGTGAAGCCTAGGGACTTAATCCCATACCTACAGTTGGATCAAGATGCAGTCTAAGCCAGCTCTTTTGGCCTCCTTTCTACTGCTGCTGCCCCTGGTGCTTCGAGGGCAGCCTCAGGTACAGGCAGAGCGTGATGGTATCATGTCGGAGTGGGATGGTTCTATGTTTTGGGGTGGCGGCCTTTTTCATTCTCATTTTGTTCAAGAATTCCTACATCCTTGGCAAGAGTGAAGGTAGAGAGAACAGGAGGAGAGTTGAAGGGTGGGGCAGCATTTTGATCTAATTTTCCCTTGGGTTGTATGGGCATAGGATGAGTGGAGAGAGAGATAGAGACAGAGATAGAAAGATAGAGACAGATGATAGATAGATAGATAGATAGATAGATAGATAGATAGATAGATAGATAGATAATTGGTCTCTGGGCTGTACAACCTAATGTTGTAAGTCTTTGTTTTCCACCAATTCAGTGCACACTCTTCCTATAATAAGGATGCTGGTGACAAGGGTGGTCAGCCTAGGGCATTATTGATTAAGTGGCTCTATTTTAGTTTCTAAAAACCTACTGAGAGTGAGTTTCAGGCTAGAGACAGATCCAGAATAAACTATGGGTATCAGAGCTCAAAATGATATGGGAGAGGGTAAAGCCCAGAGAAGTGTAGAGGTCATATGTTTAGATGATTCTATAAAGAAACCCCAGCTGGTACAGTGAGCCTAGTCTAAAAACTAAGGAAGGAATTTTCAATCTAGTGCTAGGTTATTCAGCTTCAAAATAGATCTATCTATCTATCTATCTATCTATCTATCTATCTATCAATCATCTGTCTATCATCTATCTATGTATCTATGTATCTGTATCTATGTATCTATCTCTGTATCTCTGTATCTCTGTATCTCTGTATCTATCTATCTATCTATCTATCTATCTATCTATCTATCTATCTCTGTATCTATCTCTGTATCTATCTCTGTATCTATCTATCTCTGTATCTATCTATCTATCTATCTATCTATCTATCTATCTATCTATCTACTTATCTACCTACCTACCTACCTACCTACCTACCTACCTATTCACCTACCTATCTTAAAGTAAAAGAAGGTAAATCTCACAATGTCTATCACTATCCACCTGAAGGTGCTGGGGCACAAAGAGATTTCATATGCAATGTCAAGAGGTGAAAAAAAAGCAAATATAGCTCTAGGATCAGTGGATTTGAACTGGATGTGAGCAAGTCATGTTATGCAAGGGTAAGCAGATTTCAAGGCATGTGTTTCTTAGTCCTAGCGCTGCTGAATGCTTGCTCTGCTTTACTGTGGTCAGGAAACTCCCTCCTACCCTCACCTCCTGAACTTATGCTGACCCACTCCATCTTAATGTACAGCCATGTAGCTGCCTTCTATGTAAAGGCACAAGATCTGGAATAAAGGTCAAACACTGGAGAAGCTTGCAGACTTGTTAGTTATTAATTGCACGATTTTGCAAGACTCCTTTAGTTTTAGACCCTTGTGGTTTTTTTCACTGCAGTACATGCATCACCACTCACATCATGCTATATTCTTGTGAGTGTTAGATCTGAAGTGGATGCCTCCTGCTGCATCCCTTGATGATTAGGGATTCTCTCTGCCTGTTTTCTTCAGTAGAGGCTGAGGTTGTGAGGATCTACCAAGTTCTAAGAGTGGGGACTTTGTAGAGAACCAAGGTTCCTTAAGCCTGCCTCAGCACTTTTCTGAAGGCCAGAAAGCATTACCTTCTCCCACAGATGAAGGGAATGTTGGCAATTGGCTATGTGGAGTGTAGCCATATGCATTCAGTACTCAATACAGGATGGGGGTGGTCAAATAATGGAAACTATAAGGGGACTGATACTTCAGTTCTGGCACATTAAAGATAACTCAAACTCCCAACAGAAGGACCCCTATACAGTCAGTATGATCTCCATGTGCAAAGTGAACTAACTGTTCTCCAGCACTCCAGAGTAGGGCTGGTCTCTTTTCCTGTTTCACTTTTGCAAACAGCCACTTGATCTACTTGCCGTATTGCCCTTAGTGTATCTATGGCTCTGCTTTTGCAGCTGGTGAGAAGTGTATTAAACTCCATGGATGAGAGTGGCACTTTCCAGTGTGTGGTCCATCTACCCAACAACTCTATCTTCCTGCAGCAGCTGGAACAGCTAGAGAGTACATTACAGGAGCTCGTTGGCAAGTATGAACAAGAGCTGTTCAGGGTGAGTGCTGGAGCTTTGTGCTGGAGTTGGGACAGTAGGTTTGTAAGTACACCCTTCATAGGTTTCAGCTTAGGAAGGAGTCCATGGCAATGATTCCTTGTCTTTGAGATCAATCCTTAGAATCAAAGGGAAATCCCATACTAGTTTTATGGTCTCTGACAGTAGTAACAATAAGACAAAGCTTATAGGGGGGGGAAAGAGTGGGGAATAGCATGGGGGGGAGAGGAATTATGGGACATATGGTGGGGGGTAACTGGGAAAGGGGAAAGCCTTTGGAATGTAAACAAAGAACATAGAAAATAAAAATAAAAAAAAGACAAAGCTTATAGATGCTTCCAGGTGCTTTTTCCATTAACAGATAAATTACTGGATATAGATTCATTGTAAAACAAGAAATGGGAACCATAGGCATACATACAGTGTAATCAATCAAAATCTTGAAATTAGGATGACCAATGTGAAGAAGTAGAGAACAGGTTTATGTCGATGAACTGAAATAGGGTGTTGTGTTCATGGACTTGTGGGCTGATCTGGAAGGCTCAGCACTGAGCCTAAGAAGGGCAAATGAGCAGAATATCTGCAGTCCAGTGTGTCCAGAGCTTTAATGAACCTTACTTACTGAGCTCCCAGGTAAGTTTAATGATATATGGTCAAACTACAAGTTGGTACTTTATATTTTTACTCATCTAGTTAGTCTTAAGGAGTGGCTCTAAAGGGGTCAATGAATGGTATAGGTGGAATTTTTTTGGCTCCAGAAAAACAAGGACCTGAATGTCCTCAGGTAAGAAATGGGGATAATAGTAGTATTAAATAAAGTGATAGATTAGATGCTTTGTAAGTTCATAATCTCTGGATGAGAATGGATGGGAAAAGTCAGGATCCTTGACATTTAGAGGAACTACATACCTATCCTCTCATGCCCAGGTTAAGGGATATGTACATGACATTGAAGATCAAGACAGCCAGACTCCAGAACTGAGTCACATGCTGGAGTCCAGGAATCCTGGTGTCACTGTGTCCCAATATGACAACCCAGCCTTCAAACTGCTACGCCTGGAGCTAGAAGGAGCACAGGAGCTGGCAACCCAGCTTAAGGCTAGTGGAGGTGTCAGTGGGGCCACAGACCTCCTCCATCAACTTCAGAACCAGGTGTGTAGATACATTAAAGAGTCCTCTCTTACTCTCACAGCCCCTGTCGTACCTGGTCAGGTATATTTGACACTTTTCAAAAATCTCTTTTTCTGGAGAAGAGTCTAACCTTAGACAGATGACAGTGTGAGTTGAGCTTGAGCACACTCTGTGATCCGAGTTTCTGCAATTCCATTCTCTCAGGTGACCAATGCCAGTCTGACCCTGAAGCTTCTGGTCGACTCTGACCGCCAAAGCTTTCATGCTCTCCAAGAGAAAGTGGACATTCTTGAAGGCCAACTAAGTGAGTGCGAGAGGGAAAAGGAACAGGAACAGTCCTCAAGACACCCCGGCCCACCCCTGGCTCCTGGTGAGTTCACAGACTGATTTCCCCAAGATTTTGTTTCTCAACAACTAGGCCAAAGCAAGCTTGCTATAGTAAACTGGGGGACTAAGGGGAAGCCAGTAAAGATAGTGATAAAAAAAAATAAACCTTCAATTTCCTGTCCATACCAAGATTGGTATCTTCTCATGGACATACTGACATATGCAGCTATTCACATTCCTCATAGCCAGGCACATGCATGTGTCTCTATTCATGCAAAATCACTCTATTTCTATGATTATGTATACACTTGCATGGACATGCTCTCAAGCACACAGGTGCTAATTATGTCCATACTCAGTTTCCTGTGGGTCATGTACCTAGTTTATACCTTTCCCACTCTCTCCTGTAGGTTCCTGTGCTCATGGAGGCCTGCAGACAGTGAGCAGACCCCTTGTGGTAAAGCTCAATTGGAGGGGTTTATCACATAAGGCAGGTGCCTGGGGTCGAGACTCAGCACCCAGTCCAGCTTCTTCCCTCTACTGGGTGGCCCCTCTGCGTGCTGATGGCAGGTGAGTTTTAGATGACAGATTTTGTGTGCACGGACCCATGCCCTATGAACTTTAACCTGGCTCCAACATGTTTCTTAGTAGCCCTAGTCCAGATTCTTATCTTTGGTTTATGTTTGCTGCTGGGCCAGCCAGTGTAGCCTAGGCCTGGCAGTCCAACCAATACTTCCTATGAGACTTATATGACTCTTACTGAGTCTGAATTTTTAAATTTTATCAACACAACTCAAATACAAACTGTTCTATAACTTAGCTTTACAGTCCCAATCTTTTGCTTAGAACTTCAAACCATGGTCATAGTCAACCATGAGACATACCGTGAAACTGTACTGTAGGAATCACCACAGGAGGTGCTGACAAGTACTTGTTGCTTAAATGAGTGGCTAGTTGAATCAATGAACAGGTATGTGAACCCTTCAATGCGTCAGCTGGCTAGGGAGGTGGGTGCAACTCACCCTGCTTAAAGTCAGTGCACGTGGAAGTGTGATGTAGCCCTAGCTGAGCAGCAGGTCATGGGAGACAGAAATAAATGTTTGAGTGGAACCAGCTTTTAAAGAGCTCCATGTGAAGCTTTTCTGAAAGAGATGAACATTAGTCATAATAATGCTCCCCAAGATACAACAGTAAGCTTCCATCTTTACTCTGGTTACTCACAAGAGGCTAATTGGTGGTTTAGAACTACTGCCCAAGGTTAAGGTATGAGAATGCTAACTTAAGAATGATGTTACTGAAACCTCCTTGATCCTAACTCTAGAACCACAATCTGCTTGCATCTCACCAACAGCTGGCATGCAGTGCAGCCCTGGGCCAGGGGCTGTCCATAAATAACGCATCAGCTAATGTGTGTTAATCGCTCTTTACAATAAACACTTTACTAAATTTATTGTTTTCATCGTCTAGGTCAGTTCTCACAGTCGATGGAGTTAGACTGTGTTATTCCTGTCAGGTTTCAGTTATAAACTCTGTGATTTCAAAGAAAGAACCTAAACTTTCTGAGACCTAGCCTTCATATAATATTTTTAGGGACTGGTGAGATGGCTCAGTGGTTAAGAGTACTGACTGCTCTTCCAAAGGTCCCGAGTTCAAATCCCAGCAATCACATGGTGGCTCACAACCATCTGTAATGAGATCTAATGCCCACTTCTGGTGGGTCTGAAGACAGCTACAGTATCCTTACATATAACAATACATAAATCTTTGGGCTGGAGTGAGCAGAAGTCCTGAGTTCAATTCCTAGCAACCATGTGATGTGACCATTTGTACAGCTACAGCGTACTCATATACTTAAAAATAAGTTAATAAATCTAAAAGAGAGAGGCAATGCCTCTTTCCTTTAAAAATAAATATATTTTCAGTATTATTTTATGATAATATGCATTTCCAAGGCTAACACACTGTGGCTGATGCTTTTAAAATGGTTATTCATATTGGCAATGAGGTTTCCCACTTTTATTTTTGTGGGTGGGAGAATTTCATATATAAATACAATGTATGTTCACTATGTCTACCTTTCCCTCCCTGACTTATCTCTAACTTCCTGTGCATACCCCATGTCTCCCTTTAAAATCTATGTAATCTATCTTCTGTACTTACACACACACACACACACACACACACACACACACACACACACTTTTAGTAAGTCCCACTAGTGTTTCTCATATGTACACATCTGTAGGGCTGACTACTTGGACATGAGCAATCTGTTAGGGGCTTTGTGCCTGAAGAAAACAGATTCTCCCTTCCCCACAGCTATGGATTGCTTGTAGCTCTCCCTCCGGGGTGGTGACCTCACAAACCTTTCCCACATCTATGCTGGAATGCTTATTGGTCTACTGTAGGTGACTATATGGGTTTGAATTCATTGGTACAAAATTCCTATCATATCCAGAAGACACAGCAAGTCTCCTGGTCCTTTGGTTGTTACACTTAATCTTTTTATTCTGTCTTCTATGTTTCCTGGGGCCTGAGTATAGGGTCGTGCTATAGATGACCCATTTGGAAATGACCATTTTCATAGTGCTTTACTACCCTGGTTACTGCTGTATCTAACGGTTCTAATGTTGGGTGGGGCTTGGCCTAGGTACTTTGACTACTATAGGCTGCATAGATCCTATGGCGACCTGGTGCTGCTGAAGCACTATGAGCAGTGGAAGATGGGCTATGGTGACGGCAGTGGCAATACCGTGTACAAGAACTTCATGTACTTTAACTACTATGGCACAAGAGACATGGCCAAGGTGGACCTTTCCTCTAACACCCTAGTGCTGCGACGCCCACTGCCTGGTGCCACCTACAACAACCGCTTCTCATATGCGTGTGTGCCTTGGACTGACATAGATTTTGCTGGTGATGAGAAGGGACTGTGGGTGTTCTATGCCACAGAGGAGAGCAAAGGCAATCTGGTTGTAAGTCTTCTCAATGATAGCTCCCTAGAAGTTGAGCAAACCTGGTATACCAGCCAGTATAAGCCTGCTCTTTCAGGGGCCTTCATGGCCTGTGGGGTGCTCTATGCTTTGCGATCACTAAGCACTCGTCAAGAGGAAATATTTTATGCTTATGACACAACTACTGGGCAGGAACACCACCTCAGCATCCTGTTGGACAAGATGCTGGAAACTCTGCATGGCATCAATTATTGCCCTTGGGACCACAGGCTCTATGTTTATAATGATGGGTTCTTAATAAACTATGATCTCACCTTCTTGACACTAAAGCAAAAAGTACCAGGCTCTCCCATGAAAAAGCCTTCTGGGGCTCCAGTTCCATCCAAACCAATCAAGTCCAACAAGCCATAGGAGACTTCATGACTCACCAGGGTCCTATTAGAAGTATGTTCTCTTCTTCCCCTCTAGAAGGACAGCTCCCTCAATAACTATCCACCCAAATGATTGAAGTACACCAATTTTGTTTTGTATGTAACCAATATCTCAGTCAACACATTAAAGTGCAAATAATGGCCTGGAAGGATTTGATTAAGAAACAAAATACATTGCTAGCTAGGGAGGGTTTGGGAGGCACTTGAGTACCAAATCATGTGTTTAGCATGCACCAGGCCCCAGATTCAATTCCTAGCATAGTAGGTGGGAAGAAAACTCATTATTCAATCCTTAGCACTAAAAAAAAAATAACAAAAATATTAGCTACAGAAATGTTGCCCTCTTTTTTTTCCTGATGTTTGCTCATCATGTTTTAAAAATTGTCAGGGTAGTACATAGAATTCTAGGATCATGTGACCTTTAGTTCTCAGGGCTGAGTGCATATGGTGTCAGCATAGAAGACCCATGGAAGCTGGTTATTGAGAGTGGGGTACAGAAGTTCTCTTTCAGATCTCCATACTTCTAAAAGAAGAAGAGAGATTCTCCCTGCAGAGAAGGGAGGCAGGATCTTCACTGTCCTCAACTGATCTTAAATTTGAGTAGAATTGGAAAAGGAACTTGGGCCTGACTGTGTTCTAAGATGTCAGTCAGTAATTGTAACATGGGATATGGTTGGGACTGTGGCTTGAGATATTCTTAATAAAGACTTCTTGGTGTGATTGCAGTAAGTCTCCTATCGTGTTTTTGTCTTTTTACCTGCCTCTTCAACACACCGAGAACATGAAGTTTCAAATTCCATGTGTCCCTTATCTGGTTACACAATTCTCCCCTTTCTCTAGGTAGGGGAGAATTCTTTCTTTAGGTTTATACCCAGATCCCCAAGCTAGAGGATGCATGCATTTTCTTTTTGTGAATGTTCATAAATATGAATCCTAGAACATGTGAAATTTCACATATATTGAATTTTTGATATGTTGAAATATATAATTCTACATTTAAGCATTCATGTAGATCTATTAACATATACCTTAATAATTTATAATATTATTAATGCATATGTTAATAGATCTACATGAGCTTCCTAATAAACAATCACATACTAACTCCAAGAATCCGGGTCCCAAGAATCTTGACTCTTCATTTGTGGAAACCTGTCTCCCTTAGGAAATGCACTGCCAACCACTTTCACTGCTGTCACTTGACCTAGAGGTCCCTGCTCTTCTTGGTGTTTACATATTAGCCTGGGCAAAGACCTTGAAATCCTTCACTCAAACAGTCTGTTATGCTGGCAGAGATAGAGATCAAATGATATGTAAACTATGTGAATGAAAATGTGCTGTAAATAGCAGCTTACTCTCCCCTTTTGGGGATGTCTTTGTAAAAGGCCTCCATGGCCAGTCCCATGTCTACTTCCTGGGCAAGAAGAAAATCTTCACTTACTACACAGACACCTTCTCACTTAAGTCTACAGTCCCACAGTCTGGAACTCAGAAGACAATGTGGCTTCCCTTTTCACATAAGATTTTCACTTTTGTTTCATTTTCCTTTCTTCAAAAAATATTTTATTTAATTAATTTAACTTTTGGGACAAGGCCTCACTATGCAAGCCCTGGCTGACCTGGAACTCACTCTGTAGACCAGGCTCACCTTAGACACCTTCCTGTCTCTGCTTCCAGAATGCTGGGGTTAAAGGCATATCCTACCAGTCTGCTCCCAATTTCTTTTCTAATGATCACTTTGTCACGGTCATTAGCAAAATTATTAAGTCCTTCCTGTGATGCAGACCCCATTCTTACTCTCTAGAATGAGTTTTTTTTAAACGGTTTCAGCAGATCCAGCACTTTATACAATAAACCTAACCATTCCAAAGAGGGACCTACACACAGCATTATAAAAACTGCACATTCCATATCTCTTATTGCTACTATTATTATTTAGTGGGAGCTTTTATCTTCATTTTAAAAAATCTTCCTTATTTTGTTTTATTATGAAGAGAAACTTCTGCACACTCCCAAATTTATCCATCCCCATTTCATCATGATGTATTGTGAGGCTTAAGTTGACATCACAATATTTCTTTACTGAACAGGTCATGCCCTTGGGGGTGGGGCAGCTATGAAGGGTCACCACTACTTAGTACACTCCTTGCCAAGTATGAGTCAGTAGCCACGCCAGGCCTCAGCTGGGCCACATCTGGAGAATTGGGGTGAGGGCTCAACATCGAATAATACTGGCTTTAGCCCATTCATCCCTTTCAGGGGCATCAAGAAAAATTAACCTATGACCTCAGAACACAACACCTGCAAAGAAGGCCAGCAGGACCACTTGCCTGCCCTCACCTCTCTGCCCCTGCTTCTGGCTGCTCCCCATCTGCCTGCCCACAAGGTCTATGCCGCATATTATCTCTCGAACACCTAGGATGCCCCAGAGCCGGTATCCCGCAGGTGTGCCTGCAGATGGGAACATCTCTCCAGGTGTCATTCGAGTGATTGTGAAGACTCCAGGCAACCAGAACATCTTTACAGTAGCTGATGACACCTTAGTGAAGCAATTCAAGGGGAAGCTGTCTGCTCACTTCAAATGCCAAATGGAGCAACTGGTACTGGTCTTTATGGGCCGCCTTCTCAAAGACCATGACACACTGAGCCAGAGAGGCATCACAGATGGCCACACTATCCATGTGGTCATCAAGTCCAAGCATGGCTCCAGATCTCTGGCTCACTCCTTCCGGAACGTGTTACCCAACAATCCCTGCCATCAAGACAGAAACCCCAAAGGAAATAGCGGTATGGTGTGTCAATCTGCAGGCATGCGCGAAACTGAAGTGGAATCATCCCTTCTCATGGAGCCGGATGCACCCAAGGTGGGTACTCAAGACCCAGAAGTGGGTAGTCCAGAGCATATTGCACAGATACTGGAGAACTTTTGTGTCCAGAGACTGCTGTCTAGTATGGACTTAGTGCATCAGCTGCCTCCAGAACACCCATATATGCAAGAACTGATACAGCAGAACCCAGAAGTTTCCCATCTCCTTGACAATTCTGAGATCCTATGCCAGACTCTGGAGCTGGCCAGGCACCTTGCCATCATCCAAGAGATAATGCAGATCCAGCAGTCAGCACAGAGCCCCGAGCATCCACCGAACCCACTGCCATACTTGGGATTAGAAACAATTCCAAATGGGAACAATTACCTGGGCCAAGGCTATGTCAATTTCAATGACCAAATGCTCAATGGTGTGCCCAATCTTGTGGAGGGCAACTCCTTTACAGCTCTTCTGGCTGGACAAGTACTAGATCAAGTCCAGACTCCTTCCCTATCTCAACCATTACAATGGGGCCAGCTCTCTTCTTCCCAAGTAGTTTATGCAAATTCTTGTGGATTATCATCAATCACCCCAACAAATGCTACCCCAAATCACACCAACAATGCTTCCAGGGAAAATCCAGCCACAGTTGCCACCCAGGGTCAAAGCAATGTCTGTGCTGTTCAGCAGCCAGCTGAGATGCCAGCCTTACCCACCATACCAGTCATTCAGGAGCCTCAAGTTGATAAGCATACTACCATCCCTCCAGGAAGCACTAACCAATGGTTAGAGGAAGATCTCCAGCAGTCCAATGGCCAGACCAGTTCTCAGATCTCAGGAGGCATGATCCAGTTGCTTAGGAACCATCCACACATGGCAGCTCAGATGCTGCTGCTCATGAATGCACCCCAACTGAATGAGCAGTGGAGGCAACAAACTCCCACACCCTTGCAGTCATCACAGCTTAATGACTTGCTCTTAGCCCTAGCCAATCCCAAAACATCACAAGCATTATTACAAATTGAGCATGGTCTGCAGCTATTGGCTACAGAGGCTCCTGCCCTTTTGCCCTACATTGAACCTTATCTATGGGGTCTAGGTTGGCTTATTCCTTCCAGATGTGGCTACCCTGATACAGTGCCCTGGACCTGGGATGTGCAAGACATGGCTGAGCCTCAGTGTCCTGAAAGCTGCCACAAATCTGGAGCAGTCCTTCAGAGTGTCCAACCCCTATCAGGAGACTCTTCCCATCCCCTGCAAGCCCCCGAGGTTCGTTTCAGCAAAGAGATGGAATGTCTCCAGGCCATGGGATTTGTGAATTATAACGCCAACCTGCAAGCTCTCATTGCTACTGATGGTGACACTAATGCTGCTATTCACCAGCTCAAGAGTTCTCAGGGATTCTAACCATTATGTCTTCCCATCTGCTTTCTACTGCATGTTGACCCATTTGACCACTTCACCTGCCTTTCCTGCCTTTCCTGATGTTTCCAACGGGGAGAAGTCCTGGAACAGGAGAAACCAATCAATGCTTGCTCAACTGAATACTAGCTCACTGGTCATGGCTGCAAGATCTGTCAATAAAATGGCTACACCTACTTGCCTTCATCTGAGGCTTGCCTTCATTTTAATGTTTTTGTTTTTGAGACAGGGGCTTTCTATGTAGGCCGAGCTAGTATTTGACCTGGGTCAATCCCTCTGCTTCTGCTGCCCCAGTGCTAGGATGACTCATGAACATCAACATGTTTAGTTTGGCTTTTTTTCCTCCTCAGGAAATCAACAAAAGGTGCTTGATGTCTTTGTTTTACCTGCTAGGTAAAGCACAGATACACAGATACACACAAATACGTACATTATATATTTCTTGATTAAAAAAATCACTGTTGGCTTATATAATCAAGTGTCAGAGAACAAACACATGTAACCTAGGTTGTGTATATACAGGTAGAAATTTCTAGTGGTACAAGAATAGACTTTTGAAACAAGGGGGAACATTACATAGGCCTAGATATTTTGGAAAAACTCATGTTTTTCCAAACCAAATTTAACTTGAAAGAAGAGTAATGATAGATCTAGGTAAAAAATTCATGTATAAATGAGATATTAGTATTTATAACTGGGTCTCTTATGAATTATTGGTTCCATGATTACAAGACTTAGATTGTGACTTGTCTTCCATTATCTATCTGAGGTACAACTATGGTCACCTTTGCTGCAGATTCCCATCATTCCAAATCTAGCCCTCCATGGGACACTGTACCTACATGACATCATTAATTCATTCAGCTCCACCTTTTCCTCTTGCCTTGTCTAAAGCATCCCTACCTGGCAGGATACACAACCATTTATGGTCCTGTTAAGAAATATATCCTTGTGATAATGTAATAAAGTGGCATGGTTTCAGTCATTAACTAAATAGACAAAACAAAACTTCTTTCTTTTTGTTTTGTTTTTGGGACAGACTCTCTTGTATTCCAAAGGTGGCCTCAAAGTCACTATCATCAGCAAGCATAAGAGGGCATGTCTTAGTTTGGGTTTCACTGCTGTGAACAGACACCATGACCAATGCAAGTTTTATAAAAGACAACATTTAATTGGGGCTGGCTTACAGGTTCAGAGGTTCAGTCCATTGTAATCAAGGCAGAAACATGGCAGCATCCAGGCAGATATGGATGAACATATGCTGAGTGTTCTATCTCTTCATCTGAAGGTGGCTAGTGGAATACTGACTTCCAGGCGACTGGGGTGAAGGTCTTAACCCCACACCCACAGTGACACACCTACTCCAACAAGGCCACACCTCCTAATAGTGCCACTCCCTGGGAAAAGCATATATAAACCATCACAGGGCAGAAACACAACTTTTCCATTACTTCTAGTAAGCCTCTTTCTAGATCCTCTGTCACCACTACAACCTATCAAAAACATATTCAAGAAAGTATTGACAGGTATAGTGTAATTATCTCAGTTTATATAAACAGCTGAAGATTGATATGTAGGTAGGCTGATGATATGTAAATATAGACAGATGATAGCTATCTAGATAGAAAGAAATGAGACATTCTGTATAGTCCAAGATAGCCTAGAATTTATCCTCTGGCATCTGCCTGATGTGCTATTTTTCATTCCACTGTGTTCTGAACATACCCAAATCTAACTCTGTTTACAATCATCATCTTCAAAATGATGTCATCATTCTTCCTAAACATCAAAATCTCACAGTTAGAACACATGACATGGGCCATAACAAAACCCTTTGCATAAAAACCTTTTGTCAAAGATTCCCTTAGCTGTTTTCTATAAAGGAAGTTGTCCACTGAAGTCCTGCGTCTCCACCTCAGTAGGTACCATTTTCTTCTTTTTCTCTTATTAATCATTTTGTTTATATTTCAAATGATATCCCCCTTCCCAGTTAGCCCTCCACAGATTCCTCATCCCAGCCCCCTCTCTACCCTCCCCTTTGCATCTATGAAGGAACTCCTCCACCCACTCACTCACCCCTGCCTCACTGCTCTAGCATCCCCCTATGCTGGGGTTTCAAGCCTCCACCGAACCATGGGCCTCCCTTCCTATTGATGTAAGATAAGGCCATTCTCTGCTACATATGTATCTGGAGCCATGGCTCCCTCTATGCATACTCTGTGGATGGTGGCTTAGTCCTGGGGAACTCTGGGTAGTCCAGTAAGCTGATATTATTCTTCCTGTGGGGTTGCAATTCCTTTCAGCTCCTTTAGTCCTTTCCTTAGTTTCTCCATTGGGGTCCCTGGGCTCAGTCTGATGGTTGGCTGTGAGTATCTGCATCTGTATTACTCAGGTGCTGGTAGAGCCTCTCAGGGAACAGCCATGCCAGACTCCTGTCAGCAAGCCCTTCTTGGCATCAGCAATAATGAGGGGGTTTGGTGTCTGCAGATGGGATGGATCCCTAGGTGGGGAGGTCTCTGAATGGCCTTACTTTCAGTCTCTGTTCCATTTTTTTTTTTTTGTTTTTTCGAGACAGGGTTTCTCTGTGTAGTTCCAGCTGTCCTGGAACTCACTCTGTAGACCAGGCTGACCTCGAACTCAGAAATCCGCCTGCCTCTGCCTCCCAAGTGCTGGGATTAAAGGCGTGCACCAACACCGCCCGGCTTCTGTTCCATTTTTTTTTTGTCCCTGTCTTTCAGTTGGACAGTAACGTTTCTGGGTAAAAAGAATTTTAATATATGTGGATGGCTCCATTCCTCAACTGGGGGCCTTGCCTGTCTACTGGGGTGGTCCCTCCAGATTGTATCTCCCCTTTGCTGAGTGTTTCAGCTAAAGTCATCATCATAGGGTCCTGGGAGCATCTTGCTTCCCTGGCATCTGGGACTTTTTAGTGGCTACCTTCAGCTCCCTATCCCCCCACTGCTATATGTTTTTATTCTTTTTTCTGACCCTCTGTACTTCTTTCCTGTCCCTTCCAATAACTGCTCCTGCCCCCTTTCCCCCTCCTTCTTCTCTCCCTCCCAGGACACACCCTTCCTTTACCTCCTGTGATTGTTTTGTTTTGTTTCCTGTTCTATGTAGGGTTGAAGCATGTATACTCTGGTCTTCCTTCTCAATCTCCATGTAGTTTGTGGGTTGTATTGTAGGTATTCTGAGCCTTTGGGCTAATATCCACTTATCACTGAATACATATCATGTGTGTTCTTTTCCCTTTACCAAAGCCTCAGTTAGTCTATTCAGTCATCCTAACTACATATTTATGGGCAATGATTCTCACTAGAATCCACATCAGAATCATCCAGGGCCAGTGTTTTTGCTTTGTTTGTTTGTTTGTTTTTGTTTTTTAAAAGGGAAGTAAAAACACTCTAGGATAAAATTAAAGATTTACATGGAAAATAACTTCAGATAAACAGGTTAAAATTGACAATTTTCATGGAAAATTAAGGAGTAAAGTAGTAGACATGTAAAACATTGCTAAATTAATTGAAATATGGGATAGAAACATTTTATGATAGAATTGAAGATTTACATGGAAGATATTTCTGATAAAATTGTAGAAAAATGTAGAAAAACATGTTAGAATCAAAGATTATCATAGAAAATTTTATATAGATATAATAATGGTAGGCATAAAAGTATCCCTAAGTTGATTAAAAGTGAAATTATAAATATTTTCTGATAAACTTGAAGATTTACATGGAACATATTTCTGATAAAATTGTAGAAATATATAGAAAAACATGTTAAAGATTATCATGGAAATTATATAGATAAAATGATAGGCATAAAGATAGTTCTAAGTTGATTGAAGGTGGAATTATAAACATTTTCAGATAACATTGAAGATTTACATGGAAAATATTTCTGATAAAATTCAAGAAATAAATAGACAAACACGTTAAAATTGACTATTTCGTGGAAAATTTTACATAAGGAATGGTTGATGTAAAAACTCTTTCTAAATTAATTGAAGGTGGAATTAGAAATGTGATAAAATCAAAGATTTACATTGAAAACATTTCTGGTAAAATAGAGAAAATATATAGAAAGACATTAAAATTGAAGATTATCATGAAAAATAATGCAGATAAAATGGTAGACATAAAAGAAATTAAGAAATTAATTAAAAGGGGAATTGCAAACATTTTCTGATAAAATTGAAGATTTACATGAGAAATATTTCGTTAGTCTATATCGTTTTATTGGGGAGTTGAGTCCATTGTTATTAAGAGATATTAGGGAATAGTGATTGTTGATTCCTGTTATTTTTGATGTTATTTTTATGTTTGTGTGGGTATCTTCTTTTGGGCTTGTTGGAAGATTGCTTTCTTGCTTTTTCTAGGGTGTAGTTTCCCTCCTTGGGTTGACATTTTCCATCAATTATCCTTTGTAGGGCTGGAAAGATATTGTGCAAATTTGGTTTTATCATGGAATATCTTGGTTTTTCCATCTATGATGACTGAGAGTTTTGCTGGGTATAGTAGCCTGGACTGGCATTTGTGTTCTTTTAGGGTCTGTATGAGGTCTGCCCAGGATCTTCAAGCTTTCATCGTCTCTGGTGAGAAGTCTGGTATGATTCTGATAGGTCTGTCTTTATAAGTTACTTGCCCCCTTTTCCCCTTACTGCTTTTAATATTCTTTCTTTGTTTAGTGAATTTGGTGTTTTGATTATTATGTGCCAGGAGGATTTTCTGTTCTGGTCCAGTCTGTTTGGAGTTCTGAAGGCTTCTTGTATGTTCATGGGCATCTCTTTCTCTAGGTTAGGGAAGTTTTCTTCTACAATTTTGTTGAAGATGTTTAGTGGGCCTTTAAGATGTAAATCCTCGCTCTTGTCTATACCTATAATCCTTAGGTTTGGTCTTCTCACTCTGTCCTGGAGTTCCTGGATGTTTTGAGTTACCAGCTTTATGCATTTTGCATTTTGACTGTTGAGTCAATGTTTTTTATGGTACCTTGAGCACCTGAGGTACTTTCCTCTCTCTCTTGTATTCTGTTGTTGATGCTTGCATCTATGACTCCTGAATTCTTACTAAGGTTTTCTATCACCAAAGATGTCTCACTCTATGATTTCTTTATTGTTTCTACTTCCACTTTTAAATCCTGGATGATTTTGTTCAGTTCCTTTACTTGATTGTTTGTGTCTTCCCGTAATTCTTTATGGAATTTTTGTGTTTCCTCTTTAAGGGCTTCTGCATGTTGACCCATGATCTCCTGTATTTCTTTAAGGGATTTTTGTGTTTCCTCTTTAAGGGCTTTTACCTGTTGACAGATATTCTCCTGTAGTTTTTCTTTTCTCTTCCTTCCTTCCTTCCTTCCTTCCTTCCTTCCTTCCTTCCTCCCTCCCTCCCTCCCTCCCTCCCTCCCTCCCTCTCTCTCTCTCTCTCTCTCTCTCTCTTTCTTTTTCTGAGTGAGTTCTTAGCCACAAATAGATTCTCTACATAAACGCTCCCAAGGCTCAGGGAACATCATGGAAGTGAGGTGAGGAGAATGTAAGAGTCAGAGTGCTGAGAAATGATGCATTCTGGGTATGACATGGTCTTACACTCATGAACTCATTGCAGCTGTAGTTTACCTGCACAAGAGCTGCACAAGATCAAGCCACCAGGATCAGTCTATCAACAGGATGCAATGGGCTTAGTGGGTTACAAGAAACAAAAAACCAAACAACAGGGTAGAGAGGGGGATGTGTTAAGAGTTGTCCAAGGGGAATGGGAAGGAGAATTATAGGTAGATATGATCAATGTATACATGCATGAAATTGTCAAATAGGTTAAAATTTCTGTCGTGAGTCGGGCGTTTGGAACTATTGGTCTAATGTTCTATAGCTGGTTATTCCTTCACTTTTTCAATGTTATTTGACCTTTTGTTCGTCGTCTGCCTTGTTTGTCCATTGCCCTTCTCTGAATTAGAATATTCCAGAGTTTTAAATGTTGTACCACAGGCAGTGTTTTTTTTTTATATCTATCCATTTTTATATTCTAACTAGGTAATTTTGTGTACAACCTGGACTTTAGTAGTTTTCTATCTATTGTTGCTGTCCTCAGACACAGCAGAAGAGGGCATTGGATCCCATTACAGATCATGTGGTTGCTGGGAATTGAACTCAGGACCTCTGGAAGAGTAGTCAGTGCTCTTAACCTCTGAGCCATCTCTCCAGTCCCATCTATTATATATATATATATATATATATATATATATATATATATATAAATATATAAAATATATATATGTAGCTAGTTTTAACCAATCAATAAATCAGGTAATCTTAACACTGATATATGCCATACTTGCAATATTTAACTATTTTCCATGCTTCTATTTGTTAGATAAAAATAACTATCTTAAACACCTAAAACTATACCCATCCTAATTGCATATAACTTCCCTCATGTAGTTTTTTTATAGACTAACTAGGTAATTTTGTGTACAACCATGACCTTTAGTAGTTTATCTATTTTTTAAAAAGTCTATTTTATATGATCATTTCTCTGTACAAAAATTATTACAGAATTAATAATAGAAGTTAAGTGGGAAATTTGTGGTTACCAGGAACTTTGATAACCTTGGAGTCTCCAGTATCCGTGGTGTGAGGTTGTGATGTCAGTGCTGAGGTCACAGAGGTGACCGGATAGAATGGGTTCCAGCCCAGAAGGCCTACAGGGTGGCTGTACAGCAAGATGAGGGCAGTTTGGAGCCCTGCCTAAGAGGAAGGACGGGGCCACAGCAGATTGGTGTGTATCCCCCAAATCGGGCCCTTTCACTGTCCCCCTAATTCCTTTATTCATCATCTGAAGACCATTTCCCTGGGCCCTGAGTGTTTTACTCCCTGACCAACACATCCCAAGTCCATAATTTCCTCAAAGCACCCCTTTCCAAGTGACCTCGTGGTCCTTTCCATGTGGACACTACACCTTCCCCTGCCCCTGAGACCCAAGGCCCTCCTTATACTCCTTCCTTACTTTCATCATTGTTTGAAAGGATGATCTTCGTCTCCCACCCCCATCCCCTCAGCTGTGTCCCCACAGACCTGAGCCTCCTGCTGCCCATCATGGCCAAAAGTGGAGAGGCTCTACCACAGGGCAGCCCAGCGCCAGCCCAGGATTCCCAGCTCATCCGGGTGACAGTGAAGACACCCAAGGACAAGGAGGATTTCTCAGTTGTAGACACGTGCACCATCAGGCAGCTAAAGGAAAAGATATCTCACCGCTTTAAGGCACATCCAAATCAGCTGGTCCTGATCTTTGCGGGAAAAATCCTTAAGGACCCTGACTCATTGGCACAGTGTGGAGTGCGAGATGGCCTCACAGTTCACCTGGTCATCAAGATGCAGCGTCGGACCACAGGCACTGAGTGCCCAGCACCACCAGTCTCTACCCCAGGTCCAAATCCTGGAGAACTCTCTCAGTCAAGTTCTGTTTACCCTGTGGATGGGTCTCCTTCTTTCAGCTTAGGGGTCCTCACAGGCCTCAGTGGGTTAGGTCTGACCTCAGGTAGCTTCCCTGACCAGCCAGGCTCACTAATGTGGCAGCACATCTCAGTACCTGAACTTGTGGCTCAGCTCGTCGATGACCCCTTCATCCAGGGTCTGCTGTCCAACACAGGCCTAGTGCGCCAGTTGGTCCTTGACAATCCTCACATGCAGCAACTGATCCAGCAGAACCCTGAGATTGGTCATATTCTTAACAACCCTGAGATCATGCGGCAGACAATGGAGTTTCTACGTAACCCTTCCATGATGCAGGAGATGATGCGTAGCCAGGATCGTGCGCTCAGTAACCTGGAGAGCATCCCTGGTGGCTACAATGTGCTCCGTACTATGTATACAGATATTATGGATCCCATGCTTAATGCAGTACAGGAACAGTTTGGTGGCAATCCCTTTGCTACTGCTACTACTTCTAGTACCACCACCACCAGCAGCCAACCATCAAGGACAGAGAATTGTGACCCTCTGCCCAATCCCTGGACTTCCACATATGGGGTCTCAGGTGGCAGACAAGGAGCAGGTGGCAGACAGCCTGGGGACAGGGATGCATCTGAGAGTAGAAATAGGCTCCCAACCTTTCTGGGTAACATAGGACTCTTTGATTATCTTCAACAGTTACATGAGACTTCTCAGACCCTGGGATCTTATCTGCAGGGTACCGTGCCAACACCGAACCCAAGCCAGGAAGCACCACTATCAGGAAACAGAGTTCCTCCACCTTTACCCTCATCTCCTAAACCTGGCTCAGGCCATCCTCTGCCCAAAGAGTCGGTAGCAATCAAGGGGAAGTCATCATGCCCAGCTTTCTTGAGACACTCATCTGAGAACAGTACCGGACAAGGTGGAAGCCTACACGATGCAGGGAAGGGCTCTACTGGCCCAAGTACTGGACTGCCAAATCTTACCTCTCAGATAGGAGATTCTGCCAACAGATCTCCGTTTGTTACTACACCGTCTTCCCTTATGTCAGCCACTCCCGGAGTCCCAGAATCTCCTTGGATTCCTCCAACAGGTTACCCAAGATCTCTGAGATCAGCTGGCACAAATCAAGTCCCTCGAATGCAGAATGAGATACACCAACAGCTACCACTACTGTTGCACCTTCAGACAGCCATGGCAAATCCCCGTGTCATGCAAGCCTTGCTGCAGATTGAGCAGGGTCTGCAGATTCTGGCTACTGAAGCACCCCGCCTCCTGCTCTGGTTCATGCCCTGCCTGGCAGGGTTGAGTGGAGTCACAGGAGGTGCAGATTCTAGAGAAGGTGTTGTTATGTCTGAGGATCCCCGACCAACCCCAGCTCCTCAGATTTCCCTAGCACAGGGTTCTGCAGAGCTAGGTTTCCATTCCTCCCCCTTCCTCCAGGTGTTGCAAGCCTTAGCTAGTACCAATCCCCAGCAGCTACAACTGGAGGCTCACTTCCGGGTACAACTGGAGCAACTACGGGCTATGGGTTTTCTGAATCTCGAAGCCAACCTCCAGGCCCTCCTTGCTACAGGGGGTGATGTAGATGCTGCTGTGGAGAAACTGAGGAAGTCTTAGGAGCTCTAGTTATTTGGACCATATCTTTTCCTTTGTGCCTTTCCCCCATGTCTTATTACCCTAGTTCTCCTATTCTTGAATACAGCTGCACTATAAACCAAATTACTATGATGTTCTTTACTGTGGAGACAATGTTCTGGAGTCAATAAGGAAGATGACAAGCCAGAAATAGGGTGGGGATGTTGTGTGATCCAACTGTGCCTGACATGCTTCTTCCTGGGGCCCTTGAATGAGTTCTGTGTGTGCCTATCTTGAGATGCAATTACATCCAGTCTCTAGTGCTGCCAATTGCCTGAGTCTGATTCTTGTGGGCTTTGAGAAAAGGGGGAGGACATGCGGAAAAGCAGATGGTAAAGGCTGTTTCTCTGGAGGGTATAGGAAGCTAAGTGGTTGGAAGCTAAAGAAGCCAAAGACACGGGGATGGGAGGACACGTAACTGCCTCCCTTTGAAGCAGAAGGACCATGGATTTTGGGGGGGGGTCCTGGAAGTTTTTCAGACTTTGGTGTACAATAGCAACAGCTACCACACACTCTGCTTTGGTATGCCTAATTACATGCCTGGCTAGAGGAAGGACACCATTTCTTATATATTTGTTTTTATCTCTAAAAGCTATCTCACAAACTTGGCATTAATCTCTGGGTTAGTAATAGCTACAGCTGCAAGAATACGGTCTCAATTATAATTATGGATTCTGCAGTCTTAGACAGTTTACATGATTTCTTGGGTTTACTTCTTTCTCTTCTTCTCTTTCTCCTCCTTTTCTTTTTGAAGATTAGATATGTGTGTTTTGTGTGAACATATGTGTACAATGAATATGTGAAAAATTCTTTCAGTACAGACATCCTGATACACACACACACACACACACACACACACACTACACACACACACACCCTTCTCCACACATCATATATGCTGCTCACACAAAAGGAAACAGGTGTAGATCTATGAAATGGCATGAGCAGACTTACTGATAGGCCAGTCTGGGGAGACATGGAAGCCATCCAGGAATAAAACTTGCAACATGTTCAGAGTGAAGCAGATAAGTCTGTCCTTGCAGAAGTGATGTTATATAGTGAGAGGGACTTTTGGCACAGACCTCAGACTAGGGTATTGTTCCTGTTACCTGTGTGTTTCCAGAGTAAAAATTTTATAATCCATAAGTGAATCAAGTGAGCTGGGACTTTCAGTAGCTATACACAGGAATGTGTGCACAAATATTTATTGGAAGGAAGGCACAAACAATGTATTCCAGTGTATTTTTTACATGTTCATACCCTAGGCACAGATGTACATGTGTATTTGCTAAGCATAGTTCACCAAGTCAGATTAGGAATACATACAAAAACCTTCATGCTATAGTGCAGCCACAGAAGGAAAGAGATCTTCAGTGGATTATATCTTTTTGGAAAAACTGCCTATGGTATGTATTTAAATGTCAGAGTGTTTGTGCAGCATGCTTTTAAATCTAATCTGTTTTTCCCCTTGGCTTCCATAATCCAGTATTAGAGTAGTAGTTAGAGCAGCTACTAGCATGTGGTGTAAAGAGGAGACCAAGCTTTAGAAACAGCTTTTCCTGGACACTTGCATTTCAGCCTCTAGGTGGGGTGTACAGCTGTTAGCATTCGCCCCTCCAGTTTCCCATTCCTGTTTCCTATGCTTGAGGGAAATCTTGTCCAAATAAAAAGAACGTTTGCAGCACTAAGCAAAATCAAGAGGCAAGTTTAACCCCACCATTTCCTGAAACCTGGAAGAGACATGCTGCAGGGTGTTTATCTGCAGAAGAAGGCCAAGAGGAAAATAATCTTTGTATAAAGAAATTTCTTGGGGTCAAAGAGAAGGCTCTGTGGTTAAGCGTGCATACCTCTTTTTCAGAAGACCCAAGTTTGGTTCCAAACCCTTTCTGTGATAGATGCTCACAGCCACCTCTAATTCTAGCTCTAGGGAGTCTGACACCTCCTTCTGGACTCCAAGGGCATCCATCTTTGCATGTACACAGACCCAAACACCTACCAAAAATAAATCTTAATTACATGCTGTTCTTCTGGGCACTAGAAATCCTGAAAGCTCCTCAGAAAGATGGAGAACATTCAGGATGAGTTTTTCTCTTTTCCTTTCCTTTCCTTTCCTTTCCTTTCCTTTCCTTTCCTTTCCTTTCCTTTCCTTTCCTTTCCTTTCCTTTCCTTTCCTTTCCTTCCCTTCCCTTCCCTTCCCTTCCCTTCCCTTCCCTTCCCTTCCCTTCCCTTCCCTTCCCTTCCCTTCCCTTTCCCTGTCCTTTCCCTTTCCCTTTCCCTTTGCTTCCCTTCCCTTCCTTCCTTCCCTTTTTCTTTTCTTTTCTTTTCTTTTCTTTTCTTTTCTTTTCTTTTCTTTTTTTTCTTTTTGGTTTATTTTATGTATGTGAACACTGTAGCTGTCTTCAGACACATCAGAAGAGGGCATCGGATCCCATTATAGATGGTTGTGAGCCACCATGTGGTTGCTAAAATTAAATTCAGGACCTCTGGAAGAGTAGTCAGTGCTCTTAACCTCTGAGCCATCTCTCCAGCTCTAGTATGAGCTTTAAAGTCTTGGCTAGGAAAGTGTTTAGTGAATTGTGTTCTTGTCATAGCTGCTTCATTCAATATTTCTGTTAACATATGTTATTGGTATATATCAACAGAGTTCAGTGAGATAGGCTCATTTTAAATACCACACACATCAAATCCAGCCTCCTGTTTTGAATTCCACTTTACTTTCAAATTAACTGGGGATCGAACCCAAGGCTCACACATGCCACGAAAGCACTCTTTACAATTGGGCCGTGTTATAAAGCCCTGCTCTTGACATATAAAGATAAGAGAGAACATAGAGCCCTTATTTTTCTGTGTTTACCTTATTTCAAATAACATTTTTTTTTACCACCATGTATTTTGCTGCAAATGAAAAGGCTTCATTCTTTTTGTGGTCAAATGACACTCTATGGTGTATATATTCCAGACTTTTTTTAAAATTATCTATCCACCAGACTTTTTTAAAAAAATTCATCCATCTAGACTGTTACACATATTAGCAGTTGGACATACTGCTATAATAAACACAGGGATCCAGGTTTCTCTTTTTTTATTCTGAGTTCATTTCCTTTGGATATGCTGAATCATATGATACATTCAAAAGTTTTTAAGGATCTGACACACTGTTACCTATAACTGTTGCACTAATTTACTATCCCACTAACTCTCAAGAGCTCTCCAGAGTTGACTGAGAGCTTGGATTCTCTGCTGTAGCTTCGTCAGAGATTGACTTACCCAGCGCCATGGTGGTGTACCTGGAGGAAACAGACCATCCTGGGGTGAGAAGGTTGCTGCCTTCTACCCAGCAACTAAGGTGAGGTCTAACAAGTGGAACACAGTAAATGACTAAATGACGGAGCCTTGAAATATGAGTAAGCAGAAGGGAGAATGAATGAGAAAATGCTGGGGAGAACACCAACAGAAGCTACTGTGGAACAGAGCTGGTGTCTGGCAGAGTAAAGGCCAGAACAGAGTTGGTGTCTGAGGGAGGAAAGGCCCTTGGAATTTGAGGGAGAGAAGACCTTTACAGGTTAATGTTACTCAAAGTGCATGTCTGCTAGGACTTCCCATCACTTCCCATCCACTGTCGCTGTCCTGATTCTTGCTATCAACAGTGGTCCAAGGTGAAATATCATCCTTGACAAGATGGGATGAGGGGTTATAAGAATGGAAAAGGAAAGGTAGACTTAAAGGTCATTATACTGGTCCTAGTACCTGGCTCCCTCCAAGTGATACCTTTTCCTTACCAAGAGATTTACTAGAAACCAAATCAAACAAAAGTGATTAAATCTTTAGGTATTTGATCCCAGATAGAAAGTTGGGCATCACTTTAGCAAAAAATTTATAGAAGCCAGAGGATCAGTGCCACAGACCGACTCAGTCGGAACACACACACAGGTGGGGAATCAGGGTCTTTGGTATGTAGGAAGGTACAGGTCCGGCGAATGACAGACAGACACACCAGGTATAGGTTGAGTCTGAATGCACTTTACTGTTCTGAGGCAGGAATTTTTATACACATAAGTTGGTATTACATTACTGAAGAAAAAATGTATCTAGTGAAGTGTTTACAAAGAATGGTTACCATGAGTATCTGGCACAAGGAAATACAAAATCAATCAGGTATGAACTTTAGAGAATACATACAAAGTATTACATCCCTAGGTCAGAGTAGCTGTAGTCAGTGATAAATTAGTAATTCAAAAGTTTTTAAGAACACTTAGTTATACCATTAGGTCTATTGTTAGTGTAGTCTTTGTCTAATATCTTGCTTCCTTCTTGTGAGACTTCTTTAGGCTCACTTTGAAACTTAACTGATGCTTTCCATGTCAGAGTGCCAATGCCACCCAGCCATATAAATGCATATATTGTTGGGAGGTTAATTCTTTAATGTATTTAGGTAATAACTGTATAACTGATCAAAAGGCAAAGCAATGGATCTCTAGAAGATAAATCATGGCCAGTGCTGTAGCTCAAAGAATGAACTCTCGTTAGCTTTAAACGCCTGGGTGCTCACAGCTCTTGCTGCCAAGAACAATTTGTAAGTAAAAAAACAGGTTAAAGAAAGTCAAACAGGCAAGGCTTGCCATGAGAAATTCAGCTCAGTACTATCTCCGGCCAAGGAGGCCCACAGCGACTTCCATCTTGGACAGCCTTGCCATACAAGACTTTTCCCAGTAAATATCACACAGCTTCTGCCGGGATTGCAGCTTGGCTGCACAAAATTATGGTGTCCAAGAGGTTCATGTGATATCTCTCACTTTTTTATTTTTTAATTTGAGCTCATGAATATCTCTTTTGGTAGCAGAAATGGAGGAGAAGACTAGTTTGAAAATTAGTGGAAAGATAAGAAGAAGAAAAATTGTTCCTGTAGCCATGGCAACAACAAATAATTTAATGCATTTAACTTATAGGGTTTAGAGATTTTAAATTAGAACTAAAAGACTGAGCCAAATCTTCTAAGTTAACTGATTTATCATGTGCTTTGCTCATAACCGCAATTTGAGTTTTTAGTTGAGCCATATCATGAGAAATATCATTATCTTTCCAAATTCCCAATAAATGGTTTTTAGTACAAGTCTAATTATGTTGCTCATCATAGATCAATGGCGTTACGCATATGTATCAAAAGCTGGCATGACATCTGGTGGAAAGCTGAACCTTAATATTTTCTATCTCTTGTCCTAACTTTAGAACTACATCCTCTAAAGCCTTAAGTTTTGCTTTTAATTTTTTATCTATAACTTCTTGTTTTATTAGTGCCATGGAAACATTTTTATTTAAATTATTAACAAAGTGTGTAGTTTTTATTTTTGAGACTAAAGTAACTGATGAAACTGTAAGTGAAGTTATAATAGCTATTAAAGTATTGATACCTAATATCAAAGCTGCTACAAAACGCTTTGGCCTAATAAGTTCATTAATTCTTGTAACTACCTGTAAAGCCTTATTGTTAAACCAAGCATCATCTTTTAAATCTATAGGAAACATTATGTAGGAAGGTCTTCGTAATATCAAAATGTATGAATAAGATTTAGCGAGCTGGTGATTAATACAATTAGTCAAAATACATTTGGAACAGTGAACTTTATAAGAATGTTTTAGTTTAGTGACTTTTAAATCTGTAGGTCTTCCAGCAAGTATACTATAAGGATAGCCCAAACAAGATCTAATTGCTATAGGAAGAGTTGAGGACACCCGTAGAGCAGGGAGATCAAGCCCCGTCATCTTTTTTAGTATTTTTTTTCTTTTAGTCTTTGCTTTTTCTTTTGATTTCTCGATAGAGGCTCTTTGGTGAAAAGGTTGGATGAGTCTGTCTGGGATCTAGATTGGGCTTTTTGCATCTTGTGGAAAAACACAAGCATATCCTCTCTCGGAGGAAGTTAAAGCATCTGGTCCTTTGTAGGATCTGGTTAATAGATCTTTTTATATTATTTGTGGAAGTTGTTCTCTTTTTATTTCTCCCCAATGTTTGATGGGGAGAAAAATATTTATTAGCAGCCCTGAGGCGTTTAATCTGATTTTTTAGTTTGGTGAGATCTTCCTTGAGGATTATATGGTATTCTTGTAGCATGGTGTATATCCCATGCTCGCAGAAAAGAGACAAAAGCCTTAGATGTATAAGTTGGAGCATTATCTGTCTTAATTCTTAATGGCTTTCCCATCATCATGAAGCTTTGTATGAGATGTTGAATTATATCTTTTACAGCTTCTCCACTTCTAGCAGAGGCAAACAGCACATGAGAATAAGTATCCACTGTCACATGAACATAAGCCAATTTTTTAAATTTAGGGATATGTGTAACGTCTATTTATCATAAAGCTAATGCTTTAAGGCCTCGGGGATTTACCCCCATTTTTGTGGATGGTAAACTTGAGGACAATTATCACAATCTTTGACTATCTGTCTGGCTTGTTCTCTAGTAATATGAAACATCCTTTTTAAAGCACGAACATCTTGATGATGTAGCTTATGACTATTTGTTGCCTCTAATACACTCATGATTGTTTCTCTAGTTAACGTATTAGCCATATAATTTTCTTTACTAAGAGGGCCTGGTAAGTTAGAATGACCCCATATATGTCCTGTATAAATTTTTTTGTTTTTTTAATCTTATTTTGTAATTGCTGTAATATATTTAAAATTTGAGAGTGTCCTGAAAGTAAGGCTGTTTTTATGGCTGGAAACAGAGTGACCACATATTTTGAGTCTGTATAAAGATTAAATTTTTCTGTAAAATTTTGAAAAGCAAGTAGAACTGCTCTTATCTCTGCTTGCTGAGCAGAAGTCTGCACACCTTCCTCTATTAGAGGCTTTTGTCCTGGCCCATAGACCACAGACCTCCCATTAGAGGAGCCATCTGTGAAAATACATAAGGCAGACTCTAGAGGTTGTGAAGAACACTTATTTGAGAAAATTATTTTTGTTTTTTTATAAAATTTAATTAAAGGATGTTTAGGATAGTGATATTTAATTTGTCCTGTATAACCTTGCAATGCAATTCTCTAATCATCATCTTCTACTAATAATATTTTAAATTGCCTTTTATTATATGGTAATATAATATTATGCATTTTCTTTTTAAATAATTTTCTAGATCTTATTTTTTTATTAATCAATAATGAGCACATATATGGATAAGAAGCCAACATTTTTTGTTGCACATGAGGTAAATGTATCCATTCCAGCACACCATCTTGCCATAAGCATCCAGTGGGAGTATAAGGTGTTTTAAAAATTATCAAGTCCCACTTTTTATCATAAGATATCTGCTTTACTTTTGTATCATTTAATTTTTTTCACCAATGCTAAAGCTTTTATGGCTTCTTGAGTCATAACTCTTGGAGACTTAGGATCAGTATCCCCTTGTAATAATTGAAACAAAGGACTTAATTCTCCTGTAGTAATTTTTTAAAAAAGGTCTAATCTAATTAATATTTTCTAATAATTTCTGAAAATCATTTAAATTCCTTAATTTGTCTACCCTTATAGATACCTTTTGTGAGACAATATAGTCATCATGAATTAACTGTCCCAAATAACTTAAAGGTCTATTTTTTTGTATCTTATTTGGGGCTATTACAAATCCAAATTTGGTAAAATGTTTAATAGTATAGGATAATATTTTCTTATTAATTTTGATACCTTTTATATGGCCTTCTTAAGTTTATAGCTGGTACACTAAAAGCAAATTTTTTTACAATCCTCAGGATGTAATTTTATAGTAAAAAAGCAATCTTGTAAATTAATTACTATCACATCCCATCTTGCTGGAACTGCCACTCGAGAGGGCAGTCCTGGCTGCAACACTCCCATGTCTTCCATGGTAGCATTTACTGTTCTAAGGTCTTGCAACAATCTCTATTTCTCTAATTTTTTTTTATTATAAATATGGGAGTATTCTAAGGACTGTTACTTTCTTCAAGATGTCCCTTTTCTAATTGTTCTTGCACAAGTTGTTTTATAGCCTGTATTTTTTTTTTCTTCTGTCAGGGGCCACTGATTGAGCCATATAGGCTGCTCTGATTTCCAACTTAGTTTATCTGCATACAACAAGCCCTCAGCGGCCCCTATGAAAAATTCTGTTCACTCAGATTATCTGAGGTCACTAATTTTACATCCATGTCACTCATCATGTCTCTTCCCCACAAAGAGAAGGGGAGAGAAGGAATAACATAAGGCTGAATCATCCCTGTCTTTCTTTCTAATTTCCATTTCAGGAACTGTGAACTCTGAACCACATTAGAGGATATCCCTAAACCTAACAAAGAGGAAGAAGTCCTCTTACATGGCCAAGATGAAGGCCAATCTTTTCCTGCTATGCACGTCTTATCTGTCCCTGTATCCAAGAGTCCTTGAAACAACTTTTCATTTACCCTAACTGTTTTAAAAGGTCTTTCCATACCAATATTTTGGACCCATGCCACAACATTTGTAGAACCAAACTTCTCTTGTCCACGTTTATGCTTTAAGATTGGATTAGGTAAGTTAAGATAAGGCAGGAGCAGAAGGTGAGCTATTTTCTGCCCTTTGTGAATTAGTATAGCTTCTTTTAATGGTCTAATCATGACTTTTATTTCTCCTATGTTATCATTATCAATCACACCAGGCAACACTTCAAAATTCTTTTTATAATTTGAACTACGTCCAATTATTAACCCTACTGTTCCCTGTGGCAGAGTTCCCAAGGTAGAGGTAGAAACTAAGGAGACACCTTCCCATCTAGAGAATATTACATCTTCACAAGAGGCTAAATCTAAACCAGCACTACCAGGAGTAGCTCTAGGCAAATCATGTATAGTAAATTCAGGAGCCTCAGGATTTAGAGGACTCCCTGATATAACTACAGTATTTTCCTCTCTTTCAAGTTTGGGGCTGAGAGGCTGCCCCTGATTTAGTTAAGTCTTTTCCTCTTTCTTTTCCCCTTTAAGGGGTGTTCCATCCTTGTGGAACTTAGACTTACACTCATGTTTCCAATGCTTGCCTTTCTGGCAACGAGGGCATACTCCTGGAGGAAGACCCCTTCTATTGGAGTCACTCTTATTGTTTCCTGGACATCGCCTTTGCATATGTCCTGATTTCCCACATTTAAAACAAGTGGGCTTGGAGTATCCTTTCCCTCCTCCACCATAAGTCTTTTTAACATAGGCGCTGAATTTCTCTCCCTTCATAACTTCAGCGTAGGCTATGCTTTGGACTACGGCTGGTGAGGCATCCGTGCAGACTTTTATATAGTCCTGCATTGTTCCTGTCTTTCTGACAGGCCTTATGATATCTTGACACAAAGCATTAGCATTCTCCCAAGCCAACTGCTTAAGGAGTATCTCAAAGAACTCCCTGGTTGTACTTTCTGAAACTTTTAACCCTCTACCAGCCATCATATGCTTAAACACTGAAAAGAACATTCGTTCCTGTTTTGACTCAGTCTGCCCCATGATATCAGATTACTTGCCCTTAACCGGTCAGCCTTTACCGGCGGGACCGCGGCTCCCTCGCAAGAGCCGGCCTGTTACCTTGAAAGAAAGAAAAAGAAGGAAAATTGCCTGTCCAAATATCCCTGTTCAGAGGTGCCAACTGCCACGGACCGACTCAGTCGGAACACACACACCCGTGGGGAATCAGGGTCTTTGGTATGCAGGAAGGTACAGGTCCGGCGAATGACAGACAGACACACCAGGTGTAGGTTGAGTCTGAATGCACTTTACTGTTCTGAGGCAGGAACTTTTATACACATAAGTTGGCATTACATTACTGAAGAAAAAATGTATCTAGTGAAGTGTTTACAAAGAATGGTTACCATGAGTATCTGGCACAAGGAAATACAAAATCAATCAGGTATGAACTTTAGAGAATACATACAAAGTATTATGTCCCTAGATCAGAGTAGCTGTAGTCAATGATAAATTAGTAATTCAAAAGTTTTTAAGAACACTTAGTTATACCATTAGGTCTATTGTTAGTGTAGTCTTTGTCTAATATCTTGCTTCCTTCTTGTGAGACTTCTTTAGGCTCACTTTGAAACTTTACTTAACTGATGCTTTCCATGTCAGAGTGCCAATGCCACCCAGCCATATAAATGCATATATTGTTGGGAGGTTAATTTTTTAATGTATTTAGGTAATAACTATATAACTAATCAAAAGGCAAAGCAATAGATCTCTAGAAGATAAATCATGGCCAGTGCTGTAGCTCAAAGAATAAACTCTCATTAGCTTTAAACGCCTGGGTGCTCACAGCTCTTGCTGCCAAGAACAATTTGTAAGTAAAAAAACAGGTTAAAGAAAGTCAAACAGGCAAGGCTTGCCATGAAAAATTCAGCTCAGTACTATCTCCGGCCAAGGAGGCCCACAGCGACTTCCATCTTGGACAGCCTTGCCATAAAAAACTTTTCCCAGTAAATATCACACAGCTTCCGCCAAAATTGCGGCTTGGCTGCACAAAATTATGGTATCCAAGAGGTTCGTTTGATAGGTCAGGACATCTGCTCTGAGCTAGTGTCTTCCATGTAACATGGAGTTGCATCTATGAAATCTTAGCATCACAGTCTCTAAACAAGACCTGGACAGTGACTATACCACTTGACTTCATAACCCGGATCTAGGAAATCTTACAGGACCCCACTCCTAGATGAAGGCAGTGATTGAATGCTGAAAGAGGGAGGATCAATCTTCTCTAGTAATGAGCTCATCTAACCCTAAGCATCAGCTCTCAACATATGTACATATGTTGAGCAGCACTGAATGGACTCAGGTGGTATTTGTGGATATATATGTATATATATATACATATATATATATATGTATACATATATATACATATAATGTAGCATGTATACATATATATGTATATAATGTAACTGGTAAGGAGTTGCACAGTTGAGAGGGAGTGTAGGAGACACAGGAGTAGAGGGGGCTTAAATCTCAGCTGACCAGCTGGGATTGGGCAACCGACCAGGAGGCTCATCCCTGGAGAAGACTGATTTTTCCTTTCTCCATGCCATGCTGTAATTTTGCCATAGGGATTAGAAAAACTGAAGCACACGAGGAGGGGAAGCACATCGCTAAAGTTGGGAGGCCTCCTATTAGAGTCCCATTAGATTTGATACTGGACAGTCTACTTCTAGACTCCATGCTCTTAATCACCGTGCCCAAAGAAATCATTCATTTCTGCTTTAATTCTTAGTTCCCAACATGTGAACAGGGTGTGATTTGAAGTATTTCCTTGGGAGTCATAGTTGATTGTCACAACTCCGGGAAACTTGACAAAGGCTCAGACCATTGTTCCTGACAAAATGCTCTTGAGTTTTGGTTGTTCATTTTCCTAAACACACTGGAGCAGAACTCAACCTTCAGAAAAGGCAACTGAGGTTTTGATTGGCTTTTCGGGACAGTTACAAATTGGTATTGAGAAATTTACAAATGATGCCTTTGTTTTTCAAGTATTCTTCCTTCTATTCAAGTTTTCTCTGTTCACTTAACATCTTAGTTCCTTCCCATAAGTGCTGCAACTCTGAGGTGGTTCAGACATTAAATTTTAGTGACTGTAACTCTGAATAGATCTTTTTTTCTACTGCATATTCTGCCGGGACACTGTGAGGGAAAACTGCATTGTTAGTGGTTACTTAGTTTATCCTTCTTTCAGACAGACAGTGTGCTGACTGTTATGTAAGTGCAATACAAGTTGGAAAGCCACCACTATTCTTTTTTTAAAGTTATTCCTTTTTTTCTAAAAAATATTTATTTTATGTATATGAATACACTGATACTTACTGATGAGTACGCTGTACTGATAGTTGTGCGCCATCATGTGGTTGCTGGGAATTTGAAGTCAGAACCTCTGCTCCCTCACTCCTGGCTTACAGATTTATTTAACGTTACATCTAAGTACACTATAGCTGTCTTCAGAAATACTAGAAGAGGGCATCAGATTTCATTAAGTTCACTGTAGCTGTTTTCAGACACACCAGAAGAGGGCATCCAATCTCATTACAGATGATTGTGAGCCACCATGTGGTTGCTAGGATTTGAACTCAGGACCTCCAGAAGAGCAGTCGGTGCTCTTAACCACAGAGCCATCTCTCCAGCTCTCGCTCTGGCCCTGCTAGCTGTAACTGTCTTCAGACACCCCAGAAGACGGCATCAGATTTCATTACAGATGGTTGTGAGCCACCATGTGGTTGTTGGGATTTGAACTCAGGACCTTTGGAAGAACAGTCAATGGTCTTAATCACTGAGCCATCTCTCCAGCCCCAGCAGTCAGTGCTCTAAACTGCTGGGCTATCTCTCCATCCCCCACTACTATTCTAGTAAGGATTGGTGTGTGTAAATTGTAGATATGTCAGTAGGAAAAATAGAATATAAAGAACAAAAATGATTCTACTTTCAAGATACTACAACTAGTACCACAATGCTGGTTCTACCAGTATTGGGTTTAGTAAAACTGGTTTTATTAAAACCTGATTTTAATAAACTTGTGGCTGTTGGGCACTGGAAGGATAGCTTGGTGGTAAAGATTTGTCTTAGGGTTCTATTACTGTGAAGAGACACTATGTCCACAGCAGTTCTTATAAAGGAAAACACTTAATTTGTGCTGGCTTAGAGTTTCAGAGGTGTAGTCCATTATCAGCATTGCAGGAAGCATGGTGGCATGCACACAGACGTGGTGCTGAAGGAGATGAGAGTTCTATATCCAAATTAGCAGGTGACAGAAGTGACCATTAGGCCTGGTTTTGAGCTGAGGCCTCAAAGTCCAGACCCTAGTGACACACTTCGTAGAACAAAGCCACACCTATTTCAACAAAGACACAATTCTAATAGTGCCACTTGTTATGGATCTATGGGGACCATTTTTATTTTAAATCACATTCCACGTCCTGGCTCCCATAGGCTTGTAGCTATATCATGATGCAAATGCATTCAGTCTAACTTCAAAAGCTCCCATAGCCTATGACAGTATCAGCACTGTTCAAAAGTATAAAGTTCAAAGTCTTTTCTGAAACTTATGTAATCTCTTAACTGTAATGCCCTATAAAATCAAAATGAGAAGCAGATCACATACTTACAAACAGTGCACAGGATGTATATTAAAATTCCCAAAGGAAACATAGGAAATACTGCACCAAAGCAAGACTGAAAATCATCTGGGCAAACTCCAAACTCTGCATCTCCATGTCAGATGTCAAAACATTGATCAGATCTCCAACTCCTTTCATCTTTGTTGACTGCAACATGCTTCTTTCTCTTGGGCTGGTTCCACTTCTGGTAGTAGACTTCCTTGGCATGTATCCCACAACTCTCTAGAATCTCCACTATCTTGGGGTCTCTGAGGCAATCCAGGCTTCCTCTTAATAGCCTAACAAAATGACCTCTCTAGGCCTCCATGTAGGGACAATCCTGACACTTACCTGGCCTCAGTAGCTTTCATTAGCCTCACAGGGAGATTCCATAACTCCTGTCTTCCATCCTTGACCATAAAGCCGGGACCACATGGCTGAAGCTGACAAGTTTTGCTGCTTCCTGGGTGTGAAACAAGAATCCCTTGTTCAAATACATTTTCACCAGCTCTTGGTTTCCTATGGGTTCCTTCACTACCTAAGCTTGTTTGTCCTGGAACTTGCCCTGTAGACCAGACTGTCCTTGAACTCAGAGATCTACCAGCTTCTTTCTTCCGAGTAAAGGGATTTAGGTATGCATAACCATGCTTGGGTTGAAGCTTTTCCTTAATTCCATTTTACTTTTATTTACGTACATTTTTACAAGTCAAAAGCTTAGCTGGGTAGGGCATGCTCTGAGGTCACCGCTTCCTCTATTTCACTTGGCATCAGGCTTTTCTTTAATCTGTATACCTCCTGGAACTCAGGTCCTTTCCACTTCCCTTTGTTCCTCAAATTGCATATTTTATATTTTTCCTTGCTTAGCTTGCTCCTTTTTATTATAAATTTGCACAAGCATAAACATTAGTAACCACATGGTAGTGTTAATATTAGGTTGTTTTGAGATTTCTTTGCAAATGTAATTAATCCAAAACACTTAAATTTTAACCTCTAACAGATTTTTTTTTTTTTTTTGGACAAGGGCAGAAAGCAGTCTCATTCTTCACCAAAATATCATAATAGTTTTTTTGGTCACATTCTTCTCCTCTGAAACCTCTTGAAGCTCGGCCTCCATAGTTCAAACCACCCCCAGCACTGCTGTCTTCCTCACTCCTACTATGATGGCCCATTAAGCCCCACTTAGAGTCTTCAGCTACTTTTTCTAATCCAAAATTAAATAATAAAAGTATACAATCCTCCAAACAAAAACATGGTCAGGACTATCCCAGGAATACCCTAGTTCCTGGTACCAACTTCTGTCTTACTTGGGGTTTCTACTGCTGTGAAGAGACACTATGACCATAACAATTCTTATAAATAAAAACATTTAATTGGGCTTGGCTTACAGTTTCAGAGGTTTAGTCCATTATGGTGGGAAGCATGGCAGCATGCAGGCAGACATGGTACTGGAGGAGGAGCTGAGATGTCTACATCCAGATCTGCAGGAAATGACTGTGTGCCACTAGGCCTGGTTTTGTGCTTCTGAGACACCAAAACCCAGCCCCTAGTGAAACTCTTCCTTGAACAAAGCTACAACTATTCCAACAAGGCCACAAATCCTAATAGTGCCACTCACTATTAGGATTTTTAATAGTGGGTCCTTTTAATTCAAACCACCCCACTGTTCTTGCGGAGGTCCCAAGTCCTGTTCCCAGAACCTGCATTGGACAGTTTAAAGCCTGCTATAATTCTTGCTCCAGGGCAATCTCAGTCTTTGGGCTCTGCAGTCTATATGCAGTATATGCAGTCCTATATGTGTCACAGAGACACATATAAAATAAACATCAAACCCAACTCTGGCTTTATAATTTCTAGATGCTGTTTTTCTTCCCCACCCCTGCAGGTACATGCGTATGTGTCTGCACATACACTTGCCCATGAATGTGCATATGAAGGGCAGAGACCGGGATTGACCAGATATGTTCCTATGTTCCATATTATTTTTTTGAGACAATGTCTCCTACTGAAACTGGAGGGCACTGTTCTAGCTGGAGTGACTAGCCAGGAGCCATGGCATCCACTGATCTCATTATCCCTTCCAGTGCTTGAGTTACAGTAGCGCAGCATTGTGTTTGGCTTTTGTTACACAGGTGCTGGGCTGGTATTTCCAACTCAAGTCTCCAGGAATGAATGGTAAGCTGTCCTTTCCTTCCTTCCTTCCTTCCTTCCTTCCTTCCTTCCTTCCTTCCTTCTTTCTTTCTTTCTTTCTTTCTTTCTTTCTTTCTTTCTCTTTCTTTCTTTCTTTCTTTCTCTTTCTTTCTTTCTTTCTTCCTCCCTCCCCCCTCTCTCTTTCTTTCTTTCTTTCTTTCTTTCTTTCTTTCTTTCTTTCTTTCTTTCTTTCTTCCTTTCTTCCTCCTCTTCTTTTTAAGACAGTTTCTTTTTGTAGTCTTGGCTATCTAGGAACTTTCTCTATAGACCAGGCAGGCTTTGAACTCACAGAGAACCACCTGCCTCTGCCTCCCAAGTCCTGTGATTAAAGGCATGTGCCACCACCACTCCTGGTGAAAAGTTTTTTAGTAATCCAAAACAAAAAACAAAAACAAAAACAAAAACAAAAACAAAACAATTTTGGGTATTTCTCCATACTCTAACACATCAGGTATCTGCAAAATCCAAGATTGGGAAAGGGTGTGAAATAACAATGCTATTGAACTAGAAGCTGTTAATATTAATTTTAACACTTAAATCTGACTACATTTTTTCCTCATTCCCTCCAACAACTCCCATGTTGAGGATAAAAATTGCTTTTGCAGTGACAGTTGTATAGAAGAAGTTCTTCTGAGGGCTGGGCACTGTCTGGGAAGGCTAGCTGTCAGCAAGCTGTAGGGACTGTACAAGTTTCTGGGAGTAAGAAGTTCTTTCAGACTCCAAATTGCAGCTTATCATGTCTTGCTATTGCCTGATACTGGAGATCCTGGTTCACAGATAACAAAATTTAAGAACATCTGATAAATAGTTCAGGTACAGAGTGACCTAGGTGGTTATTTTACCTCTTGCCTGCTCCTCTTGAGATGGCATTCTAGGTAGCCAAATTCTTGTCTGAGTTTTGTGATCACTGGGAATTCTAGAGCTAGGAAAAATAAGGTGTGTCTGTGTGTGTCTGTATGAGGGAGCTATTGCTAATGATACAAATCTAACACATCCTTAGCTGAAACTTGTCCCCTCTCATACAGTTTTATAGCAGCTAAATCACATTTAGATCTAGATTCAAAGAACCACTGTTATTTCTTTTAACCTGGCCACCAGTCTGAATTAAGACTATAGCGTTCTTGCTAAAAATTGTTTCTTAACTTACATGTACTTCTTTTTTTTTGACTTATTATTTTATTTATTTATTTATTTATTTATTTTATTCAATATATTCTTTATTTACATTTCAAATGATTTCCCCTTTCCTGGCTCTCCGCTCCCCAAAAGTCCCATAAGCCCTTTTCCCTCCTCCTGTTCCCCCATCCACCCCTTCTCACTTCCCTGTCCTGGTATTCTCCTACACTGCTGCACTGAGCCTTTCCAGAACCAAGGGCCACTCCTTCCATCTTCTTGAACATCATTTGATATGTGGATTGTGTCTTGGGTATCCCAAGATTCTAGGCTAATATCCACTTATCAGTGAGTGCATACCATGAGTGTTCTTTTGAGACTGTGTTACCTCATTTAGTATGATTTTCTCCAGCTCCATCCATTTTTCTAAGAATTTCATGAATTCATTGTTTCTAATGGCTGAATAGTACTCCATTGTGTATATATACCACATTTTTTGTATCCATTCCTCCGTGGAGGGACATTTGGGATCTTTCCAGCTTATGGCTATTATAAATAAGGCTGCTATGAACATAGTGGAGCATGCATCCTTATTACATGCTGGGGAATCCTCTGGGTATATGCACAGGAGTGGTATAGCAGGGTTACATGTACTTTGTGTATGTCTGCTACATGTATAGGTGCCTTTAGAAACCAGGAGTTGTCATGGATCCCTTCCTGTGTAGCTGGAGTTATTGCCAGCTGTAAGCACCTGAAATTGGTGCTGGGAACTAAACTCGGGTCCTCTCTGGAAAGGTAACAATCCCTCTAAACCATGTAGCCATCCCCCTAGTACCACCTATCTCCCTCCTTCCCCAACCCCAGTTTATTTCCTGAAGCAGTTCTGCTATCAGGTCTGGAATAACCTACCTTTAGAACCATGTAGACAGGTTACCTGGGATCTGGAACCTTTGGAAACAAGGATCCCATTGAAACTGTGAACTGATTACACCTTTCAATTACCCACCTCCATTCTATTCTGTTCAGACAGAACATGGGACACGAGGCCTCAGCTGGACCATGGAGACCGTACAGTAGTTTAGTGGAGGATTAGAGCCCAGAATGAGTGCTTCCTTAGCTAATTCTCAGACCCTACTTTCCTACTCAGCCATTATCACTTCTCGAGCTTAGTGTTAGGATTTGAAGAAGTTTATGTGAAATATGTTTCTAGACACATGTCCTCCCCCGCCCCCAATTTGGTGCCTCAATCAAATCATGAGGAAAACCCAACCTCAGGCAGGTGGTAGACTTCTGCCCTGCCCCCATTCAGATGTACCTTTCAACTGTGACCTCATCACTGACACCATATCCCCTAAGGATTGCCAAAGAGAGAAGCAGCTGCCCCCCGCTATGGGAGCCAGGTGGCTGTAGGGCTACACTGGCAGGGGGGACCTGCAGGACGTAGGTGAAAGGGCATCACCGAACACCTACTGGTCCCTTAACCCAGGTGTGTTCAGTGCCACATCAAAGCTTCCGCAGGTGCGTACTCCACTGTGCCCTCACGTAACCCTGCGTCCTCGTCTTCAGGAAATATGGCACGGGCTAGGGAAGAAGCAGGGGACAGCCAGCTGGTGTCTGGCAGGGAGCCATCCTCACGTATCATCAGAGTGTCTGTCAAGACCCCACAGGACTGCCAGGAGTTTTTCTTGGCAGAAAATAGCAGCGTCCACCGCTTTAAGAAGCAAATTTCCAAATACCTTCACTGTGACACTGACCGATTGGTGCTCATCTTCACTGGGAAGATCCTCCGGGATCAAGACATTCTGAGCCAGCGTGGCATTCTTGATGGCTCTACAGTCCACGTGGTAGTGAGGTCTCGTTTGAAAGGGTCAGCCTGTGCAGGAACTCTGGCAGGCCCCACAGGCCACTGTACCCACCGTTCAGAACCATCCGCCAAGCTTGGCCGGCTGGCCCGGAACTCGCCTGACCTAGCTGATTTCTTCAGCCAGCTTGTCCAACTGCTGCCTACGGCACCAGAGTCTGTGGTGCAGTTCTTGGAAGATCCTCTGATTCAAGGACTGGCGAATGAGAAACAAGGCAATGGCGTGCACATTCCCGAATCCTCAAAGACGGTACAGAAACGGGATCCAGCTCTCAAATTTCCGGAAACCTTACAGAAGCCTGTGCGGCAGCAGGAAGTCCTGCAGGAACACAAGCAGAGGCTGGAGGCCCTGAAAGCAGTGCCAGGGGGTGACAACGCTATGCGTCCCAGCTGCTCCGATATCCAGCAGGTCATGCTCTCCACTCTGGCCTTATTGGTGGCTTCTAAAGGCCACATTTTAGGCTCAGAGCTGTGTAGAGGAGAAGCCAACACTGCTCACAGCAGTTCTGATCCTACCACCACTCCAGCCACTTCTGCTCCAGTCAGGACCTTGGCACAAGAGGTCAGTACAGGAGGAGTTACCCAGGTCAAGGGCACAGTTTCAACTCAGGCCGGTTCAGGGTGCCGATCTGGTACGCTAGACATACACCCAGGCTCAGATATCCCCTCCCAAGAGAGCCAGCAACCAGTGGAGAAGGTCCCTCTAACCAGTCTGCCAAGACTCTCGCCCTGTGTTTTGCGCCGAGCCTTGACTGTCCTGCAGCAGAATCCATCTCTGGCACACCAGTTGGCAACTGGCAGCCCCCTAATACATCATATACCGCTTCTCCCCATCCTCACCAACCCTCGGGCGCTGCAGGCATTGCTACAGATAGAGGAAGGCCTACAGATATTGTCCAGGGAGGTGCCTGAGCTGGGACCATTCTTTCGGGACTCAGCTAAGCCACGAGGGGCTAGAGGAGCCCAAGAAACTAGGGGTAGAAGACAAGCCCATAGAGAAGATACCACACAACACTCCTTGGCCTTTCTTCAGCTCTTCCATTCCTTGGCCAGCGCCTGTTCCCAGTCTACCCAAACTGCACTGCCCTCATCCCTCTTTACAGAAGGTCGGTACCAGCAAGAACTGGAGGAACTGAAGGCCTTGGGTTTTGCTAACCGTGATGCAAACCTGCAGGCCCTTGTAGCCACAGATGGAGATATCCACGCCGCCATTGAGATGCTTCTAGGGGCTCCACAGGACTAGTCTTTCATCGCCCACGATTGCACCATTCTGTGGAGAGGGAGGAAAAGGGAGAAGGGGGATGGAAGGCACTTATTTTAGAAATTCCTCTTCCTCGGATTATGAGCACATTTGGACAGCCCTTCTCTCACTGCCCTAACCCGTTCTACATTAAAGAAGATTGCTTGGAGCTCCTGCGTGTTGTAGATTTGGAATTGGATGGGCAGCATAGTCTTACTTGGGGAGGGACTTTTATATCACTCTGATAGCATGATATGTTTATTTTCATGTCTCTCACCTAAGGATCCTTTCATGTTTCAAACATAACACAGGGCTGGGGAGATGGCTCAGTGAGTAATGGGTAATGTGTTTCCTATGCAAGTATGAAGGCTGAGTTCAAATCCCCAGCACCCACGTAAAACCCTGATAGAGTGGTGCATCTCCAGCCCTAGCTTTAGGCAATGGGATGGGGAAAGAGGAGGATGTCGGGAGCTCACTGACCAGCTGAGCCTAGCCAGTTAATGATTTCTATGTTTGGTCTCAAAATATAAGGTGGAAAGCAGAAGAGGAAGATACCTGATGCCAACCTCTGATCTACACACACACACACACCCATACACACACCCATACACACACCCATACACACACACACACACACACACACACACCGATACACATACACCCGTACACACATATACACACACACCCATACACACACCCATACACACCCATACACACACCCATACACACACCCATATACACCCATACACACACACACTCACATCCATAGACACACCCATACACACATATACACCCCCATACATACACACATATACACCATACACACACACCCATACACACACATACACACTCACCCCCACACCCCCACACACCCATATACACACCCATACACACATATACACCCCCATACACGCACATACACACACACCCCCATACCCACACATATACACACATCCACCCCACCACACACACTCATGTGTGTACAGATAGTCATACAAAAATAGAGTTGATAAATCCTGAGAATTTTAATGTTTTCACTCACACCCCATCAACATCCGTATCTCCTATCAGCATTTCCATTAAGTATTAGTTACTTCCATATCGACAAAATCCTGTTAGTCTTCCAAGAAGTCACGACTTAAGTCCTCTTGAAACCATGCCTTTGCCCAAAGGTTTCTCTGTCTGGAGTGTGTTTGGCTTTTAACTGTCTTCACTACCCGCCTAATCTTAGGATCCCGTTCTGTCAAAAGGACCATCTTCCCTCCTCCACAGGCTTCTTCCTTTTCTCCTGCAAAATGCTTGTCTTCACTGCCCTGTCAGATACTGGTCTATATCTGCAGTTCCTGGCCTCTGAATTTTTACATATCTCCCTTCCATGGGCAAAAGTTTATGAATATTATAGTTAAGCTTCCAATATGATGTGGAAGCTTTTTCAGTTTTTATTTATAGTTTGACCTATAGAGTCTTGTTTCTGTGATGAATGTACTTCCTTTAATTATCTTTAAGAACTCAACTCTTTAGTGGGTGGGTGGGGGCACAGCCTCATAGAAGCAGGAGGAGGGGGATGGGTTAGAGGGTTTGGGGGGGTGGAATCAGGAAAGAAGATAACATTTGAAATGTAAATAAATAAAATATACAATAAAAAATTCCCTACAAGCTTGCCTACAGCTTAGTTTTATGAAGGCAATTACTTAATTGACGACCCTTCCTCTCAGATGACTCTAGTCTATGTCAAGTGACATAATATTAGCTGCACACCAATAGAGGTCTGACATTTTCAAGCAGTTTTTCCAACCTCATATACTGAGTCACTAGCAAAGATGAGAGCAGCACAGTTGATCTAGCACAGGGCAGCAGTCTCCAGAATGAGACTAATATTTTTTCCATAAGCTTAACTGTCACTCAGCTCCCAGGAGACCAAGTCACATGTAAAATTCCGCCCACCTGGAAATGAGTTACACACGAAACAATAGCAGTATCTCCAACCCAATCACAAAGTGGCCCAGTGTAGTGACTGACTAAACCTTCTGGAATTTGGGGTATGACTTGTCTATTTATTTTACATCTCCCCACACCTCAATAGCAAAAAAAATAATAATAATAATAAAAAATAAAAAAAAATTGTAGTTACACCAGCTCTTCTAGAATTTATCCCACAGGAAGAGATACAGACACGAAGTGTGAAGCAGAGACTGCCTCACCTAGGGATCCATCCCTTATTCAGTTACAAAATCCAGACACTATTGTGGATGCCAACAAGTGCTTGCTGACAGGAGCCTGATATAGCTGTCTCCTGGGAGGCTCTGCTAGTGCATGACAAATACAGAGGGGGACACTCTCAGCCAGTCTTTGAACTGAGCACAGGGTCCCCAATGGAGGAGCTAGAGAAAGGACCCAAGAAACTGAAGGGGTTTGCATCACCATAGGAGGAACAACAATTTGAACAACCCAGTACCCCCAGAGCTCTCAGGGACTAAACTACCAACCAAAGAGTATACATGGAGGGACCCATGGCTCCAGATGCATATACAGCAGAGGATGGCCTTGTTGGACATCAAAGGGAGGAGAGGCCCTTGGTCCTGAGAAGGCTAGAATCCCCAGTATAGAGGTATGCCAAGACAGGGAAGTGGGAGTGGTGGATTGGTGAGCAGGGAGAGGGGGGATGGGTTAGGGGATTTTGGGGGGATCAGGAAAGGGGGCAACATTTGAAATGTAAATAAAGAATATATCTAATAAAAAAAGAATTTATCCCTCAGAGATTTGGCCCTTTTCCTAACCATAGTCCTGGTCCTCTTGTTGAAAGATGCCGCATGCTCCAGAATAGTCACAGTTTAACAGCAACCATTGTAGCAGGAACAGAGAAAGCAGACAAGCAAGATAAGGGGAAGTGAAGAGCCAATGAAAAACTCAGAACTGGGAAGGGGAGTTAGTGCCTGTGCTGAAGTAAATCTATTATGTAATGTCAGTGCTAAAATGGGATGGCAGTTTTAGGATTGAGGGAAGGATGCTTGGCAGAATGGATAGATGGAGTGCCACACTGAACATGTTTAAATATATCAGCCCATATGGTTATCCACTGTAAAAAATGTTTACTGAGACAGCCATCATTTACTGAAGTAGCACTAGATAATATGGAGGGTATTAAACTGGTGGACAGGGAATTATGTTCTAGATGGTAAACCGTCATACACATGCATATACATTTCTATCATCATGTAATAAGAGATCCTTCTACTGACTGCCCATTGTGTGGAGAACTTAGAGCACTGGTCTAACAAGTAGCCATGGTTGCAGTGATCTACACTTTCTGTTGTATCATCTCTAAGATGGTGGCAGTGGCATCTAAGGATTTATCAAATACTTCTCAAAGTTTCCGTGTGTCCACTTCATATCACACAGAGCTTGTCTCTCTTTTTGTGCATCTCCAAAAGCTCTCCAGTGTCCACCCAGAATTCAACAGGAAGATAACAGTGGGCTGTGTCTAGGATCCTTACCGAATGCTTTGTCTTCTCAAACCATATTCTTCGAGCAGGGGCATCTCATTTTTATAGAGCCTATTTGAAGGAAAATTAACAACCACGTTTAGGGAGAGAGGAAGGCAGAGAAAAGTGAATTCCCCTCATTGCTGCCATGCTCTTGTGATTGTTTAGACACTTTCTTGTTACCAACTCACGCAGTAAGGGGTCTGGAGACCTAAGAAACAAGGGAATCCCTTACTTGAAAGCATTAGAACCTGGACTGGAGTGTGGAGGAGTAATAGGCATGATTATTACACACTGTATGTACAGATTCCAAACCCAGCCCCAGAGGCCTGTGTCATGGTGTGAAGAACATGTCAATATACTCAGGAGGAAGGCTGGGTATGGGTTAGAGGTGTACAGTGCCTGTCATCCATTGACACCGTGAAATTCATAAAACCCTCTTTGCCCTTGCCTCTTTTGCTATGAGGCATTCTTTTTTCTCTTGCACATTTCAGATTTATTTATTTATTTATTTATTTATTTATTTTCTATCTTCTTTGTTTACATTCCAAATTATTTCCCCTTTCCTGGTTCCCCCCTTCTCCATAAGTCCCATAAGCCCTCTTCCTTCTACCAGTTCCCTAATCAACCCCCTCTCACTTCTCTGTCCTGGTTATCCCCTACATTGCTGGATCAAGTCTTTCCAGGACCAGGGCCTTCTCCTTCCGTCCTTCTTGGGAATGATTTTATACATGAATTGTGTCTTGGGTATTCAGAGCTTCTGGGCTAATATCCACTTATCAGTGACTGCATTCTATGTATGTTCTTTTGTGAATGGGTTACCTCACTTAGGATGATATTTTCCAGTTCCAATCATTTGCCTAAGAATTTCATGAATTCATTGCTTTTAATTGCTGAGTTGTATTCCGTTGTGTAAATATACCACATTTTCTGTATCCATTCCTCCATTGAGGGACATCTGGGTTCTTTCCAGCTTCTGGCTATTATAAATAAGGCTGCTACGAACATAGTGGCACATGTGTCCTTATTGCATGCCGGGGAATCCTCTGGGTATATGCCCAGGAGTAGTATAGCAGGGTCCTCCAGAAGTGTAATGCCCATTTTTCTGAGGAACCACCAGACTGATTTCCAGAGTGGCTGTACCAGCTTTCAATCCCACCAGCAGTGGAGGAGTGTTCCTCTTTCTCCACATCCTCGCCAACACCTGCTGTCTCCTGAGTTTTTTTTAAAGATTTATTTAATTTATTTATTTTTATGTATATAAGTACACACTGTATTTGTACAGATGGTTGAGAGCCATCATGTGGTTTGTTTTTTTGTTTTTTTTTCTGGGAACTGAACTCAGGACCTCTGCTTGCTCTGGTCCTGCTCACTCCAACCCTGCTCGCTCCGGCCCCGCTTGCTCGGGCCCAAAGATTTATTTATTATTATATGTAAATACACTGTAGCTTTTTCAGACACTCCAGAAGAGGGTATCAGATCTTGTTACGGATGGTTGTGAGCCACCATGTGGTTGCTGGGATTTGAACTCAGGACCTTTGGAAGAGCAGTTGGTGCTCTTAACCACTGAGCCATCTCTCCAGCCCTGTCTCCTGAGTTTTTAATCTTAGCCATTCTGACTGGTGTGAGGTGAAATCTCAGGCTTGTTTTGATTTGCATTTCCCTAATGACTAATGATGTTGAACATTTCTTAAGGTGCTTCTCAGCTATTTGAAATTCTTCAGGTGAAAATTCTTTGTTTAGCTCTGTACCCCATTTTTTAATAGGGTTATTTGGCTCTCTGGAGTCTAACTTCTTGGATTCTTTGTATATATTGGATATTAGCCCTCTGTCAGATGTAGGGTTGGTGAAGATCTTTTCCCAATTTGTTGGTTGCCATTTTGTTGGATTGACAGTGTCCTTTGCCTTACAGAAACTTTGTAACTTTATGAGGTCCCATTTGTCAGTTCTTAATCTTAGCGCATAAGCTATTGGTGTTCTTTTCAGGAAAATTTCCCCTGTGCTCATGTGCTCAGTGCTCTTCACCAGTTTCTTTTCTATTAGTTTCAGTGTGTCTGGTTTTATGTGGATATCCCTGATCCATTTGGAGTTGAGTTTAGTACGAGGAGATAAAAATGGATAGATTTGCATTCTTCTGCATGTTGACTTCCAGTTGAACCAGCACCATTTGTTGAAAAGACTATCTTTTTCCCACTGGATGGTTTTAGCTACTTTGTTGAAGATCAAGTGACCATAGGTGTGTGGGTTCATTTCTGGGTCTTCAATTCTATTCCATTGATCTACCTGCCTGTCACTGTACTAATACCATGCAGTTTTTGACACTATTGCTCTGTAGTACTGCTTGAGGTCTGGGATACTGATTTCAGTTTTAGAAACTTTTCTCTACATTTTAACTCCATCTGCGTTTGCTCTTCTTTGTCTCAGAAGTCATCCATGCTAGAGTTAATGATGGTCTCCTAAGAGGCAAATCCAGTAGATAACTGATCTTTGCACCCATTTTCCAATCTTCACTGCATTTCTTGGATGGCCTTACATAGTTTGTTTTTGAAGGGCCTATATAAACAACAGCATCATCTCATCTGTTCATAGGTTTACTTGAAGAATTTACTTTCCATTTCAATGAGGAAAAAGCTGATAACCAACGCATCCAAAGCCCATTTGTTCATATTAGAAATATATAATCAGCTTGTCATTGTGGTTTGGGTTGTTTTCTGACCTGAGCTTCTCTAAATGATATCCTAAACTTCTGAAGATAGAAAAAGATGCTATGCATTCCTCTGTCTCAAGACAAGGCTCTCACATCTGTAATTTTCTGAAAATCTGTCCCTTTTCCAGTTTTTCATTTCCTAGAAAAGAAGGAAGGATAGGATAGAGGGAGGAAAGTAAGGAGGAAGAGAAAGAAGAAGAGGAAGAGTTAAAAAATAAAACAAAACAAGAAAAAGAAAATAGAAACTTCATTTTTTCTACCAAATACTTGTAGGTACCTTAATGTCTAACCCCAACATTTCTTCCTTCAGCACCTCTTATTAATTCTAAAATTAATATTAGTTAAATTAATAAAGCTAAAAATTCTGAGTGCTTTAAAAATGATCAATTTTAAAAAATATCATCCTCATTGCAGCTATGCTGTCTAAATTCTCTACTGTGAGATTAAGTGACAGGATTATTCTCCAAACAGAATTCGTTTAGTAGCTAATAGTAGAGCATTGCAGTGGGGTGTAGTTGCCTTTGTAAATTCTGAATGTATTGACCCAAACAAGAGCAAGTGTCTTCAAAAATAAAACAAGGAGAATTTTACAGTTATTTTGAGCCAAAAAACAAAACAAAACAAAACAAAACAAAACAAAACAAAACAAAACAAAACAACCTGAAACAAAATGTAGTTACAGAGACTGTATCTGAAGAATTGACCTCGAACCATCAGCGGAGACAATTATGTGAGTGTTCTATACCAGGATAGCTGTCTTGTCTTGTCTTTTCTCCTTTTCTTTTCTTTTTTTCTTTTCTTTCTTTTCTCTTCTCTTCACTTCTCTTCTCTTCTCTTCTCTTCTCTTCTCTTCTCTTCTCTTCTCTTCTCTTCTCTTCTCTTCTCTTCTCTTCTCTCTTCTTCTTCTTCTTCTTCTTCTTCTTCTTCTTCTTCTTCTTCTTCTTCTTCTTTTTTTTGGTTTTTCGAGACAGGGTTTCTCTGTGTAGCCCTGGCTGTCCTGGAACTCACTCTGTAGACCAGGCTGGCCTCGAACTCAGAAATCTGCCTCCTTCTGCCTCCCAAGTGCTGGGATTACAGGCATGTGCCACCATCCCCAGCTTTTCTCTTTTCTTTTCTTTTCTTTTCTTTTCTTTTCTTTTCTTTTCTTTTCTTTTCTTTTCTTTTCTTTTCTTTCTTTTCTTTTCCTTTCCTTTCTTTTCTTTTCCTTTCTTTTTTCTTCTCTTTTCTTGTCATTCACTTTTCTGCATACTTTATTTGCTACAAACATACGATTTTTTAAATATAAACTGTAAAACTTCATTTGCAAAAGTCTGCTATTGGAAGGAGTACACACTAGCAGGAAGGGTTCTTTTTTTTATGATCTTTTTTTTTATTTTCTATATTCTATGTTTACATTCCAAAGGCTTTCCCCTTTCCCAGTTCCCACCCACCATAGTTCCCATAGTTCCTCTCCCCCCCAACTGTTCCCCAATCATTCCCCCTCCCCCCTCGGTTTCTTTACTAAACTGGATCCAATCTTTACAGGCCCAGGGTCCTCTCCTTTATTCTTCTTGGGAATCATTTGAGTTGCTATTTGTGTCTTGAGTATTTAGGGCTTCTGGGCTCATTAATATCCACTTATCAGTGATTGCATTCCATGTGCATTCTTTTGTGATTGGGTTAATTCACTCAGGATGATATTTTCCAGGTCTAACCATTTACCTACAAATTGCATGAATTCATTATTTTTAATTGCTGAGTAGTATTCCATTGTATAAATATACCACATTTTCTGTATCCATTCCTCCTTTGAGGGATATTTGGGCTCCTTCCAATTTCTGGCTATTATAAACAAGGCTGCTATAAACATAGTGGAGCATGTGTCCTTATTGCATGCAGGGGAATCCTCTGGGTATATGCCCAGGAGTGGTATGCCAGGGGCAGGAAGGGTTCTTACACTTTTTATTTCTATGAGTTTTTCTGTCAGTTTTGCTAGTTATTGGTAAATATGGAACCTGCCATTTTATAGACCTGCCTGAAGCTTCTGGCTATATTCACATTGCTCTTTGAAGCAACCCTGCTTGTTTCACAATTCATCAGAATCTGAGCTTCAACCTAGAGGCAGCAAGATCACCAGCCCGTTTGGACTCTGAAAGGTTTTCAGGAAGTGTGGTTTCTGGATGGGTACTGCCCTTCGTGTATTTGTTTGAATTGCACATGCAACTATGTTTGTTAAGGTGCATACTTCTTTTTTTTTAAAGATTTATTTATTTATTTATTTATTTATTTATTTATTTATTTATTTATTATATGTAAGTACACTGTAGCTATCTTCAGACATACCAGAAGAGGGTATCAGATCTCTTTATGGATGGTTTTGAGCCATGTGGTTGCTGGGGTTTGAATTCTGGACCTTCTGAAGAACAGTCGGTGTTCTTAACCACTGAGCAATCTCACCAGCCCAAGTGCATACTTCTTTAAAAAAAAAGAGGAATAATCTTTACTCTTTAACTAAGGTTCTTAAAAATATGAACATTTTGGTCTCTCAGCAGATATTTTCCAAATTGATCCTATTGATACAAATTTTAGTGTTCTATTTACAAATGTTTATAGGGTAAACAGCTGAGCCATATTACATTGTACTATCTTTTCTGTATCCATTCTTCTGTATCCATTCCTGTATCCCAGGGACATCTGGGTTGTTTCCACCTTCTGGCTCTTATAAATAAGGCTGCTATGAACATAGTGGAGCATGTGTCCTCGTTATATGTTGGAGTATCTTTTGGGTATATGCCCAGGAGTGGTATACCTGGGTCCTCAGCTAATATTATGTCCAACGTTCTGAGGAACCACCAGACTGATTTCCAGAGTAGTTGTACCATCTTGCAATCCTACCAGCAATGTAGGAGTCTTCTTCTTTCTCCACATCCTCACCAGCATTTGCTGTCACCTGAGTTTTTGATCTTAGCCATTCTGACTGGTGTGAGGTGGAATCTCAGGGTTGATTTGGTTTTCATTTCCCTGATGTCTAAGGGTGTTGAACATTTCTTTAGGTGCTTTTCAGCCATTTGATATTCTTCAGTTGAGAATTCTTTGTTTGCTAATATTTAAAATCCTGGGGTTGGAGAGATGGCTCTCCAACCGAAGGTCTTCCAGAAGTCCTGAGTTAATTTCTCAGCAACCACATGGTGGCTTACAATCATCTATAATGGGATCTGATGCTCTCTTCTGGAGTGCCTGAAGTATACATGAAATAAATAAATATTTTAAAAAATATTTTATGTAAGATCCCCCTCTTTTAGAACTGATAGTCTCTCACCTCCCAGGTCTCTGGTGCATTCTGGATGGTCCCCCCCCCCACCTCTTACTTCCAGAGGTTGTCTGTTTTCATTCTTTCTGCTGGCTTTCAGGGTTTCAGCCCTATTCCCTCCACCCATTACCTGTTCATGTTTCCCTCCCTCCCTTCCTGTGCTCTCCTCCACCCAGGTCCCTCCCGACCCCTCCTGTGATTGCTTTCTTCTCCTTCCCAAGTAGGATTGAGGCATCCTCACTTGGGCCCTTCAGCTTGGCCTGTTAGACTTCTTGAGTTCTGTGGATTGTATCCTGGGTATTCTTTACTCTTTTTTTATCTAATATCCACTTATTAATGAATACATACCATGCATGTCCTTTTGGGTCTGAGTCACCTTACTCAGGATGATATTTCCACCTCCAGTAGAAAGACAGTGCATCAAGTGAGGGATGGGGTTGTCATCCCACAGTCAAAAATTCTGACCCAGAATTGTTCTTGTCTGAAAGAAGGAACAAAAACGGAGAAGAGCCTGAGGGAAAGTGACAGGCCCAAATTGGGATCCAGCGCAGGGGGAGGCCCCATGACCTGACACTATTACTGATGCTATGGTGTGCTTACAGACAGGGGCCTATCTGACTGCCTTGAAAGGCCCAACAAGCAGCTAAAAGAATCAGATTCAGATATTTACACACAACCAATGAACAGAAGCTGCTAACCCCTGTGGTTGAATTCAGAAAAAGCTGGAAGAAGCTGAGGAGGAAGGCTACCCTAAAGGAAGACCAGCAGTCTCAATTAATCTGGAGCCTGGAATCTCTGAGACACTGAGCCACCAGCCAGTCAGCATACATCAGCTGATATGAGGCTCCCAACACATATATAACAGAGAACTGCCGGGTCTGGACTCAGTCAGGGAAGATGCCCCTAACCCTTGAAGACTTGAAGCCCCAGGGAGTGGGGAGGTCTAGTGGAGTCGGGGTGGGGACATCCTTTTGGAGATGGCTGGAAGAGGTGTGGGATGTGGAACAGTCTGGGGGTGGACTAGGAGGGGGATAAAGTCTGGACTGTATAAACGATTAAAGAATAAATTAAAAAAAAGAAAAAATTATTTTACTACTTACATTCCAGTCATTGCTCCCCCTCACCCCCCCTCCCACAATCCCTCATCCCATTCCTTCTCTCTCTTGTCTCTGAGAGGGTGCTTCCCCCACCCCATCAGCCTCCACCTTCCCTGGGGCCTCAAGTCCCTTAAGGATTAAGTGCATCTTCTCCCACTGAGTCCAGACCAGATAGACCTCTGCTTCATACATGCCAGGGGCCTCGGACCAGCTTGTGTATGCTCCTGGTTTGTGACTCAGTCGCTGGGAGCTCCCTGGGGTCTGGGTTAATTGAGACTTCTGGTCTTCATATGGGGTCTCTCTCCCTTTCAGCTTCTTCAATCCTTCCCTAATTCACCTATAGGGGCTCCCCACTTCAATTCAATGGTTGGGTGTAAGTATCTCTTTCTGTCTCAGTCAGTTGCTCATAGGGGCTCTCAGAGGACAGCCATACCAGGCTCCTGTGGGTAAGCACATCATAGCATAGTAGTCTCAGGCTTTTTTCCCCTCCCTTTCCCCATGAGATGGATCCCAATTTGGGCCAGTCATTGGACATCCTATCCTTCAGTCTCTTCTCCATTTTTGTCCCTGCAGTTCTTTTAGACAGGAACAATTCTGGGTCAGGAATTTTGACTTAATTCCAGTTAATAACCATGTTCCTCCCCTTGAGGCCCTATCTATCTATTGGAGGTGGTGTCTGAGTTCCCTTTCCCCAGTGTTGGGCATTTTGGCTTTGGTCACTCCCGATGATTCCTGAGAGTGTCTTTCCTCTTGGGTCTCTGGTACTTTCTAGAGAGTCCCCCCATCTCCTACTCCCCAAAGCTGCTTATTTCCACTCATTCTCTTGGCCCTCTGGGCTTCTCTTCTGTCCCTTCCCCTATATCTGATCGTGTTGCACTTTTCCCCTCCCACCTCCCCTCTTCTACTCAGGTCCCTCCCTCTCCTCTCTGCCTCCTGTGACTATTTACTTGCCCCTTCTAAGTGGGATTGAAGCCTCATTACTTGGGCATTCCTGCTTGTTACACTTCTTATGGTCTGTAGGTTGTATCCTAAGTATAATGTACATTTTGATTAATATCCACTTAGTGAGTACATACCATGCATGCCTTTTTGTGTCTGAGTTACCTAACTCAAGATGATATTTTCTAGTTCCATCCATTTGCCTGCAAAATTCATGATTTCCTCATTTTAAATAGCTGAATAATATTGACAAATTGGCAGTCTACAGATTGGGAAAAAAATCTTCACTAACCCTACATCTGACTGAGGGCTAATATACAAAATATATAAAGAAATCAAGAAGTTAACTTCCAAAAACTCTAATAACCCAATTAAAAATGGGGGTACAAAGCTAAACAGAGAATTCACAAAAGAAGAATCTCAAATGGCTGAAAAGCACTTAAATGTTCACGTCCTTAGTAATCAGAGAAATGCAAATTAAAATGGCCCTGAGATTCCACCTCACACCAATCAGAATGGCCAAGATAAAAAACTCAAGTGACAGTACATGCTGGTGAGGATGTGGAGAAAAAGGAACACTTTTCATTGCTGGTGGGATTGCAAACTGGTGTAACTACTGTGGAAATCAATCTGGCAGATCTTCAGAAAATTGGAAATAGTTCTACCTGAAGAGCCAGCTATATCACTCTTGGGCATACCCCACTATACCACAAGGACACATGCTCCACTATGTTAATAGCAGCTTTATCTGTAATAACCAGAAGCTGGAAACAATCCAGATGTCCCTCAACCAAAGAATGGATATAGAAATAAATCTTAAAAACAAAAAAACTAAAAACCAACCAACCAACCAACCAACAAAACAAACAAAAAAACCAAATAGGATACCATGTCTACAGAGTGGGATGAAGAGGTGGGACCTAAGGATCTTTTCTTGGGGTGAGAGGAAAATGATACAGAGATCTTGCTCTGGTTTCCCCTTGCAGTCTTCATAATCTCTTCAGAAAGAATTCAGAGGAGACATACAGAGTATAGCCTAGAAAATAGGTACAGCTTATTAAAAATGGGGATACTCTCAATGCTGAGAGTGGGCAGAGCACCAAAGGGTCCTTGCTGAGGAATACACTCTAAAGAATAGATAGTGACCAGAGAGGCACAGTGCCCACCTACATGCTTAGGTAGTCTTTGTCTCACAGTCCTCAGAACAGATGGTTTTTCTGTCCAGGTGATGGGTCCATTTTGATTAGCACTTAAGGTAGGAGACAATAGTATAACTTTATTCTTCGTCAGAAAGCCAGTGGGTAAATAGTAATCTGAGGATCTCTGGCCAATTTAGAATGTCGATTCTCCCCCAAGGGCCCAAGGTAAGACCCATCCCTCTCTCCTTTGATCAGTAATCAGAGCCTTACTGTTTCTCCTCTTGATTTTATCAGATGCTGATTACCAAAGGTCTATCTTCAAGCCTGCTGGCATCTAGCTGGCTACCTAAGAGGAGGACTGGTTTTCTTTTTCAGATCCTGTATATTCATACTAAATGTGCTTATGCATACTCAGCCTATACAGGAGGTGAAGGTGTATATAAGAAAGAGACATGGTGGCATGAAGATGCACTATGGCGGGGGCTAAAGTAATGGCTCAGTGGTTAAGAACACCAGCTGATCTTCCAGAGGACCAGGGTTCAATCTCATTGCAGATCCCAACTATCTGTAATTCCACTCCCAGAGGATCTGATGCCCTCACACAGACATACATGCATATACAACACCAATGCACATAAAATATTTTAAAAAGTAAAGTCTCTGAGGATGGACTATGGAATTGTTAAGGATTGAAGAATTTGATTACCTCGCCAGGGTTGAGTCATGAGAACTGATTCTAGAAGGTCTTCATCTGTGCAAATTAAGTGTGAGACTTGCAAAGAAAGGAATAAAAGAAGGAAAGAAAAAAGGGAAGGAAGGAAGGAAGGAAGGGAGGGAGGGAGGGAGGGAGGAAGGAAGGAAGGAAGGAAGGAAGGAAGGAAGGAAGGAAGGAAGGAAAAGAAGCACACTCAATAGCGTTGGATCCCAGTTTAGGTTTATTATAAACCAACTTCGTTGATTCTTATATAAGAGTAGGGACTGTGGAAGTGAGATAACCTGTGGCAACCCTGCTTGGGGCCAGATTGTCAGAGTTTGCCGAAGACCTGAGCTGGGATGGGAGCTCTTCTGGCTCTCCATTGTCAGGCCAGCAGATCACAGAAGCTTGATCTGGCACCAGTGGAGACAGTTGGCAGGGAGTTCTTTTTTAATACATCTGGCAACTCTTCTCAAGGTGCCTAGGACTCCACTATGGCCTGGCTTACTCAGCAGCCAGGCTGAAGCAGTTACAGGTGCTCTGGGAATGGAGACCTTTGTCTAGCCACAAAGTTGGATTCCTTCACTCACAGGAACACAGTTTTAAGGAAGGCTGTTGTGAACAATGGGTTATATTTCTGGGAAGTGCTACCTCTGGAAACTTTCTTTTGTCAACATCCGACCTCACTTCTCTAACTTCCGTCTCAACTGAGTGGGATGCTCCATCATCACCGTGCTACTTTCAGATTAGTTCCTACGACGCCCCCACCCCCACCCCACGGGAGTTTACGCTGGTATCTTTGATGTATGCCTTGCTTTTGAGGCAACCTAGACACTTCAGCCAGTCTCCCCATGCCCTTTCACCAATCCTCCCTGTCTTTCTGCACTGCCCTTTTTTCTTCCTGTCTCTTCTCTACACTTTGATCTGCTTTGAGTTCCCTGTACCAAGACACAAGGCCCTGGCTCCTGGTGGCTCCTGGTGGCTCCTGATGGCCCCTGGTGGCTCCTGGTGGCCCCTGGTGGCTCCTGGTGTATGGACGCGTATATACAACTTAACATCAAACTCTTTACGGCCAGAGCTGACATTTGTCTTCTAATTTCATGTGTGGACATTGTGACAATTATCTCTCACTTGCCTTTGTGGCTAAAACCAGTTCTTCTTTACCTGTGTCCTGAATCTGTAGATGAGCAGTCTCAGTGTAGTATGAACACATAAGAGCTGAGTTACTCAATAGTGTCTCAGGACCAGACTGGGTGCTAGACATGCTTTTAAGGTACTCATCACAGTAACATATTGAACATACCATTTATTTATTGACTAAACAAACATTTTTATGCACACCTGTGTGTTGTGACACATTGGTTACAGTATTAGCTATTTATTTATTTATTTATTTATTTAAATTTATTTACATTTCAAGTGTTATTCCCATACTCAGTTTCCCTCTTCCTGGAAACCCTCTATCCCATCTCCCCTCCCCCTGATTCTATGAGGGTGTTCCTCTAACTACCCACCCACTCCACTCTCCCCACCCTTGATTCCCCTACACTGGGGCATCTATGGAAACTTCATAGGACCAAGGACCTCTCCTCCTATTGATGCCTGAGAAGGCTGTCCTCTGCTGCCTATGCAGCCAGAGCCATGAGTATTTCTTGGTTGGTGGCTTAGTCCCTGGGAGCTCTCGGGAGGGGACAACTCAGTTGATATTGTTGTGCTTCCTATGGGGTTGCAAACCCCTTCAGCTTCTGTAGTTCTTTCTCTAATTTCTCCATTGGTAACTGATTTATTTATTTTTAATTATTTTATTTACTTATATTTCAGCCATTGCCCCCCTTCCACAGTTCCTCATCCCACTCCTCCCCCTGCCTCCAAGAGGGTGTTCCCTCACCACATCTACCCCTTCCCTGGGGCCTCATGTCTCTTGAGGATTAGATACATCTTCTCATACTGAGGACAGACCAAGCAGTTCTCTCTTATATTTGTGCCGGGGGGGGGGGCGGGGGGGGCGGGGGGAGGATCAGACCAGCCTGTGTGTGCTGCCTGGTAGTTGGCTCAGTCCTTGGAGCTCCCTAGGGTTAGGGTTACTTGAGACTGTTGGTCTTCTTACGGGGTCGCCATCCCTCCCCTTCAGCTTCTTCAATCCTTTTCCTAATTCAACCATAAGGGGTCCCCTAGTTCAATCCAATGGCTGGGTGTAGGTATCTGCATCTGTCTCAGTCAGCTGCTGGTAGAGTCTCTCACAGGACAGCCATGCTAGGCTCCTGTCTTCAGTCTCTTCTCCATTATTTTCCCTGCAGTTCTTTTAGACAGGAACAGTTCTGTGTCCCTGGTTACTGCGGACTTTCTGAGAGATAGACAGATTGTAGGATGTGGGAGGCCATTGGGCCACTGATCTGGCCCAGGTCAGGAAGTAGACCGGAAGTTGTATTAGCTATTTATTCATTCTGTATTATACCTGCTCTGATGCAGCTTTGAATATTAGTGAATTAACAAAGAAATAATTGCTATGTTTTTTTTGTAATGTTATTCAATGAAACAGTTTTTTTGAAAGGAGATCTTTGAAACATCTTTATTGAAAATTTATCTGATCATGATTTGCACCCCCCAAATCCTCCCCATCTTCTCTCCCATCCAACCCCACACCTTCATTCTCTCTCTCTTTAGAAAACAAACAGGCAAACCAACCAACCAACTAAAAACAATGGAAAAATGTAAGAAACACAAATAGACATACAAAAACAAAACCCACAAAAACACAAAACCAGTAACCACAATGGATAAGCAAAAGTTCAGTCAGATAAAAAGTTCACAAGCAAAGCTGTATGAGACAACAACATGTACAAATACGCATTGACTTCATTCTGTGCTGGCCGTGAACTGCTGAGCATAGGGCCTACCCTTAAATGTGGTTTATATAGCCAGTGAGTCTCCATTGAAGAAAACTAATTTTTCCTTTGAAAGCAGATTTCAATTTGAGATGACTTGTTTGATGAGAGATCAGAATTGTGTAGATATTCATTAATTCAAATAGTATTGACTAGATACCACCAACTACTACCTGTCTGAATTATTTGTGTTGTTTCAGATACTACAATAAGCTCATTTCTAAGGCGGAGCTGAGTAGGTGGGACATCCTGATTTATGTAATAAGAAGACTAAGAAACTGGAATTTAAGCTCCTAGATGCCAGGGTCCACAGCTTACATTATTCCCACCACAAAAGGCTAGATAATAGGATGTCTATAAAAATGTGTAACCCTAGGTCTTTTCCTGAATTACAGACTCTCTTTTCTTTTAAAATTCAAATAACAATGATCACCCATTTGAGCAGTACAGCTGAACTTGTAAATTTTAGAATTGAGATTTCTCATAGAATCTGGTTCAGCTTCAGTAAGGTGCAGCCTCAGGTCTGAAATGAAATAGATCTCAAACTAGAAGACTGGAAGAGAATGGGAGGAAACACATTCCACTAGGCATTAATTCCACCTCAAACACCATTTACATATTACAGACTTGTTCTTTAATGTAGTTACCACAATAACTTTAAAACACAAAAATTTAAAAAAAGAGATAAAGAAGTTGCTTATTAGTGTTTAAAAGGCTGTGTTAATTTTTCATTTTTTTTTTGCTTATTGAACTTTTACAAGCAATGCCCTAAACATTTCCTCTACTTATTGACATATGAATTTCACAGTCCAGTATGAGTTAGATGTTAATACCACCATTTAATAACTGGCCAAACTAAGGCACACAGACACTGAGCATGATGTTCAAAGCTACAAAATTAGTAATTAGAAAAGTTTAGGTTCAGGCACTCTGACTGAACTTTGAGCCCCAGTTGCTACATGTAGGGGTGAAATGTCAGAACTTAGATTCAAACTTACACTAAGTTCAGTTTTTTAAAATTTTCACTGGACTCAAAGGATAGTGTCCCTTTCACAAAGCCCAATCTTTCCATAAGGCTGATAAATGACTTCTTTAGGAAGTTGTACCTACATGTGTTGCTTAGGGTTACTACTGCTTTGATGAAAGACCAAGGCCAAAGCAACTTGGGGAGAAAATGGTCTATTTCACTCACAGTTCTTTCTTTCTTTTCTTAAAGATTTATTTATTTTATGCATATGAGTACACTGTAGTTGTCTTTAGACACACCAGAAGAAGGTATCAGATCCTATTACAGATGGTTTTGAGACACCATGTATTTGCTGGGAATTGAACTCAGAACCTCTAGAAGAGCAGTCAGTGCTCTTAACTGCTGACCCATCTCTCCAGCCCCCTTACAGTTCTCTGTGACAGTTTGTTATCAAAAGCAGCAAATGCAGGAACTCAAGCAGAGCAGGAACGGATGCAGAGGCCATGGAGGAATGCTGCTTACTGGCTTGCTTTCATGGATTTGCTCAGCCTGCTTTTTCCTAGAACCCGAGCCCAATAGCACAGGAGTGGTACTAACCATCATGGCCTGGGTCATCTCTCATCAGTCACTAATTAAGAAAATGCCTGATGGCTGGATGTCATGGAGACATTTCCTCAATCAAGTATCTCTCCTCTCAGATGACTCTAGCTGTGTCGAGCAGATATAAAAATAGTCAGGATATTACTTCTGAGAGAAGAGTGAAAATATCATTCCTCTGGACTATTCAGAATTCTTTTGTTTGTTTGTTTGTTTTGGTTTTTCGAGACAGGGTTTCTCTGTGTAGTCCTGGCTGTCCTGGAACTCACTCTGTAGACCAGGCTGGCCTCGATCTCAGAAATCCACCTGCCTCTGCCTCCCAAGTGCTGGGATTACAGGCGTGCGCCACCACGCCTGGCCAGAATTCTTTTAAAAGTCCCATAAAATGGCCTGTTTAATTTGACTATTGAATCTCCCTTTCATCTGTCCAATCTTCTTCCTTCCAGAAAACTGATGATATAATGTTCAGAATACTTTGTTTTTCTTATCTCCAATCTCAGCTCAGACTTCATACTAAGTCCTTCCCCAAGAGAAGCAGTTTTAGAAGCCGACTTCGAATCTCCTTAGTTCTTGCTCCGTAGATGATGGGATTGAGCACAGGAGGCACCAGCACGTAGAGGTTAGCCAGGAAGATGTGCACATGCTTAGGAACTCGGTTGTGACCAAAACGGTGCGTAAGAAAGGAGAAGAAAGCAGGTATATAGAAAACCAAGATGACACCAAGGTGAGATCCACAGGTACTCAGAGACTTGTGTTGAGCATCACGGGACGGGAGACGGAAGACAGCCCGGAGGATGAAACCATAGGAGATGGCGATGAGGATGGAATCCAGGCCCATGGCCAGCAGAGCCACAGTCAGCCCATAGACAATGTTGACAGTGATGTTAGCACAGGCTAGCCTAGCAATGCCCATATGCTCACAGTATGTGTGAGCCATGACATGGTGACCACAGTAGGGCAGTCGCCTCAGCAAAAAGATAAAAGGGGAGACAATAGCCACACTGCGGACTATGCCAGCAAAGATAATTTGGGCTATGGCAGTATGGTTGAGAATGGTTGTATATCTCAGCGGGTTGCAGATAGCTACATATCGATCAAAGGCCATGGCAAGGAGAACTGAGGACTCAAGAGCATAGACGGAATGGACAAAAAACATCTGAGAGAGGCATCCACCAAAGGAAATCTCATTAGCATGGAGCCATAGAATGGCCAACATTTTAGGTACAGTGGTGGAGCTGAGAGCCAGGTCAGTGAGTGAGAGAAGGCAGAGGAAGAGGTACATGGGTGCATGAAGAGCACTCTCTGTCCCAATGATGAGGATGAGGACAGCATTACCAAGCAGAGCCACCAGATACATGACACAGAAAGGGATGGCAATCCAGATGTGGAAAGCCTCCAGTCCTGGGATCCCTGTCAGGAAAAGAGTGACTGGGAGACTGTCGCTCATGTTGGAGGCTGTTGTCTGTCTTGGCACATGAAGGGCTCTATCCAAGGGGTGATGGCATGCCTGCTCTGAAACATTAGGCATCTGGTTCATTCATGTAATTTTAGGTTGAAAAATTGTCTGTTCCTCAAGAATCTTTTAAAGTCTCCTCTATTTCCTGTATTATTCATCAATGCTTGTTTTTATATTCAACACAAGGTAAGTGTTTATGTTCCTAAGGGAATATTGTCTGGCTTGTGAAAAGTCCTGCATACCATCTAGAAGCCTTTAGCCTTCTCCTTTGGATGGATTCTTACTTTCTGTCACTCAGACCCCCTATATTTTCAGAGTTTAGAAATTACCCCCCTCTATTTTTTTTATATCAGGTAAGTTTCAAGGGGCTTTCTGTCTCTACTCTGCTCCTTAGTCATCTTTACACTCTTGCTTTATGATGGGGTCTCCATGTTACTTATATGCTACTTATTTAAGCTTGATCTTATATATTCAGTTCGGAGTTGGTTCTTTTCACCCCACCAAATGTCAGATTTAATTTTCTATCACTTCCAGAGGGAAAAAAAACATTTTATTCCACACCATTTCCTGATGCTACAATAACCTTATTTGGTGTCTGAACTTCAGACCCTCTTTCTACTTACCTTGAGATTTTCACTGATAACACAGACTAGTTTGGGCTTAGCCCTGCTATTTGCCTGTGGTGATGGACTCTGGTAAGCTGCAACCACTACAAACTTCTTTCCCCTCCTTTTGGCTCAATATTATAGCTGTGCAGTATTTCCAATGATTGCTGTGAGATATCTGCCAGTGTGGCAGCACCTGGGCTGAGTGAACTGAGAAGGGTGGCCTATCAAAAGTTTCCATCAAAAGGCTGTGAAAACACATTGAGCTGGCTTCCCACTGGGATTCATGGTGGGGGGTTCCTTTCCAAATTTGCCTCAGCCATTTTTGAATCATGATGGAGACTGAGTTTCGAGGTCTTGCTTATTTGAGGCAAATACAGTTTAGTTAATCTTAGAACATCAAGCAGTAACTCTGAGTTGTGTTTGCTTGTTTGTGTTTGCTTTTTTTATTTGCTTGATTTTCCTATTCAAATATAGTTTTGTTTTGGATTCTGATAAAACAAAACAAAACAACAAAACAAAAAACAAAACAAAAAACTCTTACCTGTGCAAGAGGCATCCATTTTTGGTGGCTGTGCTGAATGCTGACCTCTGCAAAGGAGCACTGTGTGGGAGCACAGCTACTCTGAGATGTGTTACATGAGTGTTGAGTTGCTTGGGAGAGAAAGAAGAGGTAAAAAGGTTTCAACAGGCATAACCTGTGCTTGAAGCTTTGTTTTGAGGAGTGGAAGAGGTGTGTGTCCTTGCAAATTCAGGTGGGTGTGGCGTAAGAGAGTGGGAATACTCAATGTTATTCCTGTTGGTTTGACCTCTTTTAAAGTTTTCTGAACTCCCTGAATGTCTTCGGATCAGCTCTGTATTCACCTGTCTCATTAAGTGAGACTATTTCTTTGTTCTGCAATGCTCAAGAGTAAAGACTCAGGTGTCCTCCTCCTCTGAGGTCCCTGCTGTGTACCTCTTGAGGGAGAAAGAGAAAGTGACATGTTGATAAATGAGGAAAAAAAACTGAGTGAGAAAAATAGCAGTAACTTTTGAAGGGAAGTGGAAATTAAATTCTGTGCTCTCTGTTCTCCATCTTGGTCTGTCTTCTCTGCTTGACTCTCCCTTTCTTTCATTCTGAGTTTCCTTGAATGCCTGGCTCTCATAGTTCATTAGTATTCTGTGCCCAGGATGAAATATTTATGTGGAGAGATTACTAAATGGCAGTGAATGGCATTGTGAAATAGATGCCGCTGAACAGCACACGGTTAAAGGGGCCCGAGAGGTGGCTCAGCAGATGATTATTGGCTGCTCTTCAAGAACACCTGGGTTTGATTCTTGACACCCACATGGCAGCTCAAAACTATAAGTTTACTTCCAGGGAATATGATACCCACTTCTGGCTTCTGACGAAACTGCATACATGTTGTGCATAGACAAACATGTGGACAAAACATTTCTAAACATAACATAAAAATTATGTGCAGTCAGCATGCACAAGGCCTATACCAGGTGTAAGCCAGATGGGGTCCCATTGCTGAGAGGGGAAGTGTATACCAGCCCCTATCACTAAATCACTAACCCACAAACTGTCTCCAATTTATAACCACTCAGACAGGAAACTTGGTTTCCTCCAACCTCCACCCATCTATGCACAGCAGTAGATGGCTAACGCAAAATAAACTCAATTGTATTTTTAAACTCCCCCCCCATACAGGTCTTCGGCTTATATTTCAGTTTCTGATTTTGTGTGTAAATGTGTATATTTCTGCATCCATATGTATTTCTTGTGCCTTTTCTTTCCTTGTTTGTTTTGTCCTATTCTGGCTTGTTTATTTTTATTTTATGTCATTATCTTTTTTTAAGGTAACTGTCTTTCAATGAGATAGAGGAAGAAAGGAGGTGGATTTGGATAGGAGGTGACATGAGACCAATCTGGAAGGAGTTGAAGGAAGGGAACCACAATCAGAATATATTGTATGGGAAATATATTGTATGGGAAAATTATATTTTCAGTAAAACCAAACAAATGTGTATTCAATGATGGAAGCATGGATTTCATGACAGTGAGAGCAGAGAATTATGCAGAACATAGGACTTTCCTGAGCATTTCCACTGCTGGTACCAGGGTGTGTCATGAACCAGTTCTGGTTGGGTAACATTTTATTCTGGCCAGATCCCATTTCATGGCTTTTGCCACTCACCAGTTCCAGATCTATATCTATCAAAGACCTGTCCCAGGATCCATCAATTTTCCTGTTTGATTTCCTTTTCAACATATATTCTCTTCTCAAATTACTCCAAAGCAGTGGCCTTACAAAAATTAAGGTACTTATTCCTAAAGGATGTAGCTGTTGTAGATTTGATCTTATGCTGCTTGTATCATGTTAATTTGGTCCTCAAAATTGCACGAGAACCCACACATCTGCACATAAGAAACTGAGGAAACTCTGCCCCCCAGTTGGTTTTGATTGGTAAATAAAGAGACAGAGGCAGAACTTTTAGGATTGCTGGGCAAGGGACATAAGAGGAAGGAGAGATTAGCAGCCATGTCAGGAAAGGAAGAGAGACAGCAGGCCTGGGAGGTGCAGAAGACAGAGAGACAGTCATCATGTACGTGCCAGGAAATGCAGCTGAGCAAATGCAGGTCTGGGTCCACGGCTGCAAAGATGAAATACAGATTTTAGTAAGTGATAAGTCAGGAATATTGGAGGGGAGTTAGCCATATGGAGGTTAGGAAGTGGCCCAGCCATTGAGTTGTGTAAGGCATATTAAAATATAAGGCTGTGTGTGTGTGTGTGTGTGTGTGTGTGTGTTTCACTTGAGAACCTAGAATATTGGGGTTAAATGGTCATATCACTATTTAAAAATATTCAATAACATCTTTTTGTTGGTGTATGCACATGTGTGACATGTATATGGAAGATAGAGATCAAATTCTGGTGCCATCTTCCGTTGTGAACCACTTTGTTATTATTATTAGAAACAGGTCTCACTATGTTGCTCTGGTTGACCTAAAAATGCCACTGTAGACGAGGCCTTCAATTCATAGAGATCTACTTGCCTCTGCTTTTCTAGTGTTGGGATTTAAAGCTATATGACATCATGCCTAGCTTCCACCTCGTTTTTCTAAGACAGTGTCTTTCACTAATTGGATAGGCTGGCTTAGTTAGTAAGCCCGAGACTGTCTTGTATTGACACCTCTGCCCTCAGGTTATAGATGTTGTCATCATGTCTGACTTTTTACTTTGATGATGAGACTTTGATTTGTGTCCTCATGCTAACTACAACAAGCACTTTACCAATTGACTCATTTCCCCAATTGCTGGAACATTTATAGACTAGAAAATTCTAAATCACCATTATCAAATTATATACAGATAGACTTTGGTTAACTGCAAAAAATGTATTGTTTTGACTTGAAGGGGTTCATTATTCTACCTTGTTTTTCCTAAATATTTAATTATGATCTTGCTTATTATATACATATTATATATTTATGTAAATATAAATTAAAATTCTTGGAAGCTAGGCATAACATCAAAAATAACAGGAAGCAACAATCGCTATTCCCTAATATCTCTTAACAACAATGGACTCAACTCCCCAGTAAAAGTATATGGACTAACGAAATATTTTTCATGTAAATCTTCAATTTTATCAGAAAATGTTTGTAATTCCCCACTTAATTAATTTAGTAATTTTTTTCTGTCTACCATTTTATCTGCATTATTTTTCATGATCATCTTCAATTTTAATATGTCTTTCTATATATTTCCTCTCAGAAATGTTTTCAATGTAAATCTTTGATCTATCACAGATGTTTCTAATTCCACCTTCAATTAATTTAGAAAGACTTTTTATAACTTCCATTTCATATGCAAAATTTTCCATGAAATAGTCAATATTAACATGTTTGTCTATATATTTCTTGAATTTTACCAGAAATATTTTCCATATAAATCTTCAATGTTATCTGAAAATGTTTATAATTCCACCTTCAATCAACTTTTAGAATTATCTTTATGCCTATCATTTTATCTGTATAATTTTCATAATAATCTTTAATTTTAGCATGTTTTTCTATATATTTCTTCAATTTTATCAGAAATATTTTCCATGTAAATCTTCAAGTTTATCAGAAAATGTTTATAATTCCACTTTCAATCAACTTAGGAATACTTTTATGCCTACCATTATTATATCTACATACAATTTTTGATGATAATCTTCAATTCTAACATGTTTTTCTACATTTTTCTACAATTTTATCAGAAATATTTTCCATGTAAATCTTCAATTCTTTCATAAAATTTCTATTCCATATTTCAATTAATTTAGCAATGTTTTACATGTCTACCACTTTACTCCTTAATTTTCTATGAAAATTGTCAATTTTAACATGTTTATCTGAAATATTTTCCATTTAAATCTTTAATTTTATCATAAAGTGTTTTTACTTCCCCTTTCAATAAAAACAAATTGGATGCCAAAAGTTCTTATTATAACATATAATATATTATATTCATATGTATAAATTAAAATTATTTTTTATTCATTTTAACAAGAGGCTTTGCATGTTAAATGGTTAGTGTAATTATTACAATGATGTATTACCTATTGGAATTTCACTCATTATTAGACAGAGAAACAAATATTACAGGAGACGTTTTTTCTAATTAGATGAATACAGATTTTTCTTTTCTTTCAATTTACTTCTGAGTCCAACATTGATGGACTAGAAGATAGTTCATATTCAGTCACTTTTAATTTTATTTAAATTAAGTGGTAAGCAAAAAGAACTATATTTTTCCTTCACCAGCCAGCTGCCTCTCATAACTTGGGAATAGCAGGTCTTAGACAGCCTGGCAAGGCAAAAGACAGAAAGGGGTAACTGTTACTATTATCTCTATCTTTTGGCTTACATGGTTTACATAAAGAACTTTACTGTGAATGACTTTTGGTTCTGCTATGTAGGATGTGTACCATAGCTAGAAGTTAGCAACAGATTTAAGAATTTTGCGAGGGGGGACTGGAAGAGGCAACATCAATAATAATGATAATAATAATAATAACAATAATAAATATTAAAATGATAATAAACAAATTTTGGTTGTCTGCCACCTATATCCTAGACTCTGTGGGGGAGGTGTGGTATGCTGGTGTGTTGAGGTTAGCTAAAAGGGAGAAATTGAAAAATCAACTAATGTTGCTAATAAAAAGTTAGGTGTTCTAATCCTCAAGAGACTGAAGGCCCCAGGAAGTTTAGAGGTCTAGTGGGTGGGAGGTAGGAGGGTGTAGGGATGGGGACATCTTGTGGAGATGGGGTGGAAAGGAGGTATGGGGTGGGGAATAATCAGAAGGTGAACCAGGAAGGGGATAAAAATCTGGAGTGTAGAAAAAAAATTAAATAAAATTTAAAAAGCTAGGTGCTTGAATGATACTGTAAAAGTAAGATACAGACAGTAACAGTCACCCCTTCTCAGACTTTTGACTTGCCAGACTGCCTTTAAGGCTTCCTATTGTTGGGTTATGACAGGCTGGTAAAGGAAAAATATAGTCCCAGCCAAGTCATCTTAACCAGAGCATAGAGGCTGGTTTCAGAGCTGGCAAAACAGTGACCTTTGCTCCCTGTATGTCGTGGCTTGAATGAGAAATGTCTTGGGGCAGTCTCAGCCATTTGAAGTCTTGATATCCTGTGGCTGGGACTGTTCGGGAAGGTTTAGGTGATGCACCCTTGCTGGATGAAGTACATTCTGGGGATGGGCTCTGAGACTGAAAAGCCTTACCTACTTCCAGTTTGCTCTCTCTGCTTCATGTTTATGGTTCAAGGTATACACTGCCAACTTCCTGTTGCTGCTGCGGTGTTGGCTGTTTGGTGAGCGCCTTCACTCTGCCAACATGGACTCTTATGCCTCTGGACTGTATGCCAAAAATATACTTTCTTTTCAGTTGCCATTGGTCATGGTGTTTTATCACAGCAACAGAACAGTAACTAATATGCTGTGTAAGCATATGTAGAATAATTTAAATGTTAATTTAATGATTTAATATGAAGCGTGTTCAAACCAGAAATCAATTTTGTTATACTTTACTGTAGTTTTTAACGTAAGAAAAGATATATTGATAACAAATATTTTATGAAACCAAATTCTATTAAGATAGAGCATAACATTAAAATATTTCATTATAAATTTGATAAAATAGTTTTCAATTGAATGAGTACCTTCTCTGTGTCTATCTTCTCAGAAGGCAAACAAATATGTGTAAAATATGTAAAATAATGTTGTTATTTTGTCTTTAAGTGTCATCTACTGAGTTTTAAGGATGTGAACTTATGGGTATTTGCCTAAGCATCCTCAGTGAAGACAAAGTCCTCTTCACAGCTCGTAGCACCTTAGAGTTTATGTGGAGGTAGTGGCTCTGATTCCCACGGTGTATGCCGAATGCTGATTGGATGACATGAAGGGAGGGATAACATTCAAGCCACCGCTGCCATGTGCCAGGCTAAGCAAAGAACTTGTGCTTACGATACAGTTGTGAAATGTGCAAGGTATTCTAATTTTCATTGCAGGGATCTGAGTACACTGTAGATTATGGCTTAAGATCATGAAACTGGCCAGTGACTCACCTGCTCATCACACCAAGTCTGATCCAAAAGCTGTTTCCTCAAACACCTCATTCTTTTAATCCTAGTAGTGTTCTTGGCCACCAAATATATGCATGTGTGTAGGTACTGTGCTTGTGTGTGTGTGTGTGTGTGTGTGTGTGTGTGTGTGTGTGTTGTGTATCTGTGCATGCATTCTGTGTGTGTTTAGTGATGATCTCAATGGTATTAACAGTTAAAGATCTCTGAAAAATTTTATTCTTTCAAAACAAAGAGAAAATGGTAGAAAACATTGTTAGGGTCAACTTTTTCAGAGCTAAAGCTATTCAGTAATGGTTTGTGTTAATCTACAAAGTTTCTATGTACAAAATATCTGGATTTTGCTAATATCAGAGCTTTTGGTGCATTGCAGTTTTCCCCCATCCTATCCCACCCTCTGTTTTCGAGCTCTGCATGTGTATGTAAACTCAAGCTTGGGGTCCCAGTCAGAACTAGTGACCTGGGGCACTCAAGTAAGAGCAGACACAGGGGCAGCACGTATGGCGTCCTTCACAGTGCCTTTGATGCTTGCTTCTCTGCTGCTTCACTTGAAAACCCTGTCTGCAATTCTGTCTAAATGTGGCAGGATCCAGAGCTCATCCCTTGATGACACAATGGAGTACTATTCAGCCATTAGAAACAATGAATTCATGAAATTCTTAGAGAAATGGATGGAGCTGGATAACGTCATACTAAGTGAGGTGACCCAGTCTCAAAAGAATACCCATGGTATACAGTCACTGATAAGTGGATATTAGCCTAGAAGCTTGGAACAACAAAGACATAAATCACATACCAAGTGATGTCTCACAAGAAGAAAGGAGTGGACACTGGTCCTAGAATGGACCAAAGCATCATTGTGGGGGAGTACAAGAACAGTGAGGTGGGAGGGGGTGGATGAGGGAGCAGGGGGAGGGAAAAGGGCATGTCGGACCTTTGGGGGTGGAGAACCAGAAAAAGGGAAATGAATTGTAAATATAGAATATATCCAATAAAAAAGGCAGTTACATAGTGTTAACTGTGTAGCTCCCTGTGACTTCAGAACAGTTAGAGTAGTCAAACAGCTCTCCCAAAGGTAAGCCTGAGAAGTTGAGAAATATTTTTATTAACATGAATTAATCACACAGTCTAGTGGGTTTCATGTGACATTTCTATACAATGTGTCATGCACTGACCATGTCTACCGTTCCTTATGTCCCCTCCTGTCTTCCCCCACCTCTGCTCTCCCTGCATCCCTTTTTTTATTGGATATATTCTATATTTACATCTCATTTCCCTTTTTCTGTTTCCCCGCCCTGCAATTTCTATATGTACTGCCAAAGGGAACAAGCTTTGGAAAATTCTAATTGTGTATGCATAGATGTATGGCAGGCTGGGCCCACGTCTGGAGGTTTGCCTATCACCAGAAGACATCATCGTTTACGTCGAATCTCTGCAGGAGGTGATGCTAAAGTTGCCAAGCAAACTGCCGAGAGCTGAGGTTCTAGTTTGAGAGTTTCCCCTCATTGACCACAGATCATCTTCTGGCTCTTAAAGAAATACCTCAATTATTTCTATTTCTTTCTTTTTTTTTAAGTCTGCAAAATAATTCTCACCAATAATATGCGTGAGTTCCAGCTGCTACTGCCCCTTGCCAGCCAATGGCAGTGGCATTTTTTTAATTTTGATTTTTTTCTTTTACTGAAAACAGATTTTTCCATATAATATATTCTGGTTACAGCCCCCACCCCCATCCACCAAGTTCCTTCCCACCACCCTTTCCATCCAGCTCTATACCCTTTCTGTTCCTCGTTAGAAAATGGAATTTTAATTATAAAAGAATAAGTTCGAGCTGCCATATTGCCTGCAGCTTCCCGCCCAGCTGGTGGTGGGGAAGCCGGAGGGTCACCCAGCGTGCCAGGTGCTCAGAACCATCCGGCGGCGGCGGCAGAACCAGGTACCCGACACAGCCCGAGCTTAAGACCTTCGGGGACTCAGGCCTGGAGTGGGAATTGGGCACAGAATAGCGGGTGCACTCTGCACTCGCGCGCGGGGCGGACCCCGAGCTCCCTGCAGGCAGCTGCCATATTGCCTGCAGCTTCCCGCCCAGCTGGCGGTGGGGAAGCCGGAGGGTCACCCAGCGTCCCAGGTGCTCAGAACCATCCGGCGGCGGCGGCAGAACCAGGTACCCGACACAGCCCGAGCTTAAGACCTTCGGGGACTCAGGCCTGGAGTGGGAATTGGGCACAGAATAGCGGGTGCACTCTGCACTCGCGCGCGGGGCGGACCCCGAGCTCCCTGCAGGCAGCTGCCATATTGTCTGCAGCTTCCCGTCCAGCTGGTGGTGAGGAGGCCAGAGTCAGCCAGTGTGCCAGGTACCCAGACCCAGCCGGAGGCCGAACCAGCCTCCCATCCAGCCAGTGGCAGGGAAGCTGGAAACCGGACCCAGCCAGCTTCCCAGCAGCTTGGGACCAGCAGGCGGAACCAGATAACTGAGATATCCCAACTTTAAGACCCCTGGGGAAACAGGATATCAGACAGCGAACCCTGAGCAGGAGCAGTGCAGAGCAGCCGCCCAACAGGCGGAACCAAATACCTGGGATATCCTGAGGTTAAGACCTCGGGGGACTCAGGCCACCTGTCAGCAATCTGTGAGCAAGAGCCCCGCAGCACAGTGATTCAGGTATCCCAGTCACTGGGAAATAGCCTTACAACCCCACAGGAGGGTCAAGCACCAGCTAGTATCTACTGGACCAACTAACACCAGAGTTAACCAGATGGCAAAAGGCAAACGTAAGATCGCTACTAACAAAAATCAAGGCAATATGGCGGCATCCGAACCCAGTTCCCCAACAGCAATAAATATTGGATACCCCGAAACACCAGAAAAACAAGACTCAGATCTAAAATCACTGGTCAGGATGCTGATAGAGGAACACTTAGATAAATCTCTTAAAGTAATACATGAGAAAATAGATCAAAAGCTAGAAGCCATTGCAAGACAAACACAATTAAATCCCAGATATCTCAACACACCAGAAAAACAAGACTCAGATCTAAAATCACTGGTAAAGATGCAGATTGAGGATCACTTAGATAAATTTCTTAAAGTAATAGAGGAGAAAATAGATCAAAAACTAGAAGCCCATACAAGGCAGACACAAAAATCACTTAAAGAAATCCAGGAGAATATAGAGCAAAAAGTGAATCCCAATAAGGGGGAGAAACAAAAATCACCCAAAGAAATACAAGAGAACATGGGTCAACGAGTAGAAGTCATAAAGGAGGAAACACAAAAATCCCTTAAAGAATTACAGGAAAACACAAACAAGCAACTGAAAGATCTGAGCAAAACCATACAAAATCTAAAAACAGAAGTAGAAACAACTAAGCAATCGCAAAGGGAGACAATGTTGGAAATAGAAAACCTTGGGAAGAAATCAGGAGTCATAGATGCAAATATCAACAATAGAATACAAGAGATAGAAGACAGAATCTCAGATGCTGAAGATACCATAGGAACCATGGATTCAACAATTAAAGAAAATGCAAAATGCAAAAAGCTGGTAACCCAAAACATTCAGGAAATCCAGGACACAATGAGAAGACCAAACCTAAGGATTATAGGGATAGATGAGAATGAAGATCTACAACTTAAAGGGCCAGCAAATATCTTCTACAAAATTATGGAAGAAAATTTCCCCAACCTAAAGAGAGAGATGCCCATGAATATACAAGAAGCCTATAGAACCCCAAATAGACTGGACCAGAACAGAAATACTTCCCGTCACATAATAGTCAAAACCCCAAATGTACTAAACAAAGAAAGAATATTAAAGGCAGTAAGAGAAAAAGGACAAGTAACATATAAAGGAAGACCTATCAGAATTACACCAGACTTCTCACCTGAGACCATGAAAGCTAGAAGATCCTGGGCAGACCTTATGCAGACCCTAAGAGAACACAAACTTCAGCCAAGACTACTATACCCAGCGAAACTCTCAATTGCCATAGATGGGGAAACCAAGATATTCCACGACAAAACCAAATTTGCAAGATACTTATCTACAAACCCAGCCCTACAAAGGATAATAGGGGAAAAATACCAACACAAGGGGGGAAACAACACCCCAGAAGAAACAAGATAGAAACCCCATCTCATCCAACCCAAAAGAAGAGAACCACTCAAATACAAATAATAATAACAATTCCCAAAATGTCAGGAAGTAATAATTACTATTCCTTAATATCTCTTAATATCAATGGACTCAATTCCCCAATCAAAAGACACAGACTAACAGACTGGATACGGAAACAGGACCCTACATTTTGCTGCATACAGGAAACACATCTCAGTGTCAAAGACAAACACCTCCTTAGAGTAAAAGGCTGGAAGACAGTTCTACAAGCAAATGGTCCCAGGAAACAAGCTGGAGTAGCCATTCTAATATCAGATAAAATCGACTTTCAACCTAAAGTCATCAAAAGAGACACAGAAGGTCACTTCCTGCTTGTCAAAGGGAAAATCCACCAAGAAGAATTCTCAATACTGAACATCTATGCACCAAATGCAAGGGCACCCTCATTCGTAAAAGAAACTTTACTAAAGCTTAAAGCACACATCGCACCTAACACAATGATTGTAGGTGACTTCAACACTCCACTCTCCTCAATGGACCGATCAGGAAAGCAGAAACTAAACAGGGACACAGTGAAACTAATTGAAGCTTTGGACCAATTGGATTTAACAGATATATATAGAACATTCCATCCTAAAACAAAAGAGTATACCTTTTTCTCAGCACCGCACGGTACCTTCTCAAAAATTGATCATATAATTGGTCACAAGACAGACCTCAACAAATACAAGAAGACCGAACTAATCCCATGTCTCCTATCGGATCACTATGGAGTAAAAGTGGTCTTCAATAGCAAGAAGAACTACAGAAAGCCCACATACACATGGAAACTGAACAATACTCTACTCAATGACACCCTGGTCAAGGAAGAAATAAAGAAAGAAATCAAAGACTTTTTAGACTTCAATGAAAATGAAGGTACGACCTACCCAAATCTCTGGGATACAATGAAAGCAGTGCTAAGAGGAAAACTCATAGCCCTGAGTGCCTCCAAAAAGAAACTGGAAAGAGCATACACTAACAACTTAACAGCACACCTGAAGGCGCTGGAACAAAAAGAAGCTAACTCACCCAGGAGGAGTAGAAGAGAGGAAATCATCAAACTAAGGGCTGAAATCAATCAAGCAGAAACAAAGAGAACCATACAAAGAATCAACAAAACCAAGAGCTGGTTCTTCGAGAAAATCAACAAGATAGATAAGCCCTTAGCTAGACTAACCAAAGGGCACAGAGATAGTATCCAAATTAACAAAATTAAAAATGAAAAGGGGGATATAACAACAGAAACAGAGGAAATTCAAAAGATCATCAGATCCTACTACAAAGGCCTATACTCAAAACAACTGGACAATCTGGAGGAAATGGACAATTTCCTAGACAGATACCAAATACCAAAATTAAATCAGCATCAAGTAGACCAGCTAAACAGTCCCATAACCCTTAAAGAAATAGAAGGGGTTATAGAAAGCCTCCCAACCAAAAAAAGTACGGGACCAGATGGTTTTAGTGCAGAATTCTACCAGACCTTCAAAGAAGACTTAACACCAATACTCTTCAAACTATTCCACAAAATAGAGACAGAAGGGACACTGCCCAACTCATTCTTCGAAACCACAATTACGCTGATACCTAAACCACAAAAAGATCCAACAAAAAAAGAGAACTACAGGCCAATTTCTCTTATGAATATAGATGCAAAAATACTAAATAAAATCCTTGCCAACCGAATCCAAGAGCATATCAAAACGATCATTCACCATGATCAAGTAGGCTTCATTCCAGGAATGCAGGGATGGTTCAATATACGGAAATCCATCAATGTAATCCACTACATAAACAAACTAAAAGAAAAAAACCACATGGTCATCTCATTAGATGCTGAAAAAGCATTTGACAAAATTCAGCATCCTTTCATGCTAAAAGTCTTGGAAAGAGCAGGAATTCAAGGCCCATACCTAAACATAGTAAAAGCAATCTACAGCAAACCAGTAGCCAACATCAAAATAAATGGAGAGAAACTTGAAGCAATTCCACTAAAATCAGGGACTAGACAAGGCTGTCCTCTCTCTCCATATCTTTTCAATATAGTACTTGAAGTTCTAGCGAGAGCAATCAGACAACATAAGGAAGTCAAAGGGATACAAATTGGAAAGGAAGAAGTCAAAGTATCATTATTTGCAGATGATATGATAGTCTACTTAAGCGATCCAAAAAACTCCACCAGAGAACTTCTACAGCTGATAAACAACTTCAGCAACGTGGCTGGTTATAAAATTAACTCAAGCAAATCAGTAGCCTTCTTGTACTCAAAGGACAAGCAGGCTGAGAAAGAAGTTAGGGAAATAACACCCTTCACAATAGCCACAAACAACATAAAGTACCTTGGCGTAACTCTAACCAAACAAGTGAAAGATCTGTATGACAGGAACTTCAAGTCCCTGAAGAAAGAAATCGAAGAAGACCTCAGGAGATGGAAAAATATTTCTTGCTCCTGGATTGGCAGGATCAATATAGTAAAAATGGCCATCTTGCCAAAAGCAATCTACAGATTCAATGCAATCCCCATCAAAATCCCAAATCAATTCTTCATAGATCTAGAAAGAGCAATTCTCAAATTCATCTGGAACAACAAAAAACCCAGGATAGCTAAAACTATTCTCAACAATAAAAGGACTTCTGGGGGAATCAATATCCCTGACCTCAAGCAGTACTACAGAGCAATTGTGTTAAAAACTGCATGGTATTGGTACAGCAACAGGCAGGTAGATCAATGGAATAGGATTGAAGACCCAGAAATTAACCCACAGACTTATGGTCACTTGATCTTTGATAAAGGAGCCACAACCATCCGGTGGAAAAAAGATAGCCTTTTCAACAAATGGTGCTGGTTCAACTGGAGGTCAACATGCAGAAGAATGCGAATTGACCCACTCTTATCTCCTTGTACTAAGATCAACTCCAAGTGGATCAAGGACCTCCACATAAAACCAGACACACTGAAACTATTAGAAAAGAAACTTGGGAAGACCCTGGAGGACTTGGGCACAGGGGAAAAGTTCCTGAACAGAACACCAATAGCTTATGCTCTAAGATCAAGAATCGACAAATGGGACCTCATAAAATTACAAAGTTTCTGCAAAGCAAAGGACACTGTCAGAAGGACAAAACGGCAACCAACAAAGTGGGAAAAGATCTTCACCAACCCCACATCCGACAGAGGGCTAATATCCAATATATACAAAGAACTCAAGAAGTTAGACCGCAAAGAACCAAATAACCCTATCAAAAAATGGGGCACAGAGCTAAACAAAGAATTCTCACCAGAAGAAATTCGGATGGCCGAGAAACACCTTAAAAGATGTTCAACATCATTAGTCATCAGGGAAATGCAAATCAAAACAACCCTGAGATTCCACCTCACACCAGTCAGAATGGCTAAGATTAAAAACTCAAGAGACAACAAGTGCTGGCGAGGATGTGGAGAAAGAGGAACACTCCTCCACTGTTGGTGGGATTGCAAAATGGTAAAACCGCTCTGGAAATCAGTTTGGCGGTTCCTCAGAAAATTGGGCATGGCACTTCCAGAGGACCCTGGCATACCACTCCTGGGCATATACCCAGAGGATTCCCCTGCATGCAATAAGGACACATGCTCCACTATGTTTATAGCAGCCTTGTTTATAATAGCCAGAAATTGGAAGCAGCCCAAATATCCCTCAAAGGAGGAATGGATACAGAAAATGTGGTATATTTATACAATGGAATACTACACAGCAATTAAAAATAATGAATTCATGCAATTTGTAGGTAAATGGTTAGACCTGGAAAATATCATCCTGAGTGAATTAACCCAATCACAAAAGAATGCACCTGAAATGCAATCACTGATAAGTGGATATTAATGAGCCCAGAAGCCCTAAATACTCAAGACACAAATAGCAAGTCAAATGATTCCCAAGAAGAAGAAAGGAGAGGACCCTGGGCCTGTAAAGATTGCTTCCAGTTTAGTAAAGAAACCGAGGGGGGAGGGGGAATTAATGGGGAACAGATGGGGGGGAGAGGAACTATGGGAACTATGGTGGGTGGGAACTGGGAAAGGGGAAAGCCTTTGGAATGTAAACATAGAATATAGAAAATAAAATTAAAAAAAAAAAAAAAGAAAAAAAAAAGAAAAAAAAAAGAATAAGTTCAAGATATCTGCGATATAATATGCTAAGCATAGCGAACTGGAACATATTAAATACTTGCTAATGCTTAAGAAATCAGTAAGAATGTTCTCATAAATGGATGACAGGTGTATGAAGTGTTTCATATAAAAATAGCTTAATTTAGTCATGCCACAGTGTATATGTGCATTACAAATGAACATTACACTTCAGAATCTTATGTTTTACACCATAAATGAATACAATACTTTAAAATGTTCTTTTATTCATACAATTTTTCACCGGGGAACTATTCATACATTCTTTGAGAATTTTACACATAGATATAGTAGGTTTTGATCATATCCAACACAACTGTCCCCCTTCAATTCAACTCCTTCCAGACTTTACACATATCTCTTTCCTTTCCTCCTTTCTCTCCCTCCCTCCCTCCCTCCCTCTCTCTCTCTCTCTCTCTCTCTCTCTCTCTCTCTCTCTCTCTCTCTCTCTCTCTCACACACACACACACACACACACACACACACACACACACCCCTAACGAGTCCAGTCAAGGCTGCCCCTATGTGCATGTTGAGGGGTTCAGGAGCACATGTGCAGCCTATGAATGGCCACACCACTGAAGAAAAACAGCACCTTTCCCTCCAAGCCACCAACTGTCAATAGTTTTCAGCAAAAAATTTGAGCCTAATGAGTCCCTCCCTCACAATGCTAGAAAATTGAGTGGCTAGATCAAAGCTGCTGTGGGTTCCTGAGTGCAAAGGTCCTGTTGTGTTCAGAAAGCATTTGTTCACAATAGACCTTCTTGCAACATGGCTCCTAAATCTTCCTGGTTTTCTTCTGCATTGTTTCCTGAGCCTGCTGAGGGGAGGTGGTACAGATGTGGTTGAGCACCCCATGATTCCTAATTCTTTACACTTTGACTAGTTGTGAATCTCTGTTAACTTCATCCACTACAACATACTGTTTCTTTTCTTATTTTTTTTAAATTAAAGATTTGTGGTAACTGTGCATCAACTGTCTACAGGTTACATATTTACAATATCTCTAATGACCATTAGTAGTTTTTAATAATAACTTTGCTTTTTGGACTATGCGGCATAGGTTGACCTGGAACTCACATTGAAGGGCAGACTGGTTTTGAGGTAGCAATCCTCCTGCTTCCAGCCTCTATCGTGTTCAGTTCTATGTTCTGCTAATGAATTATTTTACAATGGAAGTATATGCATTGTTTTGCTCTGCATGTTGACATTACTCACACCACAGACAATACTATGGCATAAACAACTCTCATGTGCACCAGGAAATAAAAAGCTTGTGTGATTAACTTTGCTCACTGAGATATTTCCTTTATTTTAGTTGTCTGTTACGTATCCCTAGAAATATCCAAGATATGAGTATGTAAAGTATATTCATTTCAATATTTTTCTTTCTTTGGGTCGATGCTTCATTTTCTTCTAGATACCTGTGGTTAGAATGACTTCATTATCAGTGACTTATGTTTAAGTAAGTAAAGCATGTCCTACAATCTTTTCTTAAGTAGGCAACAATTTACATATTGAGGACCAATGTATGAAGAAAATCTATTTCCGCCCACCCTTCCTCACCAATGCAATGGTGAGTCTATCTCCTTGTGGTTTGCTTTGTGTTTCTCTGATGTCTCATGAACTATTTGCCTTTTGTCTTTTGGTTGTGTTCAACATTAAATTTTCATGTATACAAAGAAAAAAGGAAGCATGGCCCCCAAACAAAATAAGTACCAAGACAAAATTTTTCTTTGAGAAAAATAAAATTTGGGCTTACTTAACCAAGAGTTTAGCTAGATATTTAAATATGTTCCAAGAACTTAAGGGAAATATGTCTAACGATATAAAAGAAGGTGCAATATGACTTTATTAGCAAAGATATATTAGAAAGGAGCTCATTTAAAAAACCCAAATGAAAAATTCCCAAGGTCAGCAAAGACTGGACAGAAAACAGAAGTAGCAAACATGAGATTTTGTTAATGGGTATTTCCTGTCCTAGTAGCTGATGAGAGAAAAAATTATGAAAGGGAATGAGCAGAGTGTCCCAGAGATCCCCAGAGACACACCAAGCACAGCCATGCATGTGCATGGATATTGGAGGAGGAGGGAGAAAATAAGGGAGTCATTTTAAGAATCACAAGCTGAATATCTTCTAAATTCAGTGAGAGGCATTAGTGTCCACTCCAAGAAGCACAGCTTCTCAGTGGGAGAAGCTTTAGTAAATGCCTAGTGACTGAAGCCAGAAGAGTCCGCACAAAGGCAACTCAAATCCAGGTAAGCTTTAAGTGCATAATGAGGGTGCATTTGCTACTAAAAGAAAATAAAACTCACAAATGAAGGGCAAGAAATGTATTGGAAGAAGGTACAATCTATTAAGCACACAGCATATCAATTATTGTCTGTTTTATATAGATATTATAAAGAATTATAATAATTCTTTGTTGGGAGATTATATAAAAAGTCTTATGCAAAAGTCTTATTAAAAATCTAATGTTTTGAGGTTAAATAAGCTATATAATTCATATTTGATAATTAAACCTTTTAGGTTTTAGGCACCATTCCAGATTTGGGGCACACAGTAATTTATTTAGTCCTCATCACAATCCCACAAGTGTTTCCATTGTTGCATTTTCAAAGCTGACCTTACTTGATAGAAGATCTCACAACTGGCCCAAAGCTGAAAAGCAGGTGAGGGAGAACACGTTTAAACCCATGTGCTCTTTTAGACTTGGGGCTGCACCCCTGACCTAGTGCTTTACAGCTCAGGTTTACATTTCCTCTGAATGTCATTTTGATTCTTTTTTTCTCCCCCGCCCCAATAGTGTGCCAATCTTGAAATGGAGTATTTTCTTCAGAACACACTACCTCCTCCTCTTCCTTCTCTTCCCGCTCATCCCCCTTTCCCTTTTATTTCATCTCCATTCAGCAAGTTCTATCTCCTTCTAAGATAACAGAAAAATAATGTAATCTGTTTGGGTAAGAACGGTGGGGGTAGCACCTTAGTGTGATGGTTAATAAGGCACATCCACCAGACTATTTCTCTTCCTTCCAGAAATTCTTCCCATGCCGTGTAATCATTAACACGTCACTAATCTCATCCACATGATTTTATCTAGATGACTCACCTGCCCATGTACTTTTTTTTGTCATCTCCATCCTCTGCTCAGAATTCATTCTGAGCCTTTCTCTAAGTGAAGCAGTTTCAGAAGCCGACTTCGAATCTCTTTGGTTCTTGCTCCGTAGATGATGGGATTGAGCACGGGAGGCACCAGCACATAGAGGTTAGCCAGGAAGATGTGCACATGCTTGGGAACTCGGTTGTGACCAAAGCGGTGCGTGAGGAAGGAGAAGAAAGCAGGGGTGTAGAAAACCAGAATGACACCGAGGTGAGATCCACAGGTACTCAGAGCCTTGCGCCTGGCATCTTTAGAAGGAAGATGGAAGACAGCCCGGAGGATGAAGCCATAGGAGATGGCGATGAGGATGGAATCCAGGCCCACAGCCAGCAGCGCCACAGTCAGCCCATAGACAATGTTGACAGTGATGTTAGCACAGGCAAGCCTAGCAATGCCCATATGCTCACAGTATGTGTGAGCCATGACACGGTGACCACAGTAGGGCAGTCGCCTCAGCAAAAAGATGAAAGGGGACACAACAGCCACACTGTGGACTATGCCAGCAAAGCCAATTCGTCCTATGACTGCATGGTTGAGAATGACTGTGTATCTCAGTGGGTTGCAGATAGCTACATATCGATCAAAGGCCATGGCTAGAAGAACAGAGGACTCCAAGGCATAGATGGAGTGGACACAAAACATCTGAGCGAGGCATCCGTCAAAGGAAATCTCTCCAGCGTGGAGCCACAGAATGGAAAGTGTCTTGGGAACAGTGGTGGAGCTGAGAGCCAGGTCAGTGAGCGAGAGAAGGCAGAGGAAGAGGTACATGGGTGCATGGAGAGCACTCTGTGTCCCAATGATGAGGATGAGGGCAGCATTACCGAGCAGAGCCACCAGATACATGACACAGAAAGGGATGGCAATCCAGATGTGGAAAGCCTCCAGTCCTGGGATCCCTGTCAGAACGAGAGTGGCTGGGAGACTGTCGCTCACATTGGAGGATGACATCCTTGATAGAAGAAGGGCTCTGCCCCAGGTTAAATGATACATTATCCCGGTAGTCTCAGGCGTGTAGTTGATTCACCTAAAATAATGGCCTTTCTATGAAAAACATTTTATTTTAAACCGTGAAAACTTTCATTTCCATTAATTTGGGCTGAGCATCTGAGAAGATGCTGTCTTATGTAGCAGCCTTTCATTTTATGCTCATCATTGGTGCTGTGCATTTGTAATAAAATCCTGAGTATCGAGCGAAATGTTTATTATTGCTGGGCTATCTCTGGCTGGCCAGAGACATGGAGACCTTTTCTTAATTAGGGATGCTTGGTCATTTTGGCTTGTTCCTAACTAGCTCTTATACTTAAATTGTTCCATTTATACTAATCTACACTCTGCCACGGGGCTCCTTACGGAGTACTGGCACTTGCTTCTTCCTCTGAGTCTGGCTGGCGAATTTTCACTTGATTCTTTTTCAGAGTTCCTGTCTCTGCTCAGAAGTCCCACCCATCCTTTCCTATTTTGCTTTGGGCCACTCAGATTTTTCTTAAACCATTCAGAAGGTGTTCAAGGGAATGCTTCTAAGATATAAATCAGTCATAAGTGTAAAAATACCAGTATCTGGCCTGTAATCAGTTCCCTGCCGGTACACAGTGCACAAAACATCACCCCGACAGCTTATTCACCCATTCTGCCTAATGCACCTCAACGTATTTCCCACCACATCCCACATACGATGTGCTTCTTTTCTGCACAAAAAGCTAGGGTCATGTCTTGTTTGTTTGTTTTCAATGTCTACCGTAAGCCCAGGTAACTGTTTTTCTTTGTATTCTCATATTTTTGAAGTTTACTTTCAATTTGGTTCTTAGTTACCTTTTAATTTCATTCTATCCACTATTTTTTGTTTTTAAGGTCTTACTGGGTTGAGATTGTCTTTGTGTTTTTTAGTCTCGACCTTTTCATTGGCACTGTTCACACTTAACCTTTGAACTGCTTTCCTAAATCAGGTAACTGGCAATTCACAGTGACAACATTATCTATTTGACTCAGTGCCTCCTGTGTCTGTAAAGTATTGGCCTGATCATCTGCCAAATAGCTTGTTTTTGTATCTTAAGTGATAGTCAACCTGAATATATCCACCAGTTTCAGGAGTATTGATAGTAATTTAAGCATGGAGTACATCACATATGTTAGGTGTGGCTCCCAACTACTGCAAAGCTAGTTCATGGACCTGCAAACCCAGCAGGGCGATGGCTAGATACAATGACCAGGTTGCATGCCAGATGCTAATGGAATCAGATGTAAGAAGGGCTGGATAAGTCTGGTGTTGCCAGTAACAAAGATTTTCTAAAGAATTAGACATTACAGAAGGATAGCATGCATTGTATGTATCTTCCTTCAGTGACACGTTATATACGCACAGATATCTTTTTGTTGAGGTTCAAGAAATCTGAACTAATTCAGACATATGAATGTTGTATGGCTATTTTCAAATCTCTGAGTCATCTTGTCTTATATAACAACAGCGGAATCCCAGCCTCTGCTCATCGACCCTTTAATTTTAGACATCAGCAACAACTCTGCAGAGGTTTTAATTCTTTCTGCATTGAGAACGGCAGCATTTGGTTTACCTATCTCATAAAACATTTTGTCATTGAAGAAAATAAGCAATGAAATTAAAAGATCTAACACCAAGTTAAAGCTTCTAGCCCCTTCTGCCAGGCAGCACTCTGGAATCTCCACCATGCTGCCTGCCCATTTTTTTTCTGAGACAGGATGCAGGAAAGCATTGGTTTTTCTTTTAGTTCTAATTATTCCCTCTTTGGGTGCTGTCAAAGGGCTAAACTTGCCTTCCCTGGCACTTTGGGCTTTTTCATTCTTTCTCTGAAGCCACCCCTTTCTTTGCCCCATCACAGCTCACTGATCTTACAAAAGGAATCTCTCTCTCTCTCTCTCTCTCTCTCTCTCTCTCTCTCTCTCTCTCTCTCTCACACACACACACACACACACACACACACACACACCTCCATCTCCCTTCACACAGACACTTATATTGACAGCTTGCTTAATCTATTGTTTTACTCTCAAGCTCAAATAAAATTCTCTTCAAACTTAAAAACAAAGAAAGAAGCAAAAACTAACTGTAGAAGCATTACCTTCTCCATCCCATACCAGCAGTCAGAGTGGTGGAGATAATCATTATTCATACCTTGATCTCAGCGACAGGTCAGAGCTTACAGAAATGAGCTGATGAGACCAGAGTACAGCAGTCCACTCTGTCAGAAGCACAACCAGCTCCCAGGTGTCTCGATTTAAACTGCAGTATTTCACTCATTTAACTGTCAATTTAGATAGTCACAGCTCAAATTCCAATGTTTTTCTTACATGATACTCTGTATACATTTGTACCTATTTCTGAAATCACTCACTATTTTAAAGGAGAGAGAGAGAGAGAGAGAGAGAGAGAGAGAGAGAGAGAGAGAGAGTTGCCTGAGGATTTTCTCTGATAACCACAGTTCCTAGGGGAAAAACTTGGATGGTGCAAATCAGAGAGAGGGCTGGACTTTGTGCAATTTTTCCCGCCTATTCTAGACCCCCAAGAGAATAATGGTAATTGTGAGGAGTTGTAAGGAGAATGCTGGAAAGGTGAAGCACAAATAAATCTGTAGTGCAGGGCGAAGTTGGAAACAGATGAGCTGTTATAGCACTCCGTTCTGAAGGGGGGCATGCTCCTGAAGATGTTCCATGCAGCCTTGCTATGAGTCCTTTTATGAGTTTTGTCCCCTGATTCTTTTGAGATCTTAGCAATTGAACTGTGATTTCTTTCTTTGAACAGTTGCTTTGAGAGACTCTAATCTTAAGGGCATACACTGATTGAAGGTCTGCATGCTTAGGCTCTCTCTGTGGTGGGTTGTCATGTGTGGACTGGAGGCCTGTGAGGTCTGAGTGGTAGAATGGTCGTGTGTATAGGTGATGGGTAGCTGCCTGTGATTTTTTTTGGGGGGGTGGAGACATGGAAGATGAGTGTGTAATCTGCATATAACTGTCTGTCCTCAGTGCGTAAACTCAAAGACGGTATTTGGAATAGCTCTGAATTCCATCTTTTTTATTCAAAGGGTGTGGTTATGTATGGGTTGGAATATTCAAATTTACAAGTCAGATCATCATTATCATCATCATCATCATCACCATTAGTATTAGTATTATTACATTTTTTTTTTTACAGTCCAGTCATTGCCCCCCTCTTGGTCTGCCCTCCCACAGATTCTCATCCCATTCCTCCTTCCCCTTACTCCAAGAGGGTGTACCCCAACCCCCACCAAACCTCCCCACTTGATGCCCTGTCTTTTTCCTGGAGGTGGACTCTACAAGTTCTCTTTCCCTACTGTTGGGCATTTTATCTAAGGTCCTTTTTTTGAGTCCTGAGAGTCTCTCACCTCCCAGGTCTCTGGTACTTTCTAGAGGGTCCTCCCCCTCCCATGCTCTGATATTACATGTTTCCATTCATTTTGCTGGCCCTCAGGGCTTGTCTCCTATTCCCTGATCCCCCATACCTGATCATGTTCCCCCTTTCCCCTCCCCTCCCTTCTTCCACCCAGGTCCCTTCCCCCCTCTGCCCCCTCCTAAATGGGATTGAAGCATCCTTACTAGGGCCCTTCTGCTTGTTAACCTTCTTGAGTTCTATGGAGTGTATCCTGAGTATTCTGTACTTTTTTGACTAATATCTACTTATTAGTGAGTACAAACCATGCATGTCTGGTTCGGTTTGAGCTGTCTCTCTCAGGATATTTTCAACTTCCATCCATTTGCCTGCAAAACTCATGATGTTTTGTTCTTAATAGCAGAATAGTATTCTATTGTGTAAATGGACCACATTTTCTGTATCCATTCTTAGACTGTGGGACATCTGGGTTGTTTCCATCTTCTGGATATCAGACAAGGCTACTGTGAACATAGTGGAGCACATGCCCCTGTGGTAAGGTGGAGTATCTTTGGCATATATAACCAAAGTTGTATGGCTATATCTTCAGGTAGACATAGTTCCATTTTTCTGAGGAAACTTCAGATTGATTTCCAGAGTGGTTGTACCAGTTTGCAATCCTATCAGCAATGGAGAAGTGTTCCTCCATTTCCACATCCTCCCCAACATGTATTGCCACCTGTGTTTTTGATCTTGGCCATTCTGATTGGTGTAAGGTGAAATCTCAGGGATCCCTTCATCACCTACATTCAATATTCAAAACTATAGAGAAAAGTCTTAATCTTTTATAAAATAATTATACAATAATGTAGAATCATTGAACTTCAAAAGCATGAAATCTCTCTCTGTTGAGACACGTCAAATAACCTGCTCTAAATCTGAAAGATTTCTAAATGATTAGCTAATCTCTATGTAATAACCTGTGAACTAAACAATTAATTTTACTAAAGAAAGATCTCAGAATCTCCTTGCCAATGGTCATCAACCCCAATTTACATGTCTTTAAAGAAGCCCATTGGCATCTTCTAAACCAAAAACAGATCCCACACAAGAGCTCAATGAGCAGAGAAATTGCTTCATCCTTTTATTGCAGCAAGAAAAAACAAAACAAAACAAAGAAGCAAGCAAGCAAGCAAGCAAGCAAGCAAACAAACAAGCAAAAGACCCCCAGGAGCTAAAATTTTGCAGGAACACATAACTTTGGAAGTCCTGTCACAGAAACATACAAGGAAGCACTCAGGTTTATTTATTTTCCGAAAAGCAAATCTATCTACTGGAGAATTTGCTGTGTGGAAGGTAGGGTGTTAGTTGAACTGCTCATTCGACAACTAACTCTGAACTAATTATGCTCTATGTTGGATACTGCAATGGGAAATATAAAGTAAATGTCATAAAATAGCTTATTTTGTTTTTTTTTTTATGAGAATAATCTGTGGCCAAGCAATATAAAAATGTGCCACACTAAACATTGTTTTGTGGCACAAATGACCCTGAGTGCTGCAAGTGTAATGCCACTAGGTATGAACAAATACAATTTCCACTCTTAGAAAAAAAAGAGATGATGGTGAATCATGGTGCAATTTAAACCCTTGACAGCCTTCAAATAAAAAAAAACTCTTTAGAAATATATTAGTTGTCTTGGACATTTACACAACATGTATTCACCCACCATTTAATATGGCCTGTTGATAACTATAATGTTGTTTTAGGTGATTGGGATCTCAGAACTCTTGATTGAGATCCCAACAAATATACAGTCTGAATTTCAGCTCCATGCGTTTAGAAAAGAGAAAATGCTACACAGCAAAGCTGTGTGAAATTTGCTGGACAGACTAAATTGGCTCTCACAAAATGACTGTCACTTAAAAGTGCTTAAGAGCATGTTTTCTTGCTGAAAACCTGGGTTCAGTTCTCAGCACCCACATACAGTAGTTCCCAACTGCCTATAATCTCCATTTTAGGAAACCATATACTTTCTTCTGTTGTCCGCAGGAACCTCATGGTTTATAAAAACTCATGCGGGCATGCACATACTCACAGAAAAACAACCAACCATCCAAACTATTTTAATATGTATGACCAAGAAGGAAATAAGCCTGTTTTCAAATTTTATATGTGATTTGTTTCATAATCAGTGACTTGTATTTAAATAGCACAGAAATAGTATAATGTAATAAAATCATAAATAGTTTTGAATACTTGCTTTATATTTTGTTGTTTTATAAGAATAATACGCTCCAGAAAGCCTGTTTCTGTCTCTTTTTAACTCTGTTTCATCTCTGTCTCTGTCTCCATCTCTGTGTTTCTCTGTATCTTGCTCTCTTTGTCTCCCTCTTTTACACACACAGACACAGGCACACATGCAGACACACACACAGATACTCACACAGACACACATACAGAGACACACACAGACATATATAGACACACACACACATACACACACACACACACACACACACACACACACACACACACTGCATATGGGTGATCTGTCAGCCTATTTGATTGACAGTTGTCTGTAAAAGCAAGGTACCAGGGAGAGTCCAACAGCTATCATTTATGAAGTCAAATTTCCCATATTGCTCATAAAATTTTTGCTTAGTCAAAGAAGATAAATATTAGAGGAATATTTACAATAAAATTTGTTATTAAAATTAATAATAAACAGTAATAGTTTTTTTATTTTTAGCAACATTCAATATCTGCCCCTTATCTCTTTTAAGAAGACAGTGTTAAGAAGTAAGAAGACATAGCATCTTACCCAAATCAGGGTGATTTGATTTTTTTTAACAAAACAAAGTCCCCGGACTGATAAGATATGCTTGTAGTCCTATAGTGGCACAAACATCATAGGCATAACCAAACACCTTCTGATTGGATTTAAATCTCATTCTGCAAGATAGAATGCATATCTTGTGCCATGATCAGACTAAGAACCTATGGCTTGACAGGTCCTAGGTCTTAGGGGAGAACTCATTACTATTATGTTCCTAAATAAGCAGAATATTAAATCGATTCTTAATGACTTATCATTATATTAATGAATCAATGCATTGTTCAGCCCTCATAAGAGCATCTTCTATTTGCAGTAGGCAGTGATTAATACAGAGAACCACAACAGTCCAGAATGAAGAGAATATGAAGAGCAGAATGCTCTGCTCTGAAGGGAATATCTATATCTTACATCCCTCCCAAGGCTTGGAGATCCACAATAGAGAAGGGGGTAGAAAGAATGCAAGAATCAAAGCTGGTGAATGAGTAGATATGACTTTCTAGATACAGTAGAAGAGGTGCACATATGAACTTAGAGACATTTAGACCTCAGATAAGCAATCTGCACAGCCCATATTACACAAAAATCTTAGTATGGACAGAGAATTTTGGCACAAAATCTTACTTACTCCTAGCTATGGAGTTATTGGCAATTGTTAGCTGCTGAGAGAGGGAGGTGGGGAAGGGAGAGAGTGAGTTTTCTCTAGGAAGATAGCCTCTGCTAAGCTGACCGCTCTACTGGAAGACTACACATTCACAAATAACAAGGACAAAAGTTAGGTCAGTAAGGAAGTGGGTGTGGGTCTGTAAAGAGTTGGGAAAATGTCGTGAATATGATCAAAACATACTGTATGGAACCCTTGAAGAACTAGTTAAAATCTCACGATGACAGATACAGATCTCCAAAAGAGATGACATCAGCTAAGAAAGAGGCACAGAAGAAAAAAAAAAACGAGGCACAGGCAGGTTCATACATACATATACACTATTTACAACAATTAAGGCATAAAATGAGCCCAGGTTCCTGCAGGTAGTTGAATAAAAATAAAACATGTACTATATAGGCACAGTAGAATGTTTATTCAACCACAGAGGAGGATGAACTCTTATCATTTGTAGCAATCTCAGTGCAACTAGAATACAATAAATGAAATAGCAGTGGGTTAATTATTTGTGGAGGTGAAGTGTATCCATGCTTTCTCATGCTGCTCAAGGCCTTAGACTCAGAGTGCTCTCCAATTTGCAATCCTTTTGCTTTCGTCTCCCTGTGTTTTGATGATCGGTTTGCATTATGTCTGTCTGTCTGTCATGTGTTGTGATAATTGTGAGTAAAGAAATGGTGTGTGTTTGAAAGCAGCCTGGCCACTTTGTACTAATGATTTTGAGTTTACCTCAACTTTCTTATCCTCCAGTTTTCTCAGGCATGAAATGGGGGGATTCCTTCTTTGTGAAGTTGGTTGTGAAGGTTGAGTAAGGCAATGTCTTTAAGCTCTGATGGGGTTCTAGGACATTAAAAACACAGAGTATCACTAGCAAGCATTTGTTTTTATTGTTTATGAGATTAGCTAGCCTTATGGTACAGCTTGTGCATATCTCCTGGGAAGACATCTGTGAGAACTAGGCTTTGGGGAAGGCCTCCATCTAGCTGGAGGACAAAAGGAATAAATTAGTCACAAATTATCATGTTCTAGTGTTGGGTCCCTTGTCACCCAGACTCTGATTTGACACATTGGTTACAGGACCCCAGTAGTTATAAGTACATGACACAGGTGCATGTCAGCTGTTTGCCTGGGAGGAGAGGGACATTGATCTTGTTCTTTGCACAAAGCTTTGAAGCACCCAGAGGAATAGAAGGCAGGGGGTAAACACGGGAATCCTGTGGTGACGAACCTATTCCCAGCAGTGTTTTGTTGAAGAATATTAGGTCTTGCTGTAGACCCTGCATTGCTCACAGGTTGAGATGAAGCTCGTGAGAAATATGGTATGAATATGGTTTCTTCTATAGTCTTCACAAGACCTGAGGTGAGCATAGCACCTAATGCCAGGAGCGTGAAGCAGGCTGATGCACTTCCTTGTAGTTCTTGGCAGTGGTATCTGACTCTCTCAATCTTTATTCTCAGTGTTGCTGCCGTCTCTCCAATCTTCCCTCTCTGATCTCACATCCAATACCTTATACTTTCTCACTTGCCCTTTTTCCTTTTCATAGTATTTGCTTTTTAAAATTTTTTTCTTTCCGCCTTTACTCCTTTATTTATGTTCTTGTCTTTCTAAGTCTTCACCACTTCTTTCCCTCTCTACTCTCATTTTGATCCTTGGTGTAAATCACCAGGAAATTACTAAGAAACAGAAGTGACATAAGTGTCAGTAGGGGCCACTAAGGCCATTTCATCTTCTCTGGTTACAACAAAAACAGACATGAATGCTATTCTTTCTCCCCAGAGTCAGGTTTTTAGCTAAGATACTTTTAGATTTCCTTAAAGTGAATATATTCCATGGTAGAATGAGGCTATGGTGTTCAAGAAGTCTGGTCACAGACAACCCCCTCTAAAACAAGAAATGTTCTTTCTTTGTATGGTGGTGTCAAGAACACATTGCACTGTAAAGATTTCTCCAAGTATTTCTTGTCTTTCTACCTCTTCAAAACTAGTGCTCTTTTCGAGCAAACATCCTTCATTCGTGGACCCTTGGGACTCTTTCTCAAGTCCTTGTACCCCAATAATTAATTTCCTCCTGATATCTAATACTCGTATTCCCTGATACAATACTTAACTTCTGCCACAGGAAACTATGCTGTCTGAGTGTTAGTTATAGAAAATAATAAATACAGAAACAGTATGCTTTATATGTTATTGGTTATCTGTGAGATACAAAAATTGACCTGGCAAACAAATTCTGAAACAGGCACTAAATGCTTATAGGCTTGCCACAGAAATGTTACAAAACATTGTTAAAACGTAGTTTCTTGCTCAAATGTGTGTATCTAAAACATTGTTAAACCCAGTTTCTTGCTCAAATGTGTGTATCTAAAATATATACAAGAGAACAAAGAAGAAGGATGTAAAACAAAAGGTGTGTTATTCTTTGAACACTTCTCACAGCTTCATGTGAGCTGATAGAATGTAGCATTTCTTTTCTTCTACAGCTGGGAAAATTTGACATTCTAGCCGAGGAACAGCAATGGTATGTAATGAAGGGGAAAGCATGCAGTATGTTTACAATTTTTAGGAAAAATCCTGGGGATTGTAATTGGATTAGAATTAAGGTTCTAGTCATGTAGCTTCCTTATCAGGAAACCTGGAATAATCTTCTTCTTTTACTGAGTCATTTGTTTTCTTATTTTTCAGAATGGATGTTTAATTTCCTATAGACCAACTTAGGTCATGGTTATGAAGTTTGAGGCATGTGGAGATAGCTGGGTGAGTGATCATAAAGACCATATCCAGGAAGCTACTAAGAGTCTGAATGAGATAGTCAACTCCCACAAAAAGATTTCCAATTCATTCTTCTAAAAGAGGTCTGAGACAAAAGCCTCTTCCTATAGCTAGAGGTTCATAACCTGATCAGCCCATCAGTGGATTTCAGAGATCAAATACATGTACAATCATTATTTAAAAAAAAGTTATGTGCTGCCTTTCCTTCCACAGGTATAACAATAGAATTGAACACATGTTATAATTTTCCAAAGCATCCATCTGACTGGTGACAAATGACCGTATCGTCCTATGGGGAACTTCAGGATCAATGGCTCTCAGGCTCCCAGCTTTATCTTGACAGGCTTTCCAGGAATGGAAGCCATGGAGCCCTGGCTGTCTCTCCCTTTCCTTTTATTCTATGCCATCTCAATCGTAGGCAACTCCTTGATCCTCATCATCATCAAGGAGGAGCAGAGCTTGCACCAGCCCATGTACTACTTCCTGTCCCTACTGTCTGTGAATGACCTGGGTGTGTCTTTCTCCACACTGCCAACTGTCTTGGCTGCCCTTTGCTTCCATGCCCGAGTGATCGCCTTTAATGCCTGCTTGACTCAGATGTTTTTTATACATCTCTTTTCTTGGACAGAGTCTGGCATCCTTCTAGCCATGAGCTTTGATCGCTATGTAGCTATATGCAATCCACTGCGCTATGCCACGGTGCTCACCAATGCTCGCATTGTGGCAATGGGCCTGGGAACAGTCCTCCGTAGCTTTGTTCTCATTGTTGTCTTCCCAGTGCTTTTGCACAGGCTGCCCTTCTGCCATCCTCAAAACATCCTCTCCCATGCTTACTGCCTACATGTAGACATGATTAAACTGGCGTGTACAGATGTTTCCCTCAATAGCCACTATGGGTTGTCCATCGTGTTGCTCACCTTTGGCCTGGACTCTGCACTCATCCTCATCTCTTATGTGCTTATCCTGCGATCAGTGCTGGCCATTGCATCTCGGGAGGAGCGCCTGAAGACACTCAACACATGTGTCTCGCACATCTTGGCTGTGCTCATCTTCTATGTGCCCATGGTCAGTGTGTCTATTGTGCATCGCTTTGGGGCTGGCCTGCCTCATGCAGTCCATATTCTCATGTCTATTCTCTATCTCTTTGTGCCCCCTATGCTAAATCCTATCATCTATTCCATTAAGACAAAGGAGATACGTCGGAGACTACTCGAGATGCTTTTCAGGGTCAAGTTGTGACTCAAGCAAAGACAGAAATGGTGTATGCTCTAGTGTTGGGTGTATGGACAGTCAAGCATCAGAATAGGGAGAGATTAACTAAGGGCTGTGAGGTCTGTGCTTAAAGTCCCAGGATCACTGATAAGTTTAATCTATGGCTGGAGAGATGGCTCAGTGCTTATGAGGACTGATTGCTCTTCCAGAGGTCCTGAGTTCAATTCCAAGCAACCACATGGTTGACTTTGAGGGATATGCATAAAAAAGATAAAGATACAGATAGGATTATGTGGGATGGGTTTATGCCATCTATGCTATGAAAGCTTAAGCAAATAACTAGGTACTTGAGGCCTAAAAAGTTGAAGAGCTGTGCTGGTATTTACTCACAATTTTATTTTAGAATTCCTTGGATATTTTTCCGACACACAGGAGAACAGAGGCACATCAGGCATTTAGTTTTGCCTAACTGAAGTTAACTGATTTGCTAATAACTCTAGAGGACTGTTTTGTCATTCTCCACGAATATATTTACAAAGAATAAGACAGTAATATTGTGCTGTTCTATCTGTCCATATGAGACCTACCATGATTTTCCATTGAAATTGGATCTGACAGAGTGAGACCAATATTGAAGGATTAAGTAAAAAAGTGGTTGAATAAGGAATGACAGATGAGTAACTAACATAAAGAAGTAAATCTACACACTTATAAGCCATTGCTAATCTTTTTCAAACCAGAGTTTCTTTCTTTTTTTAATTGGGTATTTTATGTATTTACATTTCAAATGTTATCCCCTTTCCCAGTTTCCTTTCTTGAACCCCCTTCCCATCCCTCCTCCCTCTGCTTCTATTAGGATGCTCCCTTTCCCACCTACCCATTCCTACCTTACCACCCTCCTATCCCCCTACAATGGGGAATCAAGCCTTCACTGGTCGAAGAGCTTCTCCTCCTATTGATGACAGATAATGCCATCCTCTGCTTCATGGGTGGCTGGAGCTATGGGTCTCTCCATGTGTACTCTTTGGTTGGTGGTTTAGTCCCTGAGAGCTCTGGGGGGGGGTCTGGTTGGTTGATAATGTTATTCTTCCTATGGGGTTACAAACCCCTTTGCTTCAGTCCATTCTCTAACTCCTCCATTGGGGACCCCATGCTCAGTCCCATTATTGGCTGTAAACATCTGCATCTGTATTATTCAGGCTCTGGTAGAGCCTCCCAGGAGACAGTTATAACAGGCTCCTGTCAGCAAGCACTTCTTGGCATCCACAAAAGTGTCTATATATGGGATGGATTCCCAAGTGGGGCAGTATCTGGGTGGCTTTTCCTTCAGTCTCTGCTCCACACTTTGTCCCCATATTTTATTTAGATAGGAACCCTTCTGGGTTAAGAATTTGGAGTTGAGTTGGTGGCCTCATCCCCCAGCTAGGTGCCTTGCCTGACCTCTGGATATGTTCTCTACAGGTTTCCCTTCCCTTTGTTGGGCATTTCAGCTAATCTCATTCCTGTTGTGTCCTGGGAGCCTCTTGTTTTCCTGGCATCTGGGATTTTCTGGTGGCTGCCCCCAGTTCCTCATCCCCCATTGATACACATCTCTGTTCAAATTCCTGACCCTCTGCATATCATCACAGTCTCCTTTATTTTTTTAATTTTTAATTTTTTAAATTTTCTATATTCTTCATTTACATTCCAAATGATTTTCCCTTTCCTGGCTCTCCCCTCCCCATAAGTCCCATAAGCCCTCTTCCCTCTGACCTTTCTCCAATCAACCCCCTCCTCCTTCTCTGTCCTGGTAATCCCCTACATTGCTGGATCAAGCCTTTCCAGGACCAGGGACCTCTCCTTCCTTCTTGGGAATCATTTAATATGTGAATTGTGTCTTAGGTATTCAGAGCTTCTGTGCTAATATTCAATTATCAATGACTGCATTCTATGTGTGTTCTTTTGTGATTGGGTTACCTCACTTAGAATGAAAGTTTCCAGTTCCAACCATTTGCCTAAGAATTTTATTAATGCACTGTTTTTAATTGCTGAGTAGTATTCCATTGTGTAAATATACCACATTTTCTGTATCTATTCCTCCACTGAGGGACATCTGGGTTCTTTCCAGCTTCTGGCTGTTACAAATAAGGCTGCTATGAACATAGTGGAGCATGTGTCCTTATTGCATGCCAGAGAATCCTCTGAGTATATGCCCAGGAGTGATATAGCAGCGTCCCCCAGAAGTAGCATGCCAAGTTTTCTGAGGAACCCCCAGACTGATTTCCACAGAGGGCTAATATCCAATATATACAAAGAACTCAAGAAGTTAGACTCCAGAGAGTCAAATAACCCTATTAAAAATGGGGTACAGAGATAAACAAAGAATTTTCACCGGAAGAATTTCGAATGGCTGAGAAGCACCTTAAGAAATGTTCAGCATTATTAGTAATTAGGGAAATGCAAATCAAAAGAACCCTGAGATTTCACCTCATACCAGTCAGAATGGCTAAGATCAAAAACTCAGAAGACATCAGGTGTTGGAGAGGATGTGGAGAAAGAGGAACACTCCTCCACTGCTGGTGAGACTGCAAGCTGGTACAACCACTCTGGAAATAAGTCTGGCGGTTCCTCAGAAAACTGGACACGATACTTCCGGAGGACCCAGCCATACCACTCCTGAGAATATACCCAGAAGATTCCCCAGCATGCAATAAGGATACATGCTCCACTATGTTCATAGCAGCCTTATTTATAATAGCCAGAAGCTGGAAAGAACCCAGATGTTCCTCAACGGAGGAATGGATAAAAAAAATGTGGTATATATACACAATGGAGTACTATTCAGCCATTAGAAACAATGAATTCATGAAATTCTTAGAGAAATGGATGGAGCTGGAGAATGTCATACTAAGTGAGGTAACCCAGTCTCAAAAGCATACCCATAGTATGCAGTCACTGATAAGTGGATATTAGCCTAGAATCTTGGAACACCAAAGACACAATCCACGTACCAAATGATGTCTGACAAGAAGAAAGGAGTGGACACTGGGGCTGGAAAGGATCAAAGCATCAGTGTAGGGGAATACCAGAACAGGGAAGTGGGAAGGGGTGGAAGATGGAGCAGGGGGAGGGAAAAGGGCATGTGGGACCTTTGGGGGGTGGGAAACCAGAAAAAGGGAAATGAATTGTAAATATAGAATATATCCAATAAAAAAAAGAAAGAAAAATGTTTCCTCAGGAGACAGCTATATCAGGTTCTTGTCAGCTAGCACTTTTTGGCATTCACAGTAGTTGTTAACTGTATATGGGATGGATCCCCAGGTGGGGCAGTCCCTAAATGGCTTTTCCTTCAGTTTCTGCTATATACTTTGTCTCTTAATCTCCTGCCATGGGTATTTTGATTTCACTTCTAAGAAGGACAGAAGTATGCACTTTGGTCTTCCTTCTTCTTAAGCTTTATGTGGTCTGTGAATTGTATCTTGCATTCTGAGCTTTTGGGTTAATATCCACTTTTCATTGAGTACATACCATGTGTCTTCTTAGTGACTGGGTTACCTCACTCAGGATATTTTCTAGTTCCCTCCATTTGCCTAAGAATTCCATGAATTCATTATTTTTAATAGCTGAATTGTACTCCATTGTGTAAATATACCACATTTTCTGTATCCACTCTGTTGAGAGACATCTGGGTTCTTTCCAGCTTCTGGCTATTATAAATAAGGCTGCTATGAACATAGTGGAGCATGTGTTCTTATTACCTGTTGGAGCATCTTCTGGGTATATGCCCAGGAGTGGTATAGCTGGGTCCTCAGATACTATTATGTCCAGTTTTCTGAGGAGCTGCTAAATTGATTTCCAAATTGGCTTTACCAGCTTACAATCCCACCAGTAATGGAGGAGTGTTCCTCTTTCTCCACACCCTCTCCAGCATCTGCTGTCACCTGAGTTTTTTCATCTTAGCCATTCTGATTGGTATGAGGTGGAATCTCAGGGTTGTTTTGATTTGCATTTCCCTGATGATTAAGGATGTTGAACACTTCTTTAGGAGCCTGATATAACTATCTTCTGAGAGGCTCTGCCAGTACCTGATAAATACAAAAGTTGATGCTCACAGCCAACCAATGGATTGAGCACAGTGTCCCCAATGGAGGGGCTAGAGAAAAGACCCAAGGATCTGAAGGGGTTTGCAGCCCCATAGGAAGAACAATATGAACCAAACAGTATCCCCAGAGCTCCCAGGGACTGTACCACCAACCAAAGAGTACACATGGAGGGACCCATGGCTCAAGCTACATATGTATCAGAGGATGGCCTTTCCATACCTCAATAAGAGGAGAGACTATTGGTCCTGTGAAGGCTTGATGCCCCACTATAGGGGAATTCCAGGACAGGAAGTGGGAGGGATGGGTTGGTGAGCAGGGGGAGAGGGATAGGATAGGGGGTTTTCTGAGGGGAAATGAGGAAAGGGGATAACATTTGAAATGTAAATAAACAAATATCTAATAAAAAAAGAAAAATGTTTCCTATCTCTCTGAGTCTCATGTTGCCTCTAATAAGAGAAAGTGTAAACAAAATTTGAGATTTTAGAGTCTTAACATTTTTCTGATATGAAATAAGGAACCAGTCTTTCATCTATTTAATTTGTAAGCTTGGTTTGAAGTATACACAAAATAAATGGCTTTAACATTTATATAATAACAAACATACCTTATTTGTGCATATTAATTTTTATTCAGTGGGAATAAATACAAAATTCTGTATTGAATTTTAAATATGACACCAGGCCAGTAAGTTGGTCCAGCGGGTAAAGGAATTTGTTACTAAGCTTGACTCCCCGCGTTGTTGCCCTCTGACCTCTGACCTCTCCATGTATACTGTGACATATATACACCTGTCCCCAGTGAAATGGAAATTTAAAGTGTTAAAAAATTCTTAAACTATGACACATTCATGCCTCAGAAATGTTTTGTCTGACATTTCCTGAGTCTTAACCCAAGTGGATCTAACTATTCACTACTTTCTTTGTATTCATACTAACCTCAGGTAATATAGTTCAGCCAGTTAACTCAGTTTAGTTAACTTATCCTTTCCACCTGTATTTTGTTCACTGTTTCTTCTGTTAGCCTCCATCATGAGGCCTACAATGTATCAGACAGATATAAAGTGAGAGGTGAGTTAATAAATACATGTATTTATTATTATGTGTTAATAAACTCTTTAGGTTGAATTGTCACATCCAAACATCTTGTTCTAAGATAGATCATGCTTTTACTAAAGAATAATTTTATATGGAGCTTTTATTATTGATCATAGCATAAAAACTATATGTATTACAATTGGATAGAAACTTTATTTTCAAATGTTCCATACATGTACCTTATATATTTATGTAGTATGTACCCTATGGACTATGATTTATAATAATAGCAACTATCAGAGGCAACTGTGCTCAAATAAATATTTGTAATGGACTTAGTTGTTTAGTGTCTTTGTATCATAAATATGAAATAATGACTTAGAGCTATTATAAATTCCATGGCGATGCTTTGACATATTATCATAATTCTAGAGGACTCTGATGCCAAGCTTTGGGTCTTCAATGCAATTGTGAAAAGCTTATGGAAACACTAAGGAAAGCTGTTATTTACCACAGCACATTTGATAGAGACACTAAAAATCCACCTCTTAGTCTGCATGGTCTTCTGCATCTGGGAAAGGCTCCTCATAGATATTTGCTATGACCAATGCTCTTCTTCTCAGACCAATAAACAGATGGTTCACAGTTCTCTCTGGGCCTGTGATTGGCGTATCCATAGATATATAGCAGACAAATTCCCTAGGTCACTGATAAGAGCAAGATGTGCAGTGAAAGCAAAGAGCTGTGGGTACTGGAGTCACCACAAACACTAGTCTGCAGTATGACCTTTAACTTCTCAACACTTAACCTTCACTGACCAGACAGTTATTAGCTTCATGGTTCATTATTTTAAACAGGTAACAAATGTTCCTGGTTTTGCTGATCAGAGAAGGCACATTATAATATATGATCTGGAAAGTAAGTCTAGAGACTGTCCTGTCTACATGGCCTGCTCAAGATACTAGAAGAAATGTCAAAAATATGTAGTCTATAGGGTACATGTTGCATGGAGAACCTACTGGGCTCATGAGACTAGATAGAGGTCTTGGATGAATGAAGTGTTTCTGAAAGTGACTTGGGATCAGTGGGGAGTTATGTGACCTTTTATCTTTCTGAGTACACACTCATACAGTCCCATAGCAACAGCAATTTAGTGGTCCACCACTTTCTGTGCATTGCCTTTACAGGTTCTACAGAGCACACTTTCTAAAGTATGGGTGCAGTTGGAGAGTAGGTGATGCAACTTTCCCTCTCCATTTCAGCCAAAAGTCTCTCCAAACAGATTCTCACAGGGCCTTAACACAATCTTCTCATGTTATTCTCCTAAAAATCCCTCACATGATCATAGTAAAAAATCAAAGTCAGGTCTGAATTAGGACTTTAGAGCAATAGGAAAAACAAAGAAACAAACAAAAATAATAACCCAGACACTTTGTCTTGTCTACTTGTTCTATTTTGCAGGTGAGGAAGATTCCATAACTTTCCTTTCAATAAATATGTGACTATATTCTTTCTTAAGAAGGCAAAGAAGTTCAGCAGTGTTGCATGGTATCATTTTATAGCTAAATATCCAAGTGGAATTTAAAGTTCTCTGTGCACCTAGTGTAGTGCATGGTACAGCCAAGCTCTTTATTTTTTTTTTAATTTTTTTATTGGATATATTCTATATTTACATTTAATTTCCCTTTTTCTGGTTCCCCACCCCCAAAGGTCCCACATGCCCTTTTCCCTCCCCCTGTTCCCCATCCACCCCTTCCCACTTCCCTGTTCTGGTATTCCCCTACACTGATACTTTGAGCCATTCCAGCACCAGTGTCCACTCCTTCCTTCTTGTCGGACATCACTTGCTATATGGATTGTGTTTTTGGTGTCCCAAGATTCTAGGCTAATATCCACTTATCAGTGAGTGCATATCATGGGTATTCTTTTGAGACTGGGTTACCTCACTTAGTATAATGTACTCTAGCTCCATCCATTTCTCTAAGAATTTCATGAATTCATTGTTTCTAATGGCTGAATAGTACTCCATTGAATATATATACCACATTTTTTGTATCCATTCTTCTGTTGAGGGACATCTGGGTTCTTTCCAGCTTCTGGCTATTATAAATAAGGCTGCTATGAACGTAGTGGAACATGTATCCTTATTGCATGATGGGGAATCTTCTGGGAATATTCCCAGGAGTGGTATGGCTGGGTCCTCCAGAAGTATCGTGTCCAGTTTTCTGAGGAACCGCCATACTGATTTCCAGAGTGGTTGTACCAGCTTGCAGTCCCACCAGCAGTGGAGGAGTGTTCCTCTTTCTCCACATCCTTGCCAACACCTGCTGTTTCCTGAGTTTTTAATCTTAGCCATTCTGACTGGTGTGAGGTGAAATCTCAGGGTTGTTTTGATTTGCATTTCTCTAATGACTAATGATGTTGAACATTTTTTAAGGTGTTTCTCAGCCATCCGAATCTCTTCAGGTGAAAAGTATTTGTTTAGCTCTGTACCCCATTTTTTTTGATAGGGTTATTTGGTTTTCTGGCATCTAACTTCTTGAGTTCTTTGTATACATTGAATATTAGCCCTTTGTCAGATGTAGGGCAGCCAAGCTCTTTAAATACAGTTGAGCAAAGGAAAGGAAAATGGAAGATTATATACATACTTTTCATATTAATTACATATTAATCAATACAGATATTTAATTAATAAATTAATGCTTTAATAAATAATGGTATTTAATTAAAAATAGCCTGAAAAACATTATAATACTCAAAATAAGCCACTACAGAATGACAACTACCTCTTTATTTTAGTTATGTGTATAATTTTAGGCTGAGCACAGCAGAGGAAGGATAGAGCACGTTTGGCCAATGGCTACAATGTCACAGCTAGATAAAAGGAAAATACTCTAGTGTAACACAGTAAAGTTACAATAACTTATTGGCATTTAAAAATGATTAACAGTTTCATTGTTCTCAGCACAAGAAAGTAATTGTTAAAAGTGAACACATACTGATTACTTTGATTTTATAATTATACTATCTATTGTCAAGTACCAGCCTCAGCTTGGAAAGGGGGTCCTGAGGAAGGGATATTTGGGAGCAGTGGAAGAAATGACTTAAAGTCAAGGACAGGGTGGAAGCTGACAGCTTTGTGTTCTCCTCAAGCTGATTCTCCAGACAGTTGTGTAGATAGCTCTGCTCTTGCAGACCAAAGGCTAGTCTTTTATTTCCATATCAATTCAGTCATTACCCTAGGTTTCCTTTTGATAATCCCACAAATCAGCATTTTACAATCTTAGCCCCCTTAGGAAAGGAGAGCGTGTACATTTTCTTTTCTTTTTTTTTATAATTTTTTTAAAATTTTTAATTTCTATATTCTATGTTTACATTCCAAAGGCTTTCCCCTTTCCCAGTTACCCCCCACCATATGTCCCATAATTCCTCTCCCCCCTGCTATTCCCCACTCATTCCCCCCCCACGATTTCTCTGTTCTGGGTCTACAATACTGGATCCAATCTTTACAGGCCCAGGGTCCTCTCCTTTCTTCTTCTTGGGAGTCATTTGACTTGCTAATTGTGCCTTGAGTATTTAGGGCTTCTGGGCTCATTAATATCCACTTATCAGTGATTGCATTTCATGTGTATTCTTTTGCGATTGGGTTAGCTCACTTAGGATGATATTTTCCAGATCTAACCATTTACCTACAAATTGCATGAGTTCATTATTTTTAATTGCTGAGTAGTACTCCATTGTATAAATATACCACATTTTCTGTATCCATTCCTCTTTTGAGGGATATCTGGGCTCCTTCCAACTTCTGGCTATTATAAACAAGGCTGCTATAAACATAGTGGAGCATGTGTCTTTATTGTATTTTCTTTTTAACCTAGAAAATTAATTCAGAGATCTGCCTGCCTTTGTAAGCATTAACAATAAACTAGATGTAATGCCATCCCTTCCATGGCCATGCAGGACTCCATAATCTAGTTGTCTGCCTGTCTGTCTGTTTATTTACTTACCTACCTATCTATCCATCCATCCATCAATCCACCCATCTATATATATTGCATCAACACATTGGATTTTATCTCATTATTTTTCAATAAATCACAAAAGAGAAATGCCTTCAGGGAATAAGTATAAACCTACCAGAAAGGAACACGTGTAACACAGGAAGTAGGACTTCAGTGTTGGCAAACCCCTTGATGAGTGTTCTTTAATGAGCCTCGGAGAGAAAGGGGGCTGCAGATGGGGCTTATCAACAAATCAAAAAAGCCTTTAATAGAAGAGTAAACTGACATAATGTATAGACAGATTTAAGGAAATGATAACCTCATTATTATAATGACACCAGATTTGACACATTTCTTTTTTTTCTTTGTTTTTTGAAGATTATCATCGAAAATTTTATATAGATATAATAATGGCATAAAAGTATTCCCAAATTGATTGAAAGTGGAATTATAAACATTTTATGATAAACTTGAAGATTTACATGAAAAATATTTCTGATAAAATTGTAGAAATATATAAACATGTTAAAATTAAAGATTATCATGGAAATTATATAGATAAAATGATAGGCATAAAGATAATTCTAAAAGTTGATTGAAGGTGGAATTATAAACATTTTCAGATAACATTGAAGATTTATATGGACAATATTTCTGGTAAAATTCAAGAAATAAATAGACAAACATGTTAAAATTGACTATTTCATGGAAAATTCTACATAAAAATGGTTGAGGTAAAAACTCTTTCTAAATTAATTGGAGGTGGAATTAGAAACATTTGTGATAAAATCAAAGATTTACATTGGAAACATTTCTGATAAAATAGAGGAAGTATATAGAAAGACATTAAAATTGAAGATTATCATGAAAAATAATGCAGATAAAATGGTAGACAAAAGAAATTACTAAGTTAAAAGGGGAATTACAAACATTTTCTGATAAAATTGAAGATTTACATGAGAAATATTTCATGAGTCTAGGTCTTTTTATTGGGGAGTTGAGTCCATTGTTTTTAAGAGATATTAGGGAATAGTGATTGTTGCTTCCTGTTATTTTTGATGTTATTTTTATGTTTGTGTGGGTATCTTCTTTTGGGCTTGTTGGAAGAAGATTACTTTCTTGTTTTTTTCTAGGATGTAGTTTCCCTCCTTGTGTTGGCTTTTTCCATTAATTATCCTTTGTAGGGCTGGATTTGTGGACAGATATTGTACAAATTTGGTTTTATCATGGAATATCTTGGTTTCTCCATAAAGATGATTGAGAGTTTTGCTGGGCATAGTAGCCTGGGCTGGCATTTGTGTTCTCTTAGGGTCTGTATGAAGTCTGACCAGGATCTTCTAGCTTTCTCGGTCTCTGTTGAGAAGTCTGGTGTGATTCTGATAGGCCTGCCTTTATAAGTTACTTGCCCCTTTTCCCTTACTGCTTTTAATATTCTTTCTTTGTTTAGCGAATTTGGTGTTTTGATTTTTATGTGCCAGGAGGATTTTCTGTTCTGGTCCAGTCTGTTTGGAGTTCTGAAGGCTTCTTGTATGTTCATGAGCATCTCTTTCTCTAGGTTAGGGAAGTTTTCTTCTACAATTTCGTTGAAGATATTTACTGGGCCTTTAAGATGTAAATTCTCACTCTAGTCTATACCTATAATCCTTAGGTTTTGTCTTATTGTGTCCAGGAGTTCCTGGATGTTTTGGGTTACCAACTTTATGCATTTTGCATTTCCTTTGACTATGGAGTCAATGTTCTCTATGGTATCTTGAGCAACTGAGGATCTTTCTTCTATCTCTTGTATTCTGTTGTTGATGCTTGCATCTATGACTCCTGAATTCTTTCCAAGGTTTTCTATCTCCAGAGATGTCTCACTTTGTGATTTCTTTATTGTTTCTACTTGCACTTTTAGCTCCTGGATGGTTTTGTTCAGTTCCTTCACTTGATTGTATTTTCCTGTAATTCTTTAAGGGATTTTTGTGTTTCTTCTTTAAGGGTTTCTGCCTGTTGACCCATGATCTCCTGTATTTCTTTATAGGATTTTTGTGTTTCCTCTTTAAGGGCTTTTACCTGTTGACTGATAATCTCCTGTATTTCTTTAAGGGAGTTACTTAAGTCTTTCTTGAAGCCCTCTATCAGCATCATGAGATATGATTTTAAATCCAACTCTTGCTTTTCTGGTGTGTTGGTGTATCCAGGACTTGCTATGGTGGGAGAACTGGGTTCTGATGTTGGATGTGGCCTTGGTTTCTGTTGTTAGGGTTCTTGTGCTTGCCTTTCACCATCTGGTGCTAGTAGGTATTGTTGTCTCTGGCTGGAGTTTATTCCTCCTGTGGGCCTGTAAGCTTGTGTCCTTACTCCTCTGAGCTCAAAAGTGAAAACCTGATGGGAGATCATTCCCTCCTGGAATCACTTCCTATGCACAGAAGGCTGTGGAGTCTGCTGGCTTCCTGGTGCAAATGGCAAAGGGCAGGAAGACTTCCTTCCCAGCTGCTCTACTGATCTTAGGCCCTGTGTGCTCCTAGCTGGGTCCCCTCCAGAGAGAAGGTAGAGCTCTCACCTCTATGTTCAAAAGTGAAAGCCTGCTTGGAGATCACACCCTCCTGGCAGGCTGTGCACAAAACACTGTGGAGTCTCCCAGCTCCCTGGTGCAAATAGCAGCAGGAAGACTTCTGTCCCAGCTGCTCCTCTGATCACAGAAGGCTGTGGAGTCTCTCAGCTCCGTGGTAAAAATGGCGGCAGAAAGACTTCTGTTCCAGCTGCTCCACTGATCTTAGGCCCTGTGTGCTCCTAGCTGGGTCTCCTCCAGAGAATTGAAACATTTTCAAACTTTCTCTTTCATAGCTTTTGGAGTGACTAATCTCAGGGTCCTTCCACAGGATAGACAAGTGTCCTACCACTTAGCCTTATCCCATCAACTATTTCATTATTGTTTTGCCTTTTCAACCACAACATCTACTAATTCCAAACTTTGCTTGTAGCTTATGCATTTTATTTCATGTTAGAAGGATATTGCTGATTGATACTCTAAATTTCCTATTGCCGACTTTGCAAGTATCTTCTTTTTCCAGTTTATAGCAATGGTAGAAGTTCCTCTGGTCATAATTGGTTGTCACCATTTATGGCTATTATAAATTAATGTTGAATGAATTTCCTGCTTTTTAATTCACATCCTTTCTTGTACCACTCTTTCTCCATTGAAGTAATCTCTCTACTGTACTTCTATTGTCAGATCTTCTGGAAATGATCATTCTTTATTCATTGTCCTCTTTCTTTTGCTAATGTTCACTGTGTTAGTTTTTATTGCAGCTACACTCAAGTAGCTTGAAATAAGACTCTCTTATACATTTTGTCAGTCAGAACCCTAGGGAAGAATCTACTTTGAATGTGGTTGTTCTGTTTAATTTCTTTATGGATATGCTTTCTTTATAGGAAGGAAGCTTTCCCTTCCCTGACTACATGTTTAGCCATCAATTCTTTTCCCCCAAAGTTTTCTTCAGTACTGTCTGTGATTTTTTTATTCGTCTGCTACAGGTAATGATGGGCTAAGTATATCTCACACTCAAGTGTCTACTTATCTACTGAATTCCCTTCTCTATTATAAAAAAGAAAGAAAGAAAGCAAGAAAGCATTGAGCCTACTGGCTGCCACGTAGTACTCAGTGGCTTTAGTCATTGTGTGTGTGTTTCTAACATTAAGTCCCATAGGAAATGGACACTGTCTAAACAATACAGAATGACTCAAAAACTCCCTTTTGTGAACACACCCGCACATACATTTTTGATGAGCTTAAGGACTTATGTGCTTAGTTTACTCTTATGAATACCATTTGAAAGTAACAGAAGAAAAATATTATTTCAATATCCATGATCTTAATTGCATATGCAAAATTTCTTTTTTTTTGACACAAAACTCATGGGATAAACGTGGGCACATCTTTGGAGAGTCATTTTGCCTATCATGCCCTCTTCAACAGTATTTCTTATTTCTTTGAGAGTCATGTACATTACATATGTAGCTAATTCTCAGGCTTCTCAAGAATGGATTATGTGGACCTGGATGGAAGTGTTAATACTGTATCTAAATTTATACAAGCAGTAAAATATGATATTTTGTTACGCAACATTATTACTTCAGTATGTACCTACAGGTTTGTTTTTAAAGGGGAAATTTTGAGTCATTTTGTACTGTTTAGTCAGTGTCCATTTTCTATTAGGGCTTAATAGGAAATTAATTAGAAATTCATATTAGGACTTAATCTTAGGAACATATACATAATGACTAACCCAGAGAACTACATGGCATCCAGTAGTCTCAATGCTTTCTCATACTCTTTCAAAACACCCCAATAATTCTATGATATATGGCTGTATCTATTTACAGGTGAAAAAAAAATGAAACCCTCAGGGAGGGGTTAGGTATTTTCTTTAGCAAAGATTAATACAGATTAAATTTTAAGTTCATCTAACATCTTCATTTTTATCTATGGATCTTTATTATCCTTATATATTCCTTTAAGTGTATTCTAAAGCCATCTGTGAGGGAAACAACAACATACAATGTCTCAACACCTTACTATGAAACCATCTTCTGTGATACAATTTGCAATCATATTTTGCTCAATCAGCTTTGTGCACTAGTGCTTTTTATCAGGGTTCAGAATAACTTCATTGAGGATCATGAGTTATTTTTACGTGTCCCGATCAGTTTAAATGTTAGAATTTAAATAGAGTTCTGTTTACAGGATTCAGAATTTCTGGTAGATACTGACTATAGGCATGCACAAGTGCGCACACACACACACACACACACACAAACATACAGACACAGACAGACAGACACACAGACACACATACACACCCACACACACACACAATGGGAAGGTCATAAATCTAATCGGAAGATTTAGAATTAAATAATACTTTGTTATAAAACTATGAAAATTTAGAGAGTCCTTTTCTCTCATTTTTGTGACTAAGGTGTGAAGTACAATCTTCTTTTTTTTCACTTTTTTCATTGGTTATTTTATTTATTTACATTTCAAATGTTATTCCACCTTCCCAGTTTCCCTTCCACAAGTCCCCTATACTGTCCTACCTCCCCACTGCCTCTATGAGGGTGCTCCCCCACCCACTCACTTTCTCCTGCCTCTTCTTAACAACAAGTCTCTTCCAGCTCTGATCATTTCCACACTGTCATAACCCCATGAGAGTGGACATGTGAAGTCCAGGAGGTGTGCATGCTGCAGATGCTCTGTATTCCCAGAAGTCCATGAGCCCCTGAGCTGGTAATAACCTAAGGGATTTTGCAGATACAATCATGTTGTTCACAGGACAGAGCTGAAAGAAGCAGCAGGGGACCATGGAGAGAGGACTTATGATCCCAGAATTGCTCTTTCTTTATACAGCCTATGCTTTTGACTCTCAGGTAGGAGAGCTCAAGTGTCTGATACTCCAAATTCAAACTTGAAAACTTCTGTCAGTCTTCAAAATCCTAGCACTACAGTCTAAAGAAGAAACTCACTCAACACCCAATTTTAACCTCCATCTTTTCCTGCAGGCTGTTTTCCTCCTGTCTCCTTGTATCTATGTTTTCTATCTGTTGTATTTGGTCAGAGTCATACCACCTGCTTTCTGCATCAAATATTACTTTCTCAGAGAGAAGACTCCATCAGGTTGTACTGTAGATATAAGGGTATGACTACTCCCCACATTCAATACTTTTCTCAGAAAAATCTAGCATTTGACCTATACATCAAATAGGCTTTTTTAGAACCCTCATTTGCATTTCGTTAATATTAAAAGATTAAAGTTTATGAGCAACTGTTTATAGGATGAAAGGGGAAATAAAATGAGTACAAATAGCTTGCATATAAGAAAAAGTAAGTGAGGAGTGCTAAAATATACATAATTAGAAGCATCTTGAGATGAAAAGCGAGGAGTGCTGTGCATAGGGAGGAGTCGGGGCAGATGAGAGGAGGCAGGCAGGAAAGCTAGCTTCACAAATCGTTGGTGTAAAGAATTTTTACACCTGTCCAGTTGTGTCTTTCTACTACCCTATTAGGTAAGTTTATTAACATTTCTGTATTACAGTGTGAGAGCCAAACAGGGAAGCTTGTGTGGCTTAATGAGTACTATTTCTGGTTGAGCCTTTATGCTAAAAATGGCATAGCAGAGACTTAACTGTGAACGAGTCAAGGGTGAGTTCTTAGAGCTGGCCCGAGAGCTCCAAACAAGACAAGACAGTACTGTAAGAAGCACTTGCAGAGAAGTGCTCACAGAAGGAGGTGCAAGGTGAACATGATAAAGGGAAGAGGTCACCAGGACTTACATTAACATATGCCAAGTGTTCATGGAGGACGGTGCCAGAGGCTACAGCCCTGAAACAAGACATTTTCCTTAATTTTCACTTTCCTTAATTGATGTTGAGTTATAGATTAGTGGGCATATTTATATTATTTCCTCACATACATGTATAATGTTTTGTTTTAGACTACTACTTTGAAATCTCTCCTCATCATCTGTTGCCTTTTTCCTTTCATAAGTTTCTTCTACCTTCAGCTAGTCCTTGGTTTTGAAAAACTCACATTCTTTTGTACAGAGTAAACACACAACAACGTTCTCTTTCCACGTCGACTTACTCTGAAACATGGTTTGAGTGACTGTGGCCATACAGTTGTGAAAATCACTGGAAAATGAAAAGCTGCAAGCAGATACTGGGATGAGAACAAAGAAAAGAGGTGGGAGGCTCAGGAAAGAAAGACATTTGTGAGATCCGATGCTGGAACATTAAGGACTGATAAAGATGCCTTGAGTTCTAGGCAAAGGAGCTGAATCTGGTCATTTTATAAGAGATTATTTGAGTCTGTTAGTGAGAAAAGTGCCTTTTCATACATGTCTGTTAAAATATCTTTTAGATTATCAATGGATGAGAGAGGCAGGTGATTTTTACAGGGCTGTGATTATGAGCCAGTGATGTGATATCCTGGGTCTGAGGCAGGCTGCTGAATGCGGTGAAGAGAGGTGCTGGCAGAAGCACTTTGCATCAGAAGTTTCCTCCAGCATTAACTGATTACATAGTAGGCAAGGGAAAAGGAGATGTCCAGGCAGTGCTTGAAATTTTTAACCTTAGGCGTAATCAGTTTTATTGATTTCAAGAACCAAGTACAATCTAATTCTGAAGTAAGTGGTTGTGAACTCACATAAATCTAATTCTTCAGGGGAAAGTAATATGCTGTGATGAACAGACAGGAGAGAAAAAGGCATCTCTATCGGCTTTTGATTTTCAACTGAGATGGGTTCTGGGTTCCTATGCAAAGCTGACTGCAAGTTACAATCTCCCTGCTTCAGGCTTTCAGGTGCTAACACAGGTCTGATTCAGCCTTGGATGAATATCTTTCTGCTTATTTACATCTGATAGTTTTAAAATTAAACTATTTTTTTAGCTTTAGTTTTAGAGATTATATAATTACATCATATCATTTTTACCTCCAAACTCTCTTATATACTCCTCTCTACTCTTTCAAATTACAAATTACTGTCATTTCAGTAATTGTTATATACATATATGTATATATGTACACACACACACACACACACACATATAGTTGGAGAAAATAGATTTTTTCCAAAACACATAGTTGCAACCTGCTCAATCTGCAAAGTGCTCCTTGTGTGTAGATTAGTGTGTGGAAGAACTAGGAGACTGTAGTGGCCACTGCGAGTTACAAGTGGATATCAGAGACTCGGTAGCATGACAGTGAAGAAAGAGGAAAAATGATTGTGGTCAAATGAATGCATCTTGCCTAGAAGAGATCATAACTGGAAAAGCAGAGACCAAAAGAGTTTTATCTCAGTTTTTTAAAACCCATATATTGGAAAAGTTTATCCAGTAAAAGAGAAAGTGATATGCCTAGCAAAGAGGAGGCCAGAACACCTGTTGTTTCAGATGAGTTCATTAGGGCAGCTCAAAGAATTAAAAACTTTTGTCTCAACAAAGAGACAAGAATGAATGATGCTCTCAGATGAGGAATTAGATGGCATAATAGGTACATTCTCCAGAGGCCTCATACAATACTATGTGTTTGTATTTCTAGGATACAGGACCAAGCATCTAAGGAGTCCTAGAATGGGAGGGGAAGCCCACAACAACTCTGGGTTGCCTCCCTTCATCTTGACAGGACTGCCAGGGATGGAGACCTCCCAGCACTGGTTGTTCCTTCTCCTTGGTGTCCTCTATACTGTCTCCATAGTGGGCAATGCCATGATCCTGTTCATCATCAAGGAGGAAGAGAGTCTACACCAACCCATGTACTACTTTCTGTCTCTGCTGTCAGGCAATGACCTGGGTGTGTCTTTCTCCACACTGCCCACAGTCCTGGGTGTGTTTTGCTTCCACTTAAGAGAGATCAGTTTTAACTCTTGCATGTCCCAAATGTTCTTTATCCACCTTTTCTCTTTCATGGAGTCTGGGATTCTGCTGGCCATGAGCTTTGATCGCTATGTAGCCATCTGTAACCCACTACGCTATTCCACAGTGCTCACTGATGCCCGGGTGGTGTGGATGGGCACATGTGTTTTCCTTCGAAGTTTCTGCATGATTTTCCCATTACCCTTCCTTCTGAAGAGGTTGCCTTTCTGCAAGGCTAATGTGCTTTCCCATGCCTACTGTCTGCATCCAGATCTGATTCGACTTCCTTGTGGTGACACTTCCATTAATAATATATTTGGTTTGTCCATTGTCATCTCTACCTTTGGGCTGGATTCTGCGCTCATTTTCCTCTCGTATGTTCTCATACTTCGTTCTGTGCTTGCTATTGCCTCCCGGGAAGAAAGGATGAAGACGCTGAACACGTGTGTGTCACACCTGTGTGCTGTGCTCATCTTCTATGTGCCTAAGGTGGGTGTGTCTATGTTTGCTCGCTATGGGAGGCATGCCCCTCACTATGTACACACACTCCTGTCACTCATCTATCTCTTTGTTCCTCCAATGCTCAACCCTGTGATCTATTCCATCAAAACCAAGGAGATTCGTCGGAGGCTCTGCAAAATCCTTCTGGGGACCAAATTTTGAGTACCAGAATGTTGTAATGTCAATCAATGTACAGAGGATGCTTACCCTGACTCTAACAATTTGTGTTTTGAAGACCTGATTAAACAAATATTATTTGATCTTCCACCTTAGTACTGTGAGTCCTGTTATCAGATATTGGATGATAGTACTTAGGATTCAAAGCAACAGTCTTTCTTGTGGTAGGGTAGGCGATTCATTATTTAGCAAAAATGTAGGTGTTCGATTTTCTTCTTAAATTGAAAAACATTTAGTCTCATAATCAGTTTCTCATTATGTTATAATATGTCCCCATTTTATTAAAGGTTACACACTCCTGTATTTGTTACTAATATGGAAACATTGTTATAATGGCAATTAAATTTTTCTTCTGAAGTTCATATCCAAGTGACATTAGTTAAAAAATCTTTCTCTTTTTTAAAATTTATTTTCTATATTCTTTGTTTACATTCTGAAGGCTTTCCCGTTTCCCAGTTGCCCCTTCACCCTATGTCCCATAAGTCCTCTTCCCCCCCCCCCGCCTCCCGCCTATTCCCCCATCCCCCCCCTGCCCCCCGCCTTTTTTCTGTTCTGGTACTCTCCTAAAACTCTTTCTCTTGAGACATCGGTTTTTGTGAAAATGCCCCTGCAATCCTCCTCCCCCTGCAAAGGAAAACCACTCTAGACACAAAGTCATTGAAGAGCACTCTTTACAATTGTGATAGGGATGCTGAAGATAAGCTGTTTACAGTTAATGGCTTCTGACAGTGTTGGGTGGGGAATGTGAAAGAACTCAGTTTTCTTTAAGAGGCTGGCCACTAGGAGTTTGACCATGCTGCAGTGAGTATGTAGGTAACACAAATTGGACTTGATATTTTTATGAGGGTAGGGTGTGAATCAACAGAGGTGAGAGGCTTGACCGAGGAATATTGGGAAATGACTGTGGTCATCAGGATACATTATTCGAAATTACCACATAATTATTAAAAAATTATGTTGGAAAACAATGAAAACATAAAAATTTCTCTCACACACACACTCATCCACCTGCACAATAACTATGCATATAAATATTTATTTTATACAACATGTAGTGCCCATTTGGCTTGTGAAATGAGATAAATGAACTTGTGTATACATTTTACTAAGAGATATTTTAGTAATCTTGAAATTTATCTAATTTTGCTGTTATAATTTAAGTTTTATTTAAATATATAATGTAAACAATAATAATGTGTACCAAAACACATATGTAAAATTATTTGCTGAATTTATATTCATGTGACTGAATGACTTTGGGGTAAATTTTATTATAGAAAAGGACAAAGTCCTGAATTTAAGGATTAAATTTAAGAACTTATGAATGAATAAAGTGTTTTATAAATTTGTTGAAATAAGTAAAAGAATTACAGTGTATGGAAAAGATGTCAAGTAATGTAACATTGCCTCTCTGATAAGCTTGTAGATTAGACCATCCTCTAGAAAATCTAATTAGATAGCAAAAAACTTGGATTTTTCTATACATTTCTATGGTAGAGATGATTCTTTCTAAATATTTATTTATTTATTTATTGTAAGTAAGTACGCTTATTTATTTACATATTTATTATATGTAAGTACACTGTAGCTGTCTTCACACACTCCAGAAGAGGGCATCAGATCTCGTTAAGGAAGTTGTGAGCTACCATGTGGTTGCTGGGATTTGAACTCAGGACCTTCAGAAGAGCAGTCAGTGCTCTTAACCACTGAGTCATCTCTCCAGCCCCTGGTGGAGATGATTTTAATGTTACATTAGAATCTATGTCTCTGTGTCTCTGTCTCTCCTCCTGTGTAGAGTCATTTTTGTGTGGATGGATTTGCCTGTGTGCATGTGGAGTGATCAGAAGAGGATAATGCATGTCTTGTTCTGTCATTCTCTGCTCTAAGGCTTTGAGAAATGTTCTTTCACTGCATCTGGAGGTAGGCTGGTAGCCAGAACACCCCTGAAATTCTCTTGTTCCTACAAGTGTCCCACTGCATTGCTAGGGTTACAGGTGTTCAAAAGTTGTGCTTGTGTTTTTAGAAATTAAAATGATATAATCATTTGTTCAACATTAATTTGGAAATTTGTCTCTCTTTTAAAATTTAAGATATCATATATGTGTACTCAATTTATATTATTTCATCCTCCCTATAATTTCTTGCATGCCTTTCTACTCTGCATATTCATGGTTGTCTAAAAATATTATTTTATATATACACTAATAAATATATACATATAACCTGTTGAATATGTAAGTGCTGCCTATGTGTCCCTCTGTATAAAACTGACCACTTGGTACTGAATGACAAATTGGGGGTTCGTCTATGGAGAAGACAGATTCTTCCTCTGTCTTAAGTCATTATATTTTTAACAGGTCTTCAAGTAGTGTTGAGGCCCTGTGAGATTTTCCTCACACACCTTGGTTTTGTTTAGGTAGTCATATTGTTGGTGTTTACAGAAGACATAGTCTTGCAGTAGACATCTGATCTGACTTTTACAGTGCTTCTACCCTATCTTCTGCTACATTCCTGAGCCCTAGGTGTGAGAATTATGTGTAGCCACCTGAGGCTACTGTAAGACCCGAAAGAAAAACGGGAGCACCCCAGCGCCCCACGCCTCGGAAGGCGACACCCCAGATCACTCGAGAGAAACATTCTTGATGCAACAGCAAGAGGATTTTTATTCCAGAGGCTCTGGGGTTCACAGTCTTACACCATGCAGGGGTAGAAGACTGTAGACCCAGAGTGCAGAATCAGGACTGCTTTATAGGCTTACAACAGAACCCGCCTAACACAAACCACTCCATAGCTCCTAAGCCAATCAGTTTAAATTATTCAAGCTTGCGCTCTCTGAGAACCAATCAGTTTCCTATAGAAACCAGATAGAAACTAGTTAGGTCATTTCCGCTTACATGGCACCACGTACACGTTTCCTATTACAGGGCCAGGGTCACGCACAGAGTTACATATGTATTTCCTGTTAAGCATTTCCTGTTATGGGGCCAGGATTATGTATTCAAAGGCCCCCCAAACTAGTAGTAGGTGCTTGGGGTCCTGAGTGCCCGCCAGGCACAAGCCCCACAGCCCGTGTGGTGATCTGCCAGCCCAGCTGCGCTAGTCCTCGCCGCAGCTGCTCCACGCAGGCGAGATGGGAAAGGATGGGAAAGGATGCCTGCGGCTCACAACTGGACCCTGGAGGTGGGTATGACATGTGCATTTCTGGGCTAACAAAGAGCAGGCTAAACATCTGCTTTTTGGGGTCATTTAAGACTTAGGCATGGGAGATTCTTAGCCTGTAATTCTCATCCTTTCAGCTACATTTGAATGGTTTACCTGGTCACCTGGAATGAAAGCTGGGGATAGGAACAGAGTGGCAAGAGAAACATGGAGCCAAGATGAATTTCCTGTTCAAGGCGCAAAGTTTAATGAAGGTCTCCAAATATATATAGGCAGGGCAAGACCCCTCCCCCAAAAGCTAGAAACAGGGGCTGGAAACAGGTCTGCAGAACGGGTTCTGCTTGCTCCTCAGGAGGCTGGCAATGGGTAGTGTCTCTTAGGAAATGGCTATCCTTGGAGAACAATGGGCTTCCCCTTGGTCTGAGTGTAGGTGGAGGGGATTATGGCTAGCACAGGAATTCCTGCTTGAAGGCTGGGAGAGGAACTTCACCTTGATCATTGTCAAGTCATGCCAGGTGGCATAGCACCCCAATATGACTCTCTACAGTTACAGTGTATCAAATGGGTCTAGACAGCTCATAGTCAGTTTTGTTCTCTGCATTTCAGCAAATTGTGGCTTTCTGTAGTGTCTCTATCTGCAGTGTAAAGAAGCTTCTTTAAGAAGGCATAAGGGTACCTATCTTTTCCATTGATGTTGCCAGTGAAAACTCAAATCTTTATGCTTGAGCAGCAAGTGATTCTAATCACACAGCTATCTCTCCAGCTCCATTATTTTTTACATTATATTTTTGTCTTTATTTTTTGGGTATTTCATGCATGTGTACAATGAAGTATGATCATAAGAACCCTCCATTTTCCTCCTTTACTTCTGCCTGAGTCTCCCTCAACATATTCCTTTTCCAATTTCATGTTTCTTTTCTCCTTTTGGATACTCCAGGAAATCCAGTCAGTGCTTCTCATATGTGCATGGATTTGGGCCATCCACTGGAGCATGGAAATCTTATCAGTGGCCATTCAAAAGGAATGATTTCACCAGCTCCAACAGCTATCCCAATGCCAGTGCTTCCTCGCTGGTTGTGGGCACTGAAGATAACTTTCCCCTTCGGTGCAGGAATTTTGGCTGGCTTGATCTTTCTGCCTTTTGCACACAACAAATATTAATACCAATGTTCCTTTTAGGGCTCAGAACTCAGTCTTTTCTTCTTAGCACTTTGACCTCCTATGCATCTCTCTCTGTTAAAAGCTAATCAATGTAAATAGGTTTTCTGACTTATTTGACAGCAGCTTAAGTCTATGTGTGTAGACACAAAATTTAGAATACAATTCAACTCGATGAGAATAGAGCAAAATAACAAGAGGTTTTATTTTCGGGACTGTGACCTCCTTACTGTAATCAGGACTATAGTATCAATCACAAAATCCCCTCTTTTGGAGCTGGACTCAGCACTTAGTTACTCTTTAACCATTGTTACCATAACCATAAGTCATTTGCATCATTGGGCACATATCCAATTTTTCAGGCCAATATTATAACATGGTGCTCTATGAATTCTTATGAATTGATATAACTCCTGGTTAAATTGATAGTGGTGGGAAAATAATAAAATGTAGACTTACTAAGAGTTAATTGGAAATTGAGGAAGAAGTCAAAAGTTATCAATTACAACACAGCTTATATCTAACATACTTTATTACAGATTAGTTTTAATTACTTTTCTACAAATATTAAGAAATTTATGGTTCTTGTCAGGATATATATATTTTTAAAGTGTCATAGAAGGTTAAGAAAGCTATGTAAAGTATAATCTTGTTGAACTATACATAAATCATTCTATGAGCAAAACTTCTCATGAAAATACCATGACTAAAATTAAAAATATAAAATATTGTATTTATCATGTGTATCTGTATATACACACATCTACACACACACACACACACACACACACACTCATCAAATGAGAAAAGATAGTAGGGTGAAGAGAGTGAGAGACAGAGAGACAAAGACACAGAGAGACAGACAGACACAGAAACAGGACAGAGAGCCCTGTTTTATCACCATTAGTGTTGGGTTTAAGAAATCTCTCTTTCTTTCTTTGGTCTTGGTGTCGTTTTAGTATTAGCATGACTGTGGCTTTATAGAATTAATTGGGCAGTGTTCCATGTGTTTCTATTTTGTGGCATAGTTTAAAGAGTATTGGTATTGGGTCTTCTTTGAAGGGCTGATAGAATTGTGCACTAAACCCATCTGGTCCTGGAATTTTTTTTGGTTGGGTGACTTTTAATGGATGCTTCTATTACTTTAGGGGTTATGGAACTGTTTAGATCATTTATCTGATCCTGATTTAACTTTTTTTTATATTTTTTATTTTTTATTTTTTTTATTGTATATATTCTATATTTACAATTCATTTACCTTTTTCTGGTTCCCCACCCCCAAAGGTCCCACATGTCCTTTTCCCTCCCCCTGCTCCCGCATCCACCCCCTCCCACTTTACTGTTCTTGTACTCTCCCACAATGATGTTTTGGTCCATTCTAGCACCAGTGTCCACTCCTTTCTTCTTGTGAGACATCACTTGATATGTGATTTGTGTCTTTGGTGTTCCAAGCTTCTAGGCTAATATCCACTTATCAGTGACTGTATACCATGGGTATTCTTTTGAGACTGGGTCACCTCACTTAGTATGACGTTCTCTAGCTCCATCCATTTCTCTAAGAATTTCATGAATTCATTGTTTCTAATGGCTGAATAGTACTCCATTGTGTATATATACCACATTTTTTGTATCCATTCCTCTGTTGAGGGACATCTGGGTTCTTTCCAGCTTCTGGCTATTATATATAAGGCTGCTATGAACATAGTGGAGCATGTATCCTTATTGCATGCTGGTGAATCTTCTGGGTATATTCCCAGGAGTGGTATGGCTGGGTCCTCCGGAAGTATCACGCCCAGTTTTCTGAGGAACCGCCATACTGATTTCCAGAGTGGTTGTACCAGCTTGCATTCCCACCAGCAGTGGAGGAGTGTTCCTCTTTCTCCACATCCTCACCAACACCTGATGTCTTCTGAGTTTTTAATCTTAGCCATTCTGACTGGTGTGAGGTGAAATCTCAGGGTTGTTTTAATTTGCATTTCCCTAATGACTAGTGATGTTGAACATTTTTTAAGGTGTTTCTCAGCCATCTAAATTTCTTCAGGTGAAAAGTCTCTGTTTAGCTCTGTACCCCATTTTTGGATAGGGTTATTTGGTTTTCTGGGGTCTAACCTCTTGATATCTGTCTAGAAAATTGTCCATTTCATCCAGATTTTCCTGTTTTGTTGAGTGTAGGCTTTTGTAATAGGATCTGATGATTTTTTGAATTTCCTCAGTTTCTGTTACTATATTTCATTTTTCATTTCTGATTTTGTTAATTTGAATACTCTCTCTGTGACCTCTGGTTAATCTGGCTGAGGGTCTATCTATCTTGTTGATTTTCTCAAAGAATCAGCTGCTGGTTTTGTTGATTCTTTGTATATTTCTTTGTTTCTACTTGGTTGATTTCAGCCCTGAGTTTGATAATTTTCTACAGTCTACTCCTCCTGGGTTTATTTGCTTCTTTTTGTTCTAGAGTTTTCAGGTGTGCTATTAAGCTGATAGTGTATGCTTTCTCCAGTTTCTTTCTTTCGAGACAGGGTTTCTCTGTATAGCCCTGGCTGTCCTGGAACTCACTCTGTAGACCAGGCTGACCTTGAACTCAGAAATCTGCATGCCTCTGCCTCCCAGAGTGCTGGGATTACAGGCGGGCGCCACCACCACCCAGCTTCCAGTTTCTTTTTGGAGGCACTCAGAGTATGAGTTTTCCTCTTAGTACTACTTTCATTGTGTCCCATATGTTTGGGTATGTTGTGCCTTTTTTTTCATTGAATTATAAAAAGTCTTGAATTAATTTCTTTATTTCTTCCTTGACGAAGTTATCATTGAGTAGAGTGTTGTTCAGCTTCCATGTGTATGTGGGCTTTCTGTTGTTTTTGTTGCTATTGAAGACCAGCCTTAGTCCATGGTAATCTGATAGGATTCATGGGATCATTTCAATCTTCTAGTATCTGTTGAGACCTGTTTTGTGACCTATTATAGGTCAGTTTTGGAGAAGGTACAATGAAGTACTGAGAAGTAGGTATATTCTTTTGTTTTAGGCTAAAATGTTTTATAGCTATCTGTTAAAACCATTTGGTCCTTAATTTCTTTTAGTTTCACTGTGTCTCTGTTAGTTTATGTTTCCAGGATCTGTCCATTGATGAGAGTGTGGTGTTGAAATTTCCCACTATTGTGTGAGGTGCAATGTGTCCTTTGAGTGTCAGTAAAGTTTCTTTTATGAATGTGGGTGGCCTTGCATTTGGAGCATAGATGTTGAGAATTCAGAATTATTCCTGGTAGATTTTTCCTTTGATGAATTTGAAGTGCCCTTCCTTATCTTTTTTGATAACATTTGACCACACAAAGAGCCAACAAAGGAAGAGAGCTTCAGACCAATTTCCCTTATGAATATCAATGCAAAAATACTCAATAAAATTCTCGCAAACTGATCCCAAGAACACATTAAAATGATAGTTCACCACGATCAAGTAGGCTTCACCCCAAGGAGGAAGGAAGGGACGGTTCAATATACAGAAATACACTACATAACAAACTTAAGGAAAAAAAACCACATGACTATTTCATTAGATGCTGAGAAAGCATTTGACAAAATTCAACATCCCTTCATGTTAAAAGTCTTGCAAAGATCAGGAAATCAAGGGCCATACCTAAACATAGTAAAAGCAATCTACAACAAAACAATAGCCGACATCAAACTAAATGAAGAGAAACGAGGCAATTCCACTAAAATCAGGGAATAGACAAAGCTGCCCACTCTCTCCCTGTCTATTCAGTATAGTACTTGAAGGTCTAGATAGAGCAATTAGACAACAAAAGTAGGTCAAAATGATAGAAATTGGAAAGGAAGAAATCAAAATTTCACTTGCAGATGATATGATAGAATACTTAAGTGCCTCCAAAAATTCTACCACAGAACTCCTACACCTGATAAACAACTTCAGCAATGTGGCTGGATATAAAATTAACTCAAACAAAGCATTAGCCTTTCTATACTCAAAGGATAAAGGGGCTGAAAAAGAAATTAGGGAAATGATTACCTCCATCATAGGCACAAACAATATAAAATATCTTGGTGTAACACTAACCAAACAAGTGAAAGTTCTGTATGTCAAGAACTTCAAGTCTCTGAAGAAAGAAATTGAAGAAGACCTCAGAAGACGGAAAGATCTCCAATGCTAGTGGATTCACAGGATTAATATAGTAAAACCCCCCATCTTCCCAAAAGAAATCTACAGATTCAATGTATTCTCCATCAAAATTCCAACTCAATTCTTCATACAGTTAGAAAGAGCAATTCTCAAATTTATTTGGAATAACAAAAAATCCAGAATATTAAAAAACTATTCTCAAAAATAAAAGAACTTCTAGGGGACTCACCATCTTTGACCTCAAGCTGTAGTACAGAGCAATAATGATAAAAACTGCATGGTATTGGTACAGTGACAGACGGATAGATAATGGAATACAATTGAACATCCAGAAATGTACCCACACACCTACTGTCACTTGATCTTTGACAAAGGAGCTAAAACCATCCAATGGAGAAAAGACAACATTTTCAACAAATGATGCTGGTTCAACTGGCAGTCAACATGTAGAAGAATGCAAATCGATTCATTCTTGCCACGGACCGACTCAGTCGGAACACACACTCCCGTGGGGAATCAGGGTCTTTGGTATGCAGGAAGGTACAGGTCCGGCGAATGACAGACAGACACACACAAGATCTGAATGCGTCTGAATACACTTTACTGTTCTGAGGCAGGTATTTTTAAATGTTTACAAAGAATAGTTACCATGAGTATCTGGCACAGGGAAATACAAAATTAGTCAGGTATGAACGTCAGAGATTACACACAAGGTCATCACGTCCCTCTGTGGTCAATGATAAATTAGTGATTCAAGAGTCAGAGATTACACACAAGGTTATTGCGTCCCTCTGTAGTCATTGATAAATTAGTAATTCAAGAGTCAGAGATTACACTATGTTTTGCTTATCTTCTTGTGAGACTTTCTCAGGCTTACTTTGAAACTTTACTTAACTGAAGGTTTCCATGTCAGAGTGCCAAAGCCAGCTAACCATACAAATAATATAAATTGTTGGGAGGTTAATTCTTTAATGTATCTAGGTAATAACTGTGCAGCTGATTAAAAGCAAAGCAATGGATCTCCAGAGGATAAATCATGGCCAGTGCTGTAGTTCAAAGAATAAACTCCCAGTGAATCATCACGCCTGGATGCTCGCACCTCTGGCTGGCAGAGACATCTTGTAAGTAAAAGAACAGGTCAGAAAAAGGTCACACAGCTTGCCATGAGAAATTTCAGCTCAGCCCTATCTGCAGCCAAGGAGGCCCACAGCGGCATTCACCTTGAACAGCCCTGCCAAACAAGGCTTTACCCAGTAAATATCACACAGCTTCCGCCTGGATTGCAGCTTGGCTGCGTGAAATCACGGTGTTCAAGAAATGCGCCGTGATACATTCTTATCTCCCTGTACAAAGCTCCAGTCCAAGTGGATCAAGGACCTCTGCATTAAACCAGATTCACTGAATCTAATAGAAGAGAAAATAGGGAAAAGCCTCAAACACATGAACACAAGGGCAAAGTTCATGAACAGAACACCAATGGATTATACTCTAAGATCAAGAATCAACAAATCAGACCCCATAAAATTGCAGATCTTCTGTAAGGCAAAGGACACTGCCAATAGGACAAAATGGCAAACAAAAGATTGGGAAAATATCTTATCAATCATTCATCTGATAGAGAGCTAATATCCAACATATGCAAACAACTGAAGAAGTTAGACTCCAGAGAACCAAATAATGCTACTAAAAATGGGGGAACAGAGCTAAACAAAGGATTCTCAACTGAGGAATACCAAATGGCTGAGAAGCACCTAAAGAAATGGTCAACATCCTTAGTCATCAGGGAGATGCCAATCAAAACGACCCTGAGATCCCACCTCACACCAGTCAGAATGGCTAAGATCAAGAACTCAGGTGACAGCAGATGCAGGCAAGGATGTGGAGAAAGAAGAGCATTCCTCCATTGCTAGTGGGATTGAACACTGGAACAACTACTCTGGAAATCAGTCTGGAGATTCCTCAGAAAATTGAACATAGTACTACCTGAGGATTCAGCTATACTACTCCTGTGTATATAACCAGATAATGCTTCAACATCTAACAAGGACACATGCTCCATTATGTTCAGAGCAGTCATATTTATAATAGCTAGTAGCTGGAAGCAATCCAGATGTCCCTCAACAGAGGAATAGATACAGAAAATGTAGTACATTTACACAACAGAATACTACTCAAGTATTAAAAACAATGACTTCATAAAATTCTTAGGCAAATAGATGGAAGTTGAAAATATCATCCTGAGTCAGATAACTGAATTACAAAAGGACACACACATTATACACTCACTGATAAGTGGGTATTAGCCCAAAAGTTTGGAATACCCAAGATATAATTCACAGACCATCTGAAGCTCTAGAAGAAGAAAGTGTGGAAGCTTCAGTGCTTCTTAGAAGGGGAAACAAGATACTTACAGGAGGACATATGGAGACAAAGTGTGGAGCAGAGAGTGAAGGAAAGGCCATCTGGGCCTGCCCCACCTGGGGATCCATCCCATATACAGTTGCCAAACCTCAATTCTATTTTGGATGCTGGGATGTGCTTGCTAACAGAAGCCTTATATGGTTGTCTCCTGAAGGTTCTGTCAGAGCCTGACAAATACAGAGGAGCATGCTTTCAACCAACCATTTGACTGTGCACCGGATCTCTGATGGAGAAGTTGGAGAAGGGACTGAAGGAGTTGGAGGGGGGCGGGTTGCAGCCCCATGTGGGGAGCAACAGTGTCAACTAGTCTGATCTCTGGGGATCCAGAGGACTGGAATACCAACCAAAGATTTCACATGGAGGAACCCATGATTCAGGCTGCAAAAGCAGCAGATGATAGCCTTGTTGGGCATCATGGGTAGGAGCGGCCCTTGGGCCTGAGGGGTTTTGATGCCCCAGTGTAGGGAAATGCCAGGGTGGGAAAGCAGGAGTGGGTGGGTGGGTGGGTGGGGGAGCACCCTCATAGAGGCAGGGGAAGGGGGAATGGTGATACAATTTGAAATGTAAATAAAGAAAATATTCAATTAAAGGGGACAAAAAAAGAATATTATTGATGAGCAAAACAATGAAATATGTAAACAACAGATCTAAAGTACATATTCCACAACAGACTTCTTTTGGTAGACTTCCTAATTTGTTATATACTTTATTTAAAATAAGAGATTTAAAAATATTTAACAGCATTTACAAGTTTTTGGTGGTATCTTTGACTAGCATGAAATTTTCAAGCTTAGATACTTTGCATATCTCCATGTCTATATCTGTAACTAATAACTGAAACAACTTTCATTGAATTTTATCTTACCTATTCATTACCACTAAAATTATTGTCAGTGTTTATAGATTCTGATTTCTTTGTGACTCACAACTTAAACTATATATGTTATTGTTAAATATCTTTATGTTTTTCTAAAAGAAATATTTAGAATGATTAAGACAAATATTATTAATTTATAATAGTATTTAGAAAGATGTAATTTCTATTCACACAGAACCTATATTTTTTATTTTTGAAAACTGTATGTATCTCATTGAAATAAAATATGAGCTGAAGAGGAAAGGGAGCTAGATGGAGAAATGCAGGCTACCTAAGTGGTGCGGAGGCTCTGGGGACTCTAAAAGAAGTTTCCTGAAAAGACTGGATCAAGTTTTATAGGAGAGTACCAGAACAGAGAAATGGTGTGTGTGTGTGGGGGGGGGTGATTGGGGAATAGGCAGGGGTGGGGGCAAGGGGTGGGGAAGAGGACTTATGGGACATATGGTGAGGAGGGAACTGGGAAAGGGGAAAGCCTTTGAAATGCAAACAAAGAATATAGAAAAAATAATAAAAAAGAAAACAAAAAAAGAAAGAAAAAAGTTTCCTGAGCATTGTATCCCTGCTGGCTTCCAATTGTGGTACTCTCCCAAGAACACCTGTTCTGTCTTCTTTAGAGACAAGGATTTACCTTTCCTAGGAGGGCCATTAACGTCCACATATGTGTTCTGCTCTATTGTGCCTACCCCTACCCAGGGGTCCAAAAGGCCTCCTATTCTGTGCTCAGTGAGTTCAGGGAATATTGGGAATACTTCATTCATTGTATCCGCTTTAAAAATAAATCTCTAAAGGACATTGCTGTTAGAATGTTTTCTCTGTTGCCAAAAAAAGAGTAACAGGTAATTGATTTGGTATAAAACAATAGAACAATTTCTGTTTGACATTAGTAAAACAGTACTGCTAGCCTCATCAAATTTCTTCATGGTTGCTCTTTTTGCAAGATCCAAAGTAATACTAACATTTCTTTTTTTATATATAAAACCACTTTATTTGATAGTGTGAAAAGCTGTTCATATTGATTTAGAAGCTAAATATATAACCATGAAAGTATTTATATAACATATACAATAAGAAAGATATCCATCGGGCTGGTGAGATGGCTCTGTGGTTAAGAACACTGACTACTCTTCTGAAGGTCCTGAGTTCAAATCCCAGCAACCACAACCATCCATAATGAGATGTGACGTCCTCTTCTGGAGTGTCTGAAGACAGCTACAAAGTACTTAGATATAATAAATAAATAAATCTTTAAAAAAGAAAGATATCCATCATTTCTAAAAGTTCCCAGATATTTTTTATTTTTGTTCTCTTTGATAACACATCATGATATTGAACCTAAATGATGTATGTAGCATAGTTACTTAACATGGGTTTTGGCTGTGTGTTAGAGTCTCAATGCTCAGGATGTAATAATATGTCCTGTACAAAAAAATCCAAGTCTTCAAATAGTAGATAAAATTGGCTTGACATCATACTGTAGATCTCTAGAATGTATTGTTGGTGCACAATTGAAATTTTGTGCCCTATGGCCCATGTTTTCTGAATTTCTCCAAAACTTTTGCTATGTTCCAGTTAAAGTTAAAATATTTTATTATATAGCTATTATTTAAAAATACATATTTTATAAATAAGTCTATGATGTATTTAAAGTTATATTACTTTAGTCAAAAACACTGATGTGCCAGAATTTTATACCTTGTCCAGGATAATCAGTCAGTAATCGGGAGGGAAGAGAAAACCTTATGTAGACTGACACTTAAAGTTTCATCTGAGTTGGTGACGCTGCCTTGAAAATGATGAACTCTTGTCCTGTTTTAACAGTGTCTATAATCAAATGTGTCCAACAATTTCAGCTTTAGTTTAGAATAGGAACTTGAAAGTCATCACATTGCAGGGCAGTGGTGGCGCACGCCTTTAAACCCAGCACTGGGAAGCAGGGGCAGGTGGATTTCTGAGTTTGAGGCCAGCCTGGTCTACAGAGTGAGTTCCAGGACAGCCAGGGCTATACAAAGAAACCCAGTCAAAAAAAGAAAGAAAGAAAGAAAGAAAGAAAGAAAGAAAGAAAGAAAGAAAGAAAGAAAGGAGGAAAGAAAGGAAGGAAGGAAGATAGAAATAAATAAAGAAAGAAAGGCATCACATCTCACATCATAACTGATTCATCTGTTTTCTCCATGACTATTTACAGAGTTTCTATGGCACCCTAGATCTCATGCTAGGCAGAATGGAGAAATGCCTGAAGGGAATGATGGATGGATTATGTCTTTTGCCTTCTGAACTTGAACTTGTGAACATTTCCAATCATGGTTTGGTATCTAGGTTTAAATGCTACTTCTAACATTTGCCTGTTAGAGACTATAGTAAGAATTACTTTAAAATATTCTTATTTTTACTTATGTGTCTGTGTCTGTCTGTGCCTGTGCCTGTGCCTGTGCCTGTGCCTGTGCCTGTGCCTGTGCCTGTGTAAGTGTGTGCAGGTGCCTACAGAAGCCAGCAGAGGGCATTTATTCTCCTGGAAATGTTATAAGTGATACTGAACTGCATTGCATTGGATCTGGGAACCAAACTCTGGTCCTCTGGAGAAACAGCAAGAGAGCTATCCTTCCAGCCCCAGTAAAGTTATCTATCTCATTGTACTTTTGATTTTATTAGATGACATATAAAGATAATAGCAGACTATGAATTGAATCTGCAGTTTATATGATTTAACACAATAAACTCAGACACACACCTCACAATGGAATTGCACAGTTATTATTACTTTAGGATGGGTGTAAAAAGAAAACCACAGAGGCATCTTGGTAACTGTTTGTGGTACCACAGAATAGGCAACTCCAAGGTAGATGTCAGAGTTAGAGATCTCACTTGTGTGCATTGTCTTTGATTATATAAGGCAGAAATATGAGTCAATCACCCTAAGGTGCTTCATGTTGGCAATGACAAGAACATGGACATTAAGTAAGGGCTGTGGATATTTTCAACAGTAGAGAGTATTTGCCTTCCATACATAGACCTTGGGCTCTATCTAAATAAACATACACGCATGTGTATATATACATACATATATACATACATATGTACATATACACATACATACACACAGACACACATACATACACACAGACATATACTTATATACAAACATACAAACATATACACATATATCATACATAGACACACATATGCTCATACACACATACACACACACTGTTCTTAATTTGTCTTGAGTGTTACTCTATTAGTCAGCATCAATCCTTTCAGATGTATTTGCCAGATTTATTTCCCTCCAAAGGGAAGCTATTCAGAGCTTGTTGGCTGAACACTTTAGTGACTCCATTCTTTATCATTGTACTATCAGTACTTAACCTTAGAAAAGTTACCATAATGGCTAACCCTAGTGAGTACCACATGACAGTCTGTAGGTTGAATGATTCCCATTTTGCAGTCATTCCTGTCACTTTATGATGCTCATTACCTATAGGAGAAAAATGAAGTTCATAGAGGTGAATTTGCTTCTCAATCAGTGGATAGAGTACATCCAGAAATGGAAGTTCTTGGAATGTTTTCATCTATGAGTCTCTCATACCCTTGTTGTCTTCCTAACAGGAATTCCATAGCTATCTGAGAAGAACACAGAGCAATGTCCTCAGTACTTTCTTGCCAGGGCTAATGATATGACATGACCTGCATTTATGATCAGTGTGTGACCAGCATTGTGAACTAGTGCTTCTTCCCATGGTTCAGGCAGGTTCACTGATGATCAGGTGTGACTTATGTATGTCATGATCAGATTAACAGTTGAAATTTATATGCGATTTGCATGTTCTATTATAGAATTCAGTACTTTTGTAGCCGTATGCAGACACACATGTATACTGGAATGGCTATCAAATACACCAAAGAGGTAGATTTAAACAATCACTATCAAACTGTATAAATTTGAGGACCACCATTTTCTCTCATGTCTGTGAATTAGGGGTGAGGCACAATCATCTTAATAACAAGTCTTTTCCGGTTCTGATCATTTCCACTCTGTCATAACCCCATGAGAGAGGAAATGCGAAGTCCAGGAGGTGTGCATGCTGCAGATGCTCTGTATTCCCAGAAGCCCATGAGCCTCTGAGCTGGTAATAACCTAAGGGGCTTTGCAGATACAATCATGTAGTTCGCAAGACAGAGCTGAAAGAAGCAGCAGAAGGGTGTATGCATGGCGTGCTCCTGAATGATGCTCTTTCTCTCTTCACTCTGGCCAGTCTTGTGAATATCAGGTAGACGATTTGAAACAACCAGTGCTCCAAAATCAAGTGCTAAGATTCTGCCATTATCTTAGAAACCCAGCAGTACAGCCTTCCAATCAGAAGGAGAGCCTATGCTTCCCTCTCCTCTCCATCCCTTTCCTCTCTCCTCTCCTCTCTTCTTTTTATTTTTCCTCTGTCCCTTGCCTTTTCACATTTCTTTTTCCTTTTTGCATGCTTTCTTCATCATCTTTGCTCTCTGCTTTATCTCTGTAGTTCTTGGTCCGAGAAACATCATCTGCTTTCTGTATCAGACATTACTTTCTTGGAAAGCATACACCATGAGATTTCATTATGAATATAGACTTTGTGACTACAATATCCAATTCCCCCCATATTTTTCTAAGAAAAATCTAGAGTTTAGCAAAAAAAAAAGAGAGAGAAGCATTAGAAGAGAAGTATTCATAAATTCATAAATTCATAAAGAAGGGTCTGAGGGAGGGGAGATAGCACTGCTTATAATAATCTGCCATGTTTCACAGAAGATGGAATCTTCTGATCAGAAAAAAGTCTATACAATGAGTTTTTCTTCAATGAGAATTGAAGAGGTAGTCATCATGAACGAATAATGTGGTATTGGTTCTGAGGCATGGGCTGTAGTTGAAATGATATAAAGAGAAGTGCGGAAAGGAGCAGTTTGGGCCAGTAATCTTATCTATTGTTACCTGGTAGTGTAGTAAACAATGAAAAAGGTGTTGTGCAGACATTGTGATTGAGTCTAAACCTTTAGTGTAATGGTGAGGTCACTAAAAAAAGATAACTTTCTGTATGAAAGAAATGTTGTTGCTTAGAGAAGTGACTATTAATTTTATAGCTTTCAGGAGTTTATTAAAGGTTGATTTGGAACAAAATTGTTAAGAATTTACATTCATTAAATCCTAGTGTTCAGGGAGGAGAGTGGTCATTAGCTGAATGGTTAGAATGATAAAGAGATGTCAGGGGATGGAGAAGGTGCAAGTGCAGTCAGTGAATGGCTGTCACTGAGCGGTTATCACCATGGATGGATATTTTTAAAGATAGGGTCTCGCAGAAGGCTTCATAATTCCCAGTACTTCAGTCTCCCAGTCTCAGCCTCTGAATGGCCATGACAGGTATAAACTACCACATCTAGCTTGGATATCTATCTTTCTGGCTGTTTATCTCCTGTCTGGATGAATGGATGGAAGTCATGGGCACTGGTCTATAGGTCTAGGGAGCTTAGAGTATAGAGACTCAGTTCCATTGCATTGTAGACAGAAGAAAAGATTGTGGTCTGATGAGTAAGTAATTTGCATCAAAAGAGGCTGTAATAATTGAAGATATTTGGACTAATAGAGTTTTATGTTGGCACTTGAAAAGACAAGTTCTAATATATTGACAAGCTGAGTTCACAGTCTTTTTTTTTTTTTTTTTTTTGAGACAGGGTTTCTCTGTGTGGTCCTGGCTGTCCTGGAACTCACTCTGTAGACCAGGCTGGCCTCGAACTCAAAAATCCACCTGCCTCTGCCTCCCAAGTGCTGGGATTAAAGGTGTGCGCCACCACTGCCTGGCGAGTTCACAGTCTTAAAGGTAAAAAAAAAAAAATAAAGGAAGAGACACAGGTGAGAAGGGGGAAAATTGTTTATTTCCAGGTATGTTCAGTATCATAGCTCAGTTTTCAGAAATCTTTGGACAATGGGAGGCAATGTTGAGTATTATTGGAATCAAAGCTTCTCTAAAATGAAGGGCTGCATAGATATAAGAAAGAAAATAATATTGGACTCAGGCCATGCATGAAAATGTGAGTTTGTTTTCTTTATAGGACAGAGGTCTGAGCATCTAAGAAGGAGTTCCGGAATGGGAGGGGAAGCCCACAACAGCTCTGGGTTGCCTCCCTTCATCTTGACAGGACTGCCAGGGATGGAGACCTCCCAGCGCTGGTTGTTCCTGCTCCTTGGTGTCCTCTACACTGTCTCCATAGTGGGCAATGCCATGATCCTGTTCATCATCAAGGAGGAAGAGAGTCTACACCAACCCATGTACTACTTCTTATCTCTGCTTTCACTCAATGACCTGGGTGTGTCTTTCTCCACACTGCCCACAGTCCTGGGTGTGTTTTGCTTCCACTTAAGAGAGATCAGTTTTAACTCTTGCATGTCCCAAATGTTCTTTATCCACCTTTTCTCTTTCATGGAGTCTGGGATTCTGCTGGCCATGAGCTTTGATCGCTATGTAGCCATCTGTAACCCACTACGCTATTCCACAGTGCTCACTGATGTCCGGGTGGTGTGGATGGGCACATGTGTTTTCCTTCGAAGTTTCTGCATGGTTTTCCCATTACCTTTCCTTCTGAAGAGGTTGCCTTTCTGCAAGGCTAATGTGCTCTCCCATGCCTACTGTCTGCATCCAGACATGATTCGCCTGCCCTGTGGTGATATTACCATCAATAACATATTTGGCTTGTTCATAGTCATCTCTACTTTTGGGTTGGACTCTGCGCTCATTCTCCTGTCTTACATTCTCATACTTCGTTCTGTGCTTGCTATTGCCTCCCAGGAAGAAAGGCTGAAGACTCTGAACACATGTGTGTCACACCTGTGTGCTGTGCTCATCTTCTATGTGCCCATGGTAGGTGTGTCCATGGCGGCTCGCTATGGGAGGCATGCCCCCCAGTATGTGCATACGCTCCTATCACTTGTTTATCTGTTTGTGCCTCCAATGCTCAACCCTGTTATTTATTCCATCAAAACCAAGGAGATTCGTCGGAGGCTTCACAAAATCCTGCTGGGGACCAAGATTTGAGGTGTATAATATTCTAAAGTCTGGGTTCAGAGGATGCTTGTCCTGTCTGCACGAAGTTGTCTTCTGAGGTCCTTCCTCGACCTGGGATCTTTAACAACTTTTTTCCCCCAAATTCTACTTCTATTAGGATTTCTTTTAGGATTCTTGATATCAGATGCCATACATCAATAGCAGAATAGTTAGGATTCACAACAAAATGCTCTATCAAAATAAAACAGGTCATGTCATAATTTATTTAAAAAATCATGTTTCATTCCCCCTTTTTAAAATTAATAATATATGGTGTTCCCTCATTTTCTTTATTAAAATTTTACATCATCTTGGATTTCTTAATATGGAAATATTATATTAATGGGAATTATATTGTTTCACCTAAAGAGTTTGGTCAAGAGATATTATCTCAAATCTTTCTTCTTCTTCTCTCTCTCTCTCTCTCTCTCTCTCTCTCTCCTTCTCTTTCTCTCTCTCTCTCACACACACACATATCCACTAGAATTATGCATATCTATTTCATGTAGCATGATATTCATCTGGTCTGTAAGAAGAGATAAATATTATTTTATGTAAATTATATTAAAAAAGCTCATTTTAGTAATTGAAATTTAGTGAAATTTTAATATTTAATTAATATTGTATATTTAAATTATATATAATCATATGTTCAGCATCTGTTAATAATAGAATTAAAATTATAGGAAAGTTTGTTTAACAAAATACATGTAGTATATAGAACAATTCAACTTAGGATATGATAAAATAATATACTATTAAAATGATTGTTTTAAAGAACTTAATTGTTGGGTATGGAAAAGAGGGACAATTACTCAATTTCATCCTTTAATAAACTTATAGAGTAGATCCACCTCTACATAATGCACTCCAATTTAAAATGACACTTAAATATTATATGTCTTCTCATGGTGGAGGTACAGTATTGTGTGTGTATGTGTCTGTGTGTATGGTGAAGTGTATGTGTTTTATGTTGAGATACATGCCCACTTCTATGTACATGGAGTAGGAGGTGACTGTTGCTACATTTCTCAGGTTGATTCTTCTGCTTCAGTCCCCTTACTAGCTTGCCTGCATCTATTATATCATTAAAATGCACCCTGTTTTTAGAAATCTCTCATAGTAATGTGTAACATGATAAATACATGTGTAATTAGCAGTAGCTTTAAATAAATACCTCCCTCAGAATCAGATGCAAGTTTCCCTAATTAATGACTTCACCTAGTTTGTTTTTGATCATTGATCTTTTAATTTCCCTGCCAATGATGATTGGCTGACTTCCTCTGAGTCTTCGAGTCTCTCACTTTTCTACTGTAGTTTTCAATAAAAGAAGCTCTTTGCTTCTAAGGTGACACACACTAAATTTACTTTCATCAGAAACATCCAATTATAGTAAAAAGTATCAATATCATAAGGGGTACAATTTTAAAAAATATTTCAGGAATTCTTTGAAAACTTAATATATGCATACAATTCATTTTGATCATATTTATCCACCAATTTCCCCAATTTCTTCTCCAAGATCCATTTAACACCCCCAATTACCCTCTCAAATTCATATATATATTTAAAAACAGGTTTTCATTTATAATTTGAGGATTTTATACATGGGAACACTGTATTTGAACCATTCCTCCAATGTCCTTCCAACTAGTCCCTCCTGAGTTTTATATCACACACACACACACACACACACAGACACACACACACACACACTTTCTACTGAATCTAATTAATATTACTCTTATTTGTTTGAGTTTAGGACTATCTTTATAGTATTGGGGTCTCATCCCTAAAAACAGAAAAAAAAAAAACCTCAAACAAATATTGGTTCTTCCCTCAGCAACCATCGACTGATTGTATTTCTTAATCTAGGTGTAGACTCTTCTGAAACTTTCCTCTATCCATGTTGGGAAATTTATAGGCATTGTCTTTTCAGGCAGTCATTTTGCTGAGAATCCATGGGAACAACTCTCCTGTCCAGCTGGAGACAGTATTATTCAGCCACTGTCCTTGTCCAGGCCCTCCCAATCTTTTCTCCCCCTTTCCTCCATGATGTTTCCCCGAGCCTTATGTTATTTTTGACAGTTGTGTCATAAATGTCTCCTTTGGGCCTCAGAACCCTTGGTTGCTTATTCTCTGCATTTTGGCCAGCTGTGTGTGTCTCTTTGCTAATCTCTATCTACCTCAAAATGAAGCTTCTTTGATGACAAGTGAGAGCTGCTTATCAACAGGGATATAATTGAGTGTTTAGAGGGCAGTGGGAAGCTATCATGTTGGCTATATAAGAGTACTAGGGTTTTTTCCTCTAGAAAAAAGACAGTTCCAAGACAGTTGGTTGCACCGAAGATTCAAGTGTCACTATGGTATTATTGGTGGTATTTTGCAGGTCTTGTCATGGTTGACAAGCCTCTGAGGTGGGTAACCCTGTTGGTAACTTTTCTCCCTTGGTAGCTTGCATAGTGCCTTCAGAGTACAGTAAGAGAATATGGCTTTAGTCAGGACACTTTCAGATCACTATCAGCTAGATGTCTCCAACTCCTGTGACTCACATGTGAAATGCTTTTAGCAATAGGATCTTATTTTGATGTTCTCTCAGGCAACCAAGAACAATAGCAACAGTGTTTGCACACGTGTGTGTGTGTGTGTGTGTGTGTGTGTTTGGGGGTAGTGATGGTGGTGGTATTTTGGGTTCTACCCTGACCAAAAACTTGGAGGGAAGCTTTTATTCACTGATGCTCGCTTTTGTTAAATAGTCTATAGCCTCTGGGGGGGTTGTATTATTCCATTGTGAGGGGGAAATTACATATATACTGTATTAACAGTATATATGTGTATTTATGTATGTATGTTACATATGTATTTTAAAGTAAGCATACAAAATAATATTTATGGATCTTCAAATACCATTTGTGTTATTTATTATTTCTCCCTTTCATCTTGTCTATTACCCTCTTATACATCCTCAGTTAAGTTTCCTCCTGTTTCCCAGCATCCCCTTCTAATACCTTTGTCTTCACCTTCCTAGAGATCTTCCCCCTCCTTAATTGTTATTTTCTGCTTTATCGGTACATATTCTTATTCCAAGTTACACACAGCCAATAGAGTTCCAGTGTGTAATACACAGCCCATTTTCATCATGCTTTCATCAGCTGACAGTTATGTAGGCTAGCTCCATGTTCATTGTATTATGGGTAAAGCAGCATAGATTCTGAACACAGATGTACAAGTACTAGAGATTATGTGGTATTTCCTGAAGACCATCAGGCAGCCTTGTGAAATGTGAGTCACCAGTTTGTGTTTGGATCCCTGTGAACACAGCTTTGTTTTTAGTCATTCATCTAAGTAATGTTGAACTGACACTTCTTTTCTCTTTGATTTTAAACAGGAAATAAAAGGGGCACACAGATTTTTTCAGTTTCCCTATTTCCATTTGTCAGTGGAAATGGAAAAAAAAAACTAGTGTGCTTCCAATGAGGACATTAGAGAGACATTGTTCAGACTGTTTTACTTTCTAGTTGTCAATTATGGTTTTGAGTTCTGATGGCTCTATTCCTTTTACACAATGTACTTTGTAATATTATTTAGTGTTATAGGAAAAACAAGATGTGATTTCTAGTGCACCAGTTCAATTCAGTAAACAAAACAACAGACCTCCTCATTTGTGCTTTTTATTGGCACATATTCATTGTACAGATAGATGAATGTCATGAAGATATTTGTATAGAAGTATACCATAAGTATATTTTTGTTTTTGTTTTTGTTTTTGTTTTTATTTGAGACAGGGTTTCTCTATGTATCTCTGGCTGTCCTGGAACTCACTCTGTAGACCAGGCTGGCCTCGAACTCAGAAATCCACCTGCCTCTGCCTCCCAAGTGCTGGGATTACAGGCGTGTGCCACCACTGCTCATAAGTATATTTTGAAGATATTCCTTTCTCCCTTTTTTCCCCACTCCATTGGATCAATATCCTTCATTCTTTAAAACTTACTTTTAGTTTCATATCCTATATACACATATCATTTTATATAGCTGTATAGAACATATTCACAACAAGAGAAAACATAATAATTTTATTTATCATCAAGTTTTTTTCAAGAGTTTCGCAGGATCTTGCTATGTGTTGTTGGGTCACATGTGCTCATATCTACAGGAATTTGTCCTTCATTTTACATATATGGAATCTGAAAACCAAAAGAATTAAATAAACTCAATGGCTGGATTTCAAAAATGTAATTTTAAGAGGCTGGAGGAGTGTCTCAGCAGTTAAGAGTACTGACTATTCTTCCGGTGGTCCTGAGTTCAATTCCCAGCAACCACATGGTGACTCACAGACATCTGTAATGGAATCTGACACCCTCTTCTGATGTGCCTGAAGATAGCAACTGTGGACTCAAATACATAAAATAAATCTTAAAAAATGTAATTTTAAATGTATTTATTTTCTTATGAGTGTTCAGTGTACACATGTGTATGGACATCACTTGTGTAACTGGTACTCATGGAGACAAGAAGACACCATTAGATCTCATATAACTTGAGTTACAGATGCATGTGGATGCTGACACTGAATCTGGGTCCTCTGAAGGAGCAATCAGTACTTGTATCCTCTGAGCCATCTCTCCAGCCTAATGAAGCTGACTTTGGATATAGGTATGGCCACAAACTGTCAAGCAGACTTTTGTCTTGCAACAAGTTAATAAGGTGACTTTCCACACAAACCAAGGCAGTTACCCTGTTTGCTGACATCATATAACTAAGATTTTGCTGATTGTGTTAATCCTTCCTTGAAATCTTTTTGAGTCATGGAGGGTTAGTGGAATAAGCTCTTCTGGGAATCAGTGGGAATCCTCAGGTCTGAGATTCTGTCCAGCTCTGATGCTGGTTTACAGAATAAGCTGTTTATTAGGTTCAGTCCTAGAAAATGGAAACCTGAACTTATGAATCACTCTAGGACAACCCCAGCTTTGACTCTCAACTTCACTAACATCTTTAAGTGGGAGAAATGACAGAGCACAGGGGAGCACATTTACTCGAGTTTCCACACTTCTCCTTGGCTGTTCTTCCAAGGCTCAGGGGACTTTTAAGGGCCAGCCTCATAGATCCCAGAGCAGGAATGGATACAGACTAGCACAATATGAAGAGCACACCTGCATTCTGAGGCTGTAGAGTGCTTGGTGTTTATCTTGGCAAGTACCTTTGCTACTCTTTTCTCACAGCTACCAAATCCACCCTGAGCAGGTAAACAGAGACCACCGTGCTTTTCTCATAGGGATCCATAGAGGCCCTTTTTCCTAACTGTTGTATTCTGAGATAACCAGGGCACAAAGATTTCAGGAAGCCTGTCAGTGCAGCATCTAGTCCTAAGTAGTTGCAATACCATTGTGCTGGCCTGGTTCTCTATTTACTGGTCCAGATATAAAGCCTTGGAGTGGCATCTGTTTTGTTTGTTTGTTTGATTGATTGGCATGAATAGTTTTAATTAGGATCAATGATTCCATGCTATTAACTTCAATATTCTCATCAGGTAGTAAACAAGAACTATACAAGAGAGCTTCTGGTTGGGAAACTGGTTGGAATTAGGAAATCACTTTGGAGAACAAGCCAGGTATTCTCATACTCTAAGAAGCTGCTTTCATTGCATTCCTTCAGCCTGTAACTTGCACTGGAAACATAATATTCACATTAAATACTTTATTCTGCATTTTCATAATCTTTAAATGTGAAGATAGTTTATTAAAAAGTTAAATATACAGTTGGCACTTATGAACATATGTGAGTTCAGATTTTATAGGTATCAAACGGGGGTTATTGAACTCTGGTGCATAAGGGAAAGGCTCAAACAACGAAGAGGAAATGAGATACTGGGATGATGTTTGAATTCTGGAAAAAGAAGAGAGACAGCTGGAATCTAGTCAAATGGTATCATAACATGCATAGGAAAGGAGAAATCAGCCTTAATATATTAAGAACTGACTTCATTGAGCACTTATTTATGATTATGTCTAAAATCAGAGAGAAGAAAGGCCAGATTATATAGATGTAAACTTGTGTAAATAAGATGGTACAAGAATAAAGGGCAATATCAAAAAAAAGAAAGAAAGAAAGAAAGAAAGAAAGAAAGAAAAGAAGGGGTGGTGGTCAAGGGATATCTCTGGGGAATGGGAAACGGAAAGGGAATGGGTTGATCCAGTTAGTGTTTTATAGAGTGTTCCACGGCATTTGGTGTAAGAATCTAAGCATCATTTCCCTCTTATCCTGAGATGCTTCCTGGTCCCACTCTTCACTTTTACTATGGCTCTTTCTTACTTCACTCTGGTGCATCTCCCTCCCAGCTCCTCAGCAACCCTGATGAGGAGCTTCCACACTAACACCTCAAGCACCTCAAGCTTCATACTGATGGGTTTCCCAGAGATGGAGAGTCTGGAGCACTGGCTGGCTGCCCTCCTGCTCCTGCTGTATGTTATCTCCATAGCAGGCAATGCCCTGATTCTCTTCATCATAAAGGAGGAACAGAGTTTGCACCAGCCAATGTACTACTTCCTATCCTTTCTATCTGTCAATGACTTGGGAGTGTCCTTTTCTACATTGCCTACAGTGCTTGCTTCTATGTGTTTTCATATCCCAGAGACTGCCTTTGGTGCCTGCCTGGCCCAGATGTTCTTCATACACTTTTTTTCCTGGACAGAGTCTGGGATTCTTCTGGCCATGAGTTTTGACCGGTATGTAGCCATCTGTAACCCTTTGCATTATTCCTCAGTGCTTACTGATGCCCGTGTGGCCCATATGGGTATGTCCATCATCATCCGCAGTTTCTGCATGGTCTTCCCACTTCCTTTCCTACTGAAGAGGTTACCCTTCTGTAAGGCCAATGTGCTGACCCATTCCTACTGCTTACACCCAGACCTGATACGCTTACCTTGTGGAGATACCACCATCAACAGCATGTATGGGCTGTCCATTGTCATCTCTGCTTTTGGTGTAGACTCAGTGCTCATCCTACTCTCCTATGTGCTTATTCTGCGCTCTGTGCTGGCCATTGCCTCCAGGGAAGAAAGGCTTAAGACACTCAACACATGTGTGTCACATATCTCTGCTGTGCTCATCTTCTATGTTCCCATGATTAGTGTGTCAATGGTTCACAGATTTGTAAAGCATGCCCCAGAGTATGTGCACAAGTTCACATCCCTGGTCTATCTCTTTGTGCCTCCAATGCTCAATCCTATTATCTATTCCATCAAGACAAAAGAGATTCGTAGGAGGCTATACAAGATGTTATTGGGTACCAAGTTCTGATCAATGATGTTTGCTGAAACACTAAAGAGCTTAGAAATTTTTGTTATTGCTGATATTTTAGTGTATCAACATAGTCTGTGATATGATATGATAATATATATGATACGGTCATAATTTGGTAGTATGTGTTGCATGTAAGATATAGCCTAGATATAATCTGCAACTCAAAACATCATGTAATTAATTAGGTCATAGATTGCTATGACCTAATTAATTCTCTCAAACCCATCAAAAAGGCCCTTTAATTAGATCTTTTTTTTTGTTCCCAATATTGACCATAGTGACATGCACTGCCATTACTCAGACACAGCTAAGGGAAAGAGTAAATGTCTCCTAAGAAGATCATAAGTATGTTGAGTGGGAGAAGAACTTATATTGGTGACTAATGGAGAGGGTAGTTCCTTTTACCAGTTGTAGCAGTGTGGCCTACATTGTACAAGAATATGGGTTCATGTTCCTAAAAGGGTAGCACTGCCTAAAGAGCACCTTGCAAGCTACAAAAGAGACAGAGATCAAGAGATGAAACATCACAGGGAAGTCATAGAATCACAGCCAAGAAGAGACAGAAACCTTCTGAAATCCATAAATGTAAACACAACCCACATGGCACAGGGAGGCAGATGCTAATAGAACTAAGCACAATGGGTTTGCGTCGTCTACTGGGCAATGAACAGGACATGGTCTAAGTCAAATTTGAAGGAAGGTAATGGAGAAAACACATACTTTGGGTAGAAGTCTCTTTAAAAGTTGTATCTCTTACATTTTTTATAAGATAGTAAAATAAGTTTTAGAAGCTAAAGCTATACAGACCAAGTAATAAAACAGTGACCCAAACACAAGAGAGTATACACTTGAATTGCCCCAAAAGTTCACCCTTGACTGCAAATAAAGCAACAGAAAAGTAAAATTCAAACCTATATATGACACAAGGTAGGTGACAGAGATATCATAGAAACATTTGTTACCAATTGTAGTTGACTTTGTGAAGGATTGGTAAAACTAGAAACGAAGCCCACACATCCCAAAGTCTCAGACGCAGGAGATGGCTAAGTACCGTTACCATAGTTCCATAGTCTCTGGCAATCTCAAAAATGTGTAGTAAATGAGTTCTCCCAAAATATTGTAGCTGGATGGGAAGAAAGACAGGTTAATAGAGAGGGTATCATGTGAGATAAAAAAGGTTCAGAAAGTGTAGTAGGAAAGTATAGTGAATCAGGTAGAAGAGAGTACAATAGTTTTGCAACCATTGGAAGTGACACCTGTAGATGTAGGCTGGAGCAGAGATGAGATTGAGCATTCTCCAGAACACAAAATACATTGATCTCTGACTCAGAAACACATGCTATGTTGAGCTGTTTGCAAAGCTACAGAATACCCTGAAGAACTTCTCTCCCAAGAATCTTCTGTGTCATCATGGGAACCAAATGTATTAGTAGTACTTGGAAAGAAAGAAGGAAATAAGACAACTCTATACTCAGTTATGTGCAAATATGCAAAATGCCAAGGATAACAAGGAATTCTCAGCTTTTAACTTATACTATAGGAGTCTTCTCTCTCTCTCTCTCTCTCTCTCTCTCTCTCTCTCTCTCTCTCTCTCTCTCTCTCTCTCTCCCCTCTCTCTGTCTCAAATTAGAGAACACCTTTCTGAGTTCAGTATTTTTCAGGCTTTAAAAAGTTGAAATCCTGCTATAGGGTGACTGGTACCCATAAAGGGGTCTTCCCTTCTCTAAAGAGAAGGGGCAGAGGGAATGAGGGGAGGGTGGGACTGGGAGGAGAGGAGGGAGGAGGCCTGTGATCAGGATGGAAAGTACATAAATAAATAAGTTAATGAAAAAGAAAGATAAAAGTTGAAATCTTGGGCTAGTTAGTTCAAGTTGAGGAACTAGCACACACTTCTGATGACCTGGATAAGATTCCCAGATCCAACAGAGTTTTGTAGGACAAAACCAGCTTCTGTGAGCTGTCTTCTGACCTTCCCTTGCTTGCCATGGTACAGACATGCTTGTGCTCACATAGACATACAAACAAAAGAAATAAATACATTGAAAATGTTGAAGCTCAGTTGTAGCTGTATAATTTAGTTACATAATAGAGCAGAATGATGATTTAGTCCTCGAATCATATTGATATGGAGTAAGTGCTGTACCCTATTAAGCATGGGAACTATTTGTTATTTATACTAATAAATGTGTATTTTGCTTTACTACTATTGAGGAAATATGGACCAAATCCATGAATAATGGATGAGTAATTTTTCTTTCTGAGATTATGTGTTTGTTCTTACTAGCAAAGTAAGTATTTTATATAGGGCATTAACTTCTAAACCAATTAAGAATCCGTTCATATTTTTATTGACTGAGAAGATTCATTATTTTGAAAAAAATCTATGTCTGATAATAAATAAAATAACACTGTACAACTTGTACCTGTTTTGTTTCTAACAACTTTTCTTTATAGTCAGAAACAGTTATGTTATTTGTAAAAAATTCTTATAGACATTGGATTTTAAATGATGGGTTGCATTTCTTTTCTCCTTTTTTCTTTTTAAGAATGTATTTATTTATTTCATGCATATGAATACACTGTAGTGTCTTCAGACACCCCAGAGGAGAGCTTCAGATCCCATTATAGATGGTTGTGTGTCACCATGTGCTTGCTGGGAATTAAAATCAGGACCTCTGGAAGAGCAGTCAGTGCTTTTAACCACTGAGTGTTCTCTTCAGCCCGAATTGTATTTCTTATACATAATCACAAATCTCTCTTGAAATATTTCTAATCTACTACCTGTCACCCTCTTATATAAAGGCTTTGTATATGTCTGATTAACGGGAATTTGTTTGAGTTTTGGAATTATTTTACTTACTTTTCTATTTTTCAAAACTGGCTTTGTGTTGTGTGCAGTATAGCAGAAGGTATTTGACCATCTGTTAAGCCATAATTTGATCAATATTTATGGAACAACTCATCTCAGTTAACAATAACGATTGGAGTTATATGTCAAGTCCATAAAGAAATGGAGATGTAGTTCTGTATCAGAGTACTAGCCCAACATGTATCTGGCCCTGAGTTCAATCCCCAGCACCTGAGAACCTTGTTTCTGCAACTTGCATCTACTTCTACTATATGGTCTTGTGGTATTCAGCCTTTGTTATGCTTTCAAACAATTTATATGGAGTTTTGCTTCACCAGTGACATTATTCTACTGCACTACACTTAATCACAATGGAAGACAAACACCACATGTTCTACCCTTACATGGAACTGAAGAATGCGACCTGCATATAGACCTCTAATTACTTTAGATTATAGAGAAGAGGGTGAATAAAAGGCATATATAGAAGTCTTAAGATTGTACTTCACATTGAAGAGTTTTGGAGGTCTAAATGAATTTCAATGCAATAGCAAATCTTAAGTGTAATTATACATGCACAGGTAAAGTCAATAAATTAAACATTCATTTAGTGGATAATTATTTACTCTATTTTATCACATATATCTGATGAACTAACCCTCTTTTTATAATGGAAGGCATATATCTTTTATTTACTAAATATGAAGAAGATGTATAAGTAGTGAAGATAAATTCCTTCCTAGCTGAGAGTCACAGAGTTCTCTGAGTTCATGGCTCATCACCATAGTTTAGAAACATATTCAGTTGGTAATGGAGCAGTGGATCCCCCCTTCTCTTGTTATTACCTCATATATTACATCCAACCCAACAGTCTCTCCCCAGGGTTTTGCCAGATCCATCTCCCCTCAGAAAAAAGCAGGCCTCTCAGGGACATCAACCAAACACTGCATAATAAGCTACAGTAAGACCAGGCACATACCATCATATTAAGGTTAGAGAAGACAACCCAGTAAAATAAAATGTGTCTCACAAGTAGGCAAAAGTGTCAGGGACAGAACTTGTTTCCACTGTTAGGATTCCCACAAGCACACCGAGCTCCTCAGCCATAACACATATGCAGAGGACTTAGTCAGACCCATCCAGCTCCCTGATCTCTGTGAGTCCCTATGGACATCCAGTCAGTTGACTCTGTGGGTCATCCTCTCAGGGTGTGTCCCTGATCACTCGGGTTCCTCTGATCCTTCCTCCTCTTCCCCGAGCTCTTCCTAATGTTTGGCTGTGGCACTCCCAAACTGCACCCATCAGTTGCTAGATGAAATATTTCTGGTCTCTTTGATGACAATTCTGTTAGGCTCCACTCCCAGAACACTCTGCTGGCAGGACAATCTGTAGCTGTTTTTATGACTGGCTTCATGTTCCAATACCTCCAATTGAAGCCTTGCATAGTTACAGAAGATGTTCACTTCAGTCAGTAATGTGACTCCCATTACTAGGAGTCTTTGTTTGGGTTACTCTAATAGATTTCCTGGAGTTTCCATTGCACTAGTCACTACCTTGCTCTAAAATACCCTCCTACCCATTCCAGTCATTTCTCGTGAGTATTTTCTTCTCCCCTCCATTCCACTTGATCCCTCCTGTTCCCAACCCTCCCACGCCCAGTTTACCCACCGAATTTATTATATTTACCCTTCTCCAGGAGATCCTTTCGTCCTCCTCTTGAACCTTCCTTATTACTTAGCCTCTCTAGGTCTGTGGATTGTAGCATAAGTGTCTTTTACTTTACAAATTATATCCTCTTATAAGTGAGTATATGCTATGTTTGTTTTCCTGGGTCTAGGTTACCTCACTAGGGATAATTATTTCTAGTTCCATCCATTTGCCTGAAAATTTCATGATGGTATCATTTTAAACATCTGAGTAACACTCCACTGTGCAAACATATCATATTTTCTTTAGTCAACCGAATCCTCACTTGATGGGGAAATGCCCTTGGGGAAACATAAGCTAACTCAGAACATGAACTCACTGTGCCCTGCTTTGTGTGTTTTACGAAGCCATGGTAGGTGCAGACCATTTCCAGGTCAGCAGAACTGCCTCTGTGGCTGAGAAGAGCTGGTCAGATTTCAAATCACTTCATTGATTTTGCTTCCTGGTACATAGAAAATCAACCCACTGGCCAGGCACTGCCTGGGGCACAGCTGCTTTCTTGTTCTGAGGACTATTTCAGAAGATTCTCTCCTTCTTGAGCTGCTATGGGACTCCCTACAGCGTGACTGGCAGATTTCTTATGTTCTATATTAGATTATATTTGTCATAGGTATCTTTTGAGTCTTTTATTTTCTGTGAAGATAAATATGTCTATTATGAGGTGACAAAGTGCAGGACACTTTATTTTTATTTCCAGGGAACTTGTCAAATACTTTTTAGTAGGAATTTTTTTATGAGAAAGAAAATAAAATAGGAGAATCTTTTAAAGATAATGTTTTATTGAACATTTGGAAATTCCACACAATGCACCCATCACTTCTACTTCCCTATCCTCCCAGGTCCACCCCAAGTGTTGCGGCCTCCCAAAAACCAGAAGATGAAAAAAAAAATCAGTTCCAATTTGTGTTGCTCTTATACTCATTGGAGCATGACCAAACTCACAGTGTCAACTCCTTAAAGATAATGGAGTCCTTAACCACAAGGCAAGAGACGAAGTCTCCTGTGTTATGGGAATTGTTCCTCTGAGCTTCTGTCCCTCTTAGCGCAATCCTTGCCATGGAGGATGAGACACACATCCAGGACAAGGCAGGGCAGATGTATGACCTTCCATACTCAGACACACTTTCTGTCAACTAGGAACTGTTTACAGTTTATCTTAGTTTGGATGCTGTCCAATACTTCATTTTCTTAAATTACCTAGGTCCAGGGAGACTTAAAAGGAAGTAAAGGAATTGTCTTTTAAATATTTTCCCTGGGACTAACCTAGATATTTTGTTATTTCAGTATGAAAAACTGTTGAGTTTAAAGGAAACATTGTAACAAAACAACAACAATAAAACCCAGTGGTGGTTGGCTAAGATCTGCTAAGGGTTATAGTTGCAGGGGTCACCTACCTATGGCTACAACAGTTACTGCATGAGCAGCCACAACAGCCAAAGCAAGCAAAACAAAACTCAGGCCTTTTCCCTGTGTTCCTGAAAAGCATGAGAATTTGTACTTTATGGAGGAGAAAGAAGGGAGAAAGTGGACAGAGCCAGAGGCCTTTTGAGGATCCTTCTAGTCTCCTACTCCTTTTTTTCTTAAGTATTTTACTTATAGCTATAGTAAGGTAATATATTCACATAAGTATATTAATATATATGTATATATATGTATATATACATATACACACAAGCAGTATGCATATTTGCAACATTAATTTAAAATATCCATTAATTCATTAATTAATTCACTTTACATCCTGATTGTAGCCCCCCTCTCCTCTCAGTCCCCCCCAAATAGCCCCTCCCCCATCTTCTCTCTTTCACAATGGGGTGGTTCCCTCTGGGTACTAACTCTCACCCTACCACTTCAAGTCACTGCAGGCCACTCCCTATCTTCCGTTTGCCACCAGGAAGCATCTCTCTTACTTTTATTTAGTGATTCCTTTTCTTTTCACCAATATATTTATTAAAAAATTAAATCTTATGTAATTAAAATTATTCTTTGTATCCTAAAGCAAGACAAGAATTTTTTAATATGACTTGCAAAAGCTAATTTTAAATGGACCATTACGTTTGACTGTAGACTAAACCTCCCTATTTATTTTCCCTTTTAAATAATTTTGATATAATATTATTTGACCATTCACTAAAAAGCTAACTTAGTAGGCCAGTAAACATATGTATTTCCCATTGACCTCCTGGGTGTGTTTTGAGATCTGGTTCACAAATACTAACACCATCAACATTCACAAAAAGCTCCTTCTCCTTTGACCTAACATTTTTCTTTGACATTTAAACAGTAGAGTTTTTTGTTTTAGTTTTTTTTAAATTTTCTACATTCTTTGTTTACATTCCAAATGATTTCCCCTTCCCCGTTCCCCCTCCCCATAAATCCCATAAGCCCTCTTCCCTCAGTTCATTCTGGATCAAACTCCTCCCACTTCTCTGTTCTGGCAATCCCCTGCATTGCTGCATCAAGCCTTTCCAGGACCAGGGCCCTCTCCTTCCTTCTTCTTGGGAATGATTTGATAAGTGGGTTGTGTCTTGGGTATTCAGAGCTTCTGGGCTAATATCCACTTATCAGTGATTACATTTCATGTGTATTCTTTTGTGATTGGGTTACCTCACTTAGGATGATATTTTCCAGTTCCAACCATTTGTCTAAGAATTTCATGAATTTATTGTTTTTAATTGCTGTGTAGTATTTCATTGTGTAAATATACCACATTTTCTGTATCCATTCCTCCACAGAGGGACATCTGGGTTCTTTCCAGCTTCTGGCTATTATAAATAAGGCTGCTATGAACATAGTGGAGCATGTATCCTTATTGCATTCCAGGGAATCCTCTGGGTATATGCCGAGGAGTGAGTAGAGTTTTGCATTAAAAGGAAAATGTTGTATCAATGGTGACCTCTGCTGCTGCCTCTAGCTTAGTTTCCCTGAAAAGGTAGATTCCATAGTCATCTCCCACTTAAATTTTTCAGCTGGAAATAAGCAAAAACTTAGTCTGAGCTCATTAAAATTAGGCTAAGGAATTTCTCAGTGTATGTTAGCATTCTGCTGTCAAAGAAATGACACATAAGAAAAAATCATTGTAAAAGAAGGTCAGAAAGAATTATTTTTAATTGTCTAATTGTAAATCATGAATGTTTTATGTGGCATATTGCAGGAATATTTTTTAGCTAACTAACAATCCCAGAACATAATTTCTGACATTTTTTAGCATGGAATTGTATCAAAGAAAACTATTATCCCAAGAAGTAAAAAGAAACAAGAAACCAGACCTCTGGCCCATCACCGACCCCATGGAAAGCTCTGTGATTTAGGTGTCTGTGATATTTAGACATCAGAGTACTGCCTTCTTGGAAAAAGATAAGTGCTGTAGACAGAAAAGATGTAGAAAGCTCTCAGTGTCAGCAGCTGCCAGTTTTCTCAGGTCATCTTTGTTCATTCAAGTGAGTTCTGAAAGTATATCAGAGTTCTTCCTTGAAGTTAAAGCAACCTGTGATCACTTAGAGCAGTGTTGTAGGAGAAAACCAGACAGCAGTGGTGATTTTATGTCATGCAGATTAGACAGTAAAATGGTCTGCATTTAGACAATGAAATGGTATTCATACAGGATGCTGCATTAGGATGGAAAACAGACATGACTTTAATCTCAAATATCTACGTAATGTGCAATTCATTCTCCATGTCTCATGTGATTAATATGAACATTAAGTCAGTCAATGCATATAAAGATTTTAGAATACAAAGTGGCACATTTGATGCCTCAGTAAAATTAATTGTCACAGGAAAAACTGTTATTTTTTTTTTTTTTTTTTTTTTTTTTTTTTTTTTAATGTTGACCATGATATTCCTTTTATTGACAATGATATAAAACAGCTGGAGAAATAATAGGAAGATAACTTTTTTTTACATTACCACATGTTATGGATATTTTCCTTTTGTACCAGAATTTACTTCCTGTGCCCATTTTTGCCTTATCTATTACATCTTACGTCGGATTTCTACACCGTTGAATATTACTGTTTAATTATAAAAAGGTGATCTGGGAATGAGCACTCCCTGGCTTTCTGGCCCTTTCCTGAGTGCACTTATTTGTGCACAGAGGGGAGCTCAGCTCCAGCTCTCTTCCATTCGGCCATCAGTTCTTTTTGGACCTCTTCTGGAAGCTCATAGAAAACTTGAGGGTCAATGTCCGGTCACGCCGGATGGGGGGAGTTCCTGGTGCTCAGTCCTGACGTTCCTGGCTCACAGGGAGGCGGGGCTGGTACCTGCTTGCTAGGACAAGACTCCTCTAGAGGCATGCAATGGACAACTTAAACTTCCTTTCCCTTGAACGTTCTCTCTAGATTTTCCAGAAAGGATTTCTTCTTGGATATCTGCTGGAAGTTGCTTAAAGACTTCTTGGTCAATACCCTCTGGCAGTGACTGGAGTGGCAAGTCACTCGTGTCTTTTTCTTTAGGAAAGCAGGTGGCGTCCAATGGCCCCGCTCTCGGGCTTTCGATCCTTCTACTTGGTAGACCATCCCAGTTTGCTTCTTTGTCCTTGTAAGAGTCTTCCATGTGGGAGTCCTTCACTCTAGAGCTGCGCTTGCTGGAGCAGGCGGTGGCTGAGAGGGACTGCGTCAGGTAGCAGTCCATAGGCCCTTTCTTAGCACTGCTCAGGGCTTTCAGGTTGCAGAAGCACACACTCAGAAGAGTGAGGTGAAAGGGCAGCTTCACGTTCACCATATTTCGGAAGAGTTTCATAAGGATATCAATCAGGGGAGGCATCGCGTCATAATTTCCTGTCCCTAACTTCTGAATGACGTGGGATGGGATAGGGCACTGGCGACTCTCTCGATTACAGTGTTGGTCAGAGTACCGACGGATGACTAATCGTATTGTATAGGGCTTCCTTCCATCATGGCGAACTCTGTTCAAAAGGCTGGAAAGTAATTCTTCAATCTTAGCCTTAGCTTCCACTTCTGAGGAGCACTTTTTAAATGTGTCTTCTTCACTAAAGGACTGCGGTGGCCCTGACGGTGTGACAGGAGACTTGTCCTCTCCAAAGCTGAGCTTCTGGATGCGCTGAGCAACCGAAATTCCTAATTCCTTTTCTAAAGTTTTGATTGGAAAAGTCTGAAGATCATGCACACTGTTGATGCCCAGCATCTCGAGACGCCTGGCGGTTTTATAGCCGATACCAGGCACTTCTTTTATGTGATGCAAACTGTGAAGGAGATGTTGACAACTTTCAGGTAATAAGACTGTCTGTTGATTTGGTTTAAAAACACCAGACACTAACTTTGCCAAGAGTTTATTAGGAGCCACTCCAGCGCAGCCTGTGAGCCCAAGCTGATTATACATGGCTTCCCGCATCTCTGCTGCAATCTGTGATGCCACCACAAGTCTCCGATGCATGGCATTCTGCAGGTTCACAGACTGGTTATTATAAACATGGCCAAACACAGTCATTGGTGGAACCTCGTCACTTGGAAGCTGCTGGAGTCTTTTCTCAACCATTTCTGTTAGATCCACAAAATTTTCATCAAATCCAAGTCTCTCAACAAGTGGACTAAATTCCTCCAACAATTCTGTGACCTTATAGGACATCTCTCTGTAGCGGCTCAAGTCTTCGCCGTTCACCAGGACTAGCTGAGGACACTTTTCTTTTGCATCTCTGACGTTCATAAGCTTCTTCACTCCAAGTTTCCTGGCCTCATAGTTGCAAGTTACCACCAAGTATTTCTGTTGCACACCTAAAGGCTTGTCCTTTAATTCTGGATTGGAGATCATTTCTACTTGGGCATAAAAGCAATCCAGATCCACGTGGACTATGACTCTCGACGAAGCGATTTGTGCTGGTGCCCCTTGGCTGCAAACTGCCCGCGAGCAGCCCGCCACCCCCGCGTCCGAGGGCTCCATGGCGCGAGGAACGTCTTCTTCCTCCGCGGGGCCGCCAACCTCCGCCGGCTCCCGGAAAAACTGTTATTTATAAAAACATCTCCTATCTTGTGAACTACAAAACGTCACATAACTACTTAGTTGTCTCCAACACTTACCTTTTTGCAGATGACACAGATATTATCTGAATGCCTTATTGATTTATATCCCCTTATTTTAGGTTTTAAGTTTTGTGCCTTCATTATTCTGGTCTCACAGTTTGCCATCTAGCTACAAATCTATTATATACTTAAGATATTGATAATGCTAATGCTGAAAATTAATCATAATGATGATATCATTATGAGAACCCCTAGGCAGTGTAATCATCAGAACCTAAGAAAAGCTGTGGAAGTCACAGTTTGATACGGCGAAACATGCGGAATATGGCACGGCGGATCTCCTTTGTCTTGGCACTGTAAATGAGAGGGTTGAGCACAGGAGGCACAAAGAGGTAGACATTGGACATGAGGACATGTATGTATCGTGGGGCATGCTTCCCAAAGCGGTGGACTGTAGAGACCCCTATCATTGGCACATAAAATGCAAGTACAGCCAAGATATGTGACACACAAGTGTTGAGAGCTTTAAGGCGTTCTTCATGAGAAGCAATGGCCATAACAGAACGCAGAATGAGCACATAGGAGAGGACAATAAAAAGCAGGTCCATGCCAAAGGTAGACACAAGAACAAAGAGCCCATAGATACTGTTGATGGTGATGTCAGCACAGGCCAGCTTCATCATGTCTGGGTGCAGGCAGTAGGAGTGGGACAGAACATTGGATCTGCAGATCGGCAGCCTCTTGATGAGGAAGGGCAGAGGGAAAAGGGTGATGAAGCTGCGAGCAGTCACAGCTAACCCCACCCCAGCAATGAATTCATTGGTGAGAACAGTGGCATAGTGCAAGGGATCGCATATGGCCACATAGCGGTCAAAGCTCATAGCCAGCAGAATCCCTGATTCCATCATCGAGAAAGAATGAATGAGGAACATCTGGACTAGACAGGCTTCAAAAGCAATACTGCGGGCGTCAAAGCAGAATGTTCTGAGCACAGTGGGCAGTGTGGCCATGGACATGGCCACATCACTGAAAGACAACATGGACAGGAAGTAGTACATGGGAGCATGGAGGCTGGGCTCCACCCGCACAGCCTGCAGGATCACAGTATTTGCCCCAAGGGCCACAGCATACATCACACAAAGGGGCCCTGCCAACCAGGGGTGGAGGCTTTCCAGACCAGGGATACCAGTCAGGAGAAAGGAGGCAGGGCGAGTCACATTGAACAGCGCCATCACAGAGGGAACCCAGAATGAGTCTCTGGGTCAGATTTTCTTGCTTGGAGAATTTTAAGATCTGTGCTTAGTGGAGGACAAGAAACTCAGAATTAACAGATACAGTGAGACGGTGTTTACAATTAAAAGCTGGCGCACTCATGAAAGCATTGGTTTGGGAGTAGTGCAGGCACACTGCCTTTCTTCATATTTTATGATCACTATCTACAAACAAGAATAGCATTTCCCTGTTTCACAATGTAGAATGACTGCTATTTCAGAAATAGCAGTTAGCCATGAGACACATGTTTCTACCATGTTATTCACATTTTTCATAAATTTTATAAGTACCATTCAGGAGAGATATGTAAACAGTAATTCAAAAGGTGCATTGTTGCAGAAGGGAAGCAGTTGTAGGAATCACCAATAACTCTTGGAAGTGATTAAATATTTCCTTGACAGTTTAGATATTTCAGTAATTATGGAGGCAATTCCCAGAAAGTTTTTTTTTTTTACAATTTTAGAGGATTATGTATTTTATTTATATGTGTGTGTTTGCTTGTATATGTCTGCATACTATGGAAGGAGTTACGGATGTTTGTGAGCTGCCATGTAGGTGCTGGGAACCAAAGCAAGGTCCTTGCGAAAGCAGCCAGTGCTCTTAATGGCTGAGCCAACTCTCTAGACCCCAGAGGTAGCATTTATCATGGTGAGTTCTTGGGAGGTAAGGGGAAGGAACAATAAGAGATTGAGGTAGTTGAGCATCAGTTTTAACTGGCATAGAATTAAAAAAATAAAAAAAAATGATTTTTTAAAAATCGAAATAGTACATACCTTGTGTCAGGAGAAGACTGACTCTTCTGAACTGGGTGAAGCTTCAGAACCTACCAGCCATAGTGAAACACTTCATTCAACAAAGCCACACCTAATCCAACAAGGCCACATTTTCAAATAGTGCCACAACTTGGGTCAGGCATATTCAAACCACCATACCTTGCAAGGCAAATATTAACTTTTTATTAACATAAGATATATTAAATATGCTAAAATTTAAACATAATTAAAATAATATGATATGATGCAGAAAAAAGCAGCAATAATAAAAAGTAAGTAAACTTTCTATATATTTGTAGAGACAATGTAGTTTCTATTTTTGGAAAAATCATAAATTATAAATCTCCAATAGGTATACTAATTTTCAGAGTATAGGATGCCATTGTGACAAAAAGAAACTTCAACACCTTCATTTAGTCGCAAACTCTTCCAAATATCTGCTGTTCAAAAGACACATTCATGTCTTTGCAGGCTAGATTGAGCTTGACTCCCATACATCTCTAAAGAAACAACCATTCCCACTTTCTTGTTCATAATCTTAATCTTGTCACACAATATCACCCTGAATTCCTCTTCCACTATAACTGTGAGTTATCGGTGATTCCTACAGCTGCTTCCCTTCTGCAACAATGCACTTTTAAATTACTGTTTACATATCTCTCCTGAATGATACTTATAAAATTTATAGAGAAATGCGAATGACATGGTAGAAACACGTGTCTCATGGCTAACTGCAATTTCTGAAGTATTATACGATGTCTGTCTACTCAGGATCTTGAGGAATCATTAAGACATAAGAAAAGGGAAAAATGGGAAATATAGTTCTCTGAGCAGAGGTTTCCCAGGAGCCTTTGAACAGGAGGATAAATGACACAAGCAGACACATGAGAAGAAGCATGGCCGCAGAGTCAAATGTAGTTTCCTTCACTTCTGGACATTAGACTATTTATGTTACTGTAGACATATAAAAGCTAATGTGATAGGGGTAGGGTGCCTTTGGCAGAGGGTCAGAGGTTTAACCCTAGCTCTGGTCTAAACTTACTTTGGAAAAAAATCACTGAATCTAATATATGGCTGTCTTGTTAAGGAACTCCATAAATCCTTTGCAGCTTTAAAAATATTATCTAATTAGGTAATGAATATCTATGAAGATTTTCTGGAAAGAATTAAGAAATATGCAGAGCTTGTTTCTAACGTTTGTTTTCAGGCTATAAATTTCATCCTATAGCACAAATGAGAAAAGATTAGAAATGTCTTGCTACTTCTGGCTCATCTATAGTTAAATGCCCAGATAACTTCTCTTATCTTTTAAATATTCCAGGAACCTTTAAAACAATGTTTTTTAAAGGTCATATTGAAAATTTCAGCAAAAATGATTTTTCATACTATGTCAGGTATTTATTAGTTTTTTCTTTTAAATTGAGATTATAATAACACAATTTCTCCTTCGGTTTTCCTGCTTCCAACACCCATATGTCCCCTCTATTCTCTTTCAGATTTGTAGCATATTTTTTATTGTTTTATATGCATGTATATACACATATGTACCTACACATACATACACATATATATGTACATATATATTCCTAAATATCACTTGTTTAGTGAGTATAATATTACTTCTTTGCTTGTTTCAGAACTGATCATTTGGGACTGGATGACTGACTGGTGTGTCTTCTTTGGGGTAGACTATTTTTGCCACTTAAAATGGAAAATGGAAAAGCAAAGTTTGATTGCCTGTGCTTAAGCTTTTAGGAGCAAGGATAGTGGATAGTTCTGAATTCTGGGTCCTGCTTTGCTACTCGAACGTGTGGCAATGTTGCTAAACCTTAGAAAGTTTGACTTTGGAAGATCAGAAGTTGACCACACAAAATTAGCTACTTGGCTATGTATAGGATATTGCAAAATGAGTGAGTAAGAACCCATTTTTCCAACCCCTCATATTTCTGCCATTTCTGTTCATTATTCTAGGATACTGCCATCAGGACACCATCTATCTAGTCCTCTTCACTCTCACCTACTCTTATGCAAGCTGCCTATCAGAGCAGGATTTCAGAGATCAACTGTCTCAACCCCATGAAGTTTTAGAACTCACCAGAAGACCAGCAGATGAGAAACACTCGGAACATGTTCTTCTGTTGGCTGAAGTGAATTTATGGCTGTTATTTTATATCTCACCATAATCCCCCCAGAGAGAGAACACTTATACTGATTTTTAGCCTGGAAATCTTCAGGGACCTCTGGCCTCTTGAGGTCTGAAATGTCAGGACAATTAAAGCATGTGCTCTTTTAGCTGAAAATGAGCTCGACTAATATTCTCACCCCAGCCTGGCCTATTACCTGAAGATTGGTGGGCAGACTCTGTGAGGCTCAATACCTGGGGAAGCTCAAAAGTTATTTGATAGGTAATGTGCAAACCCAGGAAATGATAAAAACAATCTGCCTTTTAAAAAATTCTTATCCCTCTGAATGTGTTGAGAGGAGTTAGTTCTTCTTCAATCTTCATTTGAAACTCAGTTGTCTGAATTTCAGGGATCATATCCAGATAATAAAGTATCCTCTGATGAACAGTAAGAATTAATGACCACACAACTGCCCAGCTTTCAGAGTTACAGCCTTTGATTTTCTCCTGTCCTTCACTTGCTAACATTAAACTCTGGCTTCCTCTCCTGAAGAGGGAAGTTCCATGGTTTATTAAGTGCGTACCTCACCTATCCAATAGTCATAGTTGATTTTTTATTTGGTGACCTCATATTTAAAGAAGCTTCTCTTCATCGTTTTCTCATTCATTTATTTGATTTTAGTGATTATGCCATTAATATTTATTTTATGGGTCTATGCAAATCACCAATTTCCCTTTGTAATGGTCATGCATTCATTTAAAGGAGATGCAAGCTAGAATTATGCAGTACTCTCTACAATGTGCCTCAACCATGAAATGCAAGGACTCTGCTCCATGAATACCCAATCTCAATGCTTCAATCACTTCTCCCTCAATCCTGAGAAGTGGCAACTTCAAATTATATTTACAGTTAACACATGTTAAGTGCACACCATGTTCTATTAATGGATGGATTCAGATGTATATGAGTAATATCACAGAAAACAACAAAATCAGAGTTCACTTATGGTCTACTCAAAATATAAGAACCCAAACAATCCATTTGCAGAGTTATTAACCATGCATAACAGACAAAACAATATTCAAAGGTACCATTGAAAGCAGCAAATTCAGGAAATGGCTTCTATCCCTAGGCCAGGGTGAGAGAAAAGAGTGGTTTAGAATTATTTAATAGTACAGTCTTGAAAGAATGCCTTAAAGCAGAAAGTCAAAATTTCAGGAGAAGGAAAGGAGACTTGGGGTCTCCTGAGTTTAGAGAAGAGGTTAATTGAGATTTACTCCTAGAAAAAGGGGCTTGAGGATATTCTGAAATTCCTCAGAACACATACTCAGTTGTTTCAAGAAATGTTGGAAAACCTTTGGAACCATGGAACTAACTTAAGTTTCTGGTATTAGTCACTTGTGTTTAAGTGGAGAAGTATTGTTGGAATAACACCAGAAAATAAAACAAGTATGGCCATACAAACCCCGTCCTGACCATGTTCTTAGTGTCTTATAGCCTCAGGTACTGACTGGCAAAAAGAGAACACAGTTGGAAATGCTTACATCTAAAATCACAAAAAACAGCACTGAAGATGGAGTTGCAAGATAAATTACAATATAACGAGTATAATGATTCAAAATGAATTTTGTAGAGAAATTGTTTAGGCAGGTCTCAAAGGAACTGAGGAAGTGAAGAGCAGATGGTGATACACCCTGGAGGTTTACAATAGTCACATACCACTACTGTGTAGTGATGTGAGGTAGAGTTATTAGATACCAGGTAATGTCAGCCCAAGCATTCATTCAGAAGTAATGAAACTGGTGTGATCTATGTAAGAGACACTCCAAGGTAAGCCTGGAGAGAGAGATGACATCTCTGACTGCTTTCCACAAATTAAATTTATCTGAAAAGTGGCTCATTCAGGACTCTGGAATATTCCAAATATAACAATTGAGCACTTCCTATATGGAGAATAGACATACAAGGGTAAGGAGTAGACTCTACCAAGGCACACAAGCCTTGCCTTGTTAGAATAACATTATGTTTAATTCATCTTACTCTGATTGTAATGTTATTACTGTAGAATAAATGATCTACCATGGATTTTCATATTCACAAGCACTGTGCAAATTGGTAACTAACACACTTTAATACCATGACATATCACCAAGTAACTCATCAACTTCTGAGGAATAGAGGTAGAGTTGGAAATACTGATCTTCTCTTTAAAGTCAGCCAAATTTCTCTAGGAGCGACTTGAGCATTTATGTATTAGCCTCCTTTTGTCTTCAGAACCTGCCCTGTCTGAGGAGGACTGATGGCTGTTTGTTCATAGCATTGTCTATGAAAAGATGGTCATATGTGGTTTCTATCTACCCATGTGCCCATCCTATTAACTATTAACATCTTGTCTTTTGGAAACTTTTCTAAGTTGTGACATATTTATACCTCCTCATAAATGTGTCAACATTTGTGTCATTTATTACAATTCAAAGTTTATGTGGTTCTTTGACTTTCTGCAAATATATAGAGTATAAATATTAGTAAATACCTGCGTGTCTAAGGATGTACTTGCGGGGTCTCAGGGTGACTCTACCCGTGTATGTTATCCTGAACCATGGGAGTGTATTGACATTCCCAGTCAAGGACAAATTGGCCCAGTAGTGTGTGTAGATGATGACATAAAAAAATACTGAGGCCAAGAATGTGATACTCTTGGGAGCAATTCTCATTTGTAACAGCTCCCTTATTCATTAATGCAATGAATTATGCTAGTTATGTCACCTTTCTGCTCCTCTCCTCTATGCAGGTGTTTTGGGATTTGGAGGGTTTCATAAATGTATGTGCTAGAGTGCTGAGCTGAGGCCGCTCTGCCGGCTGGACCTGCAACATAGCACATACAGCTACCAAGAAAAGATACACCTTCTGTCCAGTGAGTGCTGCTGTCTGAGACTGACCACAATGATTCTTATCCAGATAGTGTCAGTGATGTTATTTTTCTAATCTGCATATCTTCCTCCACAAATGGGCCCAATATATTTTTTTAATGCCAAGGATCACAGGCAAAAGGATAGGTTCCTATCTGAATCAAAGCTTTAATAACAGACTACTTGAAATTGGGCTAAGAGGCTGATATATCCAATTAATATTTTGTCTTGGGGGTTTTCTAAACTTATTGGAAAAGTCTTTATTTAGAACTATGATTCCCCGTGCCCATCTATTGTGTATGCAGTTACACACACACACACACACACACACACACACACACACACAATTGTGCTGTTCAAAAGCATGCCTTTTAATTTTGGCTTATTTCTGTGTTGACTGTTTCATAAGAATATAATTAGGAAGATTAGGTGATGCATTTGCTATTCCTTGTGTGTGTATGTGTGGGGAGAGTGTACTTGTAAGTAAAGGAGAATATAAAAATGATGAAATATTTGAAATACATTATGTTATGTAGTACCAATAAGCAACCATAGGTTTTCCTAAATTCTGTAGTACAACAGTGTCAGATGTGACAGTGGAGGATATTGTAGGTCTATGTATCCCTATAACATTTATGGATATGAGATGGTGACTATAATTGCTTGACTCTGTATGTATGAAAATATAAATGTGTATTTTCTGAAGTTTTAGAGAGACTATCTATATTTTGCAAGAGTTCTTATTATTCCTTGGAGTTGCTAATTTTTCCATTTCTTTTTGACCTTTTAGAGATAGTCTGAAATAAAAATAATTAAAAAATCAAATATTTATAGAATGGATCATAATGATTTTTTAGAGATATCATTTTAAATTCTATTTTAAAATAAAGAAGTTTGCAGAGAATAGATGACAAAGAGATCCCACTGGTGGAAGGACAGCTCTCACTTCTCAGTTGGAGGAGACAGAAATCAAGACATAAATTTCCAACTCACATCCCATATACTTTTAGAATTATCACTAATATATTTACCTTTTCCAGACTCTTGTCACCACCAAATTTCAGTATGATTCCTGAGGGTACTAAAAATAGAAAGAAAACTCTAGAAATCACAAATGATATGAGGAACCATTTTCCTTATGTTCCAAAGTAGAGTTTAACTTTGGGCTGTCCAACATCATGGAAGCATCTTGGGATAAATACTATAATGTTAGTCATTTATGATATGGCTTCTAGTGCTGTGTTCATGTTTCTGTTATTTCTTTTTGCTGGCATATTTGTGCCTGCTTAAAGACAAAGACAAAGAAAAAATTCCCATAAAGAGAAAATTAATGGAGAAGCTAATGTAGGAAGGAAATGAAGAAGCACTTCTGAAGAGAAATGGAGGGGAGTATATTTGGGTGAGGGGGAGCTAAGGGGAACTGGGCAGAATGAAAGAATATATGCTCAATAAGAAAAAAGTAAGTGTTTCCATAGGGGAGGAGAGCAGCTTTAATGACACAAGCTACCAACAGTATTATGTTTGAAAGGGAAATCAATGTACTGGGAAAATGCTTTCCTTACATTTAGGAACAAAGAGGCCATCACCAAGAAATGTGTGGTTGGGGAGGGTGTGATATCTGCAGTACAATGGAAGGAGCAGCACTAGCAGGTGCTGTCATAGAGAGTTTGAGAATAAGATTGAGGAAGATGATGCTCAAGCAGATAACCATCCCTGGTGTGGGTAGAGATTAAAAAGAAAGAAACGTGACTGTGTGTGGGAAACATCTGTAGACTGGACACCAGAGAGGAAGATTATTGAATCTTTTCAATATTCTTGAAATTGTATTTTTGATGGGGTGCTTCTGTACACAGCTATTGCCTGAAGACGAAGAACCAGAAGAAGAATGAGACTGAAGGTACTGTACAGCAGGCTGAAAGAATCGGAGTCTGGGAGGAGTGATAGTCATAATATCTGAAGGAGTGTGTCTGTTTGGAACAGGAGAGGTTCTTGCTCAGAGACCAGAGGTATGAATGGACAAAGGTGTGAATACATTTAATAATTTCAGTAGCAATAATAATACATGTAATTTCAGCCAAATATTTTATTTCTTTGTCTACATGGGCCATATATGTATATGCTAGAGATCATGGGAACTGTCTCAGTAGAGAGTGTAGTCTCAGTAGAGAGTGTATCCGGAAGGATATAAAACGAGCCAGGAGAAAACAAAGCAATTATAATATTTCCTAAACAGTACACACGCATTAGAGGGCTAATCGGGAAGTAGAAAATCATGGAATTTAATATTTGAGAGCTAGATTTTTTTTGTGATGACAATTTCAGGATGAGCATAGCATTGGGAGATTGAGGCAAAGTCTGGTTAAAGTGTATTTGGTCTGAAGTTTGTGGCTGCATGTACTGTATCTATGCTATCAACTAGGAAGTTCCCAAAGGCATGACCATTTTTCTATTTGGTCTATCTTAAATTCTATTTTACTCTCAGATACCAAGTACATGATTTCTTGAGTGTATGGGGCAGTGGTGGGATTTGACCCTAATGGTAATGACCAGAGAGCAGGCTTTGTGCATGTGGTCTGTATTTGATTATCAGCTCTTCATACAGCCTCCCTCTGTCTTAGGACATATATGGTCCCGGCAGTACAGAAATAAATGGAGATATGCTCCATTCTCAAAGAACTAATAGTCCTGTAGGCAGGGCAGAATGTAGGTACACATATTTTATCTCTGACATTTTGTGTTGGAGACAGGACATCTGAAAGAAGGAAAGTGAAGAACTTCCCTCACGTCCTCTCTTGGGCCTAATCCTCACCTGTCTTCTCTCACCTGCCTATCATGCTAGACTTGAACAGCACTCCCTTCCAGCCAGCCACACTACAGCTGACAGGCATTCCTGGGATGCACACAGGCCAAGCTTGGATTGCCCTGATTTTCTGTTTCCTCTACTTCATCTCCATTGCAGGCAACCTCTGCATCCTCGCTCTGGTCATCCGGGAACCTCCTCTACACCAACCCATGTACTATTTCCTCTCTATGCTCTCTCTCAATGATTTGGGAGTGTCCCTTTCTACACTTCCCACTGTGCTTGCTACCTTCTGCTTCAATTACCGCCATGTTGGTTTTGATGCCTGTCTGGTCCAGATGTTCTTCATTCACACATTTTCTTTCATGGAATCGGGCATACTACTCGCCATGAGCTTTGACCGTTTTGTAGCTATCTGTGACCCACTACGTTATTCCACTGTGCTTACCAATAGCCGCATCTTGGCTATGGGTCTGGGTATCCTTGCCAAAAGTTTCACTACCCTCTTTCCTTTCCCCTTCCTTGTAAAAAGATTGCCCTTTTGCAAGGGCAATGTACTACATCACTCATATTGCCTGCATCCAGATCTGATGAAGGTGGCTTGTGGAGACATTCACGTTAACAATATCTATGGACTCTTTGTGGTAATTTTCACATATGGTGTGGACTCAGTTTTCATCCTTCTGTCTTATGCATTGATCTTGAGAGCTGTGTTGGTTATTGCATCACACGAACAGCGACTCAAGGCACTCAACACCTGCATATCACACATCTGTGCAGTACTGGCATTCTATGTGCCCATAATTGCTGTCTCCATGATCCATCGCTTCTGGAAAAGTGCCCCAGCTGTTGTTCACGTTATGATGTCCAATGTCTATCTGTTTGTTCCTCCCATGCTCAACCCCATCATCTATAGTGTGAAGACCAAGGAGATTCGAAGAGGGATGCTCAAAGTCTTCCAGAAATCCCAGCCTTGAGGAATATGGCAGACCTTGAGAGAGCTCTGTTAGAGGAGGGACTAAGACTTGCCTCCTAAATTTAAGAATTTTGCTAAAATAAAGTAGAGGCCTCAAGGTTTCAATAGTTGTGAATTTGCAATGAATAAAAATAATTGGGGGTATGTGGACAGGGAAGGGGGATAACATTTGAAATGTACATAAAGAAAATATCCAATAAAAAGAATAAATCTATTATAATGGTGAGTACAACATGTTGTTAAATGTACAGATATACATGATAAAAGATGTAGAGGCTTCAACTGATGCCCTGAAAAGTGTTGGTTATTTTTTTCAGTAATAACAAAGTCCTGCAGGGTAAACTGGCTTGAACACAGGGGATTCTAAAATCACAAAGAATGAGGTGGAGAATTTAAATACAGAATGATCCTATGGAGATTTGATGTCAATATTTTTGTAGAAATAAGGGCAGGCTATATTAGGTGGGTAGGGAATAGCTTCTGAAATTGACATGGGTTAGGTAGAGTGTTACCTTCAGGATGGAAAGTTGAAGGGACCACTTAGCTCTTTCCAGAAAAAAATGCCTGAGACATCATATTTACCCAGAAAAGTTTGGAGCCTCAATTCTCCAGTTATTGTCTAATAAACAGCCCAGTCACACCTCATAGCTTTTCAGAGGACACAATCCTTAGCTCAACATTCACCTTACCAAGTGAGAACTGAATTAATAAGAACCTGATGATTATAGCTTAGGAAGCTTAGGGTCTGAAAACTTTCCAGATGCTAAGTGTTGTGTATAAGGTAAGAGTGATAGGACACTAGCATAAAGTGTTTGGAAACACAGTTCTTGGTATGTGATTTTCACACTAGTGTTGTGAACCACATCTGGAAGTTTGTGGGCCACACCAGCTCCAGGGACTCATCTCTGAGTCCATGAAATAGAGATTCTGGAGAGTGAACATCGAAGTTTGTATTACAATAAGTTCCCTCACTTACTCTGATACTGTTAACTTAGAACAGTATCCTAGAATATGTGGGCAAAGGCATAATTTTGTTGTTGTTTAATGAGAAGGATTCCTCCCAGGAAGCATTGGGAACATAGTCTAAAGAAATCATTCAAGTCTCGTGGACTGTTTTTAAAAGTTGGGGCAGACTCAGTTCATCTCAGGAGTGTAGTATCTGTGGTGCAAAAAGCAAAGATGGATTGCCATCCAAACCTCACGATGTGATGGAGGTTAAAAGTCATCTTATCTTCAGATGAGAGTGTGATGAGCATCCCCCAGCCACCTCACCCTGCCTGCCCCATGATATAAGCCTCTCTCCCATCACAGTCTTCATCATAGTTATCAAAACCTACCTGACATGGAAAAATTTAGATGGGCCTTTGAAATAAGTAGGCAGAATTAAAGAGAAAAACCAGTTAGATTTTTCAATTAGGTGAAGGATCAGAGAATTCCATACGTACAAGCACCCTGACTAGGACGTCCTCTGAGAAATCACTCACTCTACTGTATGGCACTCTACTTCCACTTAAAAGGGTATATCTACCTCTCCGTTTAATCTTTCAGCTGTGAGGATCCTCATGATTTCTTCAGAAATGCTAAAATTTTAATACAATATTCAGTTAAATGTTTTATTAATATATATTTGTTTACTGATGTGTTTTTAATATTATCTTCATTCAAGTGTATCAAGTGCTTTGACCATCTTCCCCATTACCCTCTCCTATTCTCCATTTCCCCTATGATTGTTCCCCCTACTTCCTTAATAATCCTTCTTCTAACTTAATGTCTTGTATACGTGTGTGTTTGAATTACATGTGAGGAAAAATAGTAAAGTTTTCTTTCTGAATCTGTATTACCTTGCAGTGAGCACATAAAATAGTTCATGGCATTTTTATACAGATGTATCTTTTTTTTTAGTTTCAGTCCCACACAACCTTCCCTTGTCCGCCCTCCTCCCTTCTATTTGTTTCTTTCTTCCTCTAAATATCCCCCTTTTGCTTTCATATTACACACAAACATGTGTACTTGCATACATGCACACACATGTGGGCACACATGCACACAAGTACATGTACACACTTATATGCTTACACAGTGCACATATGCACACTCACAACTATGTACAGATGCACAACAGACCATTCAATATTTGTCTATTTTTTCTTTTCCCCTTGTCTACTTTCCTTTTGATTTCTTTCTCCTCTCACAGTTACCTTTTTATTTTCATATTATCTATGCATTTCATTTCATTTCACACTTAAGTCTAGATTCTTTATGTGAGAAAACATATTTTTCTTTTTAAATCTGGATTATTTTGCTTTACAAGACAAACTCCAGTTCAGCCCATTTTTCTGAAAATGACACACATTCTCTCTCTTTCTCTCTGATTAAAACCATATCACGTGAATATAACATGCTTTCTTTATCCATTTATCTGTTGATGGGCGTGTAGGCAAATTGTACATCTTGGCTATTGTGATTTGTTGTGCAATATGCATGAATGTGCAAGTGTCTTCCCATGGATTATCATTTACCAGAAAAACTTTGTGTTAAGACTTCCAATGTATTGTGCTATGCTATATATACCCTGATACCATAGTATTATCACTACCTAAATGAATAAGTATCTGAGTTTCTTTTACTTATCTACTCACTTAATGGAGATCTTACAAAAGGACAAAAGCTAAAGTCCTTAGCAGCATGATTGTGCCACAACACTTTATGAATTTTGAAACCCTATCTGCCAGTCTCATGGTTGATATGAAACTTCTTTCCCCATTATTCTGTAATCTTAATTTTTTTTGGTCTAATTTCTCTTGAATTATACTCCAGGATTCAAACTCATTATTTCAGCTGAACTAACAGTGTAACAACACTGGAAGCAGACATTATTTTCACCTGTTTTTCCAATATTTTAGAGCTTCAAAGGAGGTGAAGTCTCTCTGCTGAGCTCTATATTCCTCTCCACTCCTGTATAGTACTTGGCAGAGAGAGGAGATAGCCCTCCTTCCATTCTTTCCTTTACAAGGATTCATTCCATCAGAAACCAAAATGAAGAAGAGGTAACATGAAACATTTACTGAGAAGGACAGAAACTGTGAGGAAAATATACGAGAGGTAGGGGAATTAGGACCTGCCTCAAGACTTATGGTAAGGTTATTATGTACACTACATTTCACTCAAATCAACCAAGCCTTTTACTGCTTTTCACTTGATATCCGTCTCTTGCAGATGCTTACTTATTCTATGAAAAACAAGTTCCAAGTAGAGAGTTACTTTATTACTATCATGATATAATAACATACTTACATGGGTAAGACTCAACCAATATGTCTGTAAGTTTGAATCTCATGTTCCTGCACGGCCCTGAAATGACCCTGAACTAGGGGAAGTTGGTAGAGGGTTCAGTGGGAGATGGAAGTACTGAATAGGGAATTGAATCAAGAATAGAAGGGATAAATGGATGAAGGTAGCCAGAATCATATTCTCTAGTGCTAAAATCATGAGGTTGGCCCTGGATTCCAAGTTCTGACCCCTCATAATCTTTATGTTTATCCTGGAAACTGAAACTGTTTAAAGCCCACTACTCAAAGATCATGCCTTTCAATTCCAGGCACAGTTTTCCTTTTGAGCTGGCTTTTGAGCAGGAAGGGGAGTTACAGGTACTTTGAGCTCAGAAACTTTTCTTCTCCATTTCATCATAGGGAAAGAGCTGAATTTCTCTAGATCTCTGGGGACATAGGGCAATCTAGATTACTATCCCCAAGGTGAGATCTCACCCTCTCCATTTTCCAGCATACTTCAATATCACACTGGGACATAACAGAACCCCCAAAGCCCAGGCCTCTTGCAAGCTCTTGTTTAGATATATAAAGTCCATCTTTGGTTTGTGGGTAGAGCCTGCTTGAGGCCACTGTGGAGTCGTTGTGAATTTTGGCCATTTGTAAATCTAAGAATTCCTTCATATAGCCCTCTCAGGTGATGTTGAACCTGTGCTGTCTAGATATGTGTACAAGAAGTGTGCTTTTGTCCATCAATCTATTGTCTTCTCAGATTCTATGATTGCAGTCCTGTATATATAAATTTCCATTAATGCCTGTGTGTATATGAATAGATGTCATAAGTTATTAAGTCCATGATAGAAAGTTTTAAGACAATAAACAAGTCAACTAATCCTATTGTTATATAGGTTTTCTTTAGAAAGAGTAATATGGATTCCAATGCCCTAGTTTGAATAGTTTCCCAGGTGCTTTCAGTTGGGATCATCAGAGGTTATCTTAGTAATATAGGTGGTGTAATGATGATGATGATGATGATGATGATGATGATGATGATGATGATGATGATGGTGATGACAATGATGATGATATGAGTCTGTCATGTCTCACATTGATCCACAGCTATGAAATTCTGTCACAGAATGGGTGAAGATTCTTTTGCCTGCAACCTCAGGCCTGGGGTTTGGCAGAGAGCTGAAATAAACTTTAATCCCAGTTCAGCAGGTGCTGCCACCACTCCTCCTCACTCCCATGTGTGCTTGTTCTGCCTTTGAATATCTTCACTGCCTGTAAGTAAGCAGTGTAGCTTTAACTCTGGGAAAAACCTTCCTGGCATGAGCTCCAACCTGCCTTCTTGTTACCTTTCATTGCTCTCTTCTTTGGCCCTACTCATCTTCACTGAGGCCCCCTCTGGTCTCCAAAGCTCCCCTGTGGCAGTTGTTGCTTTGATGACTGTCTAGAATATGGAACCCAGGACTTCTAGTTTTGACTGAGCATCACATCAGAGCTTCTGTTCATCCAGTTATGCTTTTAGTTTTCCAAAAGGATACTTTGGAGTCACAGTCACAGGAAGTGCACTGTAGGTACTTGGTCAGACAGAAGCATGACCTCAAAAGAGCTGAGTCCAACAGGGAGGACAGAGGTACAAATGCAGTGTGTGTCAGTCATTTTAGTAGGGGTGGGTTATGGGATCTATTTGTTTGTTTTGTTTTGTTTTGTCTGAGACAGGGCATCTCTATATAACTGTCCCTGGAACTTGCTATGCAGACCAGGCTTGCCCTGAACTCAGAGATCTGTTGTTTACCTTTGCCTTCCAAGTGCTGGGATCAAAGGCATGCACCACCATGACTGGCTTTGAGATCATTTTTTTTATTTAATATCACTAGTCTTCTGAACAATCTCATTGAATATATATTCACAGGTTTTAACATTCAGTCAGATACCATAGCACTGTATAATACAAATGATAAAAAAAAGCAAAAGCAAAAGAAGACCAGTTGCTGGCAATTACCCACCTCTAGAGTATAAACTCACAGAGCCAGCACAGAATTGCCTCTCCACTCCAAATGATATCATGTTAAGCCTTCCTAAAGGAAAGTGGGTGCCAATACTGGAAAAGAATAAGATCCTCAGATCAAGGAAACTGAATGATGTGTTGGAAACATTTCCCTTTGTGGAAATCAACAGTATTAGAATATTTTTAGAATGAAATAGAGAATCAATAGTAGAATGCCACAGTTCTAAATTGTAGACTTTCCTAAGAATGATGCAAAATCTGTACAGTATTAAGAAGGTAAATTTGAAAGAGATTCACTGCATGGGCAATATGTGAGCTCAAGAATTTAGGGTTTAAATATAAGGGAATACTTGTTTTTAAGAATTTCAAGCATACTTCTTAGTAGAAACATTATAAAAATAAACAGTAATTGTCACAGTATGTTATGTATACTGTAGCATTCTGCTGAAGGAAGAATGTCACTGTTAAATTATCAAAAAACTATAAAATAATAGAGGTTAGAATTGAGATAACTTTTTATTTATGCTTACACAATATTATGAAAAGCTGTCACCATGCAAACTATGCATCACATTATTGATCTGTGTTACATTTGTTAACTAGTGGGAATCTTTTTTTTTGAAGTACAACATGATAGTTTTTTCATAAATCAATTCATCCTAATTTTCATATCTAGTACCTTACACTTATATTTTTGTTTGTAGCAAATACATTCAAAATCCTCCCTTCTTCTATTTCTGTGATAGACATAAAGTGTTCTTTCTTTCTTTCTTTCTTTCTTTCTTTCTTTCTTTCTTTCTCTCTTTCTTTCTTTCTTTTTATTTATTTTTTATTGGATATATACTATATTTACATTTATTTCCCTTTTTCTGGTTTCTGCCCCTTAAAGGTCCCACATGCCCTTTTCCCTCCCCCTGTTCCCCCATCCACCCCTTCCCACTTCCCTGTTCTGGTATTCCCCTACACTAATGCTTTGAGCCTTTCCAGAACCAGGGTCCACTCCTTCCTTCTTGTCGGACATCATTTGGTATGTAGATTGTGTCTTTGGTGTCCCAAGATTCTAGGCTAATATCCACTTATCAGTGAGTGCATACCATGGGTATTCTTTTGAGACTGGGTTACCTCACTTAGTATGATGTTCTCCAGCTCCATCCATTTCTCTAAGAATTTCATGAATTCATTGTTTGTAATGGCTGATTAGTACTCCATTGTGTATATATATAACCATATTTTTTGTATCCATTCCTCTGATGAGGGACATCTGGGTTTTTTCCAGCTTCTGGCTGTTATAAATAAGGCTGCTATGAACATAGTGGAGCATGTATCCTTACTGCATGCTGGGGAATCTTCTGGGTATATGCCCAGGAGTGGTATGGCTGGGTCCTCTGGAATTATCATGTCCAGTTTTCTGAGGAACCGCCAGACTGATTTCCAGAGTGGTTGTACCAGCTTGCAGTCCCACCAGCAGTGGAGGAATGTTCCTCTTTCTCCACATCCTCGCCAATACCTGTTGTTTCCTGATTTTTTAATCTTAGCAATTCTGACTGGTGTGAGGTGAAATCTCAGGGTTGTTTTGATTTGCATTTTTCTAATGACTAATGATGTTGAACATCTTTTAAGGTGTTTCTCAGTCATCCGAATTTCTTCAGGTGAAAAGTCTTTGTTTAGCTCTGTACCCCATTTTTTGATTGGGTTATTTGGTTTTCCGGGGTCTAACTTCTTGTGTTTTTTGTATACATTGGATATTAGCCCTCTGTCAGATATAGGATTGGTGAAGATCTTTTCCCAATTTGTTGGTTGCCAATTTGTCCTTTTGACTGTGTCTTTTTTTTTTTTTGCCTTGCAGAAACTTTGTACTTTTATAAGGTCTCATTTTTCTATTCTTAATCTTAGAGCATAAGCGATTGGTGTTCTGTTCAGGAACTTTCCCCCTGAGCCATTGTCCTCAAGGGTTTTCCCCAGTTTCTTTTCTATTAATTTTAGTGTGTCTGGCTTTATGTGTAGGTCCTTGATCACTTGGAGTTGAGCTTAGTACAAGGAGATAAGACTGGATCAATTCTCATTCTTCTCCATGTTGACCTCCAGTTGAGCCAGCACCATTTGTTGAAAAGGCTATCTTTTTTTCCACTGGATGTTTTCAGCTCCTTTGTTGAAGATCAATTGGCCATAGATGTGTGGGTTCAATTCTGGATCTTCAATCCTATTCCGTTTATCCACCTCCCTGTCACTGTACCAATACCATGCAGTTTTTAACACTACTGCTCTGTAGTATTGCTTGAGGTCCGGAATACCGATTCCTCCAGAAGTTCTTTTACTGTTGATGATAGTTTAAGCTATCCTGGGTTTTTTCTTATTTCAGATGAATTTGAGAATTGCTCTTTCTAACTCTATGAAGAACTGAGTTGAGATTTTGATGGGGATTGCATTAAATCTGTATATTGCTTTTGGCAAGTTTGCCATTTTAACTATATTAATCCTGCCAACCCACGAGCATGGCAGATTTTTCCATTTTCTGAGGTCTTCTTCAATTTCCTTCTTCAGAGACCTGAAGTTTTTGTCATATAAATCTTTCCCTTGTTTGGTTAGAGTCACACCAAGATACTTTATATTGTTTGTGCCTATTTGTGAAGGGTGTCATTTCTCTAATTTATTTCTCAGCCTGTTCATTCTTTGAATATAGGAAGGCTACTGATTTGCTTGAGTTGATTTTACAATCAGCCACTTTGCTGAAGTTTTTTTATCAGTTGTAGGATTTCTCTGGTGGAGTTTTTTGGGTCACTTAAGTATACTATCATATCATCTGTGAATAGTGATAGTTTGACTTCTTTCTTAACCAGTGGGAATCTTGACAAGAAAACCTGGGTGTTAAAAGTCAGATACTTGAGAGGTAGAGAAAGTAATTTAGTATTAGAAATGTGCATTATGGAGAAAAATTATAAAGTACTATTTAAAACTTATAGTTGTTGCTTATATATTAAATTATTTATTCATCTGGTATTTTTTATACAAATCTAGTATGTATTTAAACTTGGGCACTTATGATTTATTGGAAAAAATCGGCACTCTTTTTTCTGATGGAGTTTCAGTCTAGTAAAAGATATAAATATTAAATTAACAAATACACAAGAAAATATATACTCATAGATTAAGATTAACATTTACATGGATATTCAGACCCAGAAGAAGAAATTTTTCTGTAAGACAATAAGATAAAATGAAGTCAGTGTTTTAGGGTGCAGTAAGTATTCAATTATTGGACATAATTAAGTGGACCATGGATGACAGTTTGGTAGCAAGATTTCATATGAAGATTATGAACAAAACATACAAGCCAAACTACAGTATATTACAAGTTAAGCAGATATAAAGAAACATGTAATAAAGAGAAGAAAATGTAAAGGAAGATTATCTATTTCATTTTCTTGTATTGAGAATTTATTTTTTTCATTATTGGCTTCAGGCTTTCATTAGACAAACTAGTCTAACTGGACTCCAAGAAGGTATAAAACTAATGCTTTAGGCTACATTTGTAGGTGCAATTTGAGGACCACGAGCATATTAAAGGGCCAGGCATATACTTAAGGCTGAGTCCAGCAGATGATGAACAACAAAGAAGTGTGGAGTTACAATCCAGAATGAAAACTTACTGCAATGCAAGGGAGTGGATGGAGATTTGAGGGTGGCTTGCTAGTGTCACTGTAGTGTAGAAGACTGCCATTGCACAGTGTAAGAATGATGGAAATAAAGGTCATTGTATTGTGTAGTTAATTTAGTTGGCATGGGATGTTACTCAAATCACTGAGATTCTTCTGTATTAATATATAATAAATGTTAAGAATGTAATGTGTAAAGTAGAAACAAGGGGACTCATGAATAAGAGACACAAGGAATCATATTTCACTGTCAGGAGAGCTGTTTGTTTTTAGGAAAAGATGAATTGCGTGGGACTTCACTAGAGCTTTCCAGAAAGATTGCAGGCAATGTGAAAGCAAGCTCTCTGGCCAGTCTCCCTGTTGCCCAGCTCTTTTCTGCATGGTCATTGCTCCTCACATGCCCTTGGCTGGCTATACATGGCTCTAACTGTTCATCTGTCCAGCAGAGCAGTTCTAAAAGTTCTTCAGATATGTGGACAATTTTATGTCAGCTATGGGCAATCATGAAGGATTCACACAGAAGCTGTGATGTATACTTCTATTCTGCTGTGAATGACTAAATGCATGTCTAGAGTTTACTCAGCTTGTATGTCAATTATATTTGTCATTTCATCTACTATTTGCATTTCTTTTATTACAAGTTTGATTTACTATGCTATCTTCCATTTATTACATTACATTATATCAAGCCACATCACATAATTTTAAACTTTAGTAAAAGCTCTGAATAGTCCCTTGATGGCCAGTTGAGTCGTTTATTTGCATCTTCAGTCAGTTCATGAATTCTGGGTCAGACCTCATTTCACAGCACTACATCATCCATAGGTTTGATGAAATATGTTATCCATTCAGAGGTAGCTTGTACATTTGCATTTTCACACAGAATGTTAATTTTCAGCCTTCTAAAGTCAGAATCTCACTGTATTTCTTCTTGTCTGGAAAAGAGTGGGAACCCATGTGTGTGATTGCTTCCTTAGGTGTTCTGGTCTCCTCAGGTTTACAGTCGCACTTACAGATTTACAGTGACAGAGTGACAACTCTGTGATGACTAACCTAGAGCAAACTGGGATTCACTTTTACCACCTTAGAAATCCAGAAACATGAGCCCCGAATACCAATTTTCTATACCTTCTACACATTTAAGTATGAGCATAGTATATCTTCATTTTGTAAGTGAACAAACAAAGCAGCAATCTCTCATAAGATTGAGAAATCTGAAATGCCTCTTTGATATACAACAGGTGAGCATTAGGAACTCAAGGGATCAGGGAGAAAGGAGAGAGTGTCTGCTCTGTTATGTCACCCACCAGCTTTCTCAAGTCCTTTATTCAGTTTTTAGAGTGGATGCTAATAAGCATGACTCAACAGGTGAACTAACTTCAGTTTGTTTCCTATGCAGGTAAAACTTATCTCTACTCTTGGTGTCATGGGAGCAGAGAACAATGAAAGTCTTGACCTCCTATCAGTCTTCCTGACTGGCATTCCAGGACTGGAGGCACAACATGGCTGGCTCTCCATTCCATTTTTCACTATGTATGTGGTTGCCATTGTGGGCAACAGCCTAATCATGGCAGCAGTGCAGGAAGAGTCAGCTCTTCACGAGCCAATGTACCTGTTCCTCTCCATGCTGGCCATCACTGAGGTGGGAGTCTCTGTGTCCACCCTCCCCACTGTTATGGGCATTCTTTGGTTTGATGCCTACAGAATTGACTTTGATGGCTGTTTGGCACAAATGTTCTTCATTCACACTTTCTCTGGCATGGAGTCAGGAGTGCTGTTGGCCATGAGTTATGACCGCTTTGTTGCCATCTATAATCCTCTGCGCTATACAGCTATTCTAACTCTTCCTCGGATCATATCCATGGGTCTGGGTATTATACTAAAGAGTGTTGCACTCATGGCTCCACTTCCAATTCTTTTAAAACGACTTCCATATTGTCACATAAATATTCTCACCCATTCCTATTGCCTCCACTCAGACTTGATCCAACTACCTTGTGCAGACACTAGGCTGAACAGCATCCTGGGGTTGGCCATTGTCCTGGCCACTTTTGGGCTGGACTCATTGCTCATTGTGGTCTCTTATGGGCTCATTCTGTACACAGTGATGGGTATTACATCTGGCGAGGGTCGGAAGAAGGCACTCAACACATGCGTGTCACACATCTGTGCAGTGCTTATATATTATGTGCCGATGATTGGTGTGTCTGTGATGCATCGCGTTGCCAAGCATGCATCACCAGTGGTCCACACACTCATGTCAAGCATCTATCTGTTTGTGCCACCAGTGCTCAATCCCATCATATACAGTGTCAAGACCCGTCCAATTCAACAGGGAATTGCCAACTTGTTCTCCTGCAAGAAGGGATTGATCTGAGTCACACACTCAGAGGCAGGGATTATTCTTGAATCTATAACCCCTTGCAGTAATTCTCCCACAAGGAACATTTTCTGTTTGGTATTTTGATAAGGAAAAGAGGAATGCAAATCATTACTACAAGCTTGCTTCTGAATGATAAATGTCATACTCATATATATTTTACTGACATACATGTACATACCTGACTTTTCTTCTTTAACAAGATTCATTAATTGAATGTAGAAATAGTAAATCCATACTGACTGTCACAAAATAGCCAGTTAACATTAGTTTTGAGATTTAATGATATTTAAATTAAAATAAACAAAAAAATTCATTTTTTAAATGAAATTCTTGGGGATAAAGTGTTTTCTCTAAGGATAGTGAGTATATAATTTATTTAAACAATAGAAGCATTGAAAATGTATATATTACATAAAAATTTGGGTAGGAACTAATCTTTTAATGAGATGAATAGATTTTGATCACAAATAATACATGAGACCTAGGTCGGCCTGCATTTTAATTTCTCTATTTCCTGTAAATGTTAATACTAGAAAGCTTGATAACAGAAACATGAAAGTGAAATCAGTGTTCTTCTGTTATTGCCCAGAGTCATTGCTGAGTGGATGCTTCTGGAACCCAATCCCACAGTTTACATGGACTCAAAGCTATAGTAAAGGCAATAGCTTCAGAGACCTTTATAAGAATTTTGAGTTTGTGTACTTTGAGATCATTTATTTTATCATATGTTCAAAACACTGTGAAGAGAAAAGAATTTTAAGGTTTAAGGTTTAAGGTTTAAAAAATATTTTTTTCTTTATCTCAAAGTAAAGTGTTTAGAGAATAGCAAACCTAAGCTTTAAAAGGTATCTCTTTTAATTTCTAGTTGAGCAATAATATCACTACTTTGATGTGGGATTACCTATTAAGCAGATATTCCACTCCACATCCTTGCTTTGCACAGTTTTATGGCAGGAATATTTATACTTTACACTACGTTACAATTATAAAATTCGTCCTTTCTATATAAACTTCAGTCTTCAGTGCACTTTTCTCTGCAAAAAGAGGCGAGTGATTCCCTGGCGGATCTGCTTGGTTTTTGCACTGTAAATGATGGGGTTCATCACAGGAGGTGCCAGCAGGTAGATATTGGCCATGAGAACATGGACCAGTGGAGAGGCATGCTTGGCAAAGCGGTGAGTCATAGACACACCAACCATGGGGACATAGAGAACCAGAACAGCCAACATGTGGGACAGACAGTTGTTGAGAGCCCGGAGTCGTTCAGTCCAAGTGGCTGTGTTCAAGACACTTTTAAGAATAAGTGTATAGGAGAGTACAATGAGCAGAGGGTCTAATACAATAATGAGCAGGACCAGAGCAAATGCATACCAGCTGTTGACCCTGATATCCGCACAGACCAGGTGAATCATATCCTGGTGGAGGCAGTAGGAGTGAGAAAGAAGGTGGGAATGGCAGAAGGGCAGGCGCTTGAGCAGGAAAAGGGAGGGAAGTACAGCCAAGACACAGCGGCAGATGATGGCCAACCCTATTCTACCAATAACGTCAGCGGTGAGGATGGAGGCATAGTGAAGTGGGCGGCAGATGGCCACATAACGGTCAAAGGACATGGCCAATAGAACAGATGATTCCATAAAGGAGAACCCATGGAGGAAGAAGAACTGGACAAAGCAGGCCTCAAAGCTGATTTCCCGGATGTTGAACCAGAGGAGCTGCATGACTGTAGGCAGCGTGGTGAGAGTGAGACCCAGGTCAGTGAGGGCCAGCATGGAGAGGAAGAGGTACATGGGCTGGTGGAGAGATGGCTCTGTGCGGATGACGGTGAGGATGGTGGTGTTGCCCATGATGGAGATGGTGTAGAGGCAGAAGAAGGGGATGGAGATCCAGAGATGGATATCCTCAAATCCAGGGAAGCCCATGAGGATGAAGTAGAAAGGACCGTGAGTGGTGTTAGTTACTTCTGACATGCTTGATGGATGCAACATATGGAATCTGCATTCCACATTAAAAATAGCATGAATATGATACCACTGTTCACTCAATCAGTATAATCAAGAAGTATATGCTACAGATTGGCCCTGAGAAACACAGTACTGAGTTATTCAACAGTCAGAAGCTGAACACTGGAGATTCTTCTCCTATAGATTTCTTATTCAAGAGGAACTAATTTCTTTCACCTTGTATCCCTTCAACTATGTTTCTATATATATATATATATATATATTTCCCTCTGGTAGGATATACTCTGATGACTGTTGTATCTGTCCATATGCATCTATACATACATTTTTACTAACTTAAATTGATCTTATTAGAATTTTAAAGAAGTAAACAAATGAAAGCAAAATTTTTGTTTCTTTTCTATCTGACCAATATCACAGAAAGATGATTTATTTAGGGCTCTGTGATATTTACTCAGATGAAATAGTGTTTAAATCAAGTTTCAAGATTACTTCCAGATGCTTCAACAATTAGGTGGATTATAATGGCAATATCCTCTTATGGAGCATAGGAGTAAGAAAGCATTCTGGAGGCAACATCACACACAGGCTTGTCTTGTGCATTAAGAGTTTAATATTCATAGGGAGAGTTCACAAGGATGGCTCATAGATGAATGTCCAATGATACAAGGAGAAATCATGGGATCTTATAATCATTTTCAAGTAGGTGAGAAGCTAGGAGTTAATATAATAACATAGACCAGAACTTCAGATAAGGGAGAAAGAAGGAAGGGTAGAAAGGAAGGAAAATTTAGATAGGTTAAAGTCAATTTTTAAGGAAATCTAAAATTTAGAAATAAGATACAAATGGAAGAGGAAGCAAAAGGCATTGTATAAAAAGAACTTTTCAGATATTTCTGTAAAAGAAACATTTATGAAGGCATTTTCGTGTTAGTAATGGGAAGTGAAGCCAAGCTGAAGTGGTCTGAGGGAAGAATTAATGAGCAGCTTTGGAGAGCTTTGAGAGATTAAGTAGTCTCAAAGGACTCTATACTGCCTCTAGAGGATGAATGCAGGGTTTATTCTATAAATCTAAGCAATGAATGGGTCTTAACTTTTGGAACGGTCTATATATAAAAATTATGGATAGTTTCTCAGGAACCCATGAGTATATAATTATTTCTTATAATTATACCATCTCATGCTTCCTAAGAGATCCATAAATGTCCAAAGTACAACTCTGTAAAACTCACGTAAGAATTTGAACAGTAGTAGCCACAGCAACAGCAACAACAACAACATAAAATTGGGGGAAATAGGAAAAAAATAAAAACGGAAATGAATTTCTTTCAATTAAGAAAAAAAGATTAAAATGTTTACAAGTGGATATTAGCCTAGAAGCTCAGAATATCCAAAACACAATTCCCATATCAAATGATGCCCAAGAAGAAGGAAGAACAAAGTATGAATACTCTGGTCCTTCTTAGAAGGATGAAATAATACCCACAGAAGGAGATACAGAGACAAAGTGTGGAGCAGGGACTGAGGGAAAGACCATCCAGAGACTACCCCACCCAGTGATCCATGCCATATACAGTTACAAAACCCAGACACTATTATCGATGCCCACAAGTACTTGCTGACTGGAGCTGGATAGATGTCACCTGGGAGGCTCTGCTAGTGCATGACAAATACAGAGAGGGACAAACTCAGCCAGCCATTGAACTGAGCACAGGGTCCCCAGTGGGGGAGTGAGAGAAAGGATCTAAGGAGCTGAAGAGGTTAGCAGTGCCATAGAAGGAACAATGATATGAGACAACCAGTACTCACAGAGCCTCCAGGGACAAAACAATCAGCCAAAGAGTACACATGGAGGGACCCATGGCTCCAGACACATCAGCAGCAGAGGATCGTCTTGTTAGACACCAAAGGGAGGAGAGGCCCTTGATCCTGGAAAGACTTGATGCCATAGTGTAGAGGAATTCCAGGACAGGGAAGCAGGGGAAGGTTGATTGGGGAACAGGGGAGATGACTTATGGAATTTTTTTTGGGGGGGTGGTGGGAACCAGGAAAGGGGACAACATTTGAAATGTAAATAAAGAATATACCTAATTAAAAATAATAAAAGAAAAGAAAAGAAAAAAGAAAAAGAAAAAAATATTTACAAGTATTTTTTCCCTTTAAGTCAATATAATTTAAAACCCAGAAACTGCTCCATAAAAAATAATATAGGTACATATTTAGGAATGAAATCTTCATAAGAAAGAAAATTATGCAGAAGTCATAGATACCAGTGTGTATGACCAAAGGAACAGTAAAGGGTAAGCACACCCAAAAATCATAAGTCAAAAGACAATCCACAATAGCTATGGTTTGTGAAGCTCTCCTAGTACTATTAATAATCCACGTTAATAGATTCATTATTAATATTTAACAACTTAGAAAATATTCTAAGAAAAGCATGCTAATTATATATGTAGTTGGTCATTTGTGAAACTGTAAAGGAAAGGAATCTAAGAAGAATCATGTTGGCTCCTCCATCTCTTAGCACTTTGCAAGGACAAGATTACTCTCCCCACCAGGACATGAGCACAGCATAGTGCATTCTTGAGGCTGTCTAGCCTGATTTTAGTAGAACAGTGCTGAATCAAGCTTATTTATTTATTTATTTATTTATTTATTTATTTGAGACAGAATTTCTCTGTGTAGTCTTGGCTGTTCTGGAAGTCAGTTTACAGACCAGGATGGCCTTGAACTCACAGAGATCTTCCTGTTCTCTGCCTCTGGAGTACTATGATTAAAGGTGTACACCACTGCTACATCACTCCCAGGCGCTCTTGAATAGAGTTAGATATACTATCTCTTTACTTTTTCTAGATGTTAGACACATTTTCTTTTTAAATGTATATGATAGTTCTCTCTGTTTTTATATTTCTGCTTGCTTTGATTGGTCAATGCAAATAGACATAGAATATATTTTGTTTTGAAAGATTATGTTTATGAGATGATAGAGCTCAATGAAAAACACTGAGAGTGACAAACTCCATGGAGAAGGCCATAGAATGCCAAGAGATCAGGCTCACTGTTTGATTTCCAGATCCTTTATGAACAATCAGGAGGTAACTCTCTGAGATGACAGACAGTATATCCAACAACATGGTATGCCTTAATTTCCACAGTGATTTCTTTTGAAAACCTTCTATGTAGCTTCATAAAGAGAATCTTTGATGGTGTTGTAATTAAATAGAACCTGGACAGTCTTTGTGGTAATGTAATAATTACTGGGGATGGTAGAGAACAGGAGAGAACCATGACATTCACAGGAAATTGACTGCCACACACTAACCTAGAATGTTACAATTTTAACTCAGTTAACTACTGCATAATTTCTGTTCATCATTCTTAATAAGAAAGAGTGTTCACTATGAAAAATATTTTTCTTTGAAAAGCCAGCGAGTTGTTTTGTTCAATTCATCTAAAATAAAGTTTAGTGAGTTCTCGTACAAAGTAGCTGGCCAGTCCAGTGATGAAGTGTCACATATATACACTGCTGTGAATTTGAGTTGTTTCTTCTTCTTTCTAAAGTTAGTATAAAATAATAGGTTTATTATGATATGTTCATATGTATGTGTACATCATATATTACTCATATTCACTTCCTGTATAACTCTTCTTTCTATCACTCATTTCGTGGTTCCTTTTCACTCCATAAGTCATACACACACACACACACACACACACACACACACACACACCAAGGTTCTGAATATGGTAAAGAATATGGTATGGAAAGCCAGGAAATCTAAGGACAGTAGTCTACTCCATTCTCTGTAGTTTGAGTAACAATTTGAAAGGGTAGAGAAAGGTTAAGATGGGACACCAGCATATGCTATGAAAATGAATCCTCTGTAGCCCTGCAGAGGTGGGCCTAGTTGTAGGTATGGTGGGAACTGAGGCAGAAAGGGGGTGAAAACCAATGCCGAGGAGAGACACCATTAGCACATGTGTTAGCAGAGGGGCTGTGGGCAGGGGCATCTCTGGAAAAAGGATTAAATGAGTAGACAGCACACTTTCTGAAGGTAAAAATGTGTTTTGTGTGTGTGTGTGTGTGTGTGTGTGTGTGTGTACAAATTTGTGAGTGTGTGTGAATACAGGTATGCAAGTGAAAACATGTTTTTGGACATGAGTATCCATGCATGTGTGACACCCCGGGGTATAACTGAAGCCAGTGGATATATATGAAGAAGAAACAAAGACAGATTGAAGCATAGAATTAAGGGAGAGGAGGAGGACAGAGGATAGAGCCAGGCTTAGTATTGGTAAAATGTGGCAGTGCTCCTCCTCTTCTGCACATAATACACATAATAATCTATTGAGTAATTCTCCAGATTTGTCAATTTCTTATCCAATCCTGGCAGGAGAGACAATGATGCCTGCATGCTTGTGGGATTGTTCGTTTAGCTATTCATGCCCTTTCTAGCCCTGCTTCTTCTCTACCCTGTCCCGTGGGCTCAGGTCTGGATTGAGTAACTGGAAAATACTCACAGAACTGTTTCTTTACCACCAGCTTGCCCTTAACTGGCAAACCATCCTTTAGGGTGCACTGTAAATTCCAGTCCCGAGAGGGTGCTTGCTAGTTTCTGTACGTTCCTTTCATCTATTGTCCTTGTTTTTCTAGAATCCATCATCTCTTTTAGAGACATTTGATAAGCCTTTTGTAGAAGAGAAAAGATGAACACAATAGGGACATCATTGGAGAGCAACAGTGATATCATCCAATGAAAGCCACTTTTTTGGTGGCAAGATTCTGATGACAGAGACCAGCACACCAAGGTTCCATGAAGCATGGAATTAGAGGCACCTGGGCCACTCTCAGCATCAGTGATAGTGTGTGATAAATCTCTACATAACTGCTTCATATTTCCTACCTGGCACTCACTTTTCCCTCCAGTCCCACCTCCTCATGACACACCTCTGAAACAGGTCTGCTTAATTTCCCCTTTGATCCTATGGAATAGCATCTCTCTCAGTCACCAGATTTTCCTCCTCTTATTGCTATCCACCTTACTACTATCCATTTCGGGAAGAGTCCAGCCTCACTGGTTACTCACTGTGCTCTCCCAGTCGTCTTTAGTGTCTGTTCTCTGGCCCATGTCTGCATGTGGTTTTTATGTTACTGATGATCCCAGGTTAAAATGTAGGAGACCAGTGGGGAGATGCCTCCAGGATCTTACAGGGATATGCAGATTGTGCTCTGAGACCTCAGTCCTCAAGGGAGAGAATCAGGAAGCCTCTCTTGTTCAGAAGATGTTTCTGCACTGCACTGTGGAGCTGGAAACCTGAACATCCAGTCCTGAGAGCACAAAGTTTGGTGATTATTGGAAAGCATACTCTCTGGAAAATTAGTGCAAAGTTCTATAAGGATGGGCTACTATAGAGTAGATGTTAAATCTTAAGTCTTATACATGCCAGGGAAAGGTTGTGGTCATTCCTTAGGAGAAATTCTGCCATTTTGAACCTCAGATTTATGTTCAATTTACTGAAAAAAAAAAGCTTTTATCATTCAAGTTTAAGTGAGGGTTAGAGTTAGGGTTAGTGTTAGGGTTAGGGTTAGGTTTAGGGTCAGGGTCAGGGTCAGGGTCAGGGTCAGGGTCAGGGTTAGGGTCAGGGTTAGGGTTAGGGTTAGGATATACTTATATGTATGAGTACCCTGTTGCTGTCTTCAGACACACCAAAACAGGGCATAAGATCTTGTTACAGATGGTTGTGAGTTACCCAGGACCTGTGGAAGAGCAGTCAGTGGTTTTAACCACTGAGCTATCTCTAGCCCAAAGTATTAGATTTTTTCAATGTTAGTTCACTTTTAAACAATTTTATTATTCCTTTTTTACTTGTTTACTTTACATCCCACTCACTGCTCCCTCCCAGTCATACTCTTCCATAATTCCCTTCTTCTATAACGCTCCCCTTCTCTTCTGCATGGGTGGAGGCCTCTGGGTATCCTCCCACCTTGGCACAACAAGTCTCTGTGAGGTTAAGCACATCCTTTCCTTTTGAGACCAGACAAGGCAGCTCAGGTAGAAGATCATATCCCACAGACAGGCAACAGCTTTTGAACAGCCCCGACTCCATTTGTTTAGGGACCCACATGAGACCAAGTTGCATATCTGCTACATATATGCAGGGAGGCCTAGGTCTAGTTCACGTATGTTCTTTGGATGGTGGTTCAGTCTCTGAGAACCCCAAGTATCCAGGTTAGTTGATTCTGTTGTTCTTCCTGTAACCCTTCCCACTATTCTTACATAAAAGTCTTTAAGCTCCAACTACTGTTTAGCTGTCAGTATCTGAATCTGTCTGAGTCAGCTACTGGGTGTGGCCTCTCAGAGGGCAGCCAGAAGCACTAGAATATTTATCTAAAGAATAAACATTATGTTAACACTCCCTGAAACCTTGTAAGTAATCACTACAAGATTACTGTATTTACTATATATATTTGTTCCTTAATAATATTGAGTCCAAAGCACTTTATTTAAAGTATCTGTAGAATCACATCCAACAATATGAAAAATATATAAAGAGGAAGCTTGTTTCTTTGCATCTGTGTAGAACAACTTCAATATCCTGTATAATGTGTGGGATTTGTAATTGTGGGCCCCCTGGTGTGGGGCCTTGGCAGAGCTGGGAAAATGGCACATCAGCGTCTGTGTGGGGAACCTCTTTGGACAGCCTGTAACTCAAGGATCAGTTTACCTACTGTGTAATTCAGAGATTCCAAAAGATGCAACACTGTTTATTTTCCCTTTTCCCAGTGTAGGGAGTACAGCATGTTTCTGAAATATCTTTCAAATGTTAGTTTCATTTTTCCTTGAAGAATCGGGTGTTTTAAAAAAAAACACTTTCTTGCATTTCTGCCCCAGCTTTACAAGGTAATCAATGTATTTAGGCATACACACTACATGACATGGTATTTAAAACCATTGATTTTGTGAACTGATTTATGACAAAAAATATCTACATCTACTTGTCATACCATTCTAGTTAATGAACCAGACTCTAATTACCTTCTACTCGACACTGGGCTTTTGAAGAAATATTTATTTTGTTTTAATTATGTATATGTGTTTTGTTGATTTACATGTGCCAGTTGAGGCCTGAGGAGTCTGTTCCCCTTTGACTTGGAATTGAAGGCAGTTGTAAGGTGCTCAGTGTGGGAAACAGAACATGGATTCTGAATGAAAGAAGTATGTATCCTTTACCCCTGACCATCTGCACAACTAGATATTGGGTTTTAAGTTTATATTAGGTATAGCACATAAACTGGATGACACGTGATGATAGAAACCAACTAAACTTCTACCTGTTTTAGCATCTTCCACTAAACTCTGAACCTCTTCTCTGACAGCATTCGGACAATCCCATGACGGATCTCTTTAGTCTTAATGCTGTAGACGATGGGGTTGATAACAGGCGGGAAGAAGAGATAAGCATTGGCCATCATGGTCTGTACCAGAGGAGACACATGGTGTGCAAAGCGATGTACCATAGACAAGCCAATCATTGGTACATAATAAGCAAGCACAGCACAGACATGTGAGCCACAGGTGTTGAGTGCTTTCTTCCTTCCATCTCCAGTGGCAATTCCAAGTACAGTATGGAGTATAAGCCCATAGGACACCACAATGAGCAGTGAATCTAGTCCAAAAGTGGAGGTCACAATGAAAAGTCCATAGATATTGTTGATAGAAATGTCCCCACAAGGTAGATGGATAAGATTGGGGTGGAGACAATAAGAATGAGAGAGGGCATTGTGGCCACAGAAGGGCAGTCTCCTTAACAGAATAGGCAACGGGGCCATTAGTATGACACTTTTCAGTCCAATGACAACACCTGTGCCAAAGATGCGAGGCAGTGTCAAGATAGTTGTATAACGTAGTGGGCTGTAGATAGCCACAAAGCGGTCCACAGACATGGCCAGCAACACAGCTGACTCCATAATAGAGAAAGAATGGATGAAAAACATTTGGAGAAGGCATGCTTCAAAGGTAATCTCTGAAGTATCAAAAAGGAAGATCCCTAGCACGGTTGGTAGAGTGGAGGCAGAGACACCAACCTCAGCCAATGCCAGCATGGCAAGGAAAAGATACATGGGCTGATGCAGGGAAGCATCTGTTCTGATGACGTGAAGGATGGTGCCATTCCCAAGGAAGATGATGATGTACATCAGGCAGAAGGGGATGGATATCCAGATGTTCTCTGTCTCCAGTCCTGGGATGCCAACCAAAAGGAATGTTGTAGGTAAAAACCCCACAGAGCTATTGGAATTCTTCATGCTGAAATCTCATCCTATGGAGGAAGTGCCACTTCTGAAGTCACAAACTACTGAGATTATATGATGGGAAAAAATAATTGGGAATCAACAAAAGCGAAGAAAGCAAACTTTGATTCATGTGATTGAAGATCTTATTTTTCAAAATTGGCAGTTGATTCTCATCTAGATGTTTTCATTGTAAAGGAGTTTCTTTCTCTGCCACGAAGAATTTATAGATAGAGAAAAGAGGTATGCATCCAAATTGCTAAGAAGGAAATAGCCGTCTTGTGCTCATGTGGCCACTCCTGGCTGTAGGAAGCTACTTGGGAAACAATTTATATGCAATCTCAGAATAAGGCATTGACTAATGTTTGCAATAGGTGAATAGATGAATAGGTGAATAAATATTTAAGTACAAGATAACTACTTTTAAAATCCCAATGAGTAGGTAGTGAATGATGGAGGAACAAGGCAAAGCTGAGATGGTGGCAATGAATACAGCCTGGAGCAAGTAACAGAAAGACTGTGTCCAATTGACCAGATGACCGAGAACGTGTCAGAAGCCAGGTTCGCTTATTTGTTAGACTTTATAGCTTATGAAAATACTGTGATGATAGCATCCAGAATATTTTGACTGACGGTCTTAAAAAACTGCTAAGCTTCTTTGTTAGGGATTTTTTTATTTTTGTTATCTTAGAGTATCACTGATCCCACAACAGAAACAATACTAATAGTCTAAGCAAATTTTCAGTAAATGTTTTCCTGTCATCAGATGAGCAACCGCTTTCCTAGCAGAATGTTGTGTGGGCTACTACAGCCTCACAGAAGCATCCAGGAAGGATAGGAAGGACTCCTCACGGTAGATTTTTGACTCATTTATCAATGCACGCTTTCCCTTCCCCATGCTCTGTTTATCTACTGACACATGCACAAGCCTAAATTATAAATTTTCTGGTGTGAATCTTTTTGTTGTTTTTTATAACCACTGCAATAGAGAGAATTCATTTTTCTAAGTGAGGTATTATTAAGTTCTCTCTTTAGTACTTGCCTAAAGCCAAATAGCATTTTTCTTCCACCAGTCACCACATATGATGAAGAAAGTATAGAGTTCTGGACTTACTCTGAAAGTCTCTGCAACTTTTAGCCATAAAACAGAGAACACATGTACTCTTCTGCTGTTCAGACATGGCCATTAAGTATCCCAAAGCCTTCTCAGTTATATTTCATTCTGGGATGGAAAAGTTCAGGATTCTGTGAGAAAGTCCTAAAAGAAATTGATTTAGTTTTAAAAGTCATAGAAAGATTTACTTACAAAAACATATTTCAGCTCAGATGCAAGGATCAGCAGAAAGTTTCCAGGTTATGTGGAGAAGTTAGGCGTATCCTGCCAGGGTGCCTAACTTGCTGCCTGTGGGATACATGCACCTGAGGGTAAATATGCATGTGAACCAATGTAAAATCATAAACCATCTTAAAATAGTACAATGCTTTTTGCAGTTAATTTTTGTAAATTAATTTTGCAGCTGTAATTGTCAACTTTGTAGATAATGATACTGTGTGCAATGGCAACGGGATGAGCATGCCTGACAGGAGAAAAAATCACCGCCAAAGTCCACGTGACAGAGCATTTTGAGAAAATAAAAACTGTGATTACATTGGGATCTTGAAAATCATTGGCTTTATAATCTTTTATGAAAATATCAAAATAGCAATGAAAAAGCATAGCTCTCATTTTCCTACTGCACACAGGATCCTGGTACTCATCAATCTCTAATGCAGTTTAACTCAGTACATATCACATTTGGGAAAGTTCTACATGGTAGGCTGGCTGCAGCTTAAGGTAGAGAGAGAGTGAGGAACAAATCAATGCCCCAGAGCAAGTGATGGTACACACACCAGAACATGTTAAAACACAAGTCTCAACATTTAGTTTCTTAAGTGGACTATGCTTTCATCTCCAGGACCTAAAAGCTCTTTCTCTTGACTTACTACTGAATCCTAGATCCTATTCCAGCTGCATCTTGCCTGCCACACCTCAAGAAACCTGAGTGAGCAGGTCAGTCTTGGTAGATTCTGGGAACAAGGGGCCCTCTTTCCTTATTTTCCCTGCCCTTTGTTCTCTACTGATTTTTTTCTATTGTACTTTAATTTTTTTCTCACCCCTGCTCTCCTATCCCTGTAGTCATGCATTAGGCACTTGTTCTTGAAAGACTTCTTAACACAGTTGTTTAGGATGTGTTTCAAAGAATGGGAGGTAGTAAAAGGGATCATTTAGCTGTAGAAATTAAAAACAAACAGCATAGCATACAATAATAATTTAGAAAATATCAACAGAAAGACAAGAATGTGATACACTAAGTCCCAAAGTCCTGGAACTGGACAGGATGGGAGGTGACTCCTATGTAAAGTACATCTTTTATCTATATGTATATTCGTTTCTTTACTGTTCAGGATAGCAATGTTACTCTCTACCTCAGACAATGTGTCTTAGTATTTATCATAAGCTCTTTGCAACAAGTAAATGTTAGTATTTCTTGCCCACAATCTCTTTTTTCTGATGAAAATTACTAACTTAGTCATTGCTTTCTGTGGAAGCTTTATTGAAATATAATTCATCTATGTATACAACTCACTCATTTAAAGTGCAAAGTGTGATGGTCATTAGTATCTTTCCAGAGATGTTCAATCATTCATTCTTCTCCAAATAAGCCACGTGTTATGTTAGCCTTTGGTACTTATTTTTCCTGTCCCCATCACCTATATTCTCTGAGAGATTAGTTTATCTAATTATACTATTCTTTCCTATTAGTGTCTGAATAATGCTATCACTGCATTTATGTGGGAAATAAGAAAACATGCAGTTTCCATTAGCAGATCAACACCTGACAAGATTCATGAGTTGCATGAGGTACCCTAAGTGATATGCTACAAGAACTATTTCTTGAACCTAAGACCTATCTATGACCTTGTTTTGTTAACTTGCCCGTATCTGTCTTTAGGCTCTTGTCATTCAACCTCCCATGTTTAGGAAGTTAAAGTGGTGCCTATCAGTAGGAAAAATCTACAGAGCTTTGACCAGGGATGGAAGCTGAAATCTTTCTGAAGCTGCTTTAGGATACAGGGCTGGGAGACCATAAGCTTGAACACTTACCACTTAATATTGCTTGTGACCAGAGAGAAGCTCACTTCGGCAAGTTCTTGGCGATCATCCTTAGCTTCGTAGATCTAATGTGGCCAGAATGATGCCTTGCATCTTTTAAAGCCAATCAGAAGCTCCACCAGTGGAGTAAAAGAAACAGAGTCAGGCTCCCTGAAGAGCAATTATCTAAGTAATCATACTGCTTTCTCAATATCAGATGCCTCTAAGGAAATAAAACATGGGTGTGAAAATGAATATAGATGTAGTTATCTCCTATGATGATTAAATAAAGAATATATGAAAATTACCTAGAACATTTTTACATCCTTACAATGGAAAATGAAAGAAAACATTTGGAGGACATTATGTTATCCAAAAATAGTCATATAGAAATTAAAGTAAGAATAAATTACAAAAGACTAAGGAAAGCAATGGAATGGTGGGGCATGAGAAGAGCTTCATCAGATATATAATTTTATATTTAAAAAGGAAAAACAAACCTGGGTGTTCTATTATTGCATAATAAGTAACTATAGTTACTTATTTTAATGCATTGCTTCTTTTAAAAGAGATAGCAAAGAGAATTATGAATACTATCACCACACAAAATTGCTAAGGGATGGATATGCTACATTATCTTGATTCAATCATCTAGTTTGTAACTGTGTTGAAAGATCATATAAGTATGATCAATTATTGTATCAGTTACAGATAAAATACTATTTAAACATATATTGACTTAAAAATTCATCCTAATCCAGTTTTAAAATTTACTAAGATTGTTTGGGAAGTGTTCTCTTTGTGCCACTAGTTTTACAAGAGAGAAGAAGGCTGTGTATAGTTGTATAGTTCGCAAAAAGGCTTTAAATGATAGGTATACACAAATATATACAAAATCTAGATATTATAAATCAAGAGTGGCCTGAGAGACTTAGAAAAAAGTGGAAAAATTAGATGAAAGTCTTTAATAAGTATAAGAACACAGCAAATATGAAGAGGTATTCTGATATCTTACAGATTCAGGGCAACAAACTTTATCATCTTGGAAAGAAAAGGTATTTAAAGATCACATTGAAACTGAATTCAGTTGATGGGTAGAGATGATAATAGAAAAGTACTCAACAGGTGCTATTGGAGAAGAAGATACGTTGCATATTACAAAGACTGACATAAACGTGAGCATCAGTTGAGTCTTCCAAGAAATGTTCCTTTATAAATGCAAGGAAATGCTGGAATGTTTTCTAGGAAGACAGGTAGCAAAATATTTATGTGACATACTTAAGTGGTTAAAAGAGTAAACAATGCAGGCATAGTACCTAGACAACATTTTGAAAAATAGCACATCAGTGCAGATCTCATGCTAAATAGGAATTTGTCTGACATTCAGAACATACTAAGTAGTTCAGTAAAAGATCTTTGCATTTGTTGAGTACCATGTACCCAAGACTAGGCGTGAGGGTTAGACAGGGCTCAATCACTCCAGAGAAGAAGAAAATCGAAGTGTAGAATGTACTCTCTTTCAACTCTTAGACGTATAAGTTCATGGGCTGGCTGAAAGGAGATCTCACGAAGTCATTGTGATTAATTCATTTTTAGGACAGATTACAAGAAACAATGACAGCAGCAACAACAAGAAGACATGTAGATTTCTAGAGTAAGTTACAGGTTATAAAAGAAAAATACAGCCTACTTTTATTCTTACCCTTCTTAGGAGCTCCTAATCTGAGCTGGAGAGAAAGCAAGTAAATGATAGAATGTTAGCATGGATTTCAAAGGTCAAACATTTATGATCTGTCTGTCTGTCTGTCTGTCTGTCTGTCTGTCTGTCTGTCTGTCTATCTCTCTCTCTCTCTCTCTCTATCTATCTATCTATCTATCTATCTAATGTATTTATTCATTCAGAAATTTATTTGTTCATTAGCCAAGTATTTATTAAGTGCCTGCTGTATTCCATACATGTCAGAGACAGACCAGTGCATATGTGTAGTAAGAGAAAAAAAAGAGATGAAACCACGAACAGTTCATTGATAACTAGTTAAATAAGACAACAAAGAGGAAAACATTTGGTTATCAGCAGGGAATGGGAAACAGTCCTGGTGGCTCCTGGAACTGACTACAGTTGAATAGAACATTTGAAGTGTGGTCAAAATATTTATTTATTTTTATTTTATTTTTTTTATTTGACATATTCTTTATTTACATTTCAAATTATTTCCCCTTTCCTGGTTCCCCCCTTCCTGAAAGTCCGAGAAACCCTCTTCTCTGTACCCCAATTAACCCCTTCCTGCTTCCTTGTCCTGGTATTACTCTATACTGTTGCACTGAGCTTTTCCAGGACCAGGGGCCTCTCCTTCCTTCTTCTTGGGCATCAGTTGATATGTGAATTGTTTCTTGGGTATTCCAAGCTTCTGGGCTAATATCCGCTTATCAGTGAGTGCATACCATGTGTGTTCTTTTGTGATTGGGTCATTCACTCAGGATGACATGCTCCAGTACTACCCACTTGCCTAAGAATTTCATGAATTCATTGTTAATAGCTGAGTAGTATTCTGGATTCCCCAGCATGTAATAAGGACACATGCTCCACTATGTTCATAGCAGCCCTATTTATAATAGCCCGAAGCTGGAAAGAACCCAGATGATCCTCAACAAAGGAATGGATATAGAAAATGTGGTGCATTTACCCTATGGAATACTACTCAGCTATTAAAAATATTTAAAAGAAAGTTTATTGACATCTGGTCTATTACGTCACAATGATGTCAGCTCAGTGTAAGTTCTTCTGAAGCATCACATTTCAAATTCTGAGGCTGTCTGGTGCGCATACCCATGTTTTTTGCTCTTCTCCTCATTATCTCAATGTGCATCTACATTAAATTTTTTGGTGTCATTTAAAATAGTAATTTAGATTCTTTCCAGCTTCTGGCTATTATATATAAGGCTGCTATGAACATAGTGGAGCATGTATCCTTATTGCATGCTGGTGAATCTTCTGGGTATATTCCCAGGAGTGGTATGGCTGGGTCCTCCGGAAGTATCACGCCCAGTTTTCTGAGGAACCGCCATACTGATTTCCAGAGTGGTTGTACCAGCTTGCATTCCCACCAGCAGTGGAGGAGTGTTCCTCTTTCTCCACATCCTCGCCAACACCTGATGTCTTCTGAGTTTTTAATCTTAGCCATTCTGACTGGTTTGAGGTGAAATCTCAGGGTTGTTTTAATTTGCATTTCCCTAATGACTAGTGTATCCAGATGTCCCTCAACAGAGGAATGGATACAAAAAATGTGGTATATATACACAATGGAGTACTATTCAGCCATTAGAAACAATGAATTCATGAAATTCTTAGAGAAATGGATGGAGCTGGAGAATGTCATACTAAGTGAGGTGACCCAGTCTCAAAAGAATACCCATGGTATACAGTCACTGATAAGTGGATATTTAGCCTAGAAGCTTGGAACACCAAAGACACAAATCACATATCAAGTGATGTCTCACAAGAAGAAAGGAGTGGACACTGGTGCTAGAATGGACCAAAACATCATTGTGGGAGAGTACAAGAACAGTAAAGTGGGAGGGGGTGGATGCGGGAGCAGGGGGAGGGAAAAGGACATGTGGGACATTTGGGGGTGGGGAACCAGAAAAAGGGAAATGAATTGTAAATATAGAATATATACAATAAAAAAAAATCAAAAAAAAATAAAATAGTAATTTAATATTTTAAAATTTCACTCATTTAAACAACATATCTCAATTGTATTTACCCACAATCCTTCCTCTAATCTCCTCCAACTCTCTCCTACCACATATCCCTCCCAATTTCTTGTCCTTTTTAAAAATAGTAATTAAGTTAATTTGTGAGGTCCCTAATCGTATGTGAGTAGAAACATTTACTTTTGCACGGACAACCTAAAAATGACCCCACTTGCAAGGAAAAGTAACTCTCTCATCCCCAAAAGTCATTGATTGCCAATAGCTCTTCAGCAAGGGATGGGGCCTTGGAAGGTCTCCCTCTTTCTGCTGTAATTTTAATTGGCATAATTTTGTGCATATTACCTTAACTACTGTGAGTTCATGAGTGTGAAATCTATGTCATGTCCAGAAGACAGCAGTTTATAGCACTCTTCCCTATTTGTGATACGACGTTCTTTCTGTCCCTCTTTTGTGATGTTCCCTGAGCTGGCACGGGGTTTCATATGGGTGGCCTATCTGCTGCTAAGTATTCCTAGTTGTCTATCCTCAGCTCTCTAATCAGTTGAGTCTTGTTATAAACCATTTCCCACTGGAAAAATAAGCTGCTCTGATTGAAGTTGAGAATAGCACTAATCTGTAGTGTAAAGGTAGATATTCGGAAGGCAACCTGACAACAGGACCAGCAAAATAGCAACTGTCAGTTCTCTTCTAAGCGCCTGTGACCTCTCAAATTATGGGGTTTGGACCAGGTTGACTAAGTCTGAATTTACTCTTGTGGGGTAGTCTCAAAACTAGCCAGGGAGTGGTTGGTCACCCCTATATCTGTAAGCTTTAGCAGGCTAAATAACTTATTTTCTAGCATATAGAAGCCTATAAATGTCCAGAATGCTTCACCTTATCATTAGCCATGTATACTCTCAGTCACATGAATTTGTGTTTCTAATTGTCCCGATGTTTGAATATTTTTTTTAAATTTTCTATATTCTTTGTTTACATTCTAAATGATTTTCCCTTTCCTGGTTCCCCCCTCCCCATAAGTCCCATAAGTCCTCTTCCCTCTGCCCATTCCCCAACCAGCCCCCTCCCACTTCTCTGTCCTGGTACTCCCCTACAATGCTGCATCAAGCCTTTCCAGGACCAGGGCCCTCTCCTTCCTTCTTCTTGGGAATGATTTGATATGTGAGTTGTGTCTTGGGTATTCAGAGCTTCTGGGCTAGTATCCACTTATCAGTGACTGCAGTTTGAATATTTTATATATATATATATAAATTTATATAATACACAGGTTATGAGGAAAAATAAAATTAGAGAGAGATAACAAGAGAGACAACAAGAGAGACAACTGGATAACTTAATTTTGAAAAAAAACAAAGAGTATATGTAAAGTGTTATTTCTGTTTGTTCTTTTCTTTACTATTGCAGGATTCTCCCAGATTGGCATTATTATTTATAAATTGAATGCATTTTTAAAATAAATGGACAAATTGATTAATTAATCACCATTTTAATATAAAATTTGCAGTTTCTTGCTTAACTTATGTGTACCTCTAAGTTCTAGGCATCATTTTGACTAATATAGAATGTTCCACGGTATAGTTTACTTATTTATCCATTTATAATGTGTGAGAATAGTTTTGTTGTTGTTGAATTTTTTTCATACAATATATTCCATTTGGGGTTTCCTCTCCGTCACCTCCACCACTCACCTCCACACCCCTTTTTTCTCTCTCTCTTTAGAAAATAAACAAGCAAACAAACAAAAAATGCCTACACGAAACAGAAATTAAAAGAAGAAAAGAACACTGGGTTTTCATTTAAGAAAGATTATATTGTTTATTTATTTACTTATTTATCCATTTACTTATTTTGTGTGTGCATCTGAGTGCTTCTGATTCTTATGAAATTGAAAAGAGGACATTAACAAATTCTCTGGAGCTGGAGTTACAAGTGGGTTACAAGTTACAAGTTACAAGTGAGTTACAAGTGGGTGGGTTCTGGCAACCAAAATTTTGTCCCTTGGTAGAGTAGTTTGTCCTCTTAACTGCTGAGCTATCTACAGCCCTGTCCTTTCACTTGAGAAAAACAAAATAGACTGTCTTGAATATTGCTAGAGAGAATTTGCTTTTAAGTATCTGCCATAATAAGGAAACAGACTGTAAATCTATGCCAGGCCTGAGTATCAGATCTGTTGGATTAAGAGCAAACTATCAATTTAGATTGTCTCCTGTGCTGCATGGCAATGTTTGTTCTCCATGCATTAATCAATATGAGATACTTTCAAGTTTTCTAGCATTGTAAACTAATAGCTCTCTCTTTCTGTACTGTTTTTGGTAATGACTGGTTTTGGGAGCCTATAATTGGTCGGCTAGTCTTCTAATATTTTCTTTGAAGAAAGAGTTGTATTAACCCCTGGCGAATCTGCCTGTTCTTAGTGCTGTAGATGATGGGATTGAGCACTGGTGGTACCAGAAGATAGATGTTGGCCAGCAGCAGGCGGACAGCAGGTACGGCATGCTTCTTGAAGCGATGCACCAGAGCCACGCTGATCATAGGCACATAGTACACAAGAACTGCACACATATGTGACACACAGGTATTGAGAGCTTTCCTCTGCCCCTCCCCAGAGGTAATGTTTAGCACCGTGTACAGGATCAGCACATAAGAGAAAACAATGAGCAGTGAGTCCAGCCCAAAAGTGGAAGTCACGATGCAAAGTCCCAGAATGCTGTTGGGACGAGTGTCCCCACAGGGCAGCTGGATTAGATCTGAGTGAAGACAATATGAATGGGAAAGTACATTGTGGCCGCAGAAAGGCAGACGCTTTAGGAGAAAAGGCAAGGGGAACATGAGTAACAGACTCTTCAGTCCAAGTGTAACACTGGTACCAGCGATACGGGGCAGAGTCAGGATGGCGGTGTAGCGGAGTGGGCTGTAGATGGCGACAAAGCGATCCACAGACATGGCTAGAAGAACTCCTGACTCCATGATGGAAAATGAATGTATGGAGAACATTTGCAAAAGACAGGCTTCAAAGCAGATTTTATTGGCACCAAGCAGAAAGATGCTGAGCACAGTGGGCAGGGTTGAAGCAGAGACACCAAGCTCGGAGAAGGCCAGCATAGCCAGGAACAAGAACATGGGCTGGTGCAGAGAACTGTTTTTCCGGATCACAGCCAGAATGAGGGTGTTGCCCACAATGCCTATAATATACACGAAACAGAATGGGAAGACCAGCCAGGGGTACCATGCTTCCAGACCAGGGAAACCGGTCAGCAGAAAATATTTTGGGGTGAATTGACTGCTGTTGAACATTTCCTGTGCTTGATATCTGTGGCTTGACAGGGACGCAGATATAACCTAACTCAAAATGCAGCTTATTGTAGATGAAAAGAGACCATGTTTCCTTCCTTCCTTCCTTCTTTCTTTTTTCCTTCCTTTCTTTCTTTCTTCCTTCCTTTCTTTTTTTCTTTTTTTTTTTTTTTGTCTATTATGGCCTAGCAATTCATATGTCACCTACGTTATGACCAACTCAATGTGACCATCAGTGCAATATAAATTTTTTCGTGATTTGTAAGCAGGTGTGTATATAGAAGACAATATGACAAGAGACTGTATTAATCACAAGTCAAATTAATTTCTCCTATTGATCTTATGGTGTTTAACTTTCAAGAATGTATTGTTCCTCTTTCTCTAGAAAAAGAAGGCATTCATTGGAAAGACTAAAATTAATTAAGCTAATTGACTAGGCATTCTGTAAATTTCTGCTAAAGTATATTTATATTTAATTTCCAGTGGTGGATAAAGATAAGAATTAAAAGAACAATTATTTTAATTATACATAGTATGGGACAAGTGCTAAATATCCCTAAATCTCATTTCTATGACTTAAACAACAGTCAAAACAACTTTGAGAATACAAAATTATTTGCCTTTATTTTCAAAAACCATCTCTAGGATGGGCTCAGCTCTTCAACCATCTCTAGGACGGGCTCAGCTCTTCGTCAGTATCTCTTGGAGGATCCCTTTGTGCTTCACACACAGAGATGGAGGCAGGTACCGATCAAGTCTGTGCATCATAAGTAGATGGAATCTTGCTCCCTGAAATTTTTTTGAGTGCAGCCAAGTATTGTGTTCTTTCAGAGAACTCTTCGACCATTGGTTGTCTACACACTGGACTGCTGAAGTTCACTGAGTGAGATGATGGCCAAGAATATAGATCTTTTAGAGCACATATCTGAATCAGCTTGGCAGAAATGAGGACAAAATATTAACCTGTGTTTGTGACACCCCTAAAGCCCTCCCTGAGGAGACAGTGGATCTAATTATCTCATCAAAGAGAAAAACACCTCTCAAGAAGAGGGAATGGGATTTGGCTTGCTGATATATAAGAAAACTTCCTCTGCTCTGCATGGGGGTGATTTCTCACTTGCTGAGAACTTCTACTGAGGGAACTCCTGCTACTGAGCATAGGACGTACCCTCTGTCATCGGATGAAGAACGCATATCTGAAACCTTTCTGGAAACAATGAAGCGTGGCATGCTGGGAAATGTCCTGGAAAAAGGCAGAGGCACTGACTTGTGGGTGACTTGATTCCAGCTTTCTAGAAGGTTAAAGCTTTGAGCTTGGCCTTTAAAATCTGGGAATGGAGATCATTATGTTATGGACAAAGTATGGGAATAGGTCTAGTTATATTTATGAAATTTTGACTTGCAGTTGTCATGAGCCATAAGAAAGTGATATTGGCCACCATGGAAGATAATAGTTCTCTAGGCAGGGGCCTGAATTTCTCCTCATGAGTAAAGGACATAAGTGGGTCAGGAGCTCCTTAATAGAAGTATTCCTATACTCAAGATTCTGTCTCTTTTAAAATAATATTACAGGATATAGATTTCCTTCCAACTCAAACTTTTCAGACCCACTTCTTTATCCTGTTACCTTAAATTTCTCCCTGGTTATAATGCTTAGGTACATCATACATTTTTCATAGTTTCCTTTGCTTGTTTAGTGTACATGAGACAGTTTGTGCCTTATTTATGGCTTTGAGAATTCATGTCTCGCACTGTAAATTTTAGAACATTATACCTAAGACCATGACTGCAGGTTACTTGAGTGCATTGCCGGTGGAAGCTTAGCTCACCTTGGTTCTCTCTAGCCCACAGCTGTAAAGCACAGGCAAGGATAATTTCTAGCCGGTGGATTTTCTTGAGCTGTGTCTGAGCTAAGGCGACGGAGTTAGCATGCAATGCCTTTTCAACAAATTCACTATGGAAGTGGGATAATAGGCAAGAATAGGGATCTTTTAGAGTGCATATCTGGAGAAGCAAGAGTAGCATTCTATCATCAATACATATGTGGTATTTAATTTTCAATCAAGTATTACTCCCTAAAGACACTTTCTCACTTGTCCTGTGTACTCTTTGTTTTTCCAAGTTAAGAAATTTTGTGGATTCCCTCAATTGTCCATACTGAAGATATAAACTTTGTATTTTTAACTGAGACTTAACATTATTGAGATTTTTTTCAAAAGTCTGGTATGATTAAGACATGTGATTTCCCCTGGCTCTTTGCACTGATTCTCATTTCATTAAGGAACTCCTTGGCTGCATGTATTTAACAGCAGCATTAAAAAAAGTTGTTGAATATGAAATTAGTAACTCAGAACAGACAAAGTACTGAATTCCACCTGCCCCAAATGAATGAGTGACAATTTTGTTCCAGATTTCACGATGAAAAAAAAAAGTATTTTTTTTTGTTTTTTTTTTTGTTTTTGTGTTTGTTTTTAAATCTCATGTATATCCTCTGAGTTAAAGAACACCCTCTTTGAAGTGGTGTCTCACTCTTTATCCTAGGCTGGCTATGAACTCATGAAGGTCTTCTCCCCTAGACAAAGTACTGGTGTTACCTGCTGGCTATACACTTCATAATGTCCTTTAAAATCTACAGTGCAGGATCAACTACTGTGAATCTTTTCTACATCATGACGGGGTTACCTAAGCTTGCCTTCCTTACACGTCGCTGCCGTTTTATTGGTTCTTACACTCCTCCCTCCTTCTCCCTTTCTCCTTCCCCACACCTCTCCTTTCCCTGTCCTTTTGTTCTACACTGTAGTAGATTAATTTTAGTTGTTGGGCTGAGTACTTCCATGATAAGAATGACATGCTCTTCCATATGTCTTTGTGCACTGTGTAGCCTCCAAATTTGTGGGCTATCAGGTTTAAGAACTGAGAGAGATCTGGATTAGAGACCTTCAAGTGCCCCTCTTTCATTTTGAGACTATCCACCACATACCAGCATGTGTCACAAAGGGATGAAGTTATCTTTCATGATATGGAGAATGGAGAGATAAAATGTGTAGTAGGTATAAGGGGCAACTCAGAACAAAGATTACTGGTTCAGGCTTACCTGTGCATTCCCCATCCTACTGATGCCACAGCTGGGATTTCCATGGTAATCCTCACCCCTGTGTAAGACCACTCACCTACAGTGGGGCTGGTCTCAGCCTAGTGTTTAGCATACTGGTAGGAGCCCCTCTGGCCCTTCTATTTATCATGACCCAAGAACCATGCTTTCTTTCCACCCCATCTGTTTGATCAAGCTCCCTAGTGATATAGGTCAACCAGCCTTTGAAGTTTGTCCTACCTCTGTGCCTACAGGAATAATTAGGCCAAGAGGAGAAGGGTCTCAGGGGCATTGTCTAGGGTTTAAAGTATGAGAAAACAAGACCAAGGTATGTGTGTGTGTGTGTGTGTGAGTGTGTGAGTGTGAATGTGTATTTTACATGTACATGCAAGTGTGTAAGTTTATGTAAACACAAATTAAAATATGTATCCATGTGCACAAATGCTTGTGTATATATAATACTAATGTTTATGTAAAATTTTAGTTGGAAGTTTATATAAATTTGTGATAATGTTTGCCATATTTTACCATATATTTAAATGGACTAAATCAGTTGAATATGTTCATGATTTTATATGTACATGCATGCACTACATTTCTTTACATATGCATACATCTATAGAATGTAAAATGTTTATTTAAATATATGGTATGAATATTAATAATAATATTTAAATATTAATATTCATAGCTTTTCCTAAATATTCTAATGCTTATTGTTTCTTCATCCTATTATAAAATCTTAAACCCACTAGACAGAGTAATTCATATGTCCTGTGGACACAAACATGCTTCTTTGTGCTAAAACAGCTAAGCATTATCTATAAAGCTGTTTGGACTTGTAGTTTACATGCAGACCTAGGCCTTTTACCTAGATTAGGGCTTTAGGACATAGGTCAGACAAGACCTACAGGCCTGACATATTTTACCATTCACTCTCTCTGTTGCTTTACTCTTGGTTTTCATTTTTTTTTTGCTATTTCCCCCAGTCATGCATGCTCCCAAGGTGTGGAATCCTCGTTAGGAACTATATCATAAGTCAAACACCAATTGCAACCTACTTAAAAAATTGATAAATATTAAAGTGTTAAAAAAACCTCTGAGAAATTAGATAACTACATAATATTGAGATAATACAATACTTGTAGTTTTGAAGGACAGAGTTAGTGCTGAGTCTTAGAAACTCAGCAGTTCGAAGCCCAAGGCTTTAGGTCAAATTCAGATGATAGGCAAATGTACAGAATGGGCAGAAAACAAGGCCAACAAAACACTGTTGAGCAAAATCTGAGGCAGGAAGGAGTTGGAAGTAGGAATCATTGGTTAAAATATAATATTTGAAGATTTACTGAATACTGAAGCGGGTCAGTAGGGAGACAAAAGCGATGTGAGAAGACTTAAGTAATTCACCCTGAGTGGACAAGGAGCCGGTAAAGGTGGAAATCTTTGAAGACTGTAGTTACAGATATGACCAGAAGAGGGTAGCAAAGGGCTGCCTGTTGAAGCTGGCTTGCCTGATGTTTATAGTTAAAGTAAAAGTTGGAGATTAGTAGCTGCCTTGTTTACTGGTCCTCTGAAAGAACCCAGATGTCCCTTGATGGAGGAATGGATACAGAAAATGTGGTACATTTACACTATGGAATACTACTCAGCTATTAAAAACAATGAATTCATGAAATTCTTAGGCAAATGGCTGGGACTGAAAAATATCCAGAGTGAGGTAACCCAATCACAAAAGAACACACAAGGTATGCACTCACTGATAAGCAGATATTTGCCCAGAAGCTCGGAATACCCAAGGCACAATTCACATATCAAATGATGCCCAAGAAGAAGGAAGGAGAGGCCCCTGGTTCTGGAAACGCTGGATGCACCAGTGTAGGGGAATACCAGGACAGGAAAGCAGGAGGGGGTTGATTGGGGAACGGGGGAGGGGGGGAAGAGGGCTTATGGGACTTTTGGGAAAGGGGAAAACAGGAAAGAGGAAATCATTTGAAATGTAAATAAAGAATATATCTAGTTAAAAAAAGTTGGAGATTAGTAGCTGGCTTGTTTACTGGTCCTCTAAGTTATGCTTCTGGGGTTGAGGAGACAATGTGGTCTACATTTACTTCACACACACACACACACACACACACACACACACACAAATGTCATAGGACACAGGTGATGTATCAGATCTTTTACTTAAAAAGCTTGACCCAGAATATCTAACATGAGAACTGGCTTAAAACAGGATTTTATACATGTAATCTATAGTGAGCCTTTGGGGTTATTGTGACGCTGCTTTGCTTTTGTCTGTTGCATTTTGTGCTTCCTCCACTACCTATACCTTGAATGGAAGAGGTGTAGAGTGGCTCTTCTGCCAAAATACAGGAAACTGAGATGCTATAAACAAAATCTACCAAGAAAAAATTGTGCCAAAGTCATTTATTATGATTTTAACAAATATAAAGTTAGTGAGTAAAATCAGTTTTTACCTCATTGTGACATTTAACTCTTTCAAATGCAAAATCCAGAAAACCTTCTAGCAACTGCTTTTATATCGGCTACATTATCTTTTTATTGTAATGGCAATATTTATTATTTTACTTACTCACTTTACATTCTGCTCACTGCCCCCTCCTGGTCACCCCTTTCCACAATCCTTCCCTCCATCTCCCTCTTCTCCTCTGAGAAGGTGGAGGCTTTCCTGGTGTCCCCCTTTCCCTGCACATCAAGTCTCTGTGTGCTAGGTGCATCCTCTCCCACTGAGGCCAGACAAGGCAGCCGAGCTAGAAGGACATATCCCACAGATAGGCAACTGCTTTTGGGATAGCCTCTGCTCCGGTTATTTGAAACCCACATGAAGACCAAGCTCTCCTTCTGCTACATAGGTGAAGGGAGTCCTAGGTCTGGCCCATGTATGTATATTCTTTGGTTGTTGGTTCAGCCTCTGAGGATCCCAAGCAGCCAAGTTATTTGACTCTGTTGGTCTTCCTGTGGTGTTCCTGTCCCTTTAGGGGCTGCAATCCTTCTTCCTATTCTTCCATAAGAGTCCAAGCTCCATACACTATTTGCTGTATGAGTCAGCTGCTGGATGGGGCTTCTCAGAGGACAGCCATGCTAGACTCTTGTCTGTATGGTTCAGGACCCAAGGTCTGATGATGGTGGTTTGGATAGGTGGGGAGAGAAGAGAGGTCCCCCTGAGATAGCAGGCTGCTCAGGGCAGCTCAGCTTGCTCCAGAGCCTACATTATCATAATTCACGTGGGTTCATAAGGACCTTCATCTTTCAAACAAACAATGAGCAAGATCATTAATGATGCAACTGGGCAGATTGCATTTGAAAAGCAGGTTTTAATGAGGGACAGGCTCAGGACTGCTCAGGGCAGCGCGGCTGTGGGTCAGGAGAGGTTGGAGAACACCAAGAGGCAGCGATCCAGCATTTATTTTGGGGAAGGAGCTATGTGTTATTGCTCACTGTGTGGAAATACTACTTCTCAGAACACAAAACTAAATTTATTTCTTTTTTTATTTTATTATTTTTAAATTGAAATAGAGTTATATTGCTTCTGTTCTCATCCCCTGTCCACCCTGTTATCCTCCCTCAAACCCATCTCATTCTCCTCTTAAGTTGATAGCCCTTTCCTTTGGTTATTATTATTACATATGTGCATGGATGTATATGCAGAAATATATATATATATATATATATATATATATATATATATATTCAATCTGCCAACTCTATTTTTGTTGTTTATGTTTCAAAGCTGACCAGTTTGCACTAGTAACCAATAAGGGGGCTCATCTTGGGAAAAGCTAATTCTGCTCCTCCCAGCAGTGTTAGTTGTATGTTTTGTGTGTGTGTGTGTGTGTGTGTGTGTGTGTGTGTAAGGGTGGGTCGTCTTGGAATTTCCTCTTTCCATGTTAACAGTCCTATCGATGTTGCTATTGTTCTGGTCTTGTCTATGCAGCCATTTCAAGGAAAGACTGAACCAGAGAATTTCTGTTCTCAATGATTATCAAGACATGTGAGACAGTTTTAAGCTGTGAGTTATCAGAGATGCATTATCCATTCACTAAGTTTATCTGCTTTATAGACTTTCTGATGGCCAAAAGAAAGTAGGTATTTGGTAGGCACATTTCTGGCATCAATCCAATCACAATATGGAGATATCTGAGAGACCATGGTGTCTTATTGGAAGGCACTTGGTTATTGTCAGAGAGGAAATCTGTTATTTGCCTGTAAATAGTAAATATTCTGCCTAAAACAGAAGCAATATTAAAAAATGCCCAGCGAATGTAACATAGGCCTGGATAACAAAGGAGATGTTAGAGTTGTCATAAAATCTTTTGGGTCTTGATACCATAGATAATAAGGTTCATCAAATGAGAGATGATTAGGATGCAGTGCCCTTGATGATATACCAGGGGCAAGGTATGGTACCTTGTATGTGTATAATGAACAGAGGCAATGCAGGGACACTGAGGCAAAGCGCAGTCTGTATGTGAGAGGCACAGGTCTTGAGGGCCTCAACTTATGATCAAGTGACTTTGGATACTAGGCCAGAGTATGAATAAAAAGAAATGAATCTGAAGACTAAAGAGACAGTGCATTAGTTAAGAATGTGTACTACTCTGTAGTGGATCTGGGTTTCTTAACACCCACATAATGGCTCACAACCATTTATAATTCTAGCTCCAGGGAATTAGACTCATCTTCTGACCTCTGTGGACTCCTTCACACACATGGTGCACATACATACACTCAAGGACACACATTTATAGATAACATTAAAATAAATGATACACGTATGTGCTTACTTTGTGCCAATTACTCAGCTTATACTTAGGAATTGTGCCTCTTTCTGTCTCTACTGTCAGCCAACTGTCGTTGCAAGAAGGGATGTCACTTTCTTCTGTCGTGTTGCTGCTCATAAGTTTCCCTCCCTTGTCAAGAAATATCTCACCCATGGTCATGTAAGAAACTCTAATTAAACTGGGGTCACACAGAGCATGAGTGCATGGCAGAGAGGCAGAGATCTGTTGGAGAAAAGGGTTCAGTGTGGGAAGGGTAGAATGAAAGTGGGGACTACAGGAGACAAAAATGACTAAAATCACATGTGTCCACATATGAAATTGTCAACTATCAAAAATTAAAGAATTGTGCAGCTTTATGAAAACCAGTTAATTTCAAAGAGCCGAGGAAACAGTGATCCCCTTAGAAGGACACTGTTCCCATGATTAACCCTCATCCTTTTGCATTTCATCTTTCTGATCCTCTTCCATGAAGATTCACAAGCCTTGTGGGGAAAGTCTGTGATACATGGTATGTGATTCAGGGCTGAACACTCCAGTCTCTTACTCTCTGTGCTTTGACCTGTTGATGTCTCTGTGTTACCACCATCTATGGCAGGAAGAAGTTTCTCTCATGAGGGCTTCGAAATATACTGACCAACAGATATAGCAGCAAGTCATTGGGAGTCATTTTAACACTGTGTCCAAAGAGAATAGTGGGAGAATTGATTGCTAGTAAAACTGTTAAGTGATCAAAGTATATAAATCACCAATTTAACTTCCATATCAACCTAGTAGTTTATTGGTAACAACATTATTACAGAAAGTAAAGTAAAAATAAATTTGTGATATATCCAATAAAAAAATTTTTTTTGAAAAAAAAATTTGTGAGGCAATAACCCAAGTCACACTGGACTGCAAACATTGTGTAAAAACGGTCACTTATACACTTCAGAAAGAAATGTGCACATATTTGTATGTACATATGTTACTTCTTCTCATGAACTTTAATATTGTAGTCAATTCATGGCAACCATACTACCATAAATTTAGATACTTCTTCTGTGCTGAAAGGAACCTGAAAAGAATCTTTGACTCATTCCTCAACTTTATTTACCACAGTCTGTCCCCAAAGTGTTACTGAATCTTACCAAGTGAAATCACCTTGACAATGGCCCTGCAGATCTGTTGGGTTTTGATGCTGTAGATAACAGGGTCCATCACAGGTAGAAAAAGCACAGACACTGTGCCCATTAGGATGTGCACAAGGGGTGAGGTGTGCTGTCCAAATCTGTGCAGAATGGATAGGAACATAAAACAGAGCACAGTCAGGATGTGGGAGACACATGTGTTGAGGGCCTTGAGCCGTTCCCCTTGGAGAGGCAATGGCCAGCACATGCAGAGGATGACAGCATAGGAGAGCAGGATGAAAAGGACATCTGAGCCCATGGCCAGCATGATGATGCACAGTTCGTAGAGGCTGTTGAAGCGTGTGTCAGAGCAGGCCAGGGTAACAGTAGTCAAATGTCAATAGGTTCAGTGAGGGTGTGGCTGTAATAGCTCCACTCTGCATACCCAGCACCACGCCTATCAATGCCACACGGGGCCCAGTGGGCACAGATGTACAGCACAGTGGGAATCACATTGCCACCAGACGGTCCAGAGCCATAGCAAATAGCACTGCGCATTCCATGAAGGAGAAAGAGTGGAGGAAGTGCTGTTGCAGCACACAGGTCACCAGACCCACCATCCGGGCATCAAACCATAATACCCCCAGCACAGAAGGCAGAGTTGGCATGCACAGGCCCAAGTCCGCCATTGCCAAGATGGCTAGGAAGTAGTACATAGGCAGGTGGAGAGAAGGCTTAGTTCAAACCAGATGTAAGATAGTGGCATTACCCATGATGGCTACAAAGTACCCCATAAATATGGACAATAAAATCCAATGATGAGTCCATTCCAGATCCGGGAAGCCAGTCAGCAGAAATATAGCATAGCTAAGTTGGCACTTGGTGGAACAGACACCTTCATTTTCAAGAGCCTGATACACTCTGGGGAAGAAAGCGTGTGGTCAAAACTTAGGACAATATGTATGAGTCCTCCCAGTGTCACAGAGAAAGTCTCCCACTGAGCGTTTTGTCTGGTCTCCATTAGATTCAAAGGCCTCTTAATTAACTACTTTCTTCACAAGCTGGATACACCCTTTTCTTATCTACCCATCATTTTTCTTGTTGCCATGTATCATACAGCTTCACTTAGTGACATTAAACATGAATGAATTTTTCCCTGCCCTTGACAAAATGAATACATGATTACCTCAAATTACTGTAAACAAACAAACAAACAAACACAAACACAAACAACCAAAAACAAAAACCAGGTATAGTCGGATGTCTAAATTCCTTTCTCAAATGGTCTTTGTCTGGCCTTACTTTTTTCTTCTTCTATACAATGTTACTTTTAACTTTTCTGAACAAATTGCCAATCACTGTGTGGTTTTCTACTTTCATCTCCCCATTTTATCTTTTGGCTATTAGACACTTTCCACATTGTCTATGTGATCAGAAGATGAGCTATGTACTTCTTTCTAAATCTAGTTCTTCTCAAGGAACTCCAGGCTTTCCCTGCCCAGAATCCATGCTCAAATATTGCAGCGTCCCTGGGCATTCTCTTCCTCAGAGAGCTGTATATGTCATATCTACTTACCCTGGGTCTTTAAAGACACATAGTCACCATCTACTGAGATTTCTAATTACTTAAAAGTAACAGACTACCTAAGTGATTCTTGAGGACAAAGACTTTCTAGCTTCCAACTAGAAATTAGTAACTAATTTATCTTAACATGTAATTTCAGAGTCACAGGCACACTATATCTCTTCCACCTTTAAAATTTTTTTCATTAAAATTTTTATACAGTATATTTTGATCATATTCTTATTATGTCTTCTATCTCTGTAAAGCTTTGCCTCCTCAGAAATCATACTGGAGTCCTGATGGATGTGTACATAACTTCATTTGAAACAATTAGAGCAATGTTTCTAAAGCAGAGAGATCATGTGTGCAATTTTAGTAAGCTAATGTAGAAGCAATAGTAGCAAAACCTTGTCCTTGCCCTAACTAGTTTGCAGGTACAGCACCCAGGACAATGCTTACATGCCAATCCATGTCTCAATGTCTGATATAGCACTTGCTTTCATGCTTTCATTAGTAAAAACAACTCAGTGATGTTTCCTATTAAAAGAAAAGATGGGAGATTTAATTGATATACTGTATTCCAGAATTTAGGACAAGGGCTGGAAGAGAAAAATAAATATGAATGTATTCATTATTATTGCCCCGGATCCAGAACTGGTTCCTAGACTTTACCTCTTTTAATCCACAGAATGAAATTCCTTCTCTATTTTATGTAATATGTTAAATATCAGCAGTTAGTGCCTATGAAGGTGATATCCTGGGAGACTCAGAGGTTATAATTGAAAAGAATGAAAAAAAAAAGGCAGTAAAGGAAAGCTGACAGTTTAAGTTAAGAAAAATGACATTGAGGGATGAGTTGACAAATGAGATTGAAGAAAGGATTAAGGTATAGTCAGAGTACAATATGTGAAAGTTGAGGGACACAGTGATGTGGCCTTTATAAGAATGTGTAAAGTTAGATGCTATGACGATGTCATGGAGGCTAGGTGTCCAAGAAGACAAAATAATGCAAGTGGCCCAGCATTGAAATGAAGCTGAGGAAGATACAAGAGACCAGAAGGCTGAGTGTTAGGCGGAAGGGAAGTTGTGAAACTTCGAGGGAGAAACCAAGGAGCAGAGGATGCTGGAGACATGGAGAAGAGAGGGAAAGGAAAAGAGCTCGAAAGATGGGGAATCGGAATGTCAGAGAAATGCATAGTGCGAGATTTGGGGGAGAAATTGATGACACAGAGATGTAGAGAGAGAGAGCTTTCATAGATGGAAGGCTTTAGAAGAATTAAGAGAGGCCTGGGACCAAGAATAGATGGGGAAAGGCAGAGGAGAAACAGAGGGAGGGACACAGAGGGACTTGAAAAGGGAAAAAGATTGAAAAACACCAGAGAAGAGAGGTGGAGAGAAACACAAGCAGCAGAGGGTTGGCATTGTGAGGAGCCTGAGGTCAATACCCAAGAGAAGGAGGAATCAGCATCCTCATCTCAGTAAACACAACAGCCAAGAGTGGTGCAGTTCTCCAGCACAGGAGGTGTGGTGTGATGGCCAAGGGTACTGGCTCTGGGGTTAGACCTCCATCCAGGCAGAGCTGCCTTGTCTTTTACCCCTGTGCTTAGGCATAACATCACTGAGTCTCAATTTCTTCATCTGGAAAGTTGAAACAGCTACACAGTCTTCCAGATTACTAAGTCATTTACATGCAGTTTTAAGGTGACATATACTCAATATATGTGGATTGCTGGGTACAATTTCCAATGCTACATTCTTCTTAAGAATTATTTCATAATATTTTTCTCTTACAAGCTGGGTATGGCTCTTCCTGTCTACAGTAGGCAAATTCAGTGCATATTCTGACGGTGGTGAGTGGACATGCCGTATTTGAAAGCCTGACACTCTTAAGCATGATTTTGGACAAGCCATCTGCGTGGTTCCTGTCAATGATGGGTAGTTTTCATCCATGTCTTATCTGCCTTACAGAGAATGATGTGTTTTATTGAACTTTGAAAAGACTTGGTCCACTGTCAGAAGGACAAAACGGCAACCAACAACATGGGAAATGATCTTCACCAACCCCACATCCGACAGAGGGCTAATATCCAATATATACAAAGAACTCAAGAAGTTAGACTCCAAAGAACCAAATAACCCTATCCAAAAATGGGGTACAGAGCTAAACAAAGAATTTTCACCAGAAGAAATTCAGATGGCCGAGAAACACCTTAAGAGATGTTCAACATCGTTAGTCATCAGGGAAATGCAAATCAAAACAACCCTGAGATTCCACCTCACTCCAGTCAGAATGGCTAAGATTAAAAACTCGAGAGACAACAAGTGCTGGAGAGGATGTGGAGAAAGAGGAACACTCCTCCACTGTTGGTGGGATTGCAAAATGGTAAAACCGCTCTGGAAATCAGTGTGGCGGTTCCTCAGAAAATTGGGCATGCCACTTCCAGAGGACCCTGGCATAGCACTCCTGGGCATATACCCAGAGGATTCCTCTGCATACAATAAAGACACATGCTCCACTATGTTTATAGCAGCCTTGTTTATAATAGCCAGAAATTGGAAGGAGCCCAGATATCCCTCAAAAGAGGAATGGATACAGAAAATGTGGTATATTTATACAATGGAGTACTACTCAGCAATTAAAAATAACGAACTCATGCAATTTGTAGGTAAATGGTTAGTTTTTCCTCTTAGTTCTGGAAACTATCATCCTAAGTGAGCTAACCCAATCACAAAAGAATACACATGAAATGCAATCACTGATAAGTGGATATTAATGAACCCAGAAGCCCTAAATACTCAAGGCACAATTAGCAAGTCAAATGACTTCCAAGAAGAAGAAAGGAGAGGACCTGTAAAGGCCTGTAAAGATTGTGTCCAGTATTGTAGACCCAGAACAGAGAAATCGTGGGGGGGATGAGTGGGGAATAGCAGGGGGGAGAGGAATTATGGGACATATGGTGGGGGGTAACTGGGAAAGGGGAAAGCCTTTGGAATGTAAACATAGAATATAGAAAATAAAAATTAAAAAAAAAGAATGAAAAAAAAAAGAAAAGACTTGGTCTAAATGTTGGAAGCTGTGTTCAGTAGGGGCACAGTAATGGAGATTACAATTTCTTGTCTGAAGAAAACTGTAGCCATTCCACTCTTAAGTACATCCCTATAGCAAGCCCAGATTTTTCTTCCTGATAGAGCAGGAAGCAAACACAGAACAATGACCCAGTCACAGATTGGCCACCGTTCTGGGAGCTTGCCTATCTTACAACTCTCTAAATCATTCTGCTGGACATGAGATACCACAGAGGGCCCTGGGTAGGCTCCCACTACCATAATCCAAATGGTCTCCAGCAACTCACGATTTTGTACAGCTTCTTTTCAGGGCCTTCAGCTTTTCCCTCTCCTGCACCAGTCTCTTTTGGTTGATTCAGGCTGATGCATTGTGGACTGCACTGGGATCTAGGTGTTTCTCCTTTGAGCCTTGGGTACCCCCTGAGAATTCTGTTTATATTGGTGCAGACCTTGCAAACATAAAACAACATTCAGGATCTTTCCAAAACTTAGCCTGAGTGGCTCAGTTATCTTCAGTGGGAATGTAGTAGTAGCCTGGAAGTACAACAGGCGATGCTTCAGTGAATCAAATGGTTCTTCCCTCTCCTTTCACACAGCTGTCATCTTGTTTAGACTATACATTGTTTGACCTTCAGCTTTTCCCCTTTCCTTTCTCTAGCATATTCCTTGAGATCTCCCTGGTGACCATATAATTACTCACACTTCTGAATTCAGCAAATAGCTAGTGATTGTAAGTCTGCTCAGATATTTGGACACCAAAATCAGTAAGAAAGAACTATGTCTTTGAGAAAACAGAAGTGAATGTCAAGAGCCTGTGTGACAGATAATGGAGATGTGCAAAGGTTCTGAGCCATCACTAAGTGATACATGAAGTTATGTGATTATCAATTGTTTGAACAATTACATTTTACCAATGTAGTGTTGCCCTAAAAAGCCTCAGGAACCCTAGTGATATTAAACAAAATGAGGGACAGTCCAGATCATTTACAACAGATAATCATTTGCAGGGATAAATGTGCTTATGATAAATTTTGTTTGCTTGTGTTTTTTAAGTACTGTGACATAAAAGCACAAATTTCTGCCATCATATAGAACAATGCTATATTTTGTTTTTTGGGAAGTTATTTTGTCTCTTGCCCCCAGTTGGTATATCTGTAGATTATTGACTGTTTAACAGCACTTATTTAGTAAGGTTACTGTCTAGTTTAAATGATATGTAGCACATTGAGGCTTTGTAATGATTCCTAGATCACATTATGTGTTAAAAAATAGCTTCTAGTCTCAATAATGCTTTATATCTGTAACGCCTGCTCTCAGGAAGCTGAAAGAGGAGGATCCAGGCAGGACTGAGATGCAGGTTTGTCTCCAAATTAAAGGTACTATGGGAGAAATATTTGTATTATTCATCCAATTTTCTAGGGAATCTAATATTGCTCTAAACAGTCTATTGCAAACCCATCATTTTTCTTTTGTTGTTTGTTCTTTTTTCTTTCACTGTGGATACAAAATTGAAACATTCATAATACAGTATGGCAAAGGTTCATTAAGGTTAAGGGCTAAAAGTTGGAATTTCTTTCACTAAGACAGTAGATCCTGAACTGAACAATCTTATTTGGGATGGTTTAGAAAAAGCAGTTGCGTTATACTCTATTTCAATTCTGGAATCTTAGATTTTCTTTTTTTGAGACAGCTGGACATAGTGTTGTATGTCTGGAATTCAAGTCAGCAATGGAGAAACAGAAACAGAAGAATAAGGAGTTTAAGGTCATCCTAGGCTTCAATGCACGATTGAGACCAGTCTCAGCCTCATGAGAGCCTGTCTGAGAAGTCCAATAAGCAAATAAATAAATACAAATAGAATGAATAGAAATATCCTCTCTAGAAATATGAATTTCTCATTTGAGCAAAAAAGTGTCTACCTAACTCTCAGGTGACATTGAAAATAAGCGTATTAATACTCAGTGTCACTGTTCATGGTTAATAAGTGCTAACACACGTGATCATTGTTATCATCACCAAAGCAGTCATGTAGGAAGTTCCACAGTCTTTGTAAATTACCTATTTTAGGCAATGCAATTGAGCCATTATATTTGAAAAAACTGGCCTGTAATAAATATAATGAGACCTATAAATACAATTATGTGTAATAGCGTTCTTCATAATGGGTATAAATGTTCTGAAAAAAACCTACACCTTTTTATTTTTCTGTTCATAAAAGTTTTCTCTCCTTTTTGAGTTTATCTTTCCTTTTCAGCATGAGTCTGGTTATGTAGCCAAGGTGTGTCCCGAACTCGAGTACAATTGCTGGGATTTCCAACATGTGTCCCATGCTTGGCTTTTATCATGTGGAAAATAGTTTCCTAAGTATTAAATATTATTTTAATAATCAACATTTTATTAAATGCACTATCTCATATCTTTTGAAGTATGTTTGGCTTGGATATTTTATGTGCTATGATTTTTATATGAACAACACACTAAACTTTTTGTAGTGACTCGCTAAGTGTTCAGGCTGTTTATAAAAGACCTAAAGTTCAGAATAAAACTTGTGTGTAAGGAGTATCTGCCTTTAAAGATGCAGGGAGTCTAAACAATGAGAGTGATTACACAAATATACAGCTGCATAGATATATACACATGTATACATACACACATACATAGAGATAAACAGAAACATAATCTGTATACAAAGGCATGTAAACACTCCTTGCCCCCACATATACACATGAGATCATCCAGAAACTAAGAGATCAGGATCTAGAATATGACTCTTGGGAATCCTAGTGCAATGTTTGATGTCTCTGTATCAACAAACCATTTTTTTTTGGTGACTGTGTCTCTTTTGCTATCATTGACATTTATTAGTGAGGATACATTATGTACCAGTCATTGAATTTACAGCACATAGATTTATTAATGGTAGATGTGTCTATAATATCTGCAAGGAGTTTAAATTAGTCTTATATCTTCATAGATGCATGCACACAATCCATGAACATACAAACCATGTGCTAATTTATGACAAATGTTAACAAGGTAAATATGGGATGCTATGGAAACAAACAGCCTTGTCTGCTCTGTGTTTAGAAAATTGCCTGTCATTTAGGAAGTAACGTTAAAGGTGAAACTGAACATGGATTAAGATCAGTCATGGCAGGGTAGGGCTGGATGCTCTGCTGATTTGGAGTTCACATATCCTGAGCAATGGAATTGTGACCCAACATGTTTGCCACAGTTTTCTTGACTGAACCTGTTCTCCTGCACATCACCGTATAGCATCTTTCAACTACAACAGGCAGATATACACAGTTGCTTCAGTTTAACATTAAATTGAGCTGCAGGATTTGAGGGATTAAAACAAACAAGCAAGATAAATGAGAGATGAGCAGACTCAGGAGGAGGCTCAAGGGTTTCTACCAGAAGAATGATCATAGGAGAACACATCAGGAAGAGTAGAGGGATTGTTTCTAAATCTAGGGGAAGTGTGTCAGATTTTGATGAATTGATGTGAGTCTGGGGTCTGACAGCAAAGACTGACCATGATAGAAAGAGAGGAAGAGGACTTTGGCCAAGCAGAAAAGATGGGAAGAAGGAGGCATCATAATTTAAGAAAAAGGTCTGTGTTTTTGAGCCACAACTTGAAAGAAAAGAAACATATTTGCATTTTATTTGTGACTTGGAGGTTGAAGTTATCATAATGCTGGATGTTGTGACAGGTACTTAATTTGATAGAGTTTTGGCTTATTAGAGTAAGGACATTCAGTGGTTCATTTATCCCCAGGACTCAGAATTGACCTTTCTAAAGCCTAGGAACCTGATGATTGCTCTTCGGATTTCCTTTGTCTTAATACTATATATGACTGGGTTAAGCATGGGTGGTACAAAGAGGTAGATGTTGGCCATGAGAAGATGCACAGCAGGTGGAGCATGTTTTCCAAAGCGGTGTACCAGTGACAGCCCCGTCATGGGCACAAAGAACACAAGCACAGCACAGAGATGTGACGTACATGTTTGGAAGGCTCGGATCTGCTCCTCTTGGGAAGCCAGACCAGCCACGGTATATAGGATGAATCCATAGGATAGTGCAATGAGCAGGAGGTCCAGCATCACAGTGAACACTACCAATGACAATCCATATAGGTTATTGAAGGTTGTGTCCACACATGCCAGGTGTATCACTTCCTGATGTAGACAAAATGAATGGGAGAGGACAAGAGGGCCACAGTAGGGAAAATCCTTCAGGAGGAGGACAATTGGGATTAGGGCTACAGGCCCCCTGAGGATGACACAAAGGCCTGCCCTCATTATCCTCTCAATGGTGATAATGGCTGAGTACCTCAGTGGGTGGCAGATGGCCACAAAACGATCAAAGGACATGACAAGAAGCACTGCAGACTCCATGAAGGAAAAAGAGTGGATGCAAAACATCTGGATTTGGCAAGCTCCAAAATAAATGCTATGGTAATTGAACCAAAAAATACCCACCATGGTAGGCAAGGTAGACACTGAGAGCCCCAGGTCAGTGAGTGCCAGCAAGGAGAGCAGATAGTACATTGGTGTGTGCAGATGAGGGCTGGTTTTAATAATCATCAGAATGAGACAATTGCCTGAGATGGCCACCAGGTACATCAAGAAAAAAGGGATGAAAATCCAGTGTTCAAAGGCTTCCAAACCAGGAAAGCCACTGAGATAAAACATGGGGCTAAAATGAGTAATGTTAGACAGGACCATGAACTGGGAAGTAAGAAAAAACTGTGCTGTCATTTCTCAAGGATGGACCTGAAAATGAATGGATATTTTTGATTATTAATTAGTTCTTTAGCTTCACAAACACATCTCTGTCAGGAACTCTGTAATGATCTCTCTCTTCATATCCTCAACCCCACTCATCAGCTCTACCCTGTAGCCATTCACATCACAAATAACTGTCATTAGGCTTCTTATATATGGCCTGCCCTCTTTTCTTCCTTTCCTCCCTTCCTTTCTCCCTCCCTCCCTCTCTTCCTCCCTCTCTCTCTGTTCCTCCCTCCCTTCTTTCCTCCCTTCCTTCCTTCCTTCCTTCCTTCCTTTCCTTCCTTCCTTCCTTCCTTCCTTCCTTCCTTCCTTCCTTTCTTCTTTCTTTCTTTCCTTCCTTCCCTCCCTCCCTCTCTCCCCCCTCTCTCTCTTTCTCTCTCTCTTTCTTTCTTTCTTTCTTTCTTTCTTTCTTTCTTTTCTTTTCTTTCTTTCAAGAGACATGGTTTCTTTGTGTAGCCCTAGCTGTCCTGGAAGTCAGAGCAGGCCGTCCTTGAACTCAAAGATCTGCCTGCCTCTACTTCCAGAATATTGATATTAAAGGCATGAGCTACCACCACAGGCTACTTATATTCTTTCTAGTCTTTTCTACTGGCTTTTTTTTAATCATGCCCATTCCTTAAATATGGCTGTTTTCATCCTTAGAATTTTTTAGAATGTTCTAATATTTCTTCTTATGCAATATAATTGACTCTCATGATTTCATTTTCCATTTTCATTCTAAGAATTAAATTTGTGACTCTAGAATTTCTCTTTTAGTTTTCAGATTTAATCCAGATTTAATATGTAACCTGATGTTTCACAGCTATTTTTGGCAGTTTTTTTCTTACAGTTTTTTTTAAAACTGTTTTTGACTTCCATTATGGTTAAACTGTGGTTAATTTTGTCTTTCAACAACTTTTTAAAATTATTATTTTATGTTGCTTATCCTAGAGGTATAAGTCACATGCTGTTCTTTACATTTGCAGTGCTGGCAATGTAATTCTAATCATGGCTTCCCCTTCCAGATTCTTTCTAACTCCCCACCCATTCAAATCTACAGTTTCTTTTATTCTTCTCAGATATCTAATAATAATAACAACAATAATGATAATAATAATAAACAATGATAATAATAATAAACAATATAAAATAAAAACAAACCATCCAAAGAATGATGGAACAATGAGAAACAAAAGGGCCAAAGAAACACATATAGATGCAGAGACACATACTTTGTACATACAGAAATCCCATAGAAACCTAACACTGGAAACCATAATATATAGAAAAGACTTATAAGCAGAAAGAAAGTAAGAAGGAAAGACAAAGGAGAGAAACATAGAAAGAAACAAAGAAAGATAAGGCATTATGAGATGTAGAACCTCCTAAAATACCATTGATTTTGAGCCACTGTTTCTTATAGAAATACCTTCTAGCAGAGTAAACAGAAAGAGAGAGTCTGAAGTGGATTGCAGCTTAACTGTGTGATTGGCAGGAAAAACAAAGGGGCATGCATAAGCAATGGAAGAAGTAGAGGGTCCTGGTGAATCAGGAATTTGAGACACTAGCCTAATCTAGATTTGTATGATTGGACAGCTCATGAGAATTGTACTTAACTGTTTTTGACTTCCATTATGCTTAAACTGTAGCCAAGTAGAAACCAACAACTGCAGCAACAACAACACAGAGAAGAAATATTTTAATAAGATAAGAAAGAAGCCAGGGAATTCTATTCAATCATGTACTACAGGAGGTACAAGTATCCGTAGTGCTGATAAGAGGTCAAGATAAGCTGAGAAAGGACCAAAGTATAATCAACATGGAAGCCAATGATGATCAAGAAAGGAGCAGTTCCAGAAGAATGGTTGAAATAAAGTCTTACTCGAAGACATCAAAGAGTAAGGGAGAGAGTGAGAGACAAATGTATCAGAGCAATGGGGTGGGATTCTACAATGCAGATGACCCTTCTCAGGTTAACATATTCAAAGTATAATCAGTAAGTGTTCATATATACTTTCTGTCACTACATTTAGCTACTCACATGAAATAAATAACTATAAAGAGGATTTAATTAAACTAGATTGAACTTTGGCTAAGTCAGCATGGTCTAAATTCAGAGTATAGGCAAATACATGAATAATCATGTTGTATTGTAGAGAATAACATAGGTTAAAAATCCAGTTAAAATATGAGAGGAGGAGGGATAATGACCAGGAAACAGACTTTTTAGATCATGGGTTAGGTTTGATCATTGATTTTAGGCATATTATACAATTCTTGATGAGATGAGGGCATAGATGCAACAGTTAAATTATAAAGAATTATATCATGTTGATTATGAGAATGTGCAAAGTCAGTATATGCTAGAGTCTTCAGTGTTATGCTGTGGGAGGTGAATGACATAAGGAGGATTAAAGTGACAAGGTGGTGTAGAACAAGTTGGGAGGATACTGGAGAATGAAAACAAAACAAAACTGAGACAAAAACAAAGCTAAGAAGGAGGAAAAGACAATTTTCTAAGTTCAAGCTTAGCCTGGTCTACTAAGCAAGCTCTGGGACAGCATGGGCTACACAAAGATACCTTGTCTCAAAAAACTCAAAGAAAAAATATTTATTTAAAAACAAACAAACAATGAAAAAATGAACAAGATCAAGATGACCTCACCTCACTTCAGTCAATGGATAAGAATATTTGCCTACTTATCCTCTCCATTTCTTAAGTAGTTCTCTATTCAAATAAAAAATATACAACTTATTAATTTTGTAGTACATTTAGAGAAATGCTTTTTAAATATGCCAGTAGGGGCCTATGGTTACTACATCTTTAAAATATCTGATTTAAGCTGGGCGGTGGTGGCGCACGCTTGTAATCCCAGCACTCTGGGAGGCAGAGGCAGGCAGATTTCTGAGTTAGAGGCCAGCCTGGTCTACAGAATGAGTTCCAGGACAGCCAGGGCTACACAGAGAAACCCTGTCTTGAAAAAAAAAACAAATAAAAAAATCTGATTTAGTTAGATTAGTAGTACATGCATGCCTTAACTTAAGTTCCTTCTTTAGAAATTTTTATATATTGTCTGATTCCTTCTCCTCCTCCTCCTCCTCCTTCTTTTGCCAAGATTATTTCCCTTTAATTTGCTGGCAAATGTTTTTTGTTTACACCTAAAGGTTGGTTGGTCAATACACAGACACAAACAAACTGTGCATATGTAATTTTACTTTTACCTTATTCTGTTATTCTAAATCAATGAATTGACAAGTAATATTTAGACAGAGTGTTTCTAAAGTGAATATGAAAATGGCAAATCTTATTACCACTTGATTATCCATCAATGATGTATTCTTTCTCTAAAACATTGAGTAAGAGAAGGAGGAACACAATGGGAGCTGTTACCAGAATATATTGGTATATTTTGTGACAAAACTAATTATATATATATATATATATATATATATATATATATATATATACAATGCAGTGGTCAAGTATTAAGGAACAGGAAATTAGCAAACTTTGAAAGTCATAAGAGAATAAGCACTTTAATAATTTAAATGTATTATGACAGGATGATCAAAACCCATCTGACCTAAGACTTCTTAACTTCTCGTTTATTATTATTTATTATCATGAAGATGCTTGTGAATATTTGTCTCTAGTCTAGATAGTTTTGTTATGTAGCCAGTCTGAATGTCTGCTTCTGAGTTGCTTGTGAGTGTATGCCAATTATACTTAACACATTTGCCAGAGTTCAAGTCTATCACCCCACACGTAATTCTCCTCTACCTGTGATTTTTAGAAATCAGTTACTATTTCCAAATATCTACTACAATTTTTTGATACCTTTCATACCTTTTAAGGATCCATTCATATACGTGTTCCTTTGTCTTTATCTTTGTAATCATCAATCATCATCTTAGTTCTTAGTTTTCCCATCCTAGATGAGCCCTCTGATACATAACTTGCAATGTTAGACCCTCTATCTCCAGAGTCTGCCTTCCACTGTCACAGCACCATTTGGAAAGTGCTAATTCTGAGTCACTATGGCCAGCCTTCACGACCTTCCCCTTCAGCAAAGTAAAAAGCTGTGGTAATGGGTTAAGTTTCTTGAGGTTAGGAACAATTGACAAAGAATATAAAATCTTTACACATTTGTGTTTCTCAGAACTATGAATATTTTATTAATATCTCACAGATGGCATATAAGCCATGTCTCATCCAAAGTATATTATTTTAATGTCATACAATTGTTTGTAGTATAGTACTCCCAGCCAAGCCCTAGCTGCTTTGGTGCCTTTCCAAATATCATTTCTTTACTCCACTCAATACACTCATGTTTTTGATGCTCCATGCATTTTTTAAATTATTATTTTTTTATGTTTTATATTCCTTGCCTTCTTAGCAAACAATAGCCTTTGTTCCTCCAACTCATAAATGCTTCTGATTGTTTAAAACTTAGTAAAAATATTCCTTCTTACAATTTTCTCCCAGCTTCTTTGTATAGAGTTAGGAAGGTTCAAGTAGTAAATGCTTGTTGACTGTTTAAGACTTAGTACAAATATTTGTTCTTACAGATTTCCCCTGACTTCATTGTATAGAGTTAGGAGAGTTCTCAGTATTCGCATCATCCCTTTTATGTAACACTACTGAAAAGTAATGCACATACATATTTCTTGAAGCATATACTTTTTGTAGTTAGATAGGGAATGCATTTCTATGTAGAAGAGAGTACATACATATTAGTGTAAGTATAATCATGTACAATGTGTTTTAAAAATTTACTATTAGTTTATAAACTATGTATTACTTATCAGTAATTTATAGTTTCTATATATTATAGATTGTATTTAAAATACATTATAAAAAGATAAAGACATTCATATAAATATACAAGTATTAAATTATGATTCTATATTTATATATATTTATACTTATGTATACTTCATAGTTGATCTTTGACTAGAATGATAAGAAAAAATGTATATTTATATACACTTTATGTTACACAAATTATTTATGTTACAAATAGCACTAATGTGTATATGTTTATATGTGTCCCTCATATATATGTATTTAAAACTAATAATTTTTAAGTCATTTTTTTAAATCAAGTAGACTAGGTTCTCTGATACCTCTGGATTCCAGGTCAGTGTCACATGGTGAGCTCTACCTTGTAGTATCTGCACTAAGAATGAAATAAAGAGGTGAATGGTCATGCTACTCACCTCTTGTACTACCTGCCTGTGTCTGGAGTTTGCTCTGGGCTCTTGTCACTGACTTCAGTGTGACAAGGCACAACAGACTAGAAGAAGGATTTGGTGGAACCAAGAAGTCCCCGAAGACTATGGTAGAACTGGGATTCTAACTCCTTTTAGAATGAAAGTTATAGATAATTTATGTTGGCATGCGAGACAATGGTTCTTGGAGGGAGAGTAACACCCATATTTCCGTTTCCACAGAAAAACAAAAGTCTTGTCTGTCAATTCATAGTCTCTGCCTAATGACTGTGAAGCTGCAACAGTCCAAGTAGAAAAATATAGGTGAAATATGAGAAAAGTTCTCAAAATGGGATTTCTTCATAAATGATGAACAATTAGCTAGTTTTGCTATAGCTATATATTTTTTTCAAATTTAGTATTTGCTACTTCTAGAATGACCTATTGGTAGAAACACTGTTTCATGTGCTTTGACCATAAATATCCCAACCTGACTCCTCATAATGAGATTCTGAGAATGTCCCCACCATGGTGAAGCATGCCTCTTTTGCGTAGATTAGAGAACTGTGGAGAAGGAAATCATACTGGGATAGTAAAAATGTCATGAAAGGTTTCAGCATTAATTCCTGCATGGCAGAGCTAGGTTCTCTGCTGTGTGCACCGAAAATGCACTTAGCAGAGAAAGAGGCATGCTGAGTGTAGTTCAGAGCTGGCCAAGGAGGGCCACACACAGAGCAGTAAGCTGATCCTTTGGTGCCAGCAGAAAGCTAGTCTCTAGGCGTGACCCAGAAAGAGCCTGAGAGGCCCAGAAGCCACAATCCAGAGGATAAGGCAGAGCTGCTCCCTAACCATAAGATAACACTGCAGATGGTCTCTCATCTTCCCCAGGGATACCAGGCCCTACTCTCTGATCCTCACCCTGACTTTCTTTGAGAATATCAGAAGTAGAGCAGATCCTATACAGAGCTCAGATTCTTAGATTTTTCAAGAGAAAAAGACCTGAGACTCAGTGACGTAAATATGAATTTACATATGAACATATGTATTCATATGTATACATAAATATGAATACATTTACAGAAGGTTACTGAAACATGTGGGGGAGAAGCCCAAATTAGAGCTAAGAACACCCCCTTCCTTGATCATTTCCCTTTCAGAACACTCATTCATCCCCCCCCAGCCCCTTCCTGCATATCCTCCACCCTCTCTTGTATGGCTCCCTATTACACCACTCTAAGAGAAGATGGTGGTGGACACTCACCAGCTGCTGTTAACGTAAAAAACATGAAGTCAGAGCAGTTTTTACTGTAGACCAGAATGGCTGCACAGTCAGGGAGAGGCATCAACCGGGCTGGTTTCTGTCAGGGAAGTATTTATCTTCCTTCTTCCTCTGTGATTGTAAAGCACTTCACTTCAACTGGGAGAACCTGAGGACCAAGAAGGAGTCCCTAGGGCTGGGGCCAATGTAGTCAGAGTTTTGATTGCTCCCCCATCCCTCCTTGTACAGTCACCTGAAGCTGGAGCACTCTTACTCTGCAGGGTTGGGTCCAGCAGTGAAAGTCATCCAACCGCATTGCATCTTATTTCTGCTTTATGAAGAACCAACATTGTTAGCTGTGACTTCATTTTTCTCCCCTTGCCCATGACAGAGAATAATTTCCTGTGCAAGCTGTGTGTGATGTATGCAGTGGGTTATCCAGGGAACACCCCACTGACTTCTAAATGTATATCTGTTTTCAAGTCCAGAGTCATAACTACCTCAATATCTTACCTTCCTAGGCTGATTATTTACTCGGTGTTTATTGCTGCTTTTTCAATTGCTAAATTATTTTTTTTCTGCCAGCCACTTCATATTTTTGAGATCACTCTGCTTTAATCATTCCTTGTATATTACCTGCCTTTACATGTAAATGCTTGTCCAGGCCAACATCTCAGGCTTCCTTAAGGTTCTTTACTCGACTTGGAATACATAGGATATTTCCTACTTGATCAACAGCAATCAGATTTCCTAACTGCTCTTGCCTTCATTACTCCTCTGATGTGCAATTTCAGGTTTTCATGACATTTTTACTTCATGATAGGATTAGTCAATATATTTGCTTTTTGTTCCTTTCAAAATGCACCAGGATGGTCTTATAAAGACTAGCATGAAAACTGTGTCATATCCTTCAACCAGGGAAATGGACCAGAAGATTTTGTGTAGAGCCTTTAATACTGGCTTAACAATGTTTATTTATAAAACCCATATAATGCTGGGCAGTGGTGGCACATGCCTTTAATCATAGCACTTGGGAGGCAGAGGCAGGCAGATTTCTGAATTGGAAGCCAGCCTAGTCTATAGAGTGTGTTCCAGGACAGCCAGGGATACACAGAGAAACCCTGTCTCAGAAAACAAACAAACAAACAAACAGACAGACAAAAATATAACAATTATGCTTTTATTTTTTTAAAGGGAAGTAAAAACACTTAATGATAAAATTAAAGATTTACATGAAAATATTTCAGATAAACACATTACAATTGACAATTTTCATGGAAAATTTAGGAGTAAAGTGGTAGACATGTAAAGCATTGCTAAATTAATTGAAATATGGGATAGAAACATTTTATGATAGAATTGAAGATTTACATGGAGAATATTTCTGATAAAATTGGAGAAAAATATAGAAAAACATGTGAGAATTGAAGATTATCATGGAAAATTTTATATAGATGTAGAAATGGTAGGCATAAAAGTATTCCTAAGTTGATTATAAGTGGAATTATAAACATTTTCTGATAAACTTGAAGATTTACATGGGAAATATTTCTGGTAAAATTCAAGAAATAAACAGACAAAGATGTTAAAATTAAAATTATCATGGAAATTATATAGATAAAATCATAGGCATAAAGATAATTCTAAATTGATTAAAGGTGGAATTATAAACATTTTCAGATAACATTGAAGATTTACATGGAAAATATTTCTGGTAAAATTCAAGAAATAGAGACAAAGATATTAAAATTGACTATTTCATGGAAATTTTTGCATAAAAATGGTTGAGTTAAAAACTCTAACTTAGCCGGGCGGTGGTGGCGCACGCCTTTAATCCCAGCCCTTGGGAGGCAGAGGCAGGCGGATTTCTGAGTTCGAGGCCAGCCTGGTCTACAGAGTGAGTTCCAGGACAGCCAGGACTACACAGAGAAACCCTGTCTCGAAAAACCAAAAAAAAAAAAAAAAAACAAAAAAACCTCTAACTTAATTGAAGGTGGAATTAGAAACATTTGTGATAAAATCAAAGATTTACATTCTGATAAAATAGAGGAAGTATATAGAAAAACATTAAAATTGAAAATTATCATGAAAAATAATGCAGATAAAATGGTAGACATAAAAAATTACTAAATTAATTAAAAGGGGATTTACAAACATTTGTTTCCTGAGACCAATTGCTTGTAAAATTGTCTTCCAGCCTTTTATTCTAAGGTAGTGTTTGTCTTTGACACTGAGATGTGTTTCCTGTGTGCAGCAAAATGTAGGGTCCTGTTTCCATATCCAGTTTGTTAGTCTGTGTCTTTTTATTGGTGAACTGAGTCCACTGATGTTTAGAGTTATTAAGGAATAGTAATTATTACTTCCTGACATTTTTGGGCGTTATTTTTTTATATTTAAGTGGTTATCTTCTTTTGGGTTTGAGGAGAGGGAGTTTCTATCTTGCTTCTTCTGGGGTGTGGTTTCCCCCCTTGTATTGGTATTTTTCCCCTATTATCCTTTGAAGGGCTGGGCTTGTGGATAGATATCATGCAAATTTGGTTTTGTCATGGAATACCTTGGTTTCCCCATCTATGGAGATTGAGAGTTTTGCTGGGTTTAGTAGTTTTGGCTGAAGTTTGTGTTCTCTTAGAGTCTGCATGATATCTGCCCAGGATCTTCTAGCTTTCATGGTCTCAGGTGAGAAGTCTTGTGTTATTCTGATAGGTCTTCCTTTATATGTTACTTGTCCTTTTTCTCTTACTGCCTTTAATATTCTTTCTTTGTTTAGTACATTTGGGGTTTTGATTATTACGTGACAGGAGGTATTTCTGTTCTGGTCCAGTCTGTTTGGGGTTCTGTGGGCTTCTTGTATATTCATGGACATCTCTCTCTTTAGGTTGGGGAAGTTTTCTTTCATAATTTTGTAGAGGATATTTGCTGGCCCTTTAAGTTGTAGATCTTCACTCTCATCTATACCTATAATCCTTAGGTTTGGTCTTCTGATTGTGTCCTGGATTTCCTGAATATTTTGGGTTACCAGCTTTTTGCATTTTGCGTTTTCTTTAATTGTTGAATCCATGGTTCCTATGGTATCTTCAGCATCTGAGATTCTGTCTTCTATCTCTTTTATTCTATTGTTGATATTTGCATCTATGACTCCTGATTTCTTCCCAAGGTTTTCTATCTCCAACATTGTCTCCCTTTGCGATTTCCTAGTTGTTTCTGCTTCTGTTTTTAGATTCTAGATGGTTTTGCTCAGATCTTTCCTTGCTTGTTTGTGTTTTCATGTAATTCTTTAATGGATTTTTGTGTTTCCTCTTTTATGACTTCTACTTGTTGACCCATGTTCTCTTGTATTTCTTTAAGTGATTTTTGTGTTTTCCTTGTAAGGGCTTCTAGCTTTTCATCCATTTTCTCCTGTATTACTTTAAGAGATTTATTTATGTGTTCTTCTATCAGCATCCTGACCAGTGATTTTAGATCTGAATGTTGTTTTTCTGGTATGTTGTGGTATCTGAGACTTATTGCTGTCGGGGAACTCGGTCGGATGCTGCCATATTGCCTTGATTTCTGTTAGTAATGATCTTTCATTTGCCTTTTGACATCTGGTTATCTCTGGTATTTGTTGGTCCTGTAGTTACTATCTGGTGCTTGAACCTCCTGTGGGCTCTTAAGGCTATTTCCCCATGACTGGGACACCTGGACCACTGCCCTGCGGGGCTCCTGCTCACAGATTGCTGACAGGTGGCCTGAGTCCCCAGAGGTCTTAAACTCCGGATACCTCAGGTACCTGGTTCTGCCTGCTAGGTCTGAACAGTCGGGAAGATGGCGGGAGGCTGCAGGAAGTTCAGGGTTCCCTTTCAGGGCACAGATTCTACTCCTGGCTGCCTGCCCCCCAACCACTGCACTGCGTGGGTCTCCTGCTCACGGCCTGAGTCCCCAGAGGTCTTAAACTCGGGATATCTTTGGTACCTGGTTCCGCCTGCTGAACCGCAGCTCTGTGTGGCTCCTGCTCACGGATTTTGGTCTGGTGTCCTGAGTCCCCAGAGGTCTAAAACTTTCTGCCTGCTGGTTCTGCTGCTAGGTTGAAACAGCTGGGAAAGATGGCGGAGGTTGCAGGGAGTGCGGGGTCCACCTTTGGGGCATAGAGCCCACCCCTGGCTGGGGCCCCAACCCCTGCTCTGCGTGCAGTTCCTGCTCAAGGCCTGAGTCCCCAGCAGGGCCTAACCTTATCAACAATAGACTAAGTTGTTACTGTGTTTCTAGATAGGAAGTTGCACTGCTATTAAAGCAGATTTCCCACTATTCTACTCTCAAGTCTTAACTTGTAGTCTAATCTCAAAACAACTGACTATATATTATTGAGCCCTTAACTATATCCATTATCATATGCTTCTGTCATTTCAGCTGGCCTCTGCCAGCAGCTGCACATTGGTGTTGATCCCAGGAACTTATCATATTCTGACAACTGCTGCTACAGACATTTGGCCCCATTTCTTCTGTTTGGGAGTGTGCCTGACACTTTAATACAAGTGTCACAATTACCTTGTTAATGATAGAATGAACATCTATCTTTATTGAAACCTGGGAAGTCTGATTTTCACATATAACAGGAAACTTGAACAAAAGCTTTCAGAGAGGTTCCAATATGTTCATTGATCCAAATGTCTTAAAGTGCCTTCTACATATTACCAAGGTATAACTGCAAATAAAGAATAAATCTGCTCTGTGTATCTTGAAGTATGCAGAAGTACTGCTCATTATACCACTTCTGTACAGAGAAAATGGTTTCAAAGGCAAAATAGTAAAAAACAGGACAGAAGTGTTCCTTGAACCATAATAATAGATATCTTGTGAGAGTTCCCTAATAACAGATACCTTAACCACTGTTTTCTGGAGCAAAACATCTCTCTACAATTCCATAGCAGCAAGAATATCTCCTTGTTCCCCAAGTGAGAGCAAGCAGTTATCTATTTATACTTGTTATCTATTTATACTGTTCATACCAAAGAACAGCAGGGCATAGAGATTCTGGAAGACAGCAGTGACAATCTGCTTGTTGCTCTTTGGGTTTGATATGTTGTCTCAGTTCTGCTCCACACTGTATGTGCAAACCTAACTTTATTTTATGTGGTCACTGGATAGCATTCTTTGGTTCTATCCTGTCTCAGTATTTTCCCAAAAACGTGATAGAAATTTTCTCATAGCCTGACATGTCTTCATCCTGTTGTCTATTACAACCTCTTTTCTGGGATGAAATGTGAAAGCAACTAAAATAATTTAGACACCACAAAAAGCAAAAAGAAGAATTATAGAAAATGTAAATGATCAAATGACACTTAAGGTGGTATCCATCGAATATATCAATTTATAGATCTTATAACAATATGGTTATCATATTATCCCTAATAGCTGGGTGGATCAGAGCTTACGAGCAGAATGACTACAAGGAGAATGGGAGGTGATTATTTTGATATAGGATAGATTACCCCTGGACTCATTCTGAGGGAGAGAAAAATCAAACTTTTTTTGAGACAGGACTTCATGCATTACACTCTGGTTTGAAACTTTCTATGTCGGTAGAATAATGTTGAACTATTGATCATTCTACCTCTATCTCCTAAGTGCTGGGATTGTAGATGTGCATCTCCACACTGTGTAGCTTTATGTGCTGTTCAGGGATGAATCAAATGCTTTATGTATGCCAGGCAAGAACTCAATGAATTGAGTCACAGCTAAGCCCTCATAGTTTTGAAGTTTCTAGATGATGCTGGGCTGTCTACACTTTGGAACACATTTCTAGAGAAAATAGAAGAGACATAGGCAGGAAATCACAGACAGTCACACAGACAGAGAAAGCCAGTCACTTAAACTTACTTTCATTGGTTTAATAAAAATTACATTTTTTATTAAAAATAATCTATTTGATAAAATCTGTAGCACAGCAATTATTAAATTATTTTATTATCTCCTGTCTAAGGAACAAACTCTTGGAGCTATGAAAGGAGAAACATGGCTTTTACACAAAATCAGAACATAAAGCCAAGTTGCAGAAAAACAATTTAAAACAAGAAATAGTTCACTGGGCAGATAAGATAAAACTTTTCTAGTAGCTTTGAAACTATTGTAGAGATATTTCTTTCTTTTTGCTTAGTTGTAAATCCCAGAAGTTTGAGAAAATGATCACCTTTTGTGAGAAGGAGTAGATGCAGCTAGTAGAGGCCACTTGGAAGGCTAGTGTGCTAGAGCCCAGACATTGGAGAAGAAGTGATTCATCATGTCTTTGGCTGAGTAATTATCCTAGCATTTTATGTTCTGTGAGTCTGCTCATGAGAATGGTTTTTCTTTTGGAACATTTAAAACTTATCTTTTGTATTATGTGTACTGGTTTTTTAGGAGGCCATAATATCTGAAAGATATTTGGGGGAAAGAAAAGATAATTTCTTTTCCAGTAATAACCATTGACTATGTTTTTCCCATCCTTCCCATCCCAGACATATGACCAGGATGCCATGCTCTGGAATTCTGTGTATTAGATCTCCCAATCTAGTGCTAACCATTCTGTTCTCCAAATAGGACTTTTTATGCATTTTGATAAATAAAATAACATCTATGTCTGTTCAGTAGTGCCTGGAACCAAGCTTATTAAGATGATGGTTATCTGGACTAGGATTTTATTTCTGTTTTAAAATTGTTATTATTGGTATTATTATTTGATGTTTATCAATATTGAAACTGAAGAGACTTTTCATATACATGCTTTTCCCAGATTAATCATCCTGAATTGAGGCTAAGTATGGCTCATTTTACTCAAGATAGTTTTCTAGAACCATTAACCAGCTGCATATGAGCAAAGTTACCTATAGGAGGCCCAGTGTACAGACAGTACATGGAGAATGATGGGCTTTGACCCAAATAGGTATGACATAGTGCAGTATAAACTATTCTAAAATTTCAAAGGCCATACATGTATATACTTTTTGAGTGTCATAAGCTCAACAAATGCCTTAAGTTACCTTAGGAATATAGTTAACATCGAATGAGATCTTGACATAGCATTTAGCATTGTGAATACATTATGGCATATCGTTAGCAATAAATAGTAATCAAATAGCAAGGAGTTAGTATATCTTTACTAAAGTATTTTGTATGGGTGCTTCTTCCTGAAACACTGTCACTAGCTTTATATTCCAGGAGCAGTCAGAGTCATGTTTTAGAACAAGGCAGGGAGAATAAACGAAGCAAGCCACTCTGAATCTGTTTGGTCTTAATGCTATAGATGACAGGGTTCATAAAAGGGGGAAAAAGGAAGTAGATATAGCTCATTGTGATGTGGACCACATGAGGAACATTCTTTCCAAACCTGTGAATGAATGTCAGACCAACCACGGTGACATAGAAGACCAAGATGCAACAGATATGGGACACACATGTGTTGAGGGCCTTGGCCCGCTCATCTGTAGAAGCAATGCTCATGACAGTCTTGAGAATTAAAATATAGGAGAAAAAGATGACCAGGAAATCTAGCAAGACCATTGCAAATACGACCACAACTGGATAGAGACGATTGAATGTGATGTCAGCACAGGCTAGCTTGATGACATCTTGGTGTAGACAGAAAGCATGGGAGAGTACATGGGATCGACAATAGGGAAACCAGTGTAGGCGAATGATTATTGGCATGATTGACAGACCAGCTCTTGTCACCACACCTATGCCAATCTTTATGACCCTAGAATCAGTAAGGATGGTGGTATACCTCAAAGGGTTGCGAATGGCAATGAAACGGTCATAGGCCATGGCAAGCAAGACCCCTGACTCCACAATAGAGAGAGTATGGATAAAATAGGCCTGAGAGAAGCAGGCTCCATGTCCAATTTCCCTATGATTTAACCATAGTACACCCAGAACAGTAGGCATGGTGGTCAATGTTACTCCAAGATCCGTAGCTGCCAGCATACCTAAGAAATAATACATAGGCTCATGGAGGTTATGGTCATCCTTAATGAGGAAAAGGAGGGTGCCATTACCAAGCAGTATGGAGATATAGGTCACCAATAATGGGAGGGAGATCAGGTGATGGGCTTTCTCCAGACCTGGGAAGCCAGTGAGCAGGAATGGGGAAGAGGAAATATTCAGCCACACTGCAGGCATTGCAGACAGAAATATTCCCATCAAACACGATGATCAAACATAATTCTTTAGGATTTGCCCCTTGAGGATGCTACTTGCTATGTGGATGATCAGTGGTCCTGCTTTCCAAAAGCAATGATAATTCAATCGTTCCTGGGAGCTTTCTAGGTATGAGAAAACAGGATATGTCAAGAACAACTATATACATTTCCAGAGCTCATATCATTGGAAAGTACATTAGACATAATGTATTGGTGAAGGGTAGGCTTAGATGAAATCTTTGTGAATTCTATTCTCCAAAGAAAATGAGGTTTTGTTGAATAATGCTTTAATAATATTGGTACTTACAGGGCTATTTTCATGGTACTCCTCATTCCGAATATTGGTATTTAGAATAGACCCAAGATTGCCCAGAATAAATGAGACTGAATGCTAGAAAGCATCTAAGCGTTGTTCGAAGACTAGGCATGGATATCTAACTGCAAAATAATGTAAAGAAAATTGTAAATAGACAAAAGATTACAGTTAATTTTAGGGTTGGCTATATCCATTATGCTTATAAGTAATCTTTACATAATAAAGGTCTAAAGATTTTTGTAAGGCTGAAAAATGATACACCACTGACCTGCATATGGATTTCCCCAAAACAAATTAGCCTCAAAGTTATCAAATACTGTAGTATCCTAGTTTCCCATGAGCTCTTCCAAAGGTTTCTAAGTTTTCTAATAAACTTATAAAAATGAACAAAAAACCAAGTCTATGATAATCACTTGGAGGCACGATTTGGTAACGTTAGACAAATGACTATGACGTCAGCTACTTTGAGATGCAAATTAGAAATGGATTATTTAGACATGGTCACATGGACAATGCTTCAATAACTGAAGATTCTGATGGAACATAAATAAATTGAGAAAGTTTCATGACTCAGAATTCTAAGGTATTGTTGGAAGGAAGCATTCATCTTCTGGTATTAACCAAAAAGAATGTGACCACCTTCTTTCACATCTCATATGGATGGTGCATCTCACATAGTGTCAAACCATATCTTAGTGCACTTTTAGACATTACTTATGAACCTACCTTCATCATGAAAATGTGTCTCTAGGATCACTGAGCTTCACTCTTCAGAATTTGGTTGCTGTTCCACTGCTGCTATTTCTTAATGGCAGTGAACCTGAGGAGCCACTTGAGATCTAGGGTTGTCATTTATAAAAGGTGCTAATGATTGCCATCTTTGTCATGCTTTTAACACTAAATACAAGAACAGATTAGAGTCAGAAAAGAGAACACTTTATCATTTTGAATTTTGTTATTACCAAAATTGCAGCAGGCACAGATCTGTAGCATTTACCCTGAGATTTGTCAAGTGATTTTTCTTATGAAGCCTGTGGGGTTGGGGGTGGGGAATAAGACAATTCAGGGAGGTATAATTTTAAGGGAAAAAACCCTGCTAGACTAGACTTCATTTGTGCAGTAAATAGTGTGCCTTGCTGGACAAATAAAAGTTGAAGAGTTTTGAGTGGGAAATTCTGATATTGCTAGAGATGATATTGATCCTGTAACATTTAGACTAGGATAACTTGGGGGAGCGGGGCCTTTTTAACATGTGAGAAACATAGAAATAGCTAATTCCTTCCTGTCATGGAAAGGCTCAGAACTATGTAGCTTATGGCAGGTTAAAGATACAAGACTGGTGAATAAAACTTTTGTGTGTTTGAATTCCACAATATTGTGATTTAATATAAGTGTACCTTGTGACAGGTTTACCATAGTGAAGCTAACTATTACATCTATTATCTACACAGTTAGAATTTTTTTCTTGCAGTGAAGATATTTAAATTCTTTTGCAAATATCAACTTCATCATAAAACATCTGGGATGTTAGAGTAGAACCTTTTCTATTATTGTGTTACATTAATGCTCTACAAGTATCAGTAGAAGGATAAACAGAAAAAGAAATGAAACAGAGACAAGGTGGAAAAGGGAAGATCCTGCAAAGACATAAATGTAGTGAATGAATAATTCTAGTCTTCATCTCTCTCAGCCATCTGCAGTATCACATACTCATTTCATTTTGTAGAATACTTACATCACTCCAGGTCTTCAAGGTAACAGGTTCATATTGTGAATGGATGACACTAATCAAGCACCAGAGTCCCTTTATTCATTGTGGATCATGCAGGTGTAAGGCATGGATGGGATCTTTAGCACTTTAATACAGCTTGCTGCCTTTCTCTTTTTATTCAAACATGGAGCCCTTCTGCTCACTTTCCTCAGAGGGTTCTCTGGGGTACACATGCTCATTTGTGAGATCTGAGCAAAGTGGAGGAATCGTCAGTAAGTCCAAGATTATTGCTCAACCTCCCAGCCACGTACCCTTTACAAGTCTCTGCTTCAGAGTGGGCTTGTTTTGTTGATGAGAACTTTCACACTCTTTCTGTAAACCAGGCATCCCGCAGATCTCTAGAGACCTCTTTCAGGTTCGCACAGTTCACACTCGCATCCACCTGCCTTTGAACTCTTGACCTCCCTTTTCTCCTGACACTCTTTCCTCTACCTAATAACCTTCATCCCCTTTTCAATAGGACATCTCTTCAAACTTTTGTCCATTTGCCCAGGACACAGATTGTGTCCTGTTTAAGAGTCATTGATGAATTAGCTTTTCCTACATTTCTAACACCTGATATCCCCAGCTTTAAGCATTTCCTTAAATCACTTATCCACACAGACTGATTGGCATGTCATTTCTAGAAACCATTTCTCTCTCGATGTAGAGGTATAGAAAAGGTTTTAGGACTCATGACTATTGCTGATAGATTTGGCAAGTACTAGTATTGTTTTTCTTTAACAGAGAATCTATCTTCCTATGCTCTGGTGCCTTCAAAAAATCCCAGAGAAAAAATTTATTATGCAACCTCACTGACCTGAGATTTTGACTTTGTTCATTCTTTGGTGACACTGCCAGAAACTTCAGATATTCAGCTTTGAGAAGGATTTAGTCATGACATCTATTTGTTGGGTTTTTTAAGACTGCATGAGAGCCTTGCTAGTATGGATATTTATTTTAGAAACCTCTCCTTAGGGACCATGTGTAATTTGGGTTGCTCACTGCCTCTCCTTTACTGTCTGCCCTCCCTTCTCATCTGTCTCCTTCCTTCTATATTTTCCTCCCTTGTGAGTATGCTGAATCTTGAGGATATGTAACTTTTATTAGCAGTCTCTAATATTTTTCTTGGTGCTTTAGCATTGACTTCCTTCCTATTGCTAGGTCGGTGATTTATTTCTATTATAATATAGAAACACAAACTGAACAATTAGGTATCTTCCTTCTGAAATGGGAAAAATACATAAATTAAAGGAGAAAGGGGGATCTTTTTTGTTTGAAATAAGTTACCTTATAATAATACCCTATCCAGACATTTGCACTATTGTTAAGAAAGCAACCTAATGCATTCACAGATCACCTAGCCACTGGACACATTGTTTTCCTGTTATAGGCTGAGTTCTTTAGAAGTATATATGAATGAGAGACTGAACCAAATTGTGTTTATTAAAGAAATGTGTGTATTAAAATGCGAGAGTAATGAATTGATAACAAGAAGAAATATAACTGAGATATAGGTTGTCAAAGCCTTGGGTACTATAGCAAGACATCTCGGAGGTGGGTAGAAGTATTACCCAATCAAACATATTAGAACACACTAGGTTAAAGTTGCTAGGTCTTTAAAATTCTCCTGACTTTGTCAGCAGATGTGATTTTCTGGCAGAAGGAGGTCATAACATTGAGCATAATGACCCCAATGGGGATTAATCTAAGATAAAAGTTAGAGGCTAGATGTTGACCACATACTAGGAGCAGGGAGGAAAGCCTTTGATTACAGATAAATCTAGCCAACACATTCTGATATTGGCAGCAGCGTCTTTTGTAACTGAGCATCCTGGAACATACCACAATTCCAACACTTACTGGCTCTTGCAATGGGATCATGAATTTAGGACCAGCCAGAGATATATAGCAAATTATTGACTAACTTGGAATTGACTACATAGAGATATCCTGTCTCAAAATAACAACAAAAAGGTCCTTGTTGATATTGAGAATTGAGGAACCATTTTAAAAGACTTTTCACATTCTGATACCTTAACTTCAGTCCCTGCCAGATCAATTGATAACTGGAATATATTATTCCATCATACATTCAAAGTTCACATGTTTACTCCAATTAGGTTTTATAGGAACATATGTTTACAGAGGTGCACCATAAAGCTGTATTAAATGGATGATTAAAACATGCTATTATTTTAATTTAACTTTTATTGAGCTTGTTCTTTATAATTTCATACATGTATAATATGCCTTCTGATTATTATAATACTCCTAATATGCTTCCCACATGTAATTCTCCTTTATTCAAGACCTTCCCACCTCATTGAAATTCCTAGGAGACCAGAGGTATAGGGCATGCAAAAATATTCCTTCTAAGATCAAAGTTAAGTTATCACATCTGACTCCTGACCAAGAAGCACGGCATTTAGTGGACTGATCTGGATTCTCATGACAGCCTATTCCTCACTTGGATGTGCTACTCTGGAAAATATATCCAGTGACTCAGAAATCTGCTAGTTTTGAGTAGACAGTGGAACATGAGAAGGCTCTTCAACATATCTAGGCTGCTATGCAGACTGCTATACCATTTGGACCATGATTCAGCAAACTCTGTGGTACTTGACATGTCAGTGGCAGATAGGGACATTCTTTGGTGTCTTTGGCAGATACCTGTGGGTGAATCATAGAAGAGACCTTTGGGATTTTGGATCAAGGCTTTACCATCATCTGTAGACAACTACTGTCCTTTGAGGGACGGCTATTTGCAGGGGGACTTAGTGAAAATTGAATGCTTGACAATGGGCCACTAAGTTATCACTGTACCTGAGCTAACCATTGTGAGCTGGGTGTTATCTGACCCACCAATTCATAAGGCAGAATGAGCACAACAAAAACTATTATCAAATGGAAGTGGCATATGCATGGCCAAGCGGGTCATTTTCATGGTCATCTAGCCATCTCCTCTGCTTTTCCTCACACCTCATGCTAAACTCCTCATTCCCCTCCTGCTCCCCTGACAAAAGAGTTTCCTTCCTCTGTTTACCTCTTATGACTATTTTCTCTCTACTAAATGAGATTGATGCTTCCTCACTTGGTCTTTCCTTCTTGTTTAACTTTTTTGGGTCTGTGGAGTGTAGCATGTTACCTGTATTTTATGACTAATATCCACATATAAGTGAGTATATACCACTTATGCCTTGTGGGACTGGGTTACCTTACTCAGGTTGATATTCTCAAGTCCAATCTATTTGGCTGCAAAATTCATGATATCTTTGTTTTTTTTTTATATAGCTGAATAGTATTCCATTGTGTACATGTACCATATTTTCTTTATCCATGGGAACACCCACTTTTAATTAAGATTTTCTGAGATGGGAGGATCTACCTTTAATCTGGGTCATACCTTCTGCTGGTATGACATGGAAGAAGAATACTTGTTCTCTTTTCCTGTTTATTCTTTCTCTTTTTGGCTGATGAATCCATTTCTTTATCAGTATTAGAGCCTATTTCTTCAGCTAAGACATGCCTCATGGACTGAACACCTACTTTATTCTTAGACTTTCTGTTAGTAGACAACCATTGTTAGACTTACCATACTGCAGCCCATAAACAACTCTAATAACACACACACACACACACACACACACACACACACACACACTCATTAAGATCTTTTTCCTAAAGAACTCTAATTAATACAGCGACACTAGATGTTTCAGCAGCCTAATCTGGTACTGGGTACTCAGGGGATGCCTACAGAACTGTTAGTCTTCAGACTATGTTAGAAATTTGAAGAAGTAGGTTCGAATATCATCGAAAGAGAGGCTTCAAGCAGGATGTATTAACATGAGAGCAAGTGGGCAAAGAGCAAAGGTTTCTTTTGTCTGTGTCATTATTTGGACTGTCACCTGAAGGTATAGACCTTCAACCTCAATGATCCAATTAAGAACACCCCTCACAAGTGTGGCCTGCTGCTTGGAGTTTAGTTGATTTTTGCAGTTATCAAGTTGACAACTAAGGTTCACAATCATATACAGATGAACCACTCTTTATTCTGAAATGTTCTAGGAGCCTTTGAGGGGTTGCTGTAGGCCTCTTATAAGCAGTTAGCAGTCACTTTCTCTGAGCACTCTCACTAGTCTGAGTCTCTTTGTTAACTTCCATCCATTGCAAAAAAGCTTCTCTGACCAAATGCTATATAGCAGCATTAATCTACACAAACATAATTATAAACATAAGTTTTTACATGTCAGTTTAATAACATGAATGGCAAGTATTAATCTATGGGTATAAACATAAGTATTTACATGTCAGTTTAATAACATGAATAGCAGAATTTTTAATCCACCCTTAACCATTAGCCTCCCACTTTAACCATTAGATTTGATTAACCTGTCTAGTAATAAAACTGGACTTAGTTATTTGTGATATCCTGACTCTATTTATATGTTGATAAGGCCAGTAAAATTAGAAACTAGACATTGTATTTCATTTCATGCAGAAAATCTTGGTCAAAGTACTTCATTGAAAGTAAAAGTATCCTGTGGCATTCTAGTTTCTCTAATTTAGAGTCTGGGTGTTTCATAGGATTGGGTAGAAATGCTGTATCTATATAAAATATTTTCAAAGTATTTTCTCTTGGCTTCTTTTCTTTTATCAGGTTCAGCAACTGGCTTGATAGTAGAGAAATAGATTAGCTGACCTATTTACATATGGATGCAATCACCAAGCAAAACAAACAAGCACCTCCAGTCTATGTAACATGAATCTGAAGTACAAACATGTTTTAAAATAAGAAAGAAATATGACACAAGCTAATTGAATAAATGCCATACAATTTAAACAGGCTTTAATTTTTTTCCCTTCTGATTTTTTTCTTTGTGTTTTATTTAATTTTTTTCATTTTTTATTCTATATCTTTGTTTACATTCCAAAGGCTTTCCCCTTTCCCAGTTCCTCCCCACCATACGTCCCATAAGTCCTCTCCCCACCAACTATTCTCCAATCACCCCCCCACCATTTCTCTGTTCTGGTACTCTCCTACAAAACTGGTTCCAATCTTTTCATGCCCAGGGTCCTCTCCTTTCTTCTTCTTGGGAATCATTTGACCTGCTAATTGTGCCTTGAGTATTTAGGGCTTCTGGGCTCATTAATATCCACTTATCAGTGATTGCATTTCATGTGTATTCTTTTGTGATTGGGTTAACTCGCTTAGGATAATATTTTCCAGATCTAACCATTTGCCTACAAATTGCATGAATTCATTATCTTTTTATTGGATATTTTCTTTATTTACATTTCCCTGTTATCCCCTTTCCTGGTTCCTCCCTCCTGGAAACCCATCCCCCCTACCCCTGCTTCAGTGAGGGTGTTCCTCCACCCATCCACCCACCCCTTCAGCTCCTTCAGTCCTTTCTCTAACTCCTCCATTGGGGACCCTGTCCTCAGTTCAGTGCTTGTCTGTGAGCATCCGCCTCTGTATTTATAAGGTTCTGACAGAGCCTCTCAGAAGACAGCTATAGCAGGCTCCTTTCAGCAAGCATTTCTTGGCATCCACAATAGTGTTGGGTTTGCTGACTGTATATGGGATGAATCCCAGGTGGGACAGTCTCTGGATGGTCTTTCCTTCAGACTCTGCTCTATTCTTTGTCTCCATATTTGCTCCCATGAGTATTTTGTTCCCCTTTTTAAGAAGGACCAACGCACCCACACTTTGGTCTTCCTTATTCTTGAGCTTCATGTGGTCTGTGAATTGTATCTTGGGTATTCTGAGCTTTTGGGCTAATATTCACTTATCAGTGAGTGCATACCATCTGTGTTCTTTTGTGATTGGGTTACCTCAGGATATTTCCTTATTCCATCCATTTGCCTAAGAATTTCATGAATTCATAATTTTTAGTAGCTAAGAAGTACTCCATTGTATAAATGTACCACATTTTCTGTATCCATTCCTCTGTCAAACAGGATTTCAATGGTGCTCTGTCTCAATTCAGTTTTACACACAATTATATAACAATGTCAAAACACAACATAACTCATGTAAGGCCTGCATAAAAATAAGAATACTAATCTGACTGGGAAAACTATCATTAGCTAGTGAAGAAGATTGTCTGAATTGAATGTCAGTATTATACTCTCCCAATGGACTTATCTATAGAATATGTAAAGAACACCTTGAAATGCATTTAAGAAAGACCAATTATCTTATTATATAGTGAAGAAAATCTAGGAAAGTCACCTTTTCACATAAAACATTTTCAAATGGTGAGTATATTTATGAAAAGCTACTCAGTTATCGCTTATCATCCAGAAAGTATAATTTGAAACTCACAATGCAGTGTGAGAATGCACCTATCAGTGTTGGGTGAGGAGTGAACAGGGCAATAAGGTAAGGTGCTTGTAGGAATGGAAAACCTGTACTCCACTCACTGTTGAAGGAGTAAAGCAGCACCCTGTAGAAAGCAGTTTAGCAGTATGTGCATTCTGGGCATACCCTGCAGCCCATGTTAGCAAAAAAGAATATCACTTTGTGTGTTCATCCAAGGCATATAGTAAATGCTTACATCAGCATATCAGTAATGACCCCAAATCAAAATCTTCTTAAATACCTACTAACAGACCAACAGATGATTCTTTGAGGTATCCAGGGCACCCCTCACTAGAAATGTCATATCTGTACTAAAGCACTATGTTGAACAATGTGATGAAGACTAAAACTAGCAAATGGGTTATTTCACTAATGCTCATCAGAAAGACAGGCAAAATCCATCCAATTTTCTTCCCTGTGGAGAGTTGTTCTGGGTGTGGCATTGGTGTACAGAGGTCCAGAAAGTGATAGACTTTGTCATGTTCCACTTCAGAATGGGAGTGCTAGCCACAGATGAGTTCAATCCCCCCAAATTCATCGAAGTACACAGTCGCAGTATGTGCGGGTGTCCTACCCACTGTGGTATTCTTTTCATCTACCATTTTCCATTGTCCACTCCTAATCTTTCTATGTCATGGAATTCATGCTTAGCCACTCTTAACAAACTGCTAACACTTTCCCTCAATCCAGCCAACATGGTGTATTACATGTTTAACATATCTTGATATTCTTATCTACTCTTTCTTTACTACATTCAACATAGCTTTAAATAACTGTCAACTGATTGTACATATCCATGCTAACCTTTATTTCACATTCACTGTAATGTCAAAATTCCCTACATGATTTGTAAGTTAACGCATGGTGAGAGTGTGCTTTATCTCATTTTTTATCATCCAAATAGCACAATTCCTTAGTGTAGTATGATTTATTTGTTTGAATTTATCAAATTTTATCTGGTCCCACATTAGTGAGAATCTTTCTGCATTGAGCTAGAATTTTCCATATTTCTAATTTTCTCCCATTCTGATTATTCTTTTTTCTTGATATGTTTCCCAATTCCAGAGCTACATTCCATATGTTTCTTTTAGCATACTACATATATGCAGTAATGACAGTTCCATGTAAAATTATGGTAAATGTTTTTTTCTACTACATGTTGAAGGTATAAGTTCTGTTAATAGCTGAACCTGACACAAAATGTGTGACTAAAAACAACAAACTGATCTTAAGAAAATATTAGACAGACAAGGTTTACAGTTCATATGGTAGTTGGTAAATCTAGTGAGGCTCTTGTGGACCAGAACTGACTTTCCCAAAGGAAGCAGGGAAGATGAAATGTATCAGAGATCATAAGCTCCAGAATTAACAGAGGAAAATGGGACCCTAAGAGTGACTAGTATCATTTTGATCATTGAGAAAGATGATAAGAAGGACAGGCTTGTATTTATGAGGCACTTGGGGACCCCATCTAAGTTAGTGGGCTTCTGAGTCTTTGGTTTTCTTCATATACCCCAGTGGACATGTCTAAAATGCCTAGGGTCATTAACTAAGACCCAGAGAAGTGGGAGGCAGATCCTGAGGTCTCCTGAGCATCTCGAAAGGAGAGACTCTGGGGAGATGATCTCATCATATGTATATTTCTAACCTGATTCTACAGCAGTCTCTTAGAAGAACCTGTCTGGACTGATGAAGCACAGGTAACTACCCAGCAACAAGAATATGGGCTTGTTGAGTGCCAGGGATAGAAACAAGGGCAGACTCCTCCCTTACATTTGTGAGATGTGGTCAGGAGAATAAAGACAAATTTCCATTTATAGAAAGACACAGCACACTTGGGGACCCAGACCTTATTTCTGCAAGCATTACCAAGACAGTTGTGGAGTTTCTTATAAGGGGTCCATGAGTGGAGTATAGAAAATGCTAAATGCCTTTCAAATACATGTGGCATCATCTAGCCATGTCCTTGTATTTCCATAAAGACCTCATGGCTTTGGGGAGAATTCAAAGTATAACAAAATTGAAAAACCAAAGTAAGAAAAGTTTTCTAATATAACCATGTCTCTTTTATGATAGAAAAATATAGAACAAAATTCAAATTTAAATATAGTGAAAGTTTTACAAACAAAAAATCAATCTAGCTGAGAGATGCTAGTATCCATGTGGCTATATTTATCATATGTGTTTTGTAACCATTGAAACATTTTGCCTACATGTGACAGAGGTACACGATGCTGTAAAAATGATGTGTTTTTAATGCATATAGGAAATATTCATTGCTGAGCGTGAATACTGTGATCAAGGCAACCATGGAACACTTGCATGTAGAGGGGAGGGGAGACAGCCACTACAGTAAAGAAAAAGTGTTTTGAGTTTCACAGTGTGCACACTATGTGGTCCAACATCAGTGCTGCCCCCTTCCTGCTGACTGGCTTCCCAGGACTGGAAGCAGCTCATCACTGGATCTCTATCCCTTTCTTTGCCATCTATATCTCTGTGCTTCTGGGCAATGGCACACTTCTCTACCTCATCAAGGATGACCACAACCTCCATGAACCCATGTACTATTTCCTTGCCATGCTGGCAGGCACAGACCTCACAGTTACACTGACTACAATGCCCACCGTAATGGCTGTTTTATGGGTGAATCACAGAGAGATAAGACACGGGGCCTGCTTCTTACAGGCCTACATCATTCACTCCCTTTCCATCGTGGAGTCAGGGGTCTTGCTTGCCATGTCTTATGATCGGTTTGTCGCCATCTGCACACCTCTGCATTACAACTCTATCCTTACCAATTCCAGAGTTATAGCAATAGGGCTTGGGGTTGTACTGAGAGGCTTTTTATCTCTTGTGCCCCCAATCCTGCCTCTCTTTTGGTTCCCATATTGTCGTTCCCATATTCTTTCTCATGCCTTCTGCCTCCACCAAGATGTCATGAAACTTGCATGTGCTGACATTACATTTAACCGCATATATCCAGTTGTTTTGGTTGCCCTGACTTTCTTCCTTGATGCAATCATCATTGTCTTTTCCTATGTTCTCATTTTAAGGACAGTTATGGGCATTGCCTCTGGAGAGGAGAGAGTAAAGGCTCTCAACACCTGTGTCTCTCACATTAGCTGTGTCCTGGTCTTTTATATCACTGTGATTGGCCTGACCTTCATTCACAGGTTTGGAAAGCATGCCCCCCATGTGGTGCACATTACCATGAGCTATGTCTACTTTCTCTTTCCTCCGTTTATGAACCCGATCATTTACAGCATCAAGACCAAGCAGATTCAGAGGAGTGTTCTCCGTCTCCTAACTGTATAAGATGGTGTAAATCATTACATCATAATTCAGGGAATTTGGGGGATTTTCAGCCTCCTTGATTTTATATCTATTTACTTCTTTATAGCATTAGGGTGTAAATTATTACATAAAGCTATAAATTATACATTAAACTAAATAAAGAATACATCTGGTGGTTCAATTAGCATGTACATATTATATAGATATCAAAATCTATCTATCTTTCTATCTCTCTGTCTGTGTCTGTCTGTCCGTCCATCCGTCTGTCTGTCTATCTATCTAGCCATCTATCATTTGTCCATCTGTCTATTTTGGGAGAAGATTGGAAAAACAATAGAGAAGTAAATATCAGTGTTTGGAGATAAAAAACATTAAATACTTTATGGCCAGAAACTGTGGGATCATTAATACCAAGTATCTATAAAAGAAGAACCATTTCAGAAGAAGTTAAGTGTCTAGACTGGGTTAATAAGAGAAAAAAAGAAGGCACTTCTGAATTCATTTGATCGTGATATAAATATCAGTTTGACTATGAGAATTGAAATCCAATGAACACTCCCCTGTCTCAAACTGCTCTATCTCATCACATGGTTTTCTTTTGAAATGATTTAATAGTCATTTGTAAGGCTTTATCCTGTTTTTCCCTGAAACTTGTTCATTGATATTTCATTTGTGCTGTTTTATACTGTATTTTGTGACTATACATTAATAAAATCTATTATTCTGTATAGTAGTTTTAAGAATGAATAATGAGTTAGAAAACAAATTCTCTCATGTAGCCTATGTTCTCCACAGTGGAGTCCCTCCAAGGCACTCTCTTCTCTCAGAACCCTCTGCACTCATCACGCAGTGTCTCTGCCAGACTTCTTACAATGTGCCATGACTTTCCCAACTCTTGACTTTGGTCTGTTTTCATTTTTCTATTTGAATTCTTTCAGTGACTTCCAACTTGTACTTCTTTTTATAACTTTTATTTCTGCTCTAGAATTTATTAGTCTGTCTTACAAACAATACTATTATTCCATAAATGCAAATATTTATGAAATATTTCTCATTCTTTCTTCCCAACGTAACTTATCTTTATATAGATTATACCTCAAATACCATCTTACTATGTCTGCTTTACTCAATTATCTTTTAGAATATTCACAGAATAAAATTTATGCCAATTTACTTTGTAAAACTATTTTTCCTACCCTTTATTATTTTATATTGACCTTTCCAAATTAAAAAAAAATTTTGGTATATCTGAAAAATGAAATATAACCTGACATTGTAGCTTTGTATAGTTAATTTGATTTTTATTCAGTCATAACATGTATGTGATAATTGTACAAATTCATGGACAACTGTGTGGTATTTTGATCCATGTGTCAAATGTATCAGTTAAGTCAGAGTAATTATCATATACATGTTAGTAATTGTCTTGTCTTGTAATCATTCAAAATATTTTTCCTAGTTGATAGCATATAATAACTGTTTATTATCATTGTAATGTATGTGGCATAGGACTTTAGAATATATTTCTCTTGTCAGTTTGTCCCTTACCACATATTTCTCTCTTCTCTTTTTTACACTTCAACAATTAAGTTTGTTTTCCCCATAAGCAAATCCTACTTTAAACATTTTACTGATCATAATTCATATTCTTTTCTCCATTTTATAACTGATTTGTATGAGCTCATTGTTTAGTGTCTCTCAAACTTTAACTATATCATAAATACTTCATCATATTTTGATTGCTGTTTATAAATGCATAACTTAAAATCAGTTATACATATACTTTTGTGTGTGTGTATGTGTGTATGTGTGTGTGCACATGTGTGTGTTTATGTGTGTTTTAGTACTCACTTTATTGAGATAGATCCTGGAGCCTTGCCTTAAAGGTCTTTCCTGATCCCGGGTTTATTTTAAATGTTTTTTTTACTCTTTTTCATAATTGTTTTATACATCTTATGCAAAACTAACTTTGTATTTGGAGAAGTATAAATAATTTGAGTCAGCCTTCATATGCTTATTTTCATGGAAGTTTCCCTAACAATCACTATTTATTAAAAAAAAAGATGATGGGTCTCAAAAGTGGACATGTGTTGGTTTGAGGGAAGAGTAAAATTTACTAAGGGTATGTTCTTTCAGCAGAGATAAGAAATTGCATCAAGAGCTAACTGTTGTTAATGAGACCAAGAATGTTCTAAGAGCAAAGTGTTACATTCAAAAGCTTCATGTTGGCTGCATCATTATAGGCTGTAGAAAGAAGGAACAGAGATTCACTGGTACTTTCAAATCATATGAGTGTTGACAATAATGGATTTGAGGCAGGTAAAAGGAGAGGAGGCATAAGAGAGGTCAGAGGAGATTGAGCTAAAGGTAACATAACTTAGCTTATGAAAGTAGAGTGGGAAGTTAATGGGTAGATATATTAGGATCTGAATTCAGAAGAGCTCAGGGAACTAAAAAATTCTATTCTTGATTATTTTCTTTGATATGTGGAAAGAATAACCGAATCACATTGTAAAATGCAAATAAACAACTTATCTTTAAGATCTAAGAGACTTGATACAAAAGTAAATGTGTAATTGTGTTTTTGTTTACGAATACAATGACTGTGTGGAGGAAATAATGCCATCATAATCCTGTACTTTCTGACTTCAAACTTTCTTCTTTTTTTTAAAGTTTTTATTTCTTTTTAAAAATTTTGTACATTTATAGAATGTGTTATGATTTTATCTAACTCCCTCTAGTCCTTCCCTCAAAATGTTCCTCTTACTGCTTCCCATTGTCTTCTTCTCTTAAAATAATGTATCTTAATGCCAATGAGTTCTATGTATGTGAACATGGTGTGTGAGGCCATCTACCAAAGCATAGGCAACTACTAGTGGTCAAAATCCCAGAGAAAAATGATTCTTCTTTCTCCAAACATCACACACTGTTGACAGTCCAAGGTGAAACTTTATGAGACTCCCTCTCTCTATGTGTGACTTTTGACTGACTTAATCTTGTATAGTCTTTTCATTAGTTTTCACAATAAATTTAATGAACGAATTTAGTCTGTTCAATTTTGAGTGTTTTTTATTAAAAGTCTTTTATATAATGCACTTTGACCATATTATCCCCCCAATTCCTCCCAGTTCCTCTCATCTCCACCCAACTTAATGTTCTGTGTCCTCAAACAAAACAAACAATAAAAAACAATAGAGACCAAATCAACCAAACAAATGTAAACAAAACAAAACAAAAAATACAAACCATTCAAAAGTCTTACAAAAACCAGGGGGTCCATTTTGTATTGGTCAGCTACTCATGGGCCTGGGGCCTGTTCTGGAGTGTGGTTAATATATACAACGTGACTTAGAGAACACTGATTTTCTCTTTGCCAGCAGGTGTCAATTTGAAATGACTTGGTGGTTGGGGTGGGAATTTGTGTTGCTCCTCTTCTTCATGCTTGGGTGTTGTCCGGCTTGAATTTGTGCAGGTTCTGTGCATGCTGTCACTGCCTCTGAACTCTCATGTGCATCAGTCCTGCTGTTTGCAAGATGCTGTCTCCTGAGCCATCTACCACCTCTAGTTCTCACAATCTTTCTGCCTCCTCTGCAGCATAGATTTCTGAGCTCTGAAGGGAGGTGTTTGATAAGGGCATCAAGAACTGCATGTTCCAAACTCACTCTCTGAACATTGTCCAGTTGTTCTCTGTGTTAGCTACCATCTCCTGCAGAACTAAGCTTCACTGATAATTGATCAGTGATGCACTTACACTGTTCTTCACAAGTGTGAACAGTTGACTGCTTAAAATGACATTATATGTTTGTATAAGATATGATTTACCATCTGATTTTTCTCAAAGTATATAATTCAGAGCAATGTTGTATAATAAACACTGCTATTTCTAAAACTTTTGCATTTCACTGTACTAAAATGAAGGAACTTCATGTTCTTTCAGTGGTAATTCCTTTGTCCACCTTCCCTCCAAGACTTTCTAATTTGATTTTAGTATCTCTCTCTCTCTCTCTCTCTCTCTCTCTCTCTCTCTCTCTCTCTCTCTCTCTCTGGCTCTTCATCTGGCTTTATTTATAACAACCCAACTTTTAAGTTATCAGTAATATAATTTATAAGACGATGCCAAGGGAGTTTAATATATTTTACACATGGTAGCTCAACAGCGCAGATGGATCATGATTTGAGGACAGATATGACTTGAGAATATTATTGGACTCTATATAAATGGATTCACATAATTTTTCTTTATGTATGGCTCACTCAGAAAAGTTTTAAATGCTTACATTGTAGCACATGCCAGACATTCATTGCTTTGTTGACTAAACAATATTTAATCACTAAAATATATTACATGGGCTGTTAAGAAATCTCAGTGGATAAAGGTATTTGCTGCTGCAAAGCCTGATCCTTATGACCCATGTAGTGGAATAAAAACAACTACTACAATGGGTAAGATCAAAAACTCAGGAGACAACAGATGCTGGTGAGGATGTGGAGAAAGGAGAACACTCCTCCACTGCTGGTGGGATTGCAAGCCAGTACAACCACTCTGGAAATCAGTCTGGCAGTTCCTCAGAACTGGGCATGATAATACTGGAGGATCCCGTTATACCACTCCTAAGCATATACCCAGAGAGTTCCCCAGCATGTAATAAGGACACATGCTCCACAATGTTCATAGTAGCCCTATTTATAATAGCCAGGAGTTGGAAAGAACCCAGATGTCCCTCAACGGAGAAATGGGTACAGAAAATGTGGTACATATACACTATGGAATATTACTCAGCTATTAAAAACAATGAATTAATGAAATTCTTAAGCAAATGGGTAGAACTGGAAAATATCATCCTAAGTGAGGTAACCCAATCACAAAAGAACACACATCCTATGTTCTCATTGACAAGTAGATATTAGCCCAGAAGCTTGGAATACACAAGACACAATTCACATATCAAATGATACCCAAGAAGAAGGAAGGAGAGGCCCCTGGTCCTAGAAAGGCTCGATGAAGCAGTGTAGGGGAATACCAGGACAGGAAAGCAGGAGGGGTTTGATTGGGGAACAGTGGGAGGGAAGAGGGCTTATGGGACATTCAGGGAAGGGGAAACCATGAAAGGGGAAATAATTTGACATGTAAATAAAGAATATATCTAATAAAAAAGGAAAAAATAAAATTAAGACATAATAAATTGATATTGGAAAAAACCTACTATAAGCTGTTTTCTGAATTTCACCGTTCACCATGTCATATGCGAAATACCCACAATTAAATAAATAATGTAATGAAGTATACATACATATTTGTATATATATGTGCATGAATGCAATTTCTAATAAAATTGTAATTTTATGTTTAACTCTTTGAGAAGATTCTACATTGTTTCCCTGCTGTATCGCTTTACAGTTTTACTGTAAGACATATGCTCATCAACATTTGTTATTTTGTTTTTTTCACATTCCAGAGAATTTAATACCACATCACATAAATCTCTGTAAAAGAAAAGAAACCTGGTGTGCAATACTTTATAGCAACAGTTCACACAATAGGTATAGTAAAGTATCCAGTTAGTGATTTGTGGCTAAAAAGTTCTCCTGGAAGAAGTTTCAAATAAACGAAACATAACAACAAAAAAATGAACAAAACCAAGCAAACAAAAAACAGATTACCCTTTGGAGTCATTTGTAAGACCAAGTTTTCAAAGACAAAATACTCAGTTACAGTACTATGTCATCACATGCTATATGTGTGTATACATCTCTCTGACTCATGACTTCATTTTATTCTGTTGACTGTTAGGTGACATACTATAGTGTCTCGCTGTGGTTTAGATTTGCCTTTTTCTAGTGAATTATAATGATGAACATCTTTTCCTTTGATGATTGGACATTTGTATACATTCTTTGGATAAAGCTGCACTGAATTATTTTAAAACCAACCCACGAAGATGTGAAGATGTTTGTTTGAATTCTCCCCTAGTCTAAGGCTGGAGGTTCCTTGGACTCTGATTGGCATGACAAATTCTTCTAACAAAGGCTTAAGCTTGATAAATCTCACTATGGAGAGGAAAAGCTGACATGAAGTCCCAACCCAAGCCAAGGAGCTACTGGCAATTGGGTAGTTGTTGGGAGAACATCTGGAAAACATTAGTTTTGTGAATGTTGCCATTTGCAGGTCACCCAGCTCCAGTGGAAAGCAACACAACTGTGCATATAGGGACAGCATAAATTAGGCTTTATGGAGAGAGAGAGAGAGAGAGAGAGAGAGAGAGAGAGAGAGAGAGAGAGAGAGAGAGAGAAGGGGAGAGAGAAAGGGAGGGAAGGAGGGAGGGAGAGAGAGAACACAAAGTTGGGTGGGTAGAACAAGGGGTGAATTTGGGAGTAGTTGGAGTATGGAGTCAAATCTTAACTTATTAAATGAAATTCTCAAAGGACTAATAAAAAAGATGTTTTATTTTTAATTGTGTGTATGTGTGTAAGAGAGAGATGGGTTAAGGGTGAAAAAACAGGTATCTCTGGTGTCCAGAAGAAAGTGCTGGATCCCATGGAGCCGGAGTTACACAGGTTGTGAGCCACTCCGCATTGCTACAAGCACATGCTATTAACCACAAGTTAGCTCTCTGTCTTTTACTTGGTATGATCAAATAGCCTCCATGGAAGTGAGATAGAATGGTACCTTGGGAGTTGGTCCTTCAATAAATATGCCTATCATTAGGATTCTGAATGCATACTGAAGGTGTGATGGGAAATGTTTAGAAATCACTAAGAGAAAACTGTGTCAGGTAAGGAAATATACATTCAAATTACAGTAGATATATTTAAAATTAAGTCTTTTACCTGGCTTTGTAACAACTTTGAAGAGAAGTTAAGAATGTGAGAAATATTTGTATTTATGTGAGGATTTAAGGAAAGGGCAAGCTACATTGAATGGCAGACCTGAACTGAAGCATTGTTGTTTAGGTTTGATGGATGCTAGTTGAACCACACACTTAATATTTTAGCCAGAGAAAGCTAAATTTGAATTTCTCTATACCACATACTATCCAGCCGTAGGAAAATTATTTGGTTAATCAAAAGTTTAATTTCTTTATTCTAGAGAATTCAAGTAATGTATCATTAACCCTTCAATCATTAAGCATCTACTCCTGCTGTACTATTAACAGTGGCAAATTTACCACAGACATACTTGTCCAAAACCAATAAACATTTTGAAAATTTTCCTTATTTAAAAATTCAGAAAATTTTATATTATTGAGCCATTTACTGCTGTAAAGATTTTACTAAAAACAAAACAAAACAAAAAACAAAGACAAAATCATCCTTAGCATTCTCTGATAAACTGTCCATTTATTTGTTCATTTCTTCAGGATACTCTTATTTCTTTCTGTTATAAAGAAAAATATTTCCAAAGAATCCAACTTTTCCTCCAGAGTTCCTATCTTAATTAGTATATAATGTAGGGAAAGTTTAAACAAGTTCCTCAAAGCTGTGACTTTAGGTTGCCATCTTTAGCCTGTAGTTTTCTAGTTGGGTGATTCTCATGTACACAGCTCTTGTAAATAAACACAGATTCTGAATTACAAGCTTAGGTTAAGGTGATGGTATCAGGAATTACCGAGTGTAAGGATGTTTGAAGATTATTTAGAACTATCTGAATAATCTCTGGATGATGTTTGTGACATTCTGACAAGCTGTTGAGGACACATGACTTACTGCTTTGTGAGAATCAGTCCAAAAATAGCTTTCAGAAGGGGTAAGGTTGGGAGTGTGTCACTTTTAGTTACATCCATGAAAACCCAATAAGCTTGCTGATAATGATGCAGAATTTTTCCAAGGAACTGAGTCAGTGATATTATGAGTTGGAGACCCTGGAACTGAAATTACAGATGATTGTGAGCCACCATCTGGGTGCTGGAAATTGAATTTGTGTCCTCTGTAAGAACCAGGATTGTTCTTATTACTCTTAAGTCATTCTTGCAGCTCGGACATAAGTAGTGTCTCTAAACTGAGCAGCTTTTAAAAGTCAGGTATGGACAGACAGTGGTGGTGCACACCTTTAATCCCAGCACTTGGGAGGCAGAGGCAGGCAGATTTCTGAGTTGGAGACCAGTCTGGTCTACAGAGTGAGTTCCAGGACAGCTATACAGAGAAACCCTGTCTCAAGAAAAAAAAGTAAAGTTTCTGACACTGCTAGTTATGCTGAAACTAAATATCAGTATAGTTTCTAGTATGGAGTACTAATACCAAATAGGGTACTCTTTAAGTTAATAAAATACTAACAAGTTCTAAGTATTCTCAAAAGAGTTACTACTTAGTGTTAGTAATTAAATGCTGATTTATCCAAGGTCTAGAAGGAAGCCAGCTGGGTCTTAGGCTTATTCACTCTGGTCCACATTCAAAGTGGCAGGAGGCAGGGATTTGTGGCTCACTTCTGTGCTGCATAACAAGCTGTGAAACTTAGCTCTTCTTATTCCTTCGTTTCCACATGGAGGGCTAAGTTGGGAGCAGGGATTTTGGCTTACGGTGGTACACACATTCATTCTGTGAAGCCAAGGTGAGTCACTAACAGGTCATAATCTATCGGATCATGATACTGTCCTTTATTTCTCTATCAGAATAGCTACCACTCAATTTTTCAGAATGACTGATTTTCCATAGGTAGTGTGCTCTGAAATAGTGTTATTTCTAGAGCTCATTCACTTTCCTTCTATTTTCCCCCAGACAATTGGCTCATTATCAGAGATTACACTGTACTACAATTCCCATATATGCACTTCTGATTATTGATAGCACTTTACTAAATATTGAAGGGAGGGTTACAAAGTTTGCTATCATCACAGTCTTCCTGAATCCCTCTTCAGACTTATTACTGATGCTCTTTACCACACAAAATTATTTTAAAGTACCTGGGCATAAAGACCCAATTTAATCTGTCAGGAACACATTTCCCATGTTTCAAATTATTATAATATACTGTCTTCAAAATTTCTTGATTTTATACAGATAGAAGTGAACTGATTTTACAGGTGTATAAATTATGCCTAGGCCATGTCTCAAACACCTCTAGTAAGCCTGATCTTGATTTTCATGGATAAGGACTTAAAGACGCCAATGACTAAAGCAGCTGTAATTGCCTTCCTCAGCAATATGACCACTGTTACACCCATGTGCTAGATTGTAACTTTTTTCTGTATTTTACCATATAATTTTATGCTCTCAGCTACCAATTTCTGACCTAATTATTTTCTGTTCTAACGAAACCAATATTTTAAACCTACCACCTTTTGTATGTATTAGGTTTTTCTAGAAACCTCACTTTAAAATTTTCCATTTAGGAATTTCCAGTGTGTATGTCTTCTTCCCCCCCACACCATGACCCAGTTAACTTTTATCTACAGTTTTAGGTGTTGTATATATTTCAGTTATGAAAATTTAATAAGCCCCAAATCCATGGAATGATCATAGTGTTCTTAAGTGTATTTGCTTGTTTTGTCCACTTGTTTAAATTTTAGAGAGATTCGTGAGTTCTTTATATGCACTTGAGGTAGCCACATGGACAATATAACTCAAACATTTCATAGTAGTGAACTCATTACTGCTGATTAAGAATTTTGCTTAGTCTTTTTTCTTTTTCTTTTTTGGGTTATCTCATTGGTTTCAAGAAAGAAAGTATATACAAAATCAAGTTTAGCAAAATTACAACAAAATGTTCTATGAGACAATATGAGACAGAATAAAATAGTGGGGGATTCAAGAGGATGGAGAGATTGGTCATTGGTTAGGAGCACTGGCTGCTTTGCTGGAGGATCAGGTTTGATTCCCTGCACTCATATTGCCACCCACAGTCATCTCCAGCTCTAGTTCCAGGCAGTTTGATGGCCTCTTCAGGCCTCTGTGGTCACAACATACATGGTGCTCAGACATAGTCTAACATGCAGGCACAGCACCCACACACATAAAAATTTTAAAAAATCCTTAAGCAAAGAAGAGTGAAAGAATGAGATGGATCTGAAGCTGGACAGTGAGGACCAAGTGAAATGGTTGGAAATACATCACAACATTAAAAGCTACATGCTTAATAGTAAACTATGATACTGACTCATGGTGATTGATGTTGCTATTCTAGGCAAAGATCTGCTGAGAAAAAAACATATTTAAATCTGAGATTATGCATAAAAACTTGAACATTTGGAAATGACAAGTGGCCTGAAGTCATGCTACCTTGAGGTGGTGGTAGCAAGAGTGCTGCTCACTTAGACAGTCCCTCTCTGAAACTGTCTTTACCTACAATCCTACCATGTGGTCCAACAGCAGTGATGCTCCTTTCCTACTGACTGGCTTTCTGGGCTTGGAAATGATTCACTGCTGGATCTCCATTCCTTTCTTTGTCATCTACGTCTCCATCATTTTAGGGAATGGTACCCTTTTCTTCGTCATTTGGAATGACCACAGCCTTCATGAGCCCATGTACTACTTCTTGGCTGTGCTAGCAAGTACGGATCTTGGGATGACACTAACCACGATGCCCACAGTGCTGGGCGTTCTGGTACTGAACCAGAGGGAGATTGCACATGGGGCCTGTTTTATCCAATCCTACTTCATCCACTCACTAGCCATTGTAGAATCAGGGGTCTTGCTTGCCATGTCTTATGATCGATTTGTCGCTATCTGCAAACCTCTGCATTACAACTCTATCCTTACCAATTCTAGGGTGATGAAGATGGCACTGGGGGTACTGTTCAGAGGTTTTGTGTCCATTGTGCCCCCGATCCTGCCTCTCTTTTGGTTCTCATACTGCCATTCCCATGTTCTTTCTCATGCCTTCTGCCTCCACCAAGATGTCATGAAACTTGCATGTGCTGACATTACATTTAACCGCATATATCCAGTTGTTTTGGTTGCCCTGACTTTCTTCCTTGATGCAATCATCATCGTCTTTTCCTATGTCTTCATTCTAAGGACCGTTATGGGCATTGCCTCTGGAGAGGAGAGAGCAAAGGCTCTCAACACCTGTGTCTCTCACATTAGCTGTGTCCTGGTCTTTTATATCACTGTGATTGGCCTGACCTTCATTCACAGGTTTGGAAAGCATGCTCCCCATGTGGTGCACATTACCATGAGCTATGTCTACTTTCTCTTTCCTCCATTTATGAATCCGATCATTTACAGCATCAAGACCAAGCAGATTCAGAGGAGTTTTCTCCGTCTACTATCCAGACACACTAGGACTTGAATCCTTACTATAGACTCTCAACTGCTCCATGATTTCTGGTCCTTTATTAGAAACAAATCTTGACTTAAATAATATTTCTTTAGTATGGGATGAAGATTCCATATTACACAAAGAGGAAAGCTAAACCAAGTAAGAAAATCTGTCTCCTCTCTCTGTGTCTGTGTCTGCATCTGCATCTGTGTCTCTGTCTGTCTCTCTTCCCCCTCCCTCCCTCTGTTTTCCCTCCCTTCCCCCCTCTCTCCTTTTCCCACCTTTCTTTCAGAAAGGAATATAGGAAGTAAGTAATAAATATACCAAATGGAATAGTTCTGGTTCTGTAGGCAAAGGAAGAAAAAACCACTTTTTCAGAAATGCAAAGTTGAATGGATAGAAATAGCTAAGGCACACATTTATTGATGTGACAATGATGGAGATAAGAATATGCTTCTTTCTTAAGCAGGATAGTGTTTTATTAGATTTTAAACTTAACTTGTGCCTGACATTTTCATATATATATGAAGGCAAGGGTAAGCTACTTAATTAATGACAGTCACTCTCTGATTCCCAAGGTTCGTCAGTCAACCCATTCATTTTTTGAAGTTATTTCTATTATTTTTGATATTGTAATGTAATTATGTTATTTTCTCCTTTATACCTCAAAGCCATTCTTTATATCTATCCTTTCTCCTTTTAAATTCATTAAATGTTGTTACACACACACACACACACACACACACCTATCTATCTATATCTATATCTATCTATCTATCTATCTATCTATCTATCTATCTATATCTTCCTAATACAACCTGTTCAGTCTATATAATATAATTGTATGTATAATTGTATGTATATTGTGAAGGATAATCAATTGTTATTGGATATTCATTTGGTGTGCTCTTCCTTTAAGGAAGACTAATTCTCTTGCTCTCCTCTTCTGAGATGTCTGTAGTTCTTAGTGTATGGCTGAGGCCTTGTGGTCTTTTCCTCATCCATGTTAATTTCTCATGCTGCTTTCCTTGTGTAGCTTGTGTTTAGGCAGTCATGGTGGTGAGACTTTATGGGTATAGTTTCGGAGATTCCTGTTAGATACAATCTCATAGCAAATTCCTTGATCCTCTGACTCTTTCAGATTAATTGTCAAAATTTAATGAAGAAACAGGTTGACTATTTAAAAATCATTTTCTTTAGTAAATCAGCTTTAATGAAATATAATTTTAACTGAAACATATAATCTATGTTTTTTTCTTTTCTTTTTTAATTCTATATTCTTTGTTTACATTCCAAAGGCTTTCCCCTTTCCCAGTTCCCCCCCACCATATGTCCCATAAGTCCTCTCCCCCCCAACTATTCCCCAATCACCCCCCCCACCATTTCTCTGTTCTGGTACTCTCCTACAAAACTGGATCCAATCTTTTCAGGCCCAGGGTCCTCTCCTTTCTTCTTCTTGGGAGTGATTTGACTTGCTAATTGTGCCTTGAGTATTTAGGGCTTCTGGGCTCATTAATATCCACTTATCAGTGATTGCATTTCAGGTGTATTCTTTTGTGATTGGGTTAACTCATCTTTTATGCTATTAAGCCAACAGCATAGACAGAATCACATATAAATTCACTTATTGCACAACTGAGGTAAAATCAGTGTTCTTCTCAACAGGAGTGTCTTTCAGACAAGCGTATCAGTCCTCATTCTCATGGTCACTCACCCCATGCCCAGTTCCTTACACAGGGGTACCTTGTTAGCTCTGATCCCAGTGTCACATTCCTACTCTCCAGGAAGGCAGAGGCTTTGTTCTCACTCCTGTGAGTCTGCTAAGCCAAGTTGTTTCTCCCTCTGCTTAAAGTCTTCTCAGAGATACCCCCCCCCAAATAACATTATATGTTTCAAAATAATTTTTTGTATAATTTGGCTGGTTGTTTTGCATTCATGTCAGACTCTTATCTTATAGATGTAGCAATTATTATGTCACTTCTCCAAAGGTTTTGCATGAACCCATTCAGTTCATGTTTGTGATCACTCATCACCTCTTACTGAACGACAATAGATCCTTGATATGACACACAGCTGGCCAGAATTCTGTAATTTTCCACTCATTTCATGATGCTGAGGCACTGAGACACTCAGCAAGTTAAACATGATAACAAAGACTGTTATTCCTTTGATTTCCATTTGTATCACTTAGAATCTGAATTTTTTTCTCCCACATTTCTGAACAATTTACCCAACATCCAAACATTCCCCCCTCCCTTTTTTATTTTTGTTTTTGTTTTTGCTTTTTTTGAGACAGGGATTCTCTGTGTAGCCCCGGCTGTCCTAGAACTCACTCTATAGACCAGGCTGGCCTTGAACTCAGAAATCTGCCTGCCTCTGCCTCCCAAGTGCTGGGATTAAAGGTGTGCACCACCACTGCCCAGCCAAACATTCTCTTTTTGATTCCCAATCTTCTCTTCTCCTATGTGGTCTGTCATGGATATGCCTGTCACTCATTTGTATGTGGATGGTGAGAGTGGGCATATGCAGACATGTGACATTCTCCAGACATCTGTTTTCCCACTGTGAAACAAGGGCATTGGTGTTGTACCTGTTTTCTTCTCAACTTTTACCTCTGTTCCTTTCTTGAGTAGCACACTATGAAATGGATATAGCACAGATCCTTCACTCCAAGTTAGACGCCACTTACTATTGTTAAGGGACTCACCCAATCCTAAGTCCTATAACAGAAGTCACCATTATTCCTTATATGGTTAAGCATGTTGCACCACAAAACTAGAAATGATGTAAAAGAAAATGATTTTCTTTCACCCACCATGGTACTTTTGGGATTTAGTAGAGTTCCTGGATTTGCTTGCTAATCGTTTATGGCTCTTTAGTAAGGCATTCTACACATAAATGTAACAGTTATTTCTCATTGCCCAATTATTTTCAGCCTGTTAGTGTTAACTTTTATCATTTCTTATATCCATTCCTGAGACATTTTCTTGGCCAGAATAGCTCAATAGTCTCATTTGACATTTTAAATGTCAAATCTTTTTATTTTCTTCTTATTATTTATGTGCCTTACTTATATCTTGACAGTTATACTGTTCATTCTCCTTTCTTTAGTTTCTTATCTTATGAGACACCCTTTCAAAGTACTCATTTTATCTGGCTTCAGACAGAGTCTCCTGCTGTATTCACTGGCCTTGACTCCTCTGATAGTCTATCCCGGCCTCTCTGCATCAGCATCAATTGTTATCTTCACTAACCAGCTGAATTCAGAGCATTGTTGAAAGATGAGGAGCAAGAAAAAAAGGTGAAAAATTAATTAGGAGCTAAACACAGGTCCTATCAGTGCCTCCACAGTAATAGCAGTATAGTAAAGCAGAGCAGCTGACAGCCTCATGTGAATTTAGGATAGAGTAGTACAATGGTAATTGCTGGTCTCTATTCTAAGAACTTCATAGTTTTTGATTCCTAGGAGAAACAAGTTTCTTTTTGTTACTGTGAGAAGATTGGTGCTTATATAGGTGATGTAGGTAGGCTAACTATTTTATCAAAAACAAAACAAAACAAAAACAAAACAAAACAAACAAACAAACAAAAACCATACAGTGTGTGACCCAGGTGGATTTATCCATAGAAACAGTATGTAGACCAATCTTCTCTCTTGTATTGATCAGGGGAAACAGTAAACTATCCAGTTATTCATTATACCTCAAATGGAGCTCTACATTTTTGCTGAGGTCGATAGTAAAATGGATGAAAGCTGAAAGGGTTAGAAAAACTCTACAGGGAGAGGCAGGAGGCCTCAGAGATCTTCTTTGTTGCCTGCTTAGTTCTTTGGGTAGAGCAGAGGTCTCATAAGCTTTTCCCAGTCCACTTTGGAGTCCATATTCATTTTTTCCTTGTTCAGAAAATGTTTAGGAAGTTATGCTGGTGATACTTTTTGGGTGCAGCTTGTAACATCACTAGGAGAGAGAGAGAGTCTCACAGCAAATTCTGTGACCCCTAGTCTCTTTCAATCTTTCCACCTGCTCTTCCACAGTGCCTTACTTAGGTGAAGGAATTCTTTTGTAGATGTTTCCATTGTTACTGGGCTCCACAACTCTGTATTTTGTTTTTTTGATAAACTTGTTTCTTAAAGCCTAAGGCATTTATTGCAAAATAGATATTTTGGGTGAGGGAGTCTACATTCTAGAAAATAAGATAAATTTTCATTTTGGGGGCATTTATAGTTTGATTTTTACTGCTTAAGAACTATAAGTATGTAACTCATTGTCCTTTCAAAAGACATAAATATTTCTGATTTTATTTTGGGAGCTTGGGTCTTGATAACCTTTGTGACTATGATTTCATGAACAAGACCCACCATTGAAATCTTTGTTCTTCCCTATAATAGTCAGGCCATATGTCTCATTTTGACAAAGCAGATATTAAACATGATGTGCTCCTGGCCAAGGTGGAGTACCTCCCTCTTCCCCAACCATATTGTCTTCCTCCATCCTTCCAGGTATCCAATGACTAACTCAGTTTTCCTGAGTTTGGCTCCTTCAGAGACTCTTCGGCCCCAGACTGTGGCAGGAACACACATCTAAACTGGCACACACGGACTACATTAGCAAAGTGAACCATGCTGACGCCTATTTTTATTGCTGTGTCCCCACCAGTTCAGCAATCTTAGGATTTACTTTTACGGTGTTTCCCACAAAGGGGGCTATTACAGTTCAAAGTCTCCTGGTTCACAGCATCTGGACTTCTGTCTACTGAGATTCCTCCTTTTACAGAATCTTTAATGTGCCATGTGGACAGCTGTCCTTAGTAATGGTTACTGTTCCTGTTGGTGGCAGGCATTTGTTGCTGTACCCTTCTGGTCTGTTCTGTGATATGCTTATTCAGATGACTTCTCTTTTCTTGACCCTATCACTGGCCATATTCCTCCTGCCTCCACGTGATCATAGTCTTGTTAGTCTAAACTTGTGTTTAGATTAATAATTGATGCGATCTGCAGAAGTTTATTATTATGGTGTGATGAACATTGTAAATAACTTTTTTGTTTACACTGTGCAGGTGATTTTGTTTTCTTATTTGAAAAGTATCTGGAAAGCTTCATTTGCTGTGTCAGTTTCGCTTTAGCACAGTAAGGATTCCCTTTTATGCCCGTTGAATATGCCACAGTCTGCCTGTCTGCACATGGAGGGGCCTGAGTGGTCACTAGAGAGGGATGAGAACCTGAATGCTGATCACAACAATAAAATAAATGACAAAACTCAAGATAGCTTGCTTTTATTAGTAGATTATATTAACTAACTCATATCTGATAAAACTAAAGAAAAAACAACAAGGCGTTTTCACTACTGGAGCCAAGGCAATTCTTATGGAACCAACACACCCAGGTGTGTGGATTCTCCAGTGAGGACAATGGTGAAAAGACCCCTTGCCTGGAGGGGTTATTTTCATGGTAGTGAACAGGACATTTGTGCATGCTACCTACCTTCTCTATTCCCCATAATGTCTTTTGAGAATATGTCAGTACTTACCTATATACAATACTTAAGCAAAATCAGTAAAACATCACCTTGGATTTTGCAAATGCCAGAGACTAATCAAATGATTTTAAGTGTTAGGCAGTCTTTGTTTTAGAAAAATGGGAAGTGGAAAGTTACTTTTAATTTAGTGTGTTAGAAACAGAAGTTTTCTAAGAGACACACTAACAACTCGGTTCCTTGTTAACCACTCTCCTTTTCTTACATCCCCCACATCTGTCTCCCTGCCCAGGTCTCCTTATGTTCTCAACTCTCAAGAAGTATATACTCTAAGAACGAATGTTGGGTAACTGAGGCTAATGCCCTCAGGGTAGAGGAGTATGTCTGAAAAGGTATAGTTGCAATATGAATCTATATTATTGTATTGTTTTATAATATAAACTGATTTTCTAGTTACATTTTAAATAATTCTTTAAACATTCTGAGTTGTAATTTACTCACTTGGGAAAAGAAAAAAAAACATACCTTCAACATTAGTGAGGATTAAGTAAGATGGTACACATAAAACTTTCATCAGACACATGAACTGACACACAGTAGGTAGTATTAAAATAATGTTGAAATAAACTGAAGTTTCTTAACTTGTACAAGGTTGCTCTATATTATATCATAAAGTTTGTATTTTAACACTAGGAATCACATAATATTATCCTAATATTAGGCTGGAGAACCCCAGAACTCATGAAATTGATTGTCTAATGCTGTGGATTTCTTTCAAAGGCCTGAACTCAAATCATTTTGATTTTCTTTTCATATACTACCCTCCCAATGTGTCAATATTCTGCTGTGTGTTGGGGATTATTATTATTGGATTTTTGTGAAATGCTGAAACAAAGAGAATATAATCTTCATTTACATTTCAAATGGTAAAACGTTCCCAGTTTCCCCCCTCCCCGAAAACCCTCAACCTCTCCTCCCACCCCCTGCCTCCAAGTATATGCCACTCCACCCGACCCACTCCCAGCCCCCCTCGATTTCCCTTTGTTGGGGCATCTATTGAGCCTTCATCTGACCAAGGACTACTCCTCCCACTGATGCCCAACAAGGCATTCCTCTGCCACATTTTTGGCTGAAACAATGTGTACCCCTTGGTTGATGGTTTAATCCTTGGGAGTCCTGGGGCATCTGGGTGGCTGACATCGTTGTTCTTCCAATGGGACTGTAAACCCCTTCAGCTCCTCTGGACCACCCTTCAACTCCTCCATTGGGGGACCCCATGCCCAGTCCAATGGTTGACTGCTAGCATTTGCCTCTGTATGTGTAAGGCTCTGGCAGGGCTCCTCTGGAGACAACCATGGCATGCTCCTTTTGGTATGCACTTCTTGTCGTCCATAATAGTGTTGGGGTTTGGTGACTGTTTATAGGATTACTCTCCAGCTAGGTCAGTCTCTGGGTGGACTTTACTTCAGGCTCAGCTCCATACTTTGTCTCCTTTATTGCTCCATGGATGTTTAAAAGAATAAATTTAAGTTAGAGTAATTTAAAAGAATTGCAATATAGTAGAAGGACGACAGAGGGCAGCAAAGTTGTATTCACCTTAATTCCAACAACTTCCACTCCAGAGTTGAGAACGCACTTGCTATACTACAGGGTAACTTTGCATTCATGTTTATAAAAGAATAGGGGGAAGAGGACTTATGGAACATATGGTGGGGGGGGGGACTGGAAAAGGGAAAGCCTTTGGAATGTAAACAAAGAATATAGAAAATAAAAAAAAGGAAAAAAGGAAGAAAAAAGAATAAATGACAAATGATAAATACACAAATAGATGATAGATGGTAGAAACTTAGCTTGATGATAGGTAAATGATGACAAATGTAGGTTTTCAAAATTAACCTCCTTGTTTAAAAAATTAATGCATTTTTGAGACGTTCACATATGACTAGTAGATCTACATCATTTCATCTTTCCATTCCTCCCAAAGTCCTTTCATGCCTTTCATATCTTCATGAATGCATAGTCTCATATTCTTCATTACTGTGATATGTATATATGTATATGTATATTCTATATGAATCTACAAACACAAATGAATTCTGCATATATATATGTATATAATGCTCCTGTTATTAATCTGAAATATACCTTTGCCTTAATTTAATGACCTCTAATCTATATTATGATATAAAAATTTATTTTTTTTTTTTTTTTTTTTTTTTTTTTTTACTGAGATTTTCTCTTTGTTTTTTTTTTTTTTTTTTTAATTTTATTTTCTATATTCTATGTTTACATTCCAAAGGCTTTCCCCTTTCCCAGTTCCCACCCACCATAGTTCCCATAGTTCCTCTCCCCCCCATCTGTTCCCCAATAATTCCCCCTCCCCCCTCGGTTTCTTTACTAAACTGGAAGCAATCTTTACAGGCCCAGGGTCCTCTCCTTTCTTCTTCTTGGGAATCATTTGTCTTGCTATTTGTGTCTTGAGTATTTAGGGCTTCTGGGCTCATTAATATCCACTTATCAGTGATTGCATTTCAGGTGCATTCTTTTGTGATTGGGTTAATTCACTCAGGATGATATTTTCCAGGTCTAACCATTTACCTACAAATTGCATGAATTCATTATTTTTAATTGCTGTGTAGTATTCCATTGTATAAATATACCACATTTTCTGTATCCATTCCTCCTTTGAGGGATATTTGGGCTGCTTCCAATTTCTGGCTATTATAAACAAGGCTGCTATAAACATAGTGGAGCATGTGTCCTTATTGCATGCAGGGGAATCCTCTGGGTATATGCCCAGGAGTGGTATGCCAGGGTCCTCTGGAAGTAACATGCCCAATTTTCTGAGGAACCGCCAAACTGATTTCCAGAGCGGTTTTACCATTTTGCAATCCCACCAACAGTGGAGGAGTGTTCCTCTTTCTCCACATCCTCGCCAGCACTTGTTGTCTCTTGAGTTTTTAATCTTAGCCATTCTGACTGGTGTGAGGTGGAATCTCAGGGTTGTTTTGATTTGCATTTCCCTGATGACTAATGATGTTGAACATCTTTTAAGGTGTTTCTCGGCCATCCGAATTTCTTCTGGTGAAAATTCTTTGTTTAGCTCCGTGCCCCATTTTTTGATAGGGTTATTTGGTTCTTTGCGGTCTAACTTCTTGAGTTCTTTGTATATATTGGATATTAGCCCTCTGTCGGATGTGGAGTTGGTGAAGATCTTTTCCCACTTTGTTGGTTGCCGTTTTGTCCTTCTGACAGTGTCCTTTGCTTTGCAGAAACTTTGTAATTTTATGAGGTCCCATTTGTCGATTCTTGATCTTAGAGCATAAGCTATTGGTGTTCTGTTCAGGAACTTTTCCCCTGTGCCCAAGTCCTCCAGGGTCTTCCCAAGTTTCTTTTCTAATAGTTTCAGTGTGTCTGGTTTTATGTGGAGGTCCTTGATCCACTTGGAGTTGATCTTAGTGCAAAGAGATAAGATTGGATCAATTCGCATTCTTCTGCATGTTGACTTCCAGTTGAACCAGCACCATTTGTTAAAAAGGCTATCTTTATTCCACCGGATGGTTGTGGCTCCTTTATCAAAGATCAAGTGACCATAAGTCTGTGGGTTAACCTCTGGGTCTTCAATCCTGTTCCATTGATCTGCTTGCCTGTTGCTATACCAATACCATGCAGTTTTTAACACAATTGCTCTGTAGTACTGCTTGAGGTCAGGGATATTGATTCCCCCAGAAGTCCTTTTATTGTTGAGAATAGTTTTAGCTATCCTGGGTTTTTTGTTGCTCCAGATGAATTTGAGAATTGCTCTTTCTAGATCTATGAAGAATTGTGTTGGGATTTTGATGGGGATCGCATTGAATCTGTATATTGCTTTTGGCAAGATGGCCATTTTTACTATATTGATCCTGCCAATCCAGGAGCAAGAAATATTTTTCCATCTTCTGAGGTCTTCTTCGATTTCTTTCTTCAAGGACTTGAAGTTCCTGTTGTACAGATCTTTCACTTGTTTGGTTAGAGTTACGCCAAGATACTTTATGTTGTTTGTGGCTATTGTGAAGGGTGTTATTTCCCTAATTTCTTTCTCTGCCTGCTTGTCCTTTGAGTACAAGAAGGCCACTGACTTGCTTGAGTTAATTTTATAACCTGCCACTTTGCTGAAGTTGTTTATCAGCTGTAGAAGTTCTCTGGTGGAGTTTTTTGGGTCGCTTAGGTAAACTATCATATCATCTGCAAATAATGATAGTTTCACTTCTTCCTTTCCAATTTGTATCCCTTTGACTTCCTTATGTTGTCTAATTGCTCTTGCTAGAACTTCAAGTACTATATTGAAAAGATATGGAGAGAGAGGGCAGCCTTGTCTAGTCCCTGATTTTAGTGGGAATGCTTCAAGTTTCTCTCCATTTATTTTGATGTTGGCTACTGGTTTGCTGTAGATTGCTTTTACCATGTTTAGGTATGGGCCTTGAATTCCTGCTCTTTCCAAGACTTTTAGCATGAAAGGATGCTGAATTTTGTCGAATGCTTTTTCAGCATCTAATGAGATGACCATGTGTTTTTTTTCTTTCAGTTTGTTTATGTAGTGGATTACATTGATGGATTTCCGTATATTGAACCATCCCTGCATCCCTGGGATGAAGCCTACTTGATCATGGTGGATGATCGTTTTGATGTGCTCTTGGATTCGGTTAGCAAGAATTTTATTTAGTATTTTTGCATCTATATTCATAAGAGAAATTGGCCTGTAGTTCTCTTTCTTTGTTGGATCTTTTTGTGGTTTAGGTATTAGCGTAATTGTGGCTTCGAAGAATGAGTTGGGCAGTGTCCCTTCTGTCTCTATTTTGTGGAATAGTTTGGAGAGTATTGGTGTTAAGTCTTCTTTGAAGGTCTGGTAGAATTCTGCACTAAAACCATCTGGTCCCGTACTTTTTTTGGTTGGGAGGCTTTCTATAACCCCTTCTATTTCTTTAGGGGTTATGGGACTATTTAGCTGATCTACTTGATGCTGATTTAATTTTGGTATTTGATATCTGTCTAGGAAATTGTCCATTTCCTCCAGGTTCTCCAGTTGTTTTGAGTATAGACCTTTGTAGTAGGATCTGATGATGTTTTGAATTTCCTCAGTTTCTGTTGTTATGTCTCCCTTTTCATTTCTAATTTTGTTAATTTGTATACTGTCTCTGTGTCCTTTGGTTAGTCTGGCTAAGGGTTTATCTATCTTGTTGATTTTCTCAAAGAACCAGCTCCTGGTCTTGTTGATTCTTTGTATGGTTCTCTTTGTTTCTATTTGATTGATTTCAGCCCTGAGTTTGATGATTTCTTGTCTTCTACTCCTCCTGGGTGAATTAACTTGTTTTTCTTCCAGGGCTTTAAGGTGTGCCATTAAGCTGCTAGTATATGCTCTCTCCAGTTTCTTTTTGGATGCACTTAGAGCTATGAGTTTTCCTCTTAGCACTGCTTTCATTGTGTCCCATAGATTTGGGTAGGTTGTACCTTCATTTTCATTGAATTCTAAAAAGTCTTTGATTTCTTTTTTTATTTCTTCCTTGACCAAGGTGTCATTGAGTAGAGTATTGTTCAGTTTCCATGTGTATGTGGGCTTTCTGTTGTTTTTGTTGTTATTGAAGACCACTCTTACTCCATGGTGATCTGATAGAAGGCATGGGATTAGCTCGATCTTCTTGTATTTGTTGACATCTGTCTTGTGACCAATTATATGGTCTATTTTGGAGAAGGTCCCATGTGGAGCTGAGAAAAAGGTATATTCTTTAGCTTTAGGATGAAATGTCCTATATATATCTGTTAAATCCAATTGGTCCAGGGTTTCAATTAGTTTCGCTGTGTCCCTGTTTAGTTTCTGCTTTCCTGATCGGTCCATTGAGGAGAGTGGAGTGTTGAAGTCACCCACAATTATTGTGTTAGGTGTAATGTGTGCTTTAAGCTTTAGTAAGGTTTCTTTTACGAATGAGGCTGCCCTTGCATTTGGAGCATAGATGTTCAGTATTGAGAGCTCTTCTTGGTGGATTTTTCCTTTGGCCAGCAAGAAGTGACCTTCTGAGTCTCTTTTGATGATTTTAGGTTGGAAGTCAATTTTATCTGATATTAGAATGGCTACTCCAGCTTGTTTCCTGAGACCGTTTGCTTGTAAAATTGTCTTCCAGCCTTTTACTCTAAGGCAGTGTTTGTCTTTGACACTGAGATGTGTTTCCTGTATGCAGCAAAATGTAGGGTCCTGTTTCCGTATCCAGTCTGTTAATCTATGTCTTTTTATTGGGGAATTGAGTCCATTGATGTTAAGAGATATTAAGGAATAGTATTTATTTCCTCCAGACATTTTTGAAATTGTATTTATTTATTTTATTTATTTTTTATATTCGAGAGGTTACCTTCTTTTGGGTTTGATGAGAGGAGGTTTCTATCTTGCTTCTTCCCGGGTGTAGTTTCCGTCCTTGTCTTGGTGTTTTCCCCCTATTATCCTTTGTAGAGCTGGATTTGTGGAAAGATATCGTGCAAATTTGGTTTTGTCATGGAATACCTTGATGTCTCCATCTATGGTGATTGAGAGCTTTGCTGGGTAAAGTAGTTTTGGCTGAAGTTTGTGTTCTCTTAGAGTTTGCATGATATCTGCCCAGGATCTTCTAGCTTTCATGGTCTCAGGTGAGAAGTCTGGTGTTATTCTGATAGGTCTTCCTTTATAAGTTACTTGGCCTTTTTCTCTTGCTGCCTTTAGTATTCTTTCTTTGTTTATTACATTTGGAGTTTTGATTATTATGTGACGGGATGTATTTCTGTTCTGATCCAGTCTGTTTGGGGTTCTGTATGCTTCTTGTATATTCATGGGCATCTCTCTCTTTAGGTTGGGGAAGTTTTCTTCCATAATTTTGTAGAAGATATTTGCTGGCCCTTTAACTTGTACATCTTCATTCTCGTCTATACCTATAATCCTTAGGTTTGGTCTTCTCATTGTGTCCTGGATTTCCTGGATGTTTTGGGTTACAGCCTTTTTGCATTTAGTATTTTCTTTGACTGTTGAATCAATGGTTCCTATGGTATCTTCGGCTTCTGATATTCTGTCTTCTATCTCTTGTATTCTATTGTTGATATTTGCATCTATGGCTCCTGATTTCTTCCCAAGGTTTTCTATCTCCAATGTTGTCTCCCTCTGCGATTTCTTAGTTGTTTCTACTTCTGTTTTTAGTGCCTGGATGGATGTGCTCAGATCTTTCGCTTGCTTGATTGTGTTTTCATGTATTTCTTTGATAGATTTTTGTGCTTCCTCTTTCATAGCTTCTACTTGTTGGCCCACGTTCTTCTGTATTTCTTTAAGTGATTTTTGTCTTTCCTCCTTATTGTCTTCTTCTTTTTGATCCATCTTCTCCTGCATTTCTTGAAGTGATTTTTGTATTTGCCTTGTAAAGGCTTCTAACTTTTGATCCATTTTCTCTTCTATTTCTTTACGAGATTTTTCTATGTGTTCAGCTACCAGCATCCTGACCAGTGATTTTATATCCAAGTCTTGTTTTTCTGGTGTTTTGGGGTATCCAGCGCTTCCTGTTGTTGGCGAACTGGGTTCAGATGCTGTCATGTTGTCTTGATTTCTGTTAGTGACATTCCTTCGTTTACCTTTTGCCATCTGGTTATTTCTGGTGTTAGTTGACCTTGTTGTCACTGGCTGGTGTTTGAATCTCCTATGAGGCTGGGCTTACCTGTTGTTTCTCTACTGGTGGTTATGCGTGATTGCTGCTCAACGGGATCACGAGCTGGCTGCCACCCACTGACTTTGTGCACGGCCTGAGGTCTCCGGGAAGTGTGGGGGAGTGCAGCAGAGCCTCGGCAGGTGCTGCTGGGCCTGCCTAGTAGCGAGAGCCTAGCAGATCCCCCCACGTGGTAGCCCCTGATGGAATCTGTCTACCTGTTCCTTTCCAGCTGTGTTCTGGTTGCAGTATGGAGGCCTGCCGCTATCGCTGGTCCGGGCTCCTGGGGAGCTGGGTGGTGCCGGTTGCCTCGGTGCACGGCCTAAGCTCGCAGGGACGTGCTGCAGATCCTAGGCGCCTGGGCCCGCCTGTGGGCGAGAGCTTAGCAGCTCTCCCTGCTCTAGCCCCAGGCGGAGTCTCTATCTGCACCTTTCCAGCTGTGTCCTGGTTGCAATATGGAGGCCTGCCGCTATAGCTGGTCCTCACTCTTCTTAATAAACAAGAATTGTTGCTTATCCTGGTTCTGTGGGCAGGGTCTGAGCACCTGGCAAGCTGGCTAGGTCTGGCTGACCTGCTACCGGCTGGATGGGATGCTGCAGACAAGATGGCGCTGCCTGCAGGGGGTTTGGGGTCTGACCTGCGAGCACAGAGCGCAGGCACGGCCGCTGTATTCCAAACCGCTAGGCTGTGCGCAGTTCCTGCCCCCGACCTGAGTCCCCGGAGGTCTTAAACTCGGGCTGTCTCTGGTACCTGGTTCCGCCGGCAGGGTCTCAGCACCTGGCAGGCTGGCTACGTATGGCTGACCTGCTACCTGCTGGATGGGATGCTGCAGACAAGATGGCGCTGCCTGCAGGGGGTTCGGGGGTCTGGCCTGCGAGCGCAGAGCTCAGGCACGGCCGCTGAACTTCAAACCGCTAGGCTGTGCGCAGTTCCTGCCCCAGACCTGCGTCCCCGGAGGTCTTAAACTCGGGCTGTCTCTGGTACCTGGTTCTGCCGGCAGGGTCTCAGCACCTGACGGGTTGGCTAGGTCTGGCTGATCCGCTACCGGCTGGATGGGATGCTGCAGACAAGATGGCGCTGCCTGCAGGGGGTTCGGGGGTCTGGCCTGCGAGCGCAGAGCTCAGGCACGGCCGCTGAACTCCAAACCGCTAGGCTGTGCGCAGTTCCTGCCCCAGACCTGCGTCCCCGGAGGTCTTAAACTCAGGCTGTCTCTGGTACCTGGTTCTGCCAGCAGGGTCTCAGCACCTGACAGGTTGGCTAGGTCTGGCTGATCCGCTACCTGCTGGATGGGATGCTGCAGACAAGATGGCGCTGCCTGCAGGGGGTTCGGGGGTCTGGCCTGCGAGCACAGAGCTCAGGCACGGCCGCTGAACTCCAAACCGCTAGGCTGTGCGCAGTTCCTGCCCCAGACCTGCGTCCCCGGAGGTCTTAAACTCGGGCTGTCTCTGGTACCTGGTTCTGCCGGCAGGGTCTCAGCACCTGACAGGTTGGCTAGGTCTGGCTGATCCGCTACCTGCTGGATGGGATGCTGCAGACAAGATGGCGCTGCCTGCAGGGGGTTTGGGGTCTGACCTGCGAGCACAGAGCGCAGGCACGGCCGCTGTATTCCAAACCGCTAGGCTGTGCGCAGTTCCTGCCCCCGACCTGAGTCCCCGGAGGTCTTAAACTCGGGCTGTCTCTGGTACCTGGTTCCGCCGGCAGGGTCTCAGCACCTGACAGGTTGGCTAGGTCTGGCTGATCCGCTACCTGCTGGATGGGATGCTGCAGACAAGATGGCGCTGCCTGCAGGGGGTTCGGGGGTCTGGCCTGCGAGCGCAGAGCTCAGGCACGGCCGCTGAACTTCAAACCGCTAGGCTGTGCGCAGTTCCTGCCCCAGACCTGCGTCCCCGGAAGTCTTAAACTCGGGCTGTCTCTGGTACCTGGTTCTGCCGGCAGGGTCTCAGCACCTGACGGGTTGGCTAGGTCTGGCTGATCCCGATATAAAAATTTATTAAAAGACATGAAAACAATTTCTGACACATCAGCTGCACACATGGTTGACTTAAAGCATTTCATGAGAGTGCAGTTAGACCATAGGTTTTAATGTCTCTTTTTTTCCCCTACACCAGACATCCCAACAGGCCTTGCGAGTAAACAAGAGTTTTAAACTTGGTGAACAAGGAGGAGAGCGGGTCAGCCTTCAAAAGTGTAAATCAAAACTTTGCCACCCTTCTCTAACCCTGAAAAATAATTTCCTTTTTGGGATCAGACAAATCCCAAAATTTGGTGCTTTTTAACATAAGGTTACTCACTCACAGTCCCAAACTAAATGTTTGTCATTCATAGGAAAAGAGAGTCTTTATATTTTTTGGTTATAACAATTAAATTTTGATCTACATCCAATACTTTTTCCAATCAGTTTTAGTACATATAAATGATATGATGTTTCTTCAAATCACCAAGGTAGTGCTAGGAATTAGGCACTAAAAGTACCTGTCAAAGGAGAGCTCCTGGAATTAATGATTGCTAAGAGAGAGAATTAGATGAGTTCCTTGATTGGTTAGTCAGTCTAAAATGCACCATTTTAGGCACATCACAGCAGCTTTAAATGAGCTTAGTTGAATGTATTTACAAACATGTATATAATATACACAATTTTACAGTATTTATAAAGTAATAATTAATGACTAATATGCCACTAATTTGAGAATAAGTGGGATGTATTCAAGAGGAATTGGAGAAAAGAGACAAATGATCTAAAAACAGTATTAATATTTGAAATACTCAAAGAATAAACAGGATTAAAAAATAAATAAAATAAAATGCTTCAATGTATTTCCTGAAATTTTATACCACATGCCATCTAAAGATGTTTTTATACATTATAACATCTATTGGATTATTTTATAGTATTTCTATGCTATTTATTTATTTATTTATTTATTTATTTATATTTTATGTGTATGAGTGTTGTGCCTGAATGTGTGTATGTATACATGGAGGTGCCTAGTGTCCATGGCAGTCAGAAGAGGGCATTGGACACCATGTATCTAGACTTACAGACAGTTGTGAGCTAGCACATTGGTACTTTGAACCAAACTCAAGTCATCTGCATGAGCAACATGTGCTCTTCACCACTGAGCCGTTACTCTCTCCATTCCTGGTATTTCTATATTTGACAGAAAGCACAGACTCAAAGCTATTATTGTTAATGTCTTAGTTTGTATTGTATTTACTCACTAGAATGTATTTTTTTCAGAGCCATAAAAATCAAATGTTATGAATTGACACAAATGAATGCAATTAAGTTGTTCTGGTAAGTCTGTTATAAAGTTTAGGAAAAGAACCTTTTTGGGTGGTGGTGGTGTGAGATTTGGGATAGAACTGCATTCTGTGAAAAGAACTTTTTATCTCTTTTATTTAATAGTAGGCATGGAGGGTGCACAGTGTTGTTTTTTCTTGTAGGTGAGGGTAGCCATGTCTCGAGGTTACAGATCATGAACAATTTGCCCTTTCTTTTTTCTTCTTTTTTTTTATTGGATATATTCTATATTTACATTTCATTTCCCTTTTTTTTGGTTCCCCACCCCCCTAAGGTCCCACATGCCCTTACATCTAGCAGCAATGTCAGAATGAGATGACTTTCCCCACCCCTTTCCTAGATTATGACCCTCCCACCCACAGCAAGGGGAGTGAGATCCTGCCAAGCCTCTGATAATACTATCTACTGGACCAGGAGGCCAGGTTACAGAGCCTTGGCCTCCCAACTATGGAATGGGAGTTTGCTCTCTTGTATGTTTAAGTTGTATGTTTATTCTTAAAGAAATACCTAGATGTCTGTACAGCTCAGACTGTGCCATGGAAACCAGTTTGAAAGGTTTTGTTTTGGTGTATGTGTGTGTGTGTGTGTGTGTGTGTGTGTGTGTGTCTGTGTGTATGTGTGTGTGTTTAATTCCTTCTGATCTTTCATGGTGAGCAGATTTAGAGGCAGGAACTTCATGTAAATGCACATGCCAGCCAGGCAAGAGCTTTGTGTCCTAGCTCAGGAATTCCCATGATAAATGTAATACCATTAAGACAGTCTCTAGGCTTTTTGACCTTTAGTTTCTTCTGAAAGTAAAGGGCACTAGTAAATTATTCTTAAGATACTTTTTCAACATATATTACATCAAGTAAATGTATGAACTGCCTCATTTCCTACACCAGGAAGCTCCCTGAGCTAGAGACCCTCTACTGGCAGCCTGCCCAAAGGTTTTTCTTATTTAGTGAAATTCCCTTGGTCACCAAGCCTACTGAGCACTAGATATGTGGGCGCTTCACACGGTGGAGGGGAGAAGATGACTCCCCTTTCTATTCTCATATAACTTAAAGATACAACTCCCTCTCCCACACATACTAATTTACAATGGGTCATTTTTGAAATTCCAACCCTTTGTTTCACAGAGGTTTAATACAGAGTGATGGTCAAGATTCTCATCAGATCACCTGAGGTGCTGAAGATTCGGGAGCTCTTGTGAACTAACTAAGTGCTTCAGTTCCTTCATCTGTTATATAGATTTTCTCCATAGATGTTATTTGCTATTTTATATTACTGAGTTCTAAGAATATTTTTAATTGGTTTGTTAGTCCTTTGGAAGTCATACAATTTTTTGACCATCTCCACCCTCCCAATTGTTCTCAGATTAATAGCCACCTTCTTATTCACTCAAATTTATGTCATTAAAAACAAAAAGACAAAAAAATTCAAGAGCAATTTGTGCTGCCAAAAATATTCTGGGAGATGTAGTCTTCCACTGGAGCTTAGTAGACTTACTAAGAGGGAGGCTCCACCCTCTTAGAGAGCCCCCTCCTTTCCCAGCAGCTAAGGATTGCTAGTAGCTCTATGACTAGAGATTACAGATAAACACCACAGCATCCATATGAATACATATGTAAAAATCATGTGAATAAAACTATTGTTTCCAAAGACAAAAAAAAATTATTACCTGGAAAAACAAATGGGCTCAGTTGAAAATCCATGCACTCCCTTTCATCCTTATAGTAATTTTTACCCATGGGTGGAAAGTCCCATAAGGACTAGTTTTGATAAGATCCCATATTCTTATAGGTATAAAAAGCCACATGTCATGACATTTAATTCTAAGTTGATCATATCTCCAATGAGAGCCATAGGACAAGGCACAGAAGATGGATTATCCCTTGCTTTTTGATGAGATAAACCAGATTATTAAATGGATACATTGAATTTAATAGAGAAACAGGCCAATTAGTTCTGAATTAAGCAGAAACTATAATTCTTTCTCCACAGTCAGGGCTCTGGCAGGTAAGAATCTGGGTCATTTGGAACTTCAGAGACCTCACAAAATATGAAGAATGAGTCAAGAGCCTACACTGTTCTATACTACATTATACTATATGATACTTCACTACTCTACACCTTACTACTCTAAACTACACTACACTACTCTACACTACACAACTCTACTCTACACTACATTATTTTTATTAGATATTTTCTTTTTTTACATTTCAGATGCTATTCCCATTCCTTATTCTCCTCTGAAAACCCCCTATCCTATCTCCCCTCACTGTGCCCAACAACCCACCCACTTCCTTGTCCTGGCATTCCTTTACACTGGGGTATTGAGCCTTCACAGGTCTAAGGGCCTCTCCTCTCATTGATGTCCAACAAGGCCATCCTCTGTTACATATATGACTGGAGTCATGGGTCACTACATATGCACTCTTTGAATGGTGGTTTGGTCCCTGGGAGCTCTGGGGTACTGGGTGGTTCAAATTGTTGTTCCTCCCATGGGGCTGCAATCCCCTTTAGCTCCTTGGGTCCTTTCTCTAGCTCTTCCATTGGGGATCCTCTGCTCAGTCCAATGGTTGGCTGAGAGCATCCACTTCTGTATTTGTTAGGCTCTGGCAGAGCCTCTCAGGGAGCAGCAATATCAGGCTCCTGTCAGAAAGCACTGACAACTACTCTGGAAATCAGTTTGGTGGTACCTCAGAAAATTGGACATAGCATTACCTGAGGACGCAGCTATACCACTCCTGAGCATATACCCAGAAGATGCTCTAACATGTAATATGGATACATTCTCCACTATGTTCATAGCAGCCTTATTTATAATAGCCAAAAGCTGGAAAGAACCCAGATGTCCCTCAACAGAGGAATGGATACAAAAAATGTGGTACATTTATACAATGGTATAATACTCAGCTATTAAAAACAACGAATTCATAAAATTCTTAGGCAATTGGATGAAAGTAGAAAATATCATCTTGAGTGAGGTAACCCACTTACAAAAGAACACACAGGATATGCATTCACTGATAAGTGGATATTAACCCAGAAGCTTGGAATACCCAAGATACGATTCACAGACCACATGAAGCTCAAGAAAAAGGAAGACCAAAGTGTGGATGCTTCAGTCCTTCTTAGAAGGGAGAACAAAATACCCATAAAAGGAGATGTAGAGCCAAAGTGTGGAGCAGAGACTGAAGGAAAGGCCATCCAGAGACTGTCTCACCTGGGGATCCATCCCATATGCAGTCACCAAACCCAGACACTATTGTGGTTGCCAACAAGTGCTTACATTACACTCTTCTACACTATACTACACTATTCTACACTATTCTATAGTACTCTCCATTACACTACACTTCACCACTCTACACCACTCTATACTATTCTACACTATACTATACTATACTACTCTACAGTACTTTACACTACAATACTCTGCACTGCACTACACTACACTACTTACTCTACACTACTCTATACTGCTTTACACTACACTACACTACTCTGTAGTACTCTCCCTTATAGTACTGTACACTACACTTCACTACTCTACACTACTCTATACTACTCTACACTACACTATACTACACTACTCAACAGTAACTTACACTACAATACTCTACACTGCACTACTCTACACTACTCTATACTACACTACTCTATATTACAGTACTCTACAATACATTACACTATTCTATGCTACTATACTGTATTCTTCTCTACACTACTCTACTGTACTCTACACTAAACTAGGCATGGTTCCTTCTTGTAAATTGCTTTCTTTGGTGACCAAGATTTTTGAAGTGTCTGGCATCTGGAAGCCATTTCTAAGTTGTTCTCGGTTTCTGAGAGGTAGTGAGTTTAGGTTTTCCGACTAGCCCATTCCTTTAACCTTGGCCTTCCCCCATCATTCTTAACATTGCTGAAATGGCCCATGTAAGAACCCCTTCATTAAGAAAGACCACAGTTGTTTCACTCTAAAACTTAAAACTTACCTTCATATCTGGAAACAGTAAGGGAGATGTAACAAGGATATTCATATAAGCAAAAAAAAATTAAAAGTGGAAGATGGATGAGGTTTTTGAGGACAGAGATTAGTAGATGATAAGATCAACTATTACTCATTGAAGACTTTTTGTGCTGTCTACAGTCTAAGAATTTACTTCTTGCTGTCTTCAATTTACTCTATGAATAGACACCAGTAATATATTTTCTTTTTTTATGATGAGTGAACTCAGAAGAGTTAGGACATTTTCCCAAGGTCAAAACTTCTGGGAAAATACCAGACACTGTTCAGTTTGAAGCTGCTCCTGAGAGATCTTTGTTGCCCTGATGAGTATTCAGTGGGTTAGTTGAAGAAGACGAGTCTGATTACAGATGGAGGGGAAAAACAGAAGGTCTATTAGTGTAAATTTGGGGGCACAAATTTCTAGGGCACCTACTACGGAGAACTTTGACTCAGCAAACCTGAGGCCTCCTAGGGACTGAGAGATGCTGCTTTGGAAGATGTGTCTATCAGAGGTCCCACATGTATACATCTGAAGCTAGCTGCCTGCTATCAAGAAGAGTCACATGCATGCTGCCTCAGATAGATGACCAGGTCTGGGTTTCAGCACAGGGTGGAGTCATGGAGTCTGTGACTCTCAGAAAAGATAGACATGAACATGGGAGCAGTGAGACAAAGGGTGGGGAGAAAAAGCGTACTACATTTTTTATGTCCTACCACATGAAATTCTAGTTCTCTCATCTGTATGAAATCAACCCCATGACTCTGATTTTTTTTAGGTTCATCATTTATAAAAGTCAGGGTCACAATCGTTCCTCTTCTGAGTGAGTATTTGCTGATGAAATGAAAGACACAATTCTACAGATCAGTGCCCAACAGTTTAATTAAGAACTTTAGTATTTTTCAGAACTAGGAGGCCTAAACAGTATTTAAGTTAGAGAAAATGATGAGACACTCTAAGAATTCTAATTCCAGTCTCAAAGTTTTACGATCAATTAACAATGAATTGGATATGATAAAAGGAAAACAATAACAACAAACCTATATCCTGCCATATTTGGGCCATCTAACCAGGTACTTCGCCTAAGTCCACAGACCAAATTGGAGCCCACTGTTAGCCATTTTGCAAACCAAGAACACCTTCCTAATAGTGAAGCTGTCATCATGCAAAGATACATAAGATTCTTAGGCATACAAAAGTCTTAGGGACCTCAGCAGGAATTGAGAAGAACATGGTATATCAAGGAGTTGGAAACCTGATGAGAGGTATTTGAGGATACAATGATTCAGACTAAAGAAAAATTTAGAATAGTACTCAATTAAAAATTTCCACATGTCATTTGCCATTGTAATTTTATGATACTTAAATTCTCTGATGCATAAGCAACTAAATCCAATGATTTTGAGTACTGATTTGCTATAATGCAATTTATATCAGTTATGAATTTATTTATGCTCAGGACAGCAGTCATTATAGAAATGAATTGTCTTCTCTATTGATGAGGAAGGAACACAAAAATAATAGTGTGAGTGAACTTCTAAGAGCGTATAAAAATGAACTAGTGATTATAACCAAAGTGTACTATATTTTGTGTTATGTATGGTGTATTACTTCTTGTTGGGCATGTGGTATTGAGAACCAAAGAGGAGGTATCTTTGTCCCAAGCCTATAGAACTCCCCCAAATGATGCTACAGGGTCATTTCTGTTCCTACAGAAGAATACTCCTGTAATACCAAGACATGAGGAAAATTGTCTATTGTGGGCTCAAGAAAGTAGAAATACAAACGTCTCCCTGACCACCTCTTCTAACAATTACTTCATGAAGATTTGGGGCAGGTCAGGCGGCCATAAACATGCCCTACCTTTTTATACTATGTGTTTATGTGACATAGCACTATTAACATGATGACTGTAAAGTTCCAAATGATCAGCTGAAAAATATTGAGGATGTTGTCTATTAAAATACCAAATATTAAGGAAAGATGTCATTCTTTTTTTTTTTTGATTTTTTTTATTGTATATATTCTATATTTACAATTCATTTCCCTTTTTCTGGTTCCCCACCCCCAAAGGTCCCACATGTCCTTTTCCCTCCCCCTGCTCCCGCATCCACCCCCTCCCACTTTACTGTTCTTGTACTCTCCCACAATGATGTTTTGGTCCATTCTAGCACCAGTGTCCACTCCTTTCTTCTTGTGAGACATCACTTGATATATGATTTGTGTCTTTGGTGTTCCAAGCTTCTAGGCTAATATCCACTTATCAGTGACTGTATACCATGGGTATTCTTTTGAGACTGGGTCACCTCACTTAGTATGACATTCTCCAGCTCCATCAATTTCTCTAAGAATTTCATGAATTCATTGTTTCTAATGGCTGAATAGTACTCCATTGTGTATATATACCACATTTTTTGTATCCATTCTTCTGTTGAGGGACATCTGGGTTCTTTCCAGCTTCTGGCTATTATATATAAGGCTGCTATGAACATAGTGGAGCATGTATCCTTATTGCATGCTGGTGAATCTTCTGGGTATATTCCCAGGAGTGGTATGGCTGGGTCCTCCGGAAGTATCATGCCCAGTTTTCTGAGGAACCGCCATACTGATTTCCAGAGTGGTTGTACCAGCTTGCATTCCCACCAGCAGTGGAGGAGTGTTCCTCTTTCTCCACAGAAAGATGTCATTCTTAATGTAAAAAGAAGCAAGCAAATGCATTTCATTAGCATGCAGAATTGCCTTCATGTTTAATAAATAGTAAAATTACATTTATAAAATAGACCAAGCCAGTTAACCCTCTAGCATGGAGTGCAGAGAGGCTCACAGTTTAATGGAGAATCTATTGACAGTTGGTGACTTCATAAGGAGGAAGAGTCCATTTTTGGAGTGTGGCTTCCAAGTAGCTCAACTGCCCTCCAGTGGATGGCCTCACACCAATGGGATTGAATTGGATTTATGCAGTTATTAAAAAGATTTAATACAATAAAGAACAAGATACTAAATAAATTTAGAAAGAGTGAGGAGGTAGGAGCATATCTGGGAAACCTGATAGAGGAGAGAGGTAAATATACTGTAGGAAAGTCTCAAAAATTAATGAAAATAACATGCTAAAAATTAAATATATAAAAAATAGAGTCTAAAGCATACTTGTATCTTCCACTTTAGCTATGGCTATATCTCATAGGAAAGTATGAGAAAAATGTAAAGACATGTTGAAAATGTCTAGAATAAAAAGGGATACTCTCTTGATTCACAGAAGTTTTTACAGATGATTGTTTATAGGTGCATTTTTTAAAAAAGAAAACTAGAGGCCATAAATGCTCAAATTGCCTTATGAGCCCTTGGCCAAGTAGCTAATTTGCTTAAGGAGACTGAGCATACATTAAATTCCACCATTGATTTTTTTCCTAAATGTGACTTCCCATCTATTGACATTAACTTAAAGCCTCATTATCCCCAAAGCACATAAATCTACCCATCCAGTGCATGTCTATGTGGCATTTTACCTCTGGTCAGGTCCAAAAACCTTAATAAATCAAGCATTCTGTGTTGTTACAATAGGAATAGTTGACTTGAGGCAAAATATTATTAGAGCCTATATTTGCACAGTCTTATAGTAGAATAGCCTCATGTCTTTCTAGTATATATCTTACTCCATATACTAACAGCTTCAAAATAGCTTCGTGTTTCATATTGTTATTCTCATCTTCAGTAGGTGTGGAAGAACCCAATACCAGGCCTGTAGACATTCCTGTCAGGCCAGTGCTCTCAGCTCTCATTGTTCAAGGGTCAGCTGGCATTGTTCCTCTGAAGCTAAACTTAGAGGCTTCATATTGTCTGGGGAAATACCTACTGGTCAGAGTCAGGCTAGAAAGAAGAGACCTTGAATAGAGATAAAGAAAAATGGATAAATAGGAGTCCTAAATAGAAAGGTTGACCAGAAGTTCCTGCACAATGATTTATAATCAAATATCTCCTGTGAAGTTGTATTTGGAGACTTATATACTGTTTTACAGTAAAATGGATCTGCTTAAGTTAGAAATTCAAGTGATAGCAGAAACAGCAATGCCAGCTGTGGACTAAGTATTCAAATACAGCCTGGGAGAGACATCCAGCATTCAAACCCTAACCCTCACTTTCTCCATTTTATAAAAAGAGATTGAAAATTTGAGGGGAGAAGTAGATTCCTCAAGACCATACAAATAGAAGGGCCTAGAACCAAGCTTGGGTTCAAGGGGAATTTTAAAGTTACTGTAATCCTAGCTTCTTCTCTTGCCTGGGGTTCTTGCTTAAGAACAAAATAGATATTCAGTATAAATTTACACAATTCAACACATTTAAAATTTATATGGGAACTTGTGTTTTCTCTAAAAAGATATGATAGGAGTCACATGTATATCTGCTAAATAAAAATGGATTCTCCTTTTTTGAAAATTAAAAATACCTCAAGTACATTTCACCACAATCTTAAAGTGACTTATGAACTTAATAGTTACATATAACTTGAGATAATGTTATCATTAACATCTACCAAGCATGTCCTATGTTTCTAGTTCTATAAACAAGTTTAATTCTCATAGTCCTTTTATTTTAAGCTAAATTATTATTGTGTATTTTATAACTTGAAGAAGCAAAGCAAATTGCTCAAGTTTACATAGGAAGTAGGTAATATTTCTAGGATAAGCAGTCCCACCCTTTCCTCCCTTTTTTCTTCCCTTCCTTCTTTTCTTTCTTCTTTCCTTCCTTTTTTCTTTGCTTCCTTCATTTTGAGTCAGGATTTTACTATATAGCCATGCTAGCATGGAACAAATTACATAGATCAGGATTGACTGGTACTTACAGAGATCTGCCTGTCTCTGCCTCTTGTGGTCTTTAACTAAAGGTGTGACCTCCTCCACTCTCTATTCAACTAAAACACTGACCACTTAGTTTCACTAGCAATGGGCTTGTATTCATTGCACACATTCACTAGTGTCCTCTTTCCTTATCTGACCTACTTTAACTGAGTAAGTTTATGAAAAGTAAGTTTAGTGAAAGGGAGAACAGCCTGTGCTAAATGAGGAAGCTGCCTTACCAGTTCCTGCTCAGTGGGGTTTATGGCTATAATACATCCACTGAGTCAGTGCATCTTGACTCATTCCCACACCTAGCTCTGAACACACACACACACACACACACACACACACACACACACACACACACACAGAGAGAGAGAGAGAGAGAGAGAGAGAGAGAGAGAGAGAGAGAGAGTAAAGGGCTGCTCAGTAAGAAAAACAAGAGTTTATGGTCTTCACATTGTATTGCATATCTTTTTTTTACCCATCCCTTACTTTCTAAAAGGCATCTGCCCTGAGAAGGACATGGATTTCCAACCTCATAATCTCTACCAAGTACAGAATATATTACAATCTTGAATTATGGTTAACTGTTAGGTTTCATCAGGTCTTCTGGGAGAAAAGTGACATGTGTTAGTCTCATTTATTCCTCAAGCATTGATGTTAGTGTCAGCACATTACAGTTGTTCCACAAACATTTCCTGAATGGCTTCTAAACTTTCTACACATATGACCCTCTGCTTTTTTCCAGCTCCCATCTGTGATTTAAGTAAACTCCAGTTTTCTTTTTCTTCATATTCTGTCTATAGATCTCAATTGATGCAGTACCATAGTCCGAGCACAGAGGAAATTAGCTGGGCCCAGGCTGAGTCAGTTCTCCACCCTCCACCCTTTGGGTGTGTTTGGCCCTCTGAGACAGCATCTAGCTTGAGCACAGCAGTGCTGAGTCATGCTGAGTAATGTTGAGGTTTAGGGTGTGTGGCCAGATGTTTTCAGCTGTGAGCGATCAGTGCTATCTCGGTCTCCAGGAGGAAGTCCACAGGGTAGGTGGAAAGAAAAGAAGTTTGCTACCTGAAGAAAACATTACCTCCACCAGCATTACAAAGAAAAGGGGACCCTGCCTTGCTGTGTGACATAACCTAGAATATTTTATTTTCTGGTTAAAAATTATTGCTCATGATCCTTATTAGATGTTATAACACAATCAGTTTTTAGAAATGTAAAGCTTATTAAGTCTCATACCTAGAAGCAACAGAATCTTACATTTTAGTACACACACACACACACACACACACACACACACGAGTTTTGTTCATAAAATATGAAATTGTCAAACGCTATTCAAAATGATCTTGTATTCATTGCACACATTCACTGGTATCCTGTTTCCTTTTCTGACCTGCTTTAACTGAGTAGTAAACTTATGAAAAGTTTGGTGTAGAAGAGAAAGAGAAAACAGCCTGTGTTGTTGGAGTTAGGGTCATTGGATATGTACTAGGTAGTTCCTTGCCAAGATATCATGTACCCTGTATTCTAGCACAGAACCTTAGTTTAGGTAAGAATTAGTATTGTAAATGCTGGTTAAGTGGCATTCTACCATTCTCACATCATTGTGAACATGAGAGGCATTCATCAGGGATGTAGGTATACCTCCAGGAAGACAGGTGATACTTTGGGGTACAAATGCACATTTAGAGGAAGAAAATGAAGCACCTAGTCCTCCTTTGTTACTCTAGAGGCTACTGTTTCTGTACCAAAGACCCTCTCTGCACAGATGTATTTCCTTTGATTGTTCTGACATCACACAGTTTCCTCTCTTCAAGAAAGTATAAACTTCTTCCAGCTAAAAAAACATGGCTTAGAAGTTACCATCCACGAGGGATATTGCCTGATATTGTTTTGGCTAATATATAGAAAAAGTTCCAAAGATGATTTTTAATTTCTGTAATTTCCAAGCTAGTAGAACTTCCAAGGTATTTCTGAGGTCATGATTATAATGACCACAGGCATGAATAGAGGTTAGCACAAAATTGCTACTTATTTAGCCTCAAAATTCTTATATTAATACATATTCCAGTTTAGAAATTACCATGCATTACTGAGAGCATGAGTGTATGCAATCATGGCAGGCACCCTGCAATATGTATAAATTATGAGATTAACATTGTGCCAACAGCTCAGCTATGATTTTTATTCATTTCCTTTAGGGAAAGGAGAGCCGTGGTCTGGAGAAAGCATTTTAGTTCCAAAGTATCTCTAGGGTAGCCAATAGGAAACAGTTCTTTTCTACAGTTTTCTACTGACCAAGTTCATTAATTACTAAATTTTTAATTACATATTGGACTTAATAAGATAACAGTTAAAAATTCCTTGCTCTGAAGCTATTTTAGCTGTTTTATAATATTTTGAGCCCCTCTTTTGATAGTTTGGATTGTTTGTTTTCTTTTTTTGAACAAATTACATCTCAGTTGCATTTTATTTATTTTCTTGGCTCTGTGGGCTTCATAAATTATATTGCCATGGTATCTTTGAAAATGTTGGTGATAGCCTCACATTTATAACAATAGCTATATACTTTTATATGTATTACATGAAATGTATTTATCAGGCTTTTCTAAGCTAGTTCCTCTAACACTCTCCCATAACCCACCCCTCTTATCTACTCATGAAGGAGTAATGATGGGACAAAGAAGGCAGGAGCCTAAACACTCTGACTACCCCCATCTCACGGAGGGCCCAACCTTGACTCAGCTCTGTGCAGCTCTGGCCCTTATCTGTCACCACAGTCTCTGACTCCACCCAGCTGTCACCAGCCCAAGTCCCAGAAGAAGAAAAACACTAGTTCTTTCTACTTCTGTTTATTAAAATAAAAAAAAATAAAATTTTACACCCCTATATAGATAAACAAGAATAAAAAGAAAGAAGAAAGAAAATAAGGCAAATGAAGACTATGGGGGGACGAAAATTGGTCCAACCAGAAACTGTAATACAGGTTTGAGTGAGGCTGGATTATTGAGAATCGTTCTCTTGGTGCCTCGGTCTAGAATCCTGTAAAAGGAATGCCTCTTCCCTTCACAGATGCCTTAGATTCAATGAGCTAGAGGCTGAGATGACTTACTTTCAGAATAACGTTTCCGTGCTCTGAATTTTGGGGTGAGAACAATCATTAACTATTACCAATTTCAGGAACAACGAACACAGGGTCTGTTTCTCACAATGCCCACTAGGGATGACCTTGCTAAGGGATCAGGTCTGGTCATTGCCAGAGTAGTTATTATTTAACCTCTGATTACTTGGCCAGTCCTCATATCTTTATCTTTCTCCACAAAGATGTGAGTTTACAGCTCAGGAATTGCCCTAAGCTGTAACTTCCACCCAGAATACTGCAAATGCAGAAGAGGCATGTCTAGTTAAGAAATAGTATTTTTTTCCTTCTTTTTATAGATTTCAAAAATTACCATATCAAAAAATTACCAAATTCGCTTTGCAAGGTAGAAGTATGGATGGTCCCTAAGCACACAATAAACCCTTGTAAAAATCATATTTAATCATAGAATTCTAATCTCTGCACATCAGTATGCCTTTTGAGCCAACTTTATTTAGACATTTTTCAAATATTTAGTTAGTGTAAACTTAAGAGGGGCTACATTTTAATAAAGTTCACCAGTTATTAATTGATATAATTAACCAGCTAAAACAAAGAATTTTGGCTATTCCCTAAGGTATAAACTGAAGCAGTGCAAAATGAAGGGGAATATTGAAAATATAAAAGATCGCCGGGCGCTGGTGGCGCACGCCTGTAATCTCAGCACTTGGGAGGCAGAGGCAGGCGGATTTCTGAGTTCGAGGCCAGCCTGGTCTACAGAGTGAGTTCCAGGACAGCCAGGGCTATACAGAGAAACCCTGTCTCGAAAAAACCAAAACCAAACCAAAACAAAACAAACAAACAAACAAAAAAGAAAATATAAAAGACCTACCAAATAAAAGGATCTATGTATTTTACTATGTCAGAGTGTTTTGGTAAGTTGATCTTAGTTTAAATACACAGGTGAATTTTAATCCTGAAAATAGACAACTTTATTTATTCAAGGACCCAAGTTAAGAAAGAATGCCATGGAAATGATAAGCAAATAGGCTGTTAGAGGATACTGTAAAAATGCAGAGTTGTTTTGTCTAGAAGGAATAAGAGCTTTCTGCCCATGAGAAAACAAAAATGGGGTTAAGAAACAGTCTGACTTGTTTTGTTTGAATGTAAATAATGACAATAAATTATAGCTTAGCAAAAATGAAATAGTCTTTGACAAAATGATTCATCTTTATGTTTCCTTCTGACAAAGTAACCTGCCTTAGATGGGAAGATTTTGTATTTTTTTTATTTTTATTTTCTATATTCTATGTTTACATTCCAAAGGCTTTCCCCTTTCCCAGTTCCCCCCCACCATACGTCCCATAATTCCTCTCCCCCCCAACTATTCCCCAATCATTTCCCCTCCCCCCACGGTTTCTCTGTTCTGGGTCTACAAAACTGGATCCAATCTTTACAGGCCCAGGGTCCTCTCCTTTCTTCTTCTTGGGAATCATTTGACTTGCTAATTGTGCCTTGAGTATTTAGGGCTTCTGGGCTCATTAATATCCACTTATCAGTGATTGCATTTCATGTGTATTCTTTTGTGATTGGGTTAACTCACTCAGGATGATATTTTCCTGATCTAACCATTTACCTACAAATTGCATGAATTCATTATTTTTAATTGCTGAGTAGTATTCCATTGTATAAATATACCACATTTTCTGTATCCATTCCTTCTTTGAGGGATATTTGGGCTCCTTCCAATTTCTGGCTATTATAAACAAGGCTGCTATAAACATAGTGGAGCATGTGTCTTTATTGTATGCAGGGGAATCCTCTGGGTATATGCCCAGGAGTGGTATGCCAGGGTCCTCTGGAAGTGGCATGCCCAATTTTCTGAGGAACCGCCAAACTGATTTCCAGAGCGGTTTTACCATTTTGCAATCCCACCAACAGTGGAGTGTTCCTCTTTCTCCACATCCTTGCAAGATTTTGTATTTTTGATTTGGAGAACTGTTTAAATGTTTTACGCTTTTACATATCAGTTTGTTTATGTTTAATGTATTATATAATAAATGTAGTAATACTGTATAACATTTTTTAAAATGCCGAAGTAACCAAGAAAAAGAAGTGATTTATGGGAGAAAATAGGGCATTTATCACTTTTTCCAGGTTACCAGATTCAAGTATAAACTTCAAGCTCAGTAGTTAAAGGAAACTGGAGAATACCCTGGCTGATTATGGTTTTCTATTTTCTCTTCCTAGTAAACACTCTCTTGGTAATTTAGCACCAGACACTTCTCTGGTTTTGCAGTGTAGCCCTGGAGGTCAGTCAAGCATGTATCTGCTCTAAACTGAAAAGGGAGGGAATTCACTTTAAGAGTGAGACACAGCTCTCCCTACAACTCATCGTATAATCATGAGGCTGGTGCATGAAGTGTCTCTGACATTGTCCACAGCATGGTCCTTGAAAGTTTAGAGGCTTTCTGCATGGATGCCACCTTGCTGCCATTAGTATGTAAGTCATTGCTGGTTAATGCAACACCTAAGAGACTTACTCTATCCACTTTATTGCTGTTCTGGGAAAATGAATGGAGACATACAATTGAAGCAGAGTAAATGACTGTTTCTTTTAATAAGAATTGTAAACATATTTTTCTTGTTCAGAAGCATCACACATTTTTTCTACTTTAAAACTATTTATGAAGAACAACTTAGAGACTAGTTTATCTTGGATAACACTGAAAACTTGTATCAAAGGGCCTATTTTACTAAAACAATACATTTAAAATTTTTCCATGTTAATAACATCTAAAATTAGTATAGCATTTGATTCTTTCTCTTAAAAAGATTGTAGCAGCCATAAGGATTGGCTTCATTCCCAGAGCTTTGTACATGCTAGGCAAACACTCTATTGCTTGAGCCTCTTGGGCCTGGGGTTTTGGGACAAGTATCTTGTTAGGCATTCAGGCTGACAAATATTCAGTCTCAAACTTGAATAATGAAACATCTTTCTCAACCTAGAGTAATAATTTCCTAGGCTGTCTATTCTAGGTAAGAAAACCTTAAACTGGAACGATGGAGTATTTTAAAAATGTTATTCTCTAGTTGTTAGAGATATCCTTACTTTTAGTCTACATGAAGTGGGTACCATGGTAACTATGGACATTTCCGTTAATCTAAAGTGTTCATAAGGCAGTGTGCCTATGTCACACCAAACATAGCTATTTCAACATGTATAAGGTAACTGCATCCATATTCTAGTCAATTATGTGTATATATATGTATATATATGTATATATATATATATATATATACTTTTATGTACATTATTTAGTAGTTAATAGTCTGCTAAATTAGTCAACATCATGAAAAGATAAGTTCACATTCATATTGGCCATGTGTTAGAATCTGTACCCAAAAGATAATTAGAGTAAAAACTGAGAATGGGGCAGAGATTCAATGGTTTGTAATAATGCCAATTTGGGGAGACTTTAAACTAGATAAAGCTTCTGCAATAATAGAAGAAAGAAAAGGAGAATCATTCTCATGTGTCAAAAATGGCTGTGTTATACACATAAGGAATCATCATAAAAGCCAAGGCAAGCCAAAGGTTATAGAGAAGATCCTGGGTAAGTTTGGAACACAAAGACTTGAAACACAGAAGCTACCTTGCTTAGTAAAAAATAGGCAGTAATTAGAACTTGGGCCACAGAAGACCAACAAACATAAAACATAAAACAGAAACTAAACTAAACAAAATGGAAGTGTTGGAAGAGAAACTCTTAGGGTTATAAGGAGCACAGAAAGTGGTAGAGGAGGTAAAAGAAAGAAATGCATGCAGAACTGGCCAGATGTGAGATTGAGAACTTTCCTATAGATAGGAAAAATGAACTGTGAACAAATCTGGATCCTTCCTCCCTTGGTCAACAGTTCTCTTACCTTACAGTTTTATTACTTGTGTGACTTTCTTCCTTCATTTAAATAAAAGGTGGATAATGCTCTGGAAATCAGTCTGGCAGTTCCTCAGAAAATTGGGCATGATACTTCCAGAGGACCCTGTCATACCACTCCTGGGCATATGCCCAGAGGATTCCCCTGCATGCAATAAAGTCACATGCTCCACTATCTTCATAGCAGCCTTATTTATAATAGCCAGAAGTTGGAAAGAGCCCAGATGTCCCTCAAAGGAGGAATGGATACAGAAAATGTAGTATATTTATACAATGGAATACTACTCAGCAATTAAAAATAATGAACTTATGCAATTTGTAGGCAAATGGTTGGATCTGGAAAATATTATCCTAAGTGAGCTAACCCAATCACAAAAGAATACTCATGAAATGCAATCACTGATAAGTGGATATTAAAGAGCCCAGAAGCTCTGAATACTCAAGGCACAATTAGCAAATCAAAAGTTTCCCAAGAAGAAGGAAGGAGAGGACCCTTGTCCCAAAAAGACTGGATCCAGTTTTGTAGGAGAGTATCAGAACAGAGAAATGGGGGGAGGTGATTGGGGAATGGGCGGAGGGAAGAGGACTCATGAGACATATGGTGAGGGGGGAACTGGGAAAGGGGAAAGCCTTTGGAATATAAACAAAGAATATAGAAAATAAAGAAAAAAAAGAGTAACAAAAAAAATGGTTGATAATGTTAACTGTTGCGCCAGAAGATTAAATAGGATGGTGTAAAAACTATCCTTCATGCACATAGATGCAGTTAAACATGTACAAATGTAGGCTTTTGATTTCAGGTCCAATATGTAAGAGATAGCTAATAATTCCAGAAAGAGAGTAGAAATAAAGCCCACTAGCCATCCTTTAGCTTTAATAAACATTGACTGTCCACAAATGTTTCTTAAGGTTATTGATGAATCAACTCACTCATTCCTCAGTTGGATCACAAGACCTACTTTAAAGTTACTTCAGTTCCACCTCACAGATGAGAAATATCTACATGGAAATAAACAAGGAAAGAGATCAGAGCAATATTACCAATGGAGCTAAGGTCCACAGAGGGCTGGTCAGAGGACTCTGTAGAATCACAGAACGAGAAATTATTTTATTCATCTTCTTTACACTGTCACTTCCTGTTGCCATATTTTGGAATTGACTCTTCAGATCCATTGCCAATCCTTTGCTACTGTATTCACTTGCTAGATGCAACCATGTATGATTTTTATCTACTTGGGGCAACATACATCTAGGAGATATAGTTATAAACCACAAATCCCAAGAAAAGGAGAAGCAGATGTAATATTGGCACTTCTGTGTCCACAGCACAAACTCCTTTTGTTCTTGAGTTTGTTCTTATCTCTGTAGTCATTCTTTACCTAAATGGTAAAGTTATTTAAGTTTAGAATTTTTTTCAGCTAAGTTCCTCTCTCTGTGCCTTTGTTGGAAAAATTGATGAGAGAGGTGAGCATTATACTAGAAGTTTACATGTGGAAAGTAGAGAATGAAAAGAGAATAAGTGAAACGAAAACCGTTTTTCTTGAAGGAGGAGCCAAAAAAAGAAAGAATGCCTCCATATCTCACGTGTATTATCATAAGCACAGTGTACAGTTTCTGCTGACCCTCCCATGACCTGGCTCCACCCATGAGGACCATGGGTCAGGCTGACCAATGGCTTCAAAGAATAATGCAGAACAAAGGGTCTGAACATTGTCCGTGAAGCATAAAAGGCCATTTCTAGCAGCAGTATGCACTTGCTTCTGACACTCCTGTGATCACCAGCAACCTCCTAGACTTGCCATCATGGTCAACTTTACTGCTCAGGAAAAGACCCTCATCAATGGCCTGTGGAGTAAGGTGAACGTTGAAGAGATTGGTGGTGAAGCCTTGGGAAGGTAAGAAATGGCTGTTGATGTACCTGTTGTCCCTTGGACAATGAGTTAGGAAAATCAAGAATTCTGAGGATCCATTATATTTTTACTTGTTTTTCTCTACTTCACAGGCTTCTTGTTGTATACCCATGGACCCAGAGATTTTTTGACAGCTTTGGGAACTTGTCCTCTGCCTCTGCCATAATGGGCAACCCAAGGGTTAGAGCCCATGGCAAGAAGGTGCTGACTGCTTTTGGAGAAGCCATTAAGAACCTAGACAACCTCAAGTCTGCCTTGGCCAAGCTCAGTGAATTGCACTGTGACAAGCTACACGTGGATCCTGAGAACTTCAAAGTGAGTCTAGGATAATCCCACAAATTTATTTTGGATTTGTCTTGGGGACAAAATTAGAAGCTGAAAATCTGAATGTCGGAGTGCTTACTTAGCTGTCAAAGCTCATTTGTCTCAGCAGAGTGACAGTGAATGGCTGTAAGAAGCCTAAATTAGTTTACAGACATTTAGAAAATTTTGTCATGATATAATTTTGTTGGGTTTATTGTGGAAAGTAATGTGGAAGAGTAGTAGATCTATGCAAGAAGAAATGGAATTGGGAGAGGAAACATATCTTAATTTTCTGTGGGTCCTATGGATGAATGTTGAAGAAAAAACTTGTGAGACAACTTAGAGATGAAATTTCTCAATAAACATAAAATTATAAAATTCCCAAGTGAATATCATGATAAATGGAGGCTTGTTCTTACATTGGTGGTAGTTTTAAACTACCACCTAGAGAAGTTGTAGCACAGAAATTCTGCATTTACAGATCTTAGACAACAGTAGAATGAGAATAACAAGACAGGTAAATACATATGATGAGAATAGAAGGTATGAGAATTCAGGCTGGACAGTGGGAAGAGAGAGGTGCGATAGAGAACCTATGGTCATCAGAGATGATTGAGGGAACTTTGATGCTGAATGTGTTAAAGAGTATAGGTTCAAAATATTTGTTTTTTAATGCATATTATGTTTTGAATCTTCATTTAACACACCAATCTGTTTCTTTTGTCTTTCCATCAACAGCTCTTGGGTAATGTGCTGGTGATTGTTTTGGCTAGTCACTTTGGCAACGAATTCACAGCCGAGGTGCAGGCTGCCTGGCAGAAGCTGGTGGCTGGGGTGGCCACTGCGCTGTCCCACAAGTACCACTGAGTCCTCTCTCTAGCTTATCCAGCAACCCTGTGTGTCCCTTATGCCTTACTTCTGCACATGAGTACTGGACTGGTCCTTGAAAGCACAGCATGTTTAATAAAGATCATTCTTCCTGGTAATCAAAAATTCATTTGTCTTGTCTATTTTCTACTTTTATGCTAAAGACACATATTTGATGTGTTTGTGGAAAAGGGGAAGCACAGGAAGACTCAGACATTTTACTGAAACATGCAGGGACTCAAGAGAGAATCATAGATGCCATGGAAGGCTTCTACAGGCCCAGGGAAGAGTCTAACATTGAGAAAGAATTGTGAAAGAGAAGAAAAAATTTAGTGGAAAAGACATTGTGTATGGAACATATGAAAATTTACTGTAGAGGGTGAAGAAAAGGGTGACAAGTGATATCTGGCAGCAGGTTGTGACATCGCACTACCATTAAGAAAAAGCTTTTTATGAAATCTAAGATCCAAGATAGAATTAACTTTCTTCTAAAAAGCATTTATTGGGTAATGAGTTGGTGTGCTCTGCCCTGGGAAGACTTTTTTCAGCTCTCAGCATCCTTTAGTTGTCTGTCTGTAATTCTTTGTGTGCAGTTGAGGTCACACGGTCTTCCCACCCATATAAGCAAACGTGTATCACAGCAAGTCTCCTGGTCTTTTGGCTCTTAAAATATTTTCTCCTTTTTCTGAAGTGTTCCCTGAACCTTAGGTGTAGGAGTGTTTTGTAGATGTATTCACTGGGGCTGGGCTCCACAGCTCTGAAGTTTGAATGGTCTTTCTGTAGTGGTCTTCATCTATTGCAAAGACTGTTTTGCATAAGAGGAGAAGACTACAGTTCACACACACACACACACACACACACACACACACAATTACAATGACAAAATGACATGATTTTGAAAGGGAGTAAGGAAGGTATAGAGAAGGGCTTGGAGGGAGAAAAGAAAAGGGAAATGCATTGTAACTATATTATAATTTCCAAAAAGACCTAAAAAATTTATTGTTTTAAGTTTTATGAGTCTGTGTGTATATATTTATGCTTGTGTATGAGAAAGGAGATACTCCTGGGCACCAGAGCTATTGTTTCCACCTAGACCTGGAGTTCAGGTGGTATTGTTGGTAGAACTGTATATATTACTACTATCTCACTTATGTCCTATGTAAAATATATAGTTGGGTTTCTCTCAGATTATATTTTCTGTACTGACACATCACTATATAGAAGAATCAAAGAAATTGTCAGAGCTTATATTAGAAAATCAAAGCTAGGCATAATTTTCCTAATGTATAATTCTGTCCCAGCTATGACAGTGCATGTAGACTGAATGAAGATATCCATGCCACTTCTGAATTATTCTAAAAAAATGTGAAACAGCAAAGACAGAGCCTGGTTGAAGCAAACCGAAAGATCAGTTAATCAGCATATTTGGTACATAACCTAGCATTGGCACAGCAAAGACTAAACTGACAACCTACTACCCTTATCCAGTGGGAATCCACAGTGCTAAGTGACTGACTACAGTGTATTCACATGGTGGGAAATGCCACATACAGTAGATTCTTCTATATAATGTATATTCTATAGAATATATACAAGTATAATGGAGATGAATGTAGAGACATGTTCTACTATACCACAGTAATCTATTCCTAGAAACTGCAGTGTAATTGGGGCTGCTTTCCTGGGGCTGTTGGGACCTTGGAAGATCATGGCCTAAATCTACAGAAAATACATGGCTTGTGAGTATGAGGTGTATTGCTGTAACTTAGGTCCTGAGAACCTAAAAAGAACCTGAGGCTCACTGAGGCTTTCCCATGCTTGCCTATGTTTCAGCTTAAATCTATTAATCCCTCTAAGTCTGAACCAAAGAGAAAAGAACAGAAAGATACCTTTTGGGAGATCAGGTATCTCCTTTTGGGAGAAGGGACCAAACAGAAGGGAAGAAGGAAACAAAGAGTAAATTCTATGAAAGCTGCAGCAGGAGGGTCTCTTTCCCCAAGGCAGGGGGCCTACTTGACATTATCTTAGTGGGAATGCTATCTAACCCTTACCCCACTGGACCCCACCCTGGTCTTACCCAGCCTCTCTTGACCAATAGCCTGAGTCCTGGGGGAGGGGTGGGGTAAGGGGCAAGGTCCAGGGTGAAGAATAAAAGGACAGGCCTTCAGCCTCTTGAACACACTTGCTTCTGCACACCTGAGATCATCTTCAAGCTTCTAGACCTCACACCATGGTTCACTTCACAGCTGAGGAGAAGGCGGCCATCACAAGCATATGGGAAAAGGTGGACTTGGAAAAGGTTGGAGGAGAAACCCTGGGAAGGTAAGGTCTGAGACCAGGACTAGGGAAGAATGGAGGGAAATTGTCCTTGTGCATGGCAACAATTTCCTCTAGGACAGTGGTGCTCACCCTTCCTAATCATGCTACCCTTTAGTACAGTTTCATGTGATGACCTCTAACCATGAACAATTATTTTAGTTGCTATGTTGTAACTGTAATTTTGATACTGTTATGTAAATATCTTTTTTGATGGTCTTAGGTGATCCTTGTGATGAAAGGGTCATTCTACCCTCAAAGGGGCTGTGATCCCCACAGAGCTTGAGAAACATTGTCTTAGGGGTTTGTGACATACTCTTGACTATTTAATTGCTATGTTTTAGGCTCCTGATTGTGTATCCATGGACTCAGAGATTCTTTGACAAATTTGGAAACCTATCTTCTCCCCTGGCCGTCATGGGAAACCCCCGAATCAGAGCCCATGGCAAGAAAGTGCTGACATCCCTAGGTTTGGGGGTCAAGAACATGGACAACCTCAAGGAGACCTTTGCTCATCTCAGCGAGCTGCACTGTGACAAGCTTCACGTGGACCCTGAGAACTTCAAGGTCAGTTCTGAGCATGCTCATGTGTTCAGGAAGGGTTTTCAGACAGATTTTTAGTGTCTCGGTATGTAAGTCAGTTGATGCAATGCTTCTCTGAGATATATGAATCCTGAGACTGGAGCACTAGCAAAGACACAAAGGAGCAGACGTTTAGAGTTGGTTATAGAATCCTCCTCACTGTGTTTTATTTGAGAAGGTAGCACATACATATAAGTAGATCAGCCCTTGAAATTGAAATTTTGTTCTAGGGAAGGAGAAATACCTTATTTATGTAGATTCTAGAGACTGACACTTCAGGAAAGATATGAGAGAAATTTTGACAGATTTTTCTCATTGGTTTGATAAACTTCCTAAAAAAATGTTACAATCCTAATGAGTAATATCATAAGTAGTGCCTGCTTCCTTCATTATTGGAGTCTTAAACTCCAGTAAATGCGTAGTTACACTGAAATCCTGCCTTTATTGAAGCCATGCCATTGGTGAATTAGAAAAGGGGCGAGGGACAAAAATGGCAAACAGTGGAAACGTAAGGAGCAAGCAGGAGAGGACCCAATGGGAACAAGGAGAGCCCTAGAGCAATGAAATTGAACCAACCTCCTCAATACAGGATAGGTCACTGGGGCGTCCTCACGGAAGATATCTCACAAATACTATTTTTCTGGTACATTCTCTTCTGTAACTCCTTTTCTCATTTTTGTGTATCTTTTTGTGTTTCCTTTCACAGCTCCTGGGTAACATGCTGGTGATTGTTCTTTCTTCTTACTTTGGCAAGGAATTCACGGCTGAGGTGCAGGCTGCCTGGCAGAAACTGGTGGCTGGGGTGGCCACTGCTCTGTCCCATAAGTACCACTGAGCCCCTTTCCTGATGTCTAGCATTCTGCATACCCCTCAGCTCTGTCCTACCCATGACCACTGTGCTGGTCTCTGAAAGCAGGGCTTCTGCTCAATAAAGTTCATTCTCTTCGGTAACCCATGAGTCATACTTTGTTATGTCTGTTTCTTACTTTTGTGGTTAAAGAAAGAAGGTTGATGGGCAAATGGAAGGGGAGCACACAGAAGGACACCCAAGTTTCTTTGAAAACTGTGTTGGAAGTCAGGAGAAGAAAGTTGTTATAGAATTTTTCTAGGGCCCTAGGAAAGATGAAAAGGTGGGGAGAATTCTCATGTAGGAAAGCTAAGGGTTAATTTCCTGGAGAGGAAATTTGGTGGCCATGAAAACTTAGTGTGGAGGGTGAAGAAAGGAATGGCAAATGGTAGCCTGCAGTGTGACATGTGTCATTTAATTTAAGATAAAGCTTTAGACAGATCTAATGCCCAACCTGAGATAATCACTTTAATGTATTGGTTTTTTATTTTAAAAAATAATTTATTTTTATTATGATTTTTTTTTTACTTTTTTGTTTTCTTTTTTCCCACTAATTAATTTATTCACTTTACATCTCCATCACTGCTCCTCCCCATAGTCCCCTTTACACAGTCCCTTCCCACATCCCATTCCCTTCACCTCTGAAGGGTTGATCCTCCCTAGGGTATCCCCCCCACCCACCTCCACTCCCGCCAGCACATCAACTCTCTGCCTGTCTAGGCACATACTTTCGCATTGAGGTCAGACAAGGCCTTCCATTTGGGGGAATGGATTCCACAGACAGTCAACAGTTTTAAAGACAGACGGGCTCACTCCCTCCTGTTGTTAGGGGGACATACATGAAGACTAAGCTACACATATGCTACATATGTGGACCTAGATCTATCCTGTGTATGCTCTTTGATTGGTGGTACAGTCTCTAAGATCCCCCAACAGTCCAGGTTAGTTGACTTTGTTGGTCTCTCTATGGAGTTCCTATTCCCTTAGGGGTCCTCAATCCTTCCCTCAACCCTTATATAAGAGTCCCCAAGCTGCATTCAATGGCTCTGGGTATCTGCATTTATTTCAGAGAGGGGAATGGGAGGGTTTCAGGATTAGGTGTGGGGAGAGACAGGAGAGAGGGCCAAAGGGCCAGAAGGATGAATGGAAATCTGCAACTGGCAAATTTGGGGGTATGAGGGGTATTGCTATGATGTGCCAGCGACCTGGGAAGGGAGAGGCTCCTAGGAGTCCATGGTGATGACCTTAGTTGAGACTCATCGCAGTGGGGATATAGAACCTGAAGAGGCCACCTCCTGTAGCCAGACTGGACCCCCCAGGGGAGGGATAAGGGCATCAACCCATACACAAAACTTTTGACCTCAAATTTGTCCTGTGTACAAGAAATGCAGGGACAAAGACGGAGCAGGAATTGAGGGAATGGCCAACCAGTAACGGACCCAAAGTTGGAACCATCCCATGGACAAGCGCTAATCCTTGGCCCTATACTCTGTTGCACTTGCAGACAGGAGCCTAGCTAGCATCACTGCCCTGTTAGATGCTCCCCCTAGCAGCTGACTAAAGAATGATTTATTTCTTTTAATCAAGTGTCTCTTTGTCTATCTGTGTTTGGGTTTGTGTATGTGAGTACAGGAGTCTATGGGCATCAGGTTCCACTAGAACTGTAGTTTTAGATGGTTGTGAGCTATGGATGCTGAGAACTGAACTTAGGTCCTCTGAGGCAAGTATTTTCTCTTAAACACTGAGTCATCATCTCTCCCTCTCTAAATGAACATCGTTCAGCAGATACTTTATCAGGTATCCTCTGGGACACATGGAAGAAAAGAGCCAAGATGATAAAAAGCAGTAACTATTTAAGAAAATGTTTCAGTGAAACCACCACTGAAGGCTTGTTTTTTGAAGGCACTCCTTGTCTCAAACTGGAATGAAAGCTAAGAGATGGGACCACTGTACTTTTCTGTGTGACCAGAATGAGCAATGGGATGATAGGGAAAGAATGACTTCTCAGGTCAGGTGAGCATGTTAATTTCATACATGGGACATCTACACAAATGCTAAAAAGTTCTGTCATCTGAGGTCAGTGAACTAGATCTTGATGATTTGTTTAAAACTGGAAGGTGTTGAAGATATAAAATATTGGCAAAACTAGATAATAGGGACCTTGATTATAAAAAATTTCTCAATGTTAATACTTTATTAAGTAATAAACAATAACAATTATGTGGTGAGGCCTGCTTACCACTCCGGTACTTGAAAGGCTGAGCAAAGTGTCACAGTTTCAAGGATTGCCTGAGCTACAGGGTGAGTTCATGGCCAACCTAAGAGCTCAGTGAGTCACTGTCTCAGAATGAATAATAAAAACCTGAGGGTGCTGCTCAGAGAGAGAAGAGCACTGTCCAGGCATGTGGACTGCTGGAGATTTAATTTCCAATAGCACTAAACTAAAGACACCAAGTGAATTGATTAATAAAAAATAAACAGTCTCAGGATAACTGACTCAAGAAATGGAATTACTGAGAAAAAATATCCTCCTTATGGATCCAAATTAATTTAAATGCTTAGCAACCATCACAGAGATATAAAAGTTTAAAATGAAGAGGCGAGGGAAGGCCTGAAACCTGAGGTGATGAGAAAAGGCAGCATGGGGGGACACAGTGTCAGATTCACTGGAATCTAGGAGAAGAAAGCAGAAGGCAGCAGAGGATGAAATCGCAAATCTTGAGTGGATATAGCTATACAAAGGGTACATGGACTTGGGAGAAACACCATGGCTCACTTTATTAGTTTTATATTCAATGCACATGAATATTATCAGCTTCACTGTCACAGAAATATTCATTTTCTCTTCCTTCAGAACAGTGAATTTGCTATTACGACATTTTTCCAATATCTTTCTATGACAGGTTATTTCTAATCTTTCTGGACACAACAAAGTTAATTCCTCATTACATAGATAAATTGATTCCCATACCATCATGCACATGGGAATCCCAATTGTTAATCTTCTTCCTAGGAATAACATATAAAAACTGTTTTCTTTGATTTACTTATTCATTTCTGTATCTCCTATCTCTTAGTGAATGAGCCTAGAGAAAAGTTCGGTCTTGTCACTCATACATAATAAATCCCAGGACTGAAAATAATAATTATGATAGAGTTTTGAGACAAATAATGATTGAATAAATGTTTGACACTACATGAATTAGTTGTCATAAAGAAACAGTTTCCAGATTCTGAATAAATATGTCACAGGGAGTATGGAGGGTTTATCGAAAGACAATTAATTAATAAAACTTTGTAGAAAATTGCCCCTAGAATCTGCTAAAGAGCCACTGAAGCTTACTGGTTAAGATGTTTGGAAGCTTAAATTTAGGACATCCAAGTATCCTCCAAGATTAAACCATGGAAATAAAAGTTAAAGGAATCTGTATGTATATATTTGATATTTTACAAATAACATCTTTTTAAAAAGATCATAGCTGGCTCTTGCTCACACTGTGTGTTCTTTACTGCCACACAAATAAAAACCATCTCCTCACCACTACATTAAAAAGATATAAACCTTAAAAACTGTCAGTAAAAAGTCACTGCTAGGGATGAACTTCATAATCTATAATTCTGTCCTAGCTGCGATAGTGCATGTAGATATTATTTCATGGAAATATCCCTTTACTTCAAGTTAGGTTACAAACACACAAAAAGTGAAAACAGCCTGGTTGAAGAAACCTGAAAGACTGGTCATTCAGCATTCTTAGTATTTAACCAGTCATGAGCATAGCGAAGGCTAAATTCTTACCCTTTTCACCAGGCAACTACACTTATCCTGGGAGACTGACAATTGCATGGTGTCAACACTGCATTTACTGCGTGGAAAATGCTATCATGTACACAGAGTAGACTTTTCTATTTTAATGTATGACAGAGGTAAATGTGGAGACATGCTGTACTTCAACACAGCAATATATTTTTTACTCAGAAACTGAAATGTATTAGAAATTGCTTTCCTGGGGCTATGGGAACTAAGATCATGGCCTAAGTCTACTGAAAAGGTATTCAGTGGGTTTGCATATCACTTCTTTGTCATATGTTGCTTGTGAATAAGAGTCATATTTCTGACACTTAGGTCCTTAACCCCATTCCTAAAAAAATCCTCCGACTCCCTGGGGTTTTCCCGTATTTGTCTATCCTTCAACTTTAATATGTTTGTCCATCTAAGTCTGAAATGAAAAGGAAAGAATGTGAAAAACACCCTTACAAATCTTTTGTTGGGAGAAGGGACCAAACAGAAGGGAAGAAGGAAACAAAGAGTAAATGCTGTGAAAGCTGCAGCAGGAGGGTCTCTCTCCCTGAGGCAGGGGGCCTACTTGACATTATCTTAGTGGGAATGCTATCTAACCCTTACCCCACTGGACCCCACCCTGGTCTTGCCCAGCCTCTCTTGACCAATAGCCTCAGAGTCCTGGGGGAGGGGAAGGGAGGCAAGGTCCAGGGTGAAGAATAAAAGGACAGGCCTTCAGCCTCTTGAACACACTTGCTTCTGCACACCTGAGATCATCTCCAAGCTTCTAGACCTCACACCATGGTTCACTTCACAGCTGAGGAGAAGGCGGCCATCACAAGCATATGGGAAAAGGTGGACTTGGAAAAAATTGGAGGAGAAACCCTGGGAAGGTAAGGTCTAGGGAAGAATGGAGGGAAATTGTGCACGGCAGAAATTTCCAGGACTTTTTATAGAGGTTTGTGACACATTCTGACTTTTAAACTACTAATTCCCTGTGTCTTAGGCTCCTGATTGTTTACCCATGGACTCAGAGATTCTTTGACAAATTTGGAAACCTATCTTCTCCCCTGGCCATCATGGGAAACCCCCGAATCAGAGCCCATGGCAAGAAAGTGCTGACATCCCTAGGTTTGGGGGTCAAGAACATGGACAACCTCAAGGAGACCTTTGCTCATCTCAGCGAGCTGCACTGTGACAAGCTTCACGTGGACCCTGAGAACTTCAAGGTCAGTTCTGAGCATGCTCATGTGTTCATTATGAATTTTACTAGAGACAATACTGGGAGTCGAGATTGTGATTGTCAATGCCTTGACAGATGCTAGAGTGCAAACTTGTACCATTAAACATGTGGTAGAAGTCTAATTAATATTTATCTGTGCAAATATTGTGGAAGTTGGTGCAGATTAGAGTGTGCTACCACCATGCCTGGAGCCTTAGGTTTGATTCCTAGCATTGGGAACAAAGCGTTCAAATATTGGATTATTTTTTTTAAGGAATGTGTATTTAGAAATTAGTACATCTATGCCAGACAAAACTGAATTTGAATTTAATGTCTTGCTATTTGAAAGGAAAATATCTTATTTAATTGTGTCAATCTTAATGATCAGTCCTTTATGGAAAATCTAAGGGGAAATCAAAATAGATATTTTTTTTTATCATTTTTACAACTTTTCTAAATATTTTAGATTCCCACTGAGCCTTGGCATAATTTGAGGCTTCTTTCTCATTGGTTAGACACTCCAATGCTACTAAGCTTCTTGTATCAAAATCATGTGTTGATTTAGATTTGGCCATTGATGAATGTGACGTGGAGCAAAGATGGGAGGAGCTAAAAAGGGCAGGATGAGGAAAGTTACAGATATAGCCAGCTGAGTGATGTCTGGGTACAAAAGTAGTCCTGTAATTCAGTTGTCAAGTGTGTAACGGGTGAAGTGGTAGGAAGTGAGGGATTGGAATCCTCGAGGAATGTCAGTTTTACATGTCATGGTTTTGAACGTCTACCTATCATTCCTTTGTGCCGTTTTGTTACAGCTCCTGGGCAACATGTTGGTGATTGTCCTTTCTACTCATTTTGCCAAGGAATTCACCCCAGAGGTGCAGGCTGCCTGGCAGAAGCTGGTGACTGGTGTGGCCAATGCTCTGTCCCACAAGTACCATTAAACTCCCATTCCAGTAGACCAGCAACCCTGTTGTCTCTTATACCCTCTTTGAGCCCATGGAGACTGGATTAGGCATTGAGAGCATACATTTTGTTTAATAAAATTGATTCTTAATAACATTTATGTTTTTGGTTTTGTTTGTTTTACTGTTATGTTGAAGAAAGATCTTGATGGGCTTATTGGTGGGAAAAGACAGGAGAAAGCAGATAGCTTCTGTAGATAAACACTAGAGTGAAGGATATATTTGGGAAAAGGGTAAGGTTCAAGAAGGATGAAAAGATGAGGAAGTTTTCTCCAGGAAGAGATGAAAGGTTCTGTTTAGTATAAGATAGGATACAAAATATTTACTGTGCAAGATAAAAACTAGGGTTGCAGCTACCTGGGGGAAAAGAAGACTAGTGAGATGTGCTATATTTTTGTTTCATTTTATGCTTATGAGTGTTTTTCCTGCATGTTTATGAGTGCACTACCTGTGTGTGGTGCTCATGCAAGCCACAATAGAGAATTACATCCCCTGGAACTTAAGATACAGCCAATTGTGAGCCACCATGTGGGCACTAGGAACTTAAGTCTGGTCTTTTGAAAGAGCTATTAACTACTGAGCCCCATCTCTAGCCTAAGACCTGCTGGAGATTTTTAAGAGAATACTTTATGTATCTAAAATACAAGCTAAAGGTATTTTATTAGTTATATTTCTGAAAAAGCCATCTTACATCTTGTGAGATTGAGACTTTAATGAAAAGAGGAAAAATTGGGAACATTCCTGAATAACTTACAGGAGTTACTATAGCTATAATTTCTTTAGGCCCTTGAGAAGGATATTTATTCTACTGGCAAAGTGAGGAATAAAGGCTATGGCATTCAGTGTTCCAGATCCTGTAATGGGGTGTAACATGAGCTTACATGAAATGAGCTTACATTTAGGAGAGGGGTAAAAATTTGGAGATCATTTGTGAACAGGGATTTCATGTAAGTGAATTCTACCTGATTATAAGAAGGCTTAGAGTCTCTAACTACTGAAGGGTACATTGGTATCTCAAATAAAGACTACTTAATAGGTAGAACAGTTAAACAAGGGAAAATATGACAAAAGTCAGGGGTTATAGATCCCTGAGTATAAAAATATAACCCATGACTATGTTTCTGGGGATGATAAACCCAATACTTCCGAGGCTGAGGCAAAGAAAGCTAGTTTAAGACATTCCAAGTCATTTAGGAATGTCAAGCCACACTAGAAAAATTACTGAGACCTGGTGGCACAATGAAAATGAAAAGAGTGGATGGGGATGTAGCTCAGTGTACAGTCCTTGCTAGCAGGCACAAAGCCCCAGGTTCAATCCATAGCTATTCATGCAGTACCAAAACAATGGAGTAAATTTTTAGTAACTACAACTTTCTTTAGGATAACTATGCTGAAAATTGGGATAATTGAAACAGTAAACTTCTTTTGTATATAAAATGGTTGCAAAATTGCAGACAGGAAACAACAGGAAATATAATTGTTTAAGCCTAGAATGCAGAGCAAGGCATCCAACCCCTGAAGGATGGCAAAGGTAGAAGAGGACACCGAGAAGAAACACATGGTGTCTGATTTACCAGGAGGAACGAGTAGAAAGATGAGAGGATGTCTGAAATCATCACACTTTGGTTTATATAGCCAGAGGAGGCCATGAAGTGACCTGAGACCCTTGTAGCATAGGCTACTCTTCATTGATATTCTGTACCTCTACTCTAAGGATGTCAATCCTAAGTGTGCTCCAGCATGCACAGCCTCATCTGTGTTGTTACAGTCATTTAATCTAAGTGGTTAGTCAACAAACCTCTCTGAAAATAAACCTTAAACAAGGAGTATGGATGATTTCTTCACTTCCTTTATCACATTATTGTTAATTTTGACCATAGAGGCACAAAATCAAATATCCCAAGCCCAAGGCATTATTATCTAGACAGGTCACATTTAGAGGGAAATGGCCTCTTCCTGTCACATTGATTGAGAAATGTACAAGACAGATGGGAAGCATAGATGAATTAATTATGTGCTGGAATGTCATAGGTGTGGATCATTGCTCAACAGAAACATTCCATGCATCTTTATAATTGTTTCAAAAGTAAATCAATAAGGATAGAGGATACTTATAGCTATTATATGCAGAATAAAACTGGCTGTACTCAATAGTAAGATCCGTATTTGAAAGCTCTAAACTATCCAGTATATGCCCATCCCATATGTATAATTAAGACTGACAAATATTTCCTAGCAAATCTGCTGTTGCTAGGACAAGGAACTAAGCTGAACAACACACACACACACACACACACACGAAAGAAAGAAAGACAATTCTCCAAGAGCTTCAGCAGTAGGGTCTTCTTGAGTGGGGCTATTTTAATGGGAATGCTATCTAAAGCTTACCTCACTGTACCCTACCCTGGCTTGCCCATTTGGTTAATTGCTCCATTAACCAATGACTTCACAACACTGGGAATATGGGAAGGGCAAGAAGGCCAGGGTAGAAGAATAAAAAGACAAGCCTTGCAGCAACTGAGCATACTTGCTTGTAAATACCTTAAACCTTCCTTAAGCTCTTGACCAGACACAATGAGCCCTTTCACCCATGAAGAGAAGCCATCAAGTGCATCTGGGAAAAGGTGAATGTGGCAGACAATGGAGCAGCAGCCCTGGCAAGGAGAGACCAGGAAAGGAGTAAAGAAGAAAGGAAACTGGCTGGCAGAAATCTAGGGTTCTACTCAGTAGGTATAAGCTCTGACTTTCACCTTTAATTTCCACTTCATAGGCGCTTGATTTTCTACCCATGAACTTAGAATTTCTTTGAAAGCTTGGGAGTCCTCTCTTGTCCCTCAGCCATTGTGAACAACCCCAAAGTCAACGCCCATGGCAAGAAAGTACTGGGTGCCTTTGCAGATGTTAGAGTATGGGCAACCTCAAGGAGGTCTTTTCTCATCTGAGTGAGCTATGCTGTGACATATGCTGTGGACCCTGAGAACCTCAAGGATCATGCATGATTTTGCATTTGACTATGGCACCATAGTGGAAGAGACTATGAATAAAAATGTCAGCTCAAATCTCAAAATATATTGTTCCAGATCTAGTGCCAGCAAATGCCTAATAGCCCAAATTAATTTGTAGCTATTCCAAAAGACTTATGTGAGTAGAACTAGGACATTTTGGGGATTTATCTCTATTGGTAGAGTGCATTAGTAGCCTGAATGAGCCCTGAGGTTTCATTACTACCACTGGGGAAATGAAGAAAAGAACTTTGGGTTTGTAGTCTGAGTTTAGACATCAGCAGAGAGAGGTGAAAAGAAATGAGATTTGGAACAGACCTATTGTTGCAGGAAAAGAGACATATGCTACTTATGTATATACTGCTAATTAGCATGTTGGTAACATCTGAGGGAACCCCAACAAGCATATATTTTTTAATCTGTTTGACTAACTTCTAAAGATTAACATTGCCTTGATCATTGTTAGAAGTTGACGATTCTTCATGTGGTATTTGTGGGACAGATATTCCATGTGCCCTAAAATGAAACTATAGTTAGAAGAAAAGAGGCATATTTTAGGAGCATTTGAGAATGATTTTATGATTTTTACAAAATTTAAGCTTCTTTCCTTCTTTAATCTCCTTGCTGCACTAAGATCCTCTTTTACAGCAATTAGGCAATTGATGAACTAGGAAGGGAACAAAAATGACAAGCAAAAATGGCAGACTAAGGAAAGGCAGAAACCCAGGCAAGAAATGTTAAATCAAAGATAAGAAGTCAACTCACAATAACTCAGTTGAGTGAAGTCTGTAGTAGATATCTGGGTAGCCAAGTAGGAAATAGACCTCAATGGTATAACAATAAAATATTCTTTCCCAAGAAAATTTTTGTACAACTCTACTACCATTTTCCCATTTTGTTTATCATCTAACAGCTCCTGGGTAACATGATCATTATTGTTCTGTCTATTCACTTTGGGGGTACCGTTACCTACCTGATCCAATCTTCCTGGCAGAAAATGGTGAATAGTGTGGCCAATGCTCTGATTCACAAATACCACTGAACATTCTTTCCAGTAAATTGGCACTCTGTGTACCCGCTTCCCCTCTTTGTCCCCGTGAGGTCTTCACTGAAACTTTAGAGAATGATATTCTTGTTTAATGAGTTTCACTCTCTTGAGCAAACAACACTGGCTTGCTTTGTCTTGTTTTTAATTAATGTTAAAGCAAAAGAAATGGATGAATTCATGACTGAGGAAAAACTCAGTATGAAAGGAGAGCTTTTCTGTGCCTTGTGTAGGGACTACGAGAATAATGTATACGTTTTGAAGGATACTAGAGGAAAAAATAGTTGAACACTTGGTATTAATTCTCCTGGGGGAGTTGGTTAATTAGATGGCAAAAAGAAGAGTTTGACAAGGTAGTAAAAACTTAAGAACATGCAAAGTGATACTGTGAAAAGTGAATTGTAACACATGGCAATATTTATGGGAAATCTATAATTTATCTATTTATCTATCAACAATCAATCAATCTGTCTACTATCTATCATAAATCTTTCTGGTTGCCTGTACACATAAAGCCTAAGAAAGGATTATTGTATTTAATTTATTAGGGCATACATTTGAAATAGCTTACTTTCTGTTTCTTTTTTAATCTGTTTGACTAACTTCTAAAGATTAACATTAGAACACCCCTTGAGAGATAACTGGGAACTTTCTAGAGTTCATGGGAATTATATGAAGCTATTTTTTCCTTGGGTGTGGGTGAGGTGATTCCTTTAACAAAGTGAACATAGAGAGCCAAGTACTGCCATCAGAGATGCTGAATCTTCCGATGATATTCCACGTGCCCTAAAATGAAACTATAGTTAGAAGAAAAGAGGTATATTTTAGGAGCATTTGAGAATGATTTTATGATTTTTACAAAATTTAAGTCTACAGGAATAGAGGAAGAATCACAGTCTGAGAGAAATGATTGAGTACTTGTTGAGTTGAATGAATCCTACTCTAAAAATAATACACTTAAACATAGATTCAATATGAGATAGAACCTCAGGTTGCAAGTTCCTGACTATAAAGACATAGGCTATGATATTTTTGTTAGAGATAAGAATCTCAATACTCAAGAGACTAAGGCAAGACAGCAAATTACTCAACTCCCTGGACCATTTAGTTATTTTATGGTAACCTAAGGAAATTCCTGAGACCTTGTGGCCCAATGAAAATGAAAAGAGAGGATAGGGATATAGCTTAGCTTATAATTCTTGCTAGTAGGCACAAAATCCTACTAGGTCAATCTATAGTTACCCAAACAGTACAAAAACAATGAAGCAAATTTTTAGGAAATGATAAATCTCCCCCAGAATAATTTTTCTGAGAAATAGGATTACTGAGAAAAGTAACTTTCTTGTGTATATAAATGGATTCAAAATGGAAGAGTGGGCATCAAGCAAATATAATATTTTAAATAACTGAATTGATTTATTCAGTGAAGGTAGGGGAAAGACAGAATGCCAACCACATGCTGTCAGGTTTATCAGGGGGAATAAGTAGAAAGAGGAACTCAGAGGATGTCTCACACCACACAGTGTTGGCATACATACCCAGAAAAGACTACACAATGGCCTATATGTCTCTGTGTGTAAATTTCTTGAGAGTGTAGGGGGCTCATGGAGGTTTGACCTTCAAGTCTTTAGTCAGTCTCCCATAGTAATATTTGGGGATCTTTAAATACTGCAGGTCAGTGTACAGTATGTTCACAAAAATAATTTTAGTTCTCATTCCTAGACTGCACGCATTAGCCTTAATTTGACCTGTCTCCATTGGCCTTAATTTGACCTGTCTCCATCAAATGGTTGGGATACCAATAACTACTAGAATTTGAGTCTAGGATATTTCTGAGTACCTTGGCATTTCAATACCACACTAATCAGAATACACAATAGATTTTTATTTTCTGCATTCAAAGTTATTTCACCAAGGTAGTGAGAATCACAAGCATTTTGGAGTTCTTTCTTTTCTTCACTTATCCTCTCATCTGGTTCTAGATATTAGGGGGTAAAGGATTTTCATAATGGAATAAAGCCAGAAGGTAGACATTCTTTTTTGGTTTGTTTTTGGATTTTTGTTTGTTTGCTTTTTGAGACAGGGTTTCTCTGTATAGCCCTGGCTGTTCTGGAACTCACTCTGTAGACCAGGCTGGCCTCGAACTCAGAAATCCACCTGCCTCTGCCTCCCAAGTGCTGGGATTAAAGGTGTGCCCCACCACTGTCCGGTGAAGGTAGACTTTCTACTCCTTGGAAATATTGATATCTCTCTAGATATTTTCATTCAAAAGTCCAAGACAACATAATTCAAAAGTATTTCATAATTTATGTAGACATAGATGAGGATGGCTGATTTTTTAATAAATGACAATAAATTCTTGACCCTTACTTCCTTCTATAGAAATTCTTAAAATTTATAAGATTATCATAAAGACAAAATTAGTAGTTCATCTACATAAATATTTTGTCATCATTGTTCCTCTTTGTATGGTGTGTGTGTATGTATGTGTGTGTGAGCATGCAGGTTTTTATGACCGTGTTGAGGAAGCAGCAAGACAATCTTATCAGTTTATTCCCTGATGCTGTTCAATTCGTTCCTTTTGAGACGGAGTTTCTCATTTGGTTAGAACTCAGTGTGTACACCAGGCAAACAGGCTATCAATCTTCTGGCATCCATTTCTCCCTTTGCCCCTTGCTTGGGAATTGTAAGCATGCAACAGCATACTTAAATGTTTTAAATCAATCTGGAATATGAGGAAAAGAATTTAAGTCCTAATGCTTGCACCAAAAGCATATGACCTATGAAGCTATCACCTAGATGAATTTGTTTTGAATTTTGTCATTATTATTTTTGACAGGGTCTCACAAAGAACAAATGGCTTTAAAACCAGTGTGTAGCTCAGACTAGCTGGAACCCTTGATTCTTCTCCTTCTGCCCATTGTATGCAGTGATCCTAGGTGTGCCCTATCATGTCTTATTTTACCTCCAATATTAATTTCCTTCAATCTCAGAAGTTAGGAAGTAAGTAATTTGAAGGCAAACATTTAAATTAAGTGTACAGATAGTTTCTTTACTTTCAATATAACATTATTGTTAATTCTGGCTACACAAAGTTGAGCCAGATGTACAAAGCTTCAGGCATTATGACTTAGGGAGGTCACATTTGAGGGAATAAATGCCTGTCTGTCAGTCATAATGTAGATATGAATAATGGATGAAGTAGCCAATTGATGAATTGTATTCCACCTCTGACTGTGCAGATGGATCATTATTCATCAAAATATGTCATGCCACTAGAGAGCTGTTTTAGAAATAATACCAAAAGGCAAAAGGGGCACTTGCAGACTTCTGAATGTTAGAATAAAACTGGACAAGCCAAAGGCATAGGCCATGGTAAGACAGTGCTGGGGACCTTTGCAGAAGCTGTTAAGATGATGGACAACCTCAAAGCCTGCTCATTTGAGGTCGCTGCACTGTGGCAAGCTTCATGTGGATCCTAAGAACTTCCAGGTCAGTGAAAACACGTTCTTGTGCTATCTGTGCATTTGACTAGGTTAGCATAGTGGAAGTTGATACTATGATTGCTAATGGCAACTCAGATCTCAGAATATGTGCTCCCAAATTGCTGACAGGAAATGCCCAGGAGAAAGTAAGTTTACTGTTGGAGGACCCAGCGGACTTTGTGTGGACAGAATATTGGAGCCTCACAATGTAACTCCAATGGTAGAATACATGGCACATATGTGTGAGGCCTGTGGTCTGATCCCTAACACAGGGAGAAAATAAACTCCACAGTTTTCAACTTTTTAATTATGTTTTTCTGCACCCATCAAAGTTATTAATGAAGGAATCAATTGGGAATTGAAAAACTGTGTCATGGAAGGAGAACTACTTAATTTATATGGACCTTAATTATTGATGCTTCAGGAAAGAGCAGAGAGAAGACTAGAAAAGAACTATTTCTAATGATATTGATAAGATTTCTAAAATTGGGTTGCATCCCTGCTGAGCATAGCCACTAGGGGGGTATTCTTTCTGCATTGTTGGTATTTTATACTCTTTTGAGCATCTCCTTGCACTAAAATCCTAAGTTTGTGGAGATTAGGCCTTCAGTGAATGTGAAAGGGAGCACAAAAGACAGACAAGAAGGACTAGAGGAAAAAAGGCAAGACAGGTTAGGGTGAAGGTTGAATGGGAACAATTACAAGGCTTCAAAATATTTGGTTCAAGCAAGTTTGTCACAGGCGACCTGGCATCTAACTGGAGACTGGAGTGCTGAGGGACTGTTTCTTTACATAATTTTTTTGCATGTGAATTGCATATTGAATCTGTGCTTATCATTCCTGTTGCCCCAATTTTCTTTCCTACAACAGTTTCTGGCTCACATGCTGGTGAGTGTTCAGTCTACTCACATTAGAAAGGAGTTCACCGCACAGGTTCAGGCTGCTAGTAGCTAGTATGGCCATTGCTTCATCCCACAAGTATTACTGGGCTCTCTTTCCAGCTGACTTAGGCCTCTTTTGCACAATGGGGTTCTGTACTGGCCTTATATGTACAGCTTCTGGATAACAACATTCATTGACAATTCTCTCAAACTTTGATATTTAGTTTGTATTTCAGTTTTGTGGTTAAGAAACAAACAACCAAAAACAGTTAATGTGATCACAGCATGGGAAAGATGTAGAGTTAAACCAGAGCTTCTAGGAAAAGTGTGTACGGAGTCATAAAACTAAGACAGACAATATGGGAAGCTTCATGTCCAAGGAGGGTAACAGTTAAAGCATGGAGTTATTGAGGAAAAGAAAGGGTTGATTGATTTGGCAATGACCTGTGTGACAATATGGCAAATGTTCAGAAGGAGATTAAAAAGAAGCCCAAGATAGTAAAAATTTGGGATATGCTAAATTTTTCTACATAAAAGCTTTTATTAAGATCTATGATCTATGTTAGGATTCATATTTTAATTTCTGTCATGCCTTAGTTTAAGAAAGAGGATTTATCTGCAAATTTTCCAGAAGATGTAACCATGAATGAAGAGGACTGTTTTACTCTTTTAGAGGGGAGTTTTAATGGAATATTAAGGCTAAAACATAAAGTCATTATGCAGCATCTTTTGTTAGAATAAAACATGTGCAAAAATAATGTTATATTCAGGATATAAGTGAGTCTTTAGGGTAGAGTGTTTAGGCATGAGGATTTCTACATGAATATTAAAGGACTTATGAGTTAGTGTGAGACTACAGTAGTTTGTATAAAATGAGTTTCTCAAAAGCAGGGCAATTAAAAAGACAGGATTTTTTTTATAAACACCAGGTAGTTCAGGACTTTACTATAAGCGTTTTGGCTATTATTATGCTCTTAGAAGTAGTGAACAATAGCTTGGGCCAGCTACCACATGACTGTAATTCAAGCTACTTGAGAATGTAAGACACCATGGCAAGTTAAAGGGCTACAAACATCAGTCAAAGCCCGCCTTGTAACTTGTGTGATCCTGTATCATAATTAAAAAAATGAGTCCAGAATGTAATAAAGTAAGAAGGTTTGCCAAGATTACCCTTATCCTAAGATCAATAGCAATTCCTCTCATAATTAAAAATCACAGTGAAGTAGATAATCATAATAGTAAATAATAATTGTCATTAAGACAGCTGATCTAGGAAATATAATTATGTGGAAAAGCATTTTTTTTTCATGCAGACAAATGTATTTAGTTTTACAGAAGGTGACCATCCAGGTAATATCATGGTTTACAACCAGAAGCAGAGTGAGGTATGCATTGAGTGTGTATTTTGCAAAGATAGAATGAGAAATCGTAGAGTCTTATTAACCAGAATGAACAAGAAACATGAAGGTAGTAGGTGGCTGAAATCACCATGCCTGTGAGAAGCAGATATGGCCTTGCAGTGCCCCTGGGCCCTCATTTTGCATAATCACGCTTGAGAGGTTATTTGGCTGTTGGGGAGGAGTTAACTTCAAGTTCTTGCATGAAGACTTGAGATTTTGGGACTTTAGACATCAGGGTGTCATATTCTTGCAAATAGATCCATATTAGACCCTTCCTTGACTTGTTTGGTGAAAATTTGACCTGTTGAATAAGTTTTTATCTGTTGTACTAACCCTAGCTTGCCTGTTCCACCTATATCACATTATTAGGGAAATCAAACAGAGAAGAAGGTCCAGGCCCCAACTGGAGACCCATTCCATATACCAAACCCAGATACTATTGTGGATGCCAACAAGTGCTTGATGACAGGAGCCTGATATAGCTGTCTTCTGAGAGGCTCTGCCAGTGCCTGACAAATACAGAGAGGAATTCTCTCAGCCAACCAATGGACTGAGCATGGGGTCCACAATGGAGGAGCTAGAGAAAGGACCCAAAGAGCTGAAGGGATTTGCAGCCCCAAAGGAAGAATAACAATATGAACCAACCAGTACACCCAGAGCTCCCAGGGACTAAACCACCAACCAAAGAGTACACATGGAGGGACTCATGGCTTCAGTTACATATGTAGCAGAGGATGGCCTTATCAATCACCAATGGGAGGTGAGGCCCTTGGTCCTCCTGTGAAGGCTAGTTGCCCCAGTGTAGGGGAATGCCAGGACAGGGAAGCAGAAATGGGTGGGTTAGTGACCAGACACGGGGGGGGGGTTGAGGGGGTGAGGGGAGGGGGATAGGATAGGAGGTTTTGGGGGAAAAACAGAGGAAGGAGGATAACATTTGAAATGTAAATAAAGAAAATATCTAATTAAAAAAAGAGAGATCATTGGATCACCGACTTTTGAGTCTGAAAAAATAGTATAAAAGGACACACCTTCTAAACTATGTAAAATACTGCTTTTTAAACACCTGAGATTTTCCCCAAGCTTCTAGACCAGGGAGCATGGATCATTTTTGCCTGGTGGCTATCACAACCATCTGGGAAAATGTAAAAGTGGAAAAATCTGTAGGACAAATTTTGGGAAGGTTAAACTCTAGGGAGCCATGCACCTAGAAGAAAGAATGCTAGATAAATATTCATACATCTTTTGGAAATTTATGACACAAAAATGCACAGGGTCTTTGACAGTTGAGGAAATCTCTTCTGCCTTTTCAATCACAGGTACCTCTAGGGCCAAAGCCCAGGGCAAGATGGAGATTGCATAGCCTTATTTAGTTATATTCACAGTCTTGGTGATTTTAGTCACTTTCTACCTCATCTTGTCTTCTTTTTCACTCAGATAAATCAGGTACCATATCCCCAAGGTTCCCAGGAGAAGTGATGAGGAGAGTGGGCCGTATCATGACACTTTCCCCCCAGTATTTTAACAAGCTGCATGTGGATTTTGAAAACGTCTATGTGAGCCCATGTAGTGTTTGCCTACTCTTACCTTGGCAATTTCTTTTGGCAAGTAAGGTATCCCAGGGTTAATTCAGGGAGTGTGTGAGCCCTCTTACCTTATCATGGGTCAGTTCAGATACCTGAACATTAACATGACCTTAACTAAGGCTGCCTACAGTATGCAAAGTATTTGGTGATCATGACTTAGGAATGAATTAATTCTAGTTAACTAACTCAGCTGAGGCCCAAAGGGTCTGCATCTGTTGTAATAAGAAATCACAAGCAAGAAAACTTTAGTAGAAAGAGTTCAGTTTGAGCTTACAGTTTCAAAGGAATATAGTCCATGGTGACGGAACAAGGGCATGGTGGTAGGAGTAGTTGATAATTATCTGGAACTACAAAGAGAAGGCAGAGAGCACACTGTGAATGTTACAAGTGTTTTGAAATCTCAGAACATGTACCCACCTGCCCTGTCCACTGGTGCAACTTCTCCAGCAAGGCCTCCTAATCCTTCCTAAACAGTTCCAACAACAGACCAAGTTTTTAAACACATGCTCCTATGGAGGCAAATCTCAGACACCACAGTGTCTTTTCTTCTTTTTTTCTTTTTTATCCTATATTTTCTTTATTTACATTTCAAATGTTATCTCCTCTCCTCGTTTCTCCTCCTAATCTACCTATCTCATCCTCACCCCCCCCTGCTCACCAACCCACACACACCTGCTCCCATGTCCTGGCATTCCCCTACACTGGGGCAACTAGCCTTCACAGGACCAAGGGCCTCTCCTCCCATTGATGACCAACAAGGCCATCCTCTGCTACATTTGCTACTGGAGCCATGAGTCCCTCCATGTGTACTTTTTGGTTGATGGTTTAGTCTCTGGGAACTCTGGAGGTACTGATTGGTTCATATTGTTGATCCTCCTATGGGGTGGCAAATCCCTTCAGCTCCTTAGGTCCTTTCTCTAGCTCCTCCATTGTGGACCCTGTACTCAGTCCATTGGTTGACTGAGAGCATCCCACTCTGTGTTTGTCAGGCACTGACAGAGCCTCTCAGGAGACAGGTATATCAGGTTCCTGTCAGCAAGCACTTGTTGGCATCCATAATAGTGTCTGGGTATGATACCTGTATGTGGAATAAATGACCTTTCATTCACTCTCTTCTCCACACTTTGACTCCATATTTCCTCCAATGGGTATTTTGATCCCCCTTCTAAGAAGGACCTAAGTATCCACACTTATTCCATTGTATAAATGTACTACATTTCCTGTATCCATTCCTCTGTTGAGGGACATCTGGGCTTTTTTTCCAGACAAAGGAGACCTCATAAAATTGCAAAGCTTCTGTAAGGCAAGGGACACTGTCAATAGGACAAAACAGCAACCAACAGATTGGGAAAAGATCTTTACCAATCCTATATCCAATAGAAGGCTAATATCCAATATATACAAAGAATGCAAGAAGTTAGACTCCAGAAAAACAGCCCTATTAAAAATGGGGTACAGAGCTAAACAAAGTATTCTCAACTCAGGAATACCAAATCGCTGAGAAGCATATAAAGAAATGTCCAACATCCTTAATCGTCAGGGAAATGCAAATCAAAACAACTCTGAGATTCTGCTTCACACCAGTCACAATGGCTAAGATCAAAAACTCAGGTGACAGCACATGCTGCAGAGGATGTGGAGAAAGAGGAACAGTATTCCATTGCTGGTGGAATTGCAAGCTGGTACAATCATGCTGGAAATCAGTTTGGTGGTTCCTCAGAAAATTGGACATAGTACTACCTAAGGACCCAGCTATATGACTCCTGGGCATATACCCAGAAGATGCTCCAGTATGTAGTAAGGACACATGCTCCACTATGTTCATAGCAACCTTATTTATAATAGCCACAGTATCTTTTCAACATTCTTTGTTTTCAGAGGTTACTTGTATAGAAATGAAAAAAAAGTTTTAATCCTTGTTTTGAAAGAATGATTTTTCACAAGAACATTTCTACCAAACCTTTGTATGTAATTCCTTCTTTATATTATTGAAAACCTACTATGTGGCCTGGAAAAATTCTGACACTTAGGTAGGTACATATTGGCTCAGTGTAAGTAACTAGTGGGACTAAGTTTAGGTTGGTCAGTCTAGGTCTGTAATTGCTAGATATGTGCATTTTATGTTTCTAAGGCCAAACATACCTCACAAAATTTCAGGAGAGGACCAGCCTACAGAATGTGATATTTTCATGGGTAAGTAAACACAAGGTTCTAAATTTGAAGTCTTAAATCATCATTGAGTGTTACAATGGAACAAATAAGTGGCATTTGTTTACTGGACAAAACTCTAGGCATTGATGACTATTAGCATAGGTTTGGTTCTGCATGATGCTGGAGGCTAGCCTAGAGCTGTCTATTCATTGCATGCTTTTTTCTGTCTGTTCTATTTTACAGCTTGTGTGTGTGTGTGTGTGTGTGTGTGTGTGTGTGTGTGTGTTTCTGGAAAATACATTTCAGCAAGAAATTCACCTGTAAGGTTCAGGCTACTTGGCAGAAGCTAATGCATGACTGAGAACTCTCCTGCCTCACAAACAGCACTGAGATACTTGCTGCTAGAACTGCAGCTATAAGGAAGATGTTTGGTTATTAAAATGATACTAGAAATAAAAACATGATTCTACTAAATGAATCATGTGTGACTAATGTTAGTCTTTTTTCTATGTTGTTTTAAATACATTTCACCAATATTTTTCTCATTTTAATGAGTTCTTTGATAATTTTTATACCTTTCCCTCTCTTCTCCCATATCCGTTCCCACTTCCCTACTCTCCCAACCATGTTTCTTCATTAGAAACAAAACAAGACAGCAGCAACAACAACAACAACAGCAACAATGTCAACAACAAAAAATACCAACAAATTTATATACTCTTGTATGTGTGACCTTTGGCTGTGGTCAACCTACTAGGAGTCACACTCTTAAGAAAACTGACTCTCCCTGTACTGAAAGACATCAGTTGCCAATAGCTACTTAACTAGGAATGAGACTTTGTACTTATGTCCTCTCTCTATTCTTTTCATGGGAAAAATAGGGACTATGTTAATATATTAAAAAAAACATAGAAAACAAGGACTAACAATACTCACACAACATATGATGCCTTAGAATCCTTTTTTAAAAAATCCCTCTATGTGTGCAGGTCTTGTGCATGCTGTTACAGTTGCTGTGAGTATAATAGTCCTGATGTGTGTGTGCTGTCATAGTTGCTGTGAGTGTAACAGTTCTGATGTGTGCATGCTGTCACAGATGCTGTGAGTATAACAGTCCTGTTGTGTCTGGAAGTCATTGCAGTCACTCCCCATCTGTTGCTCTTCAGATCCTTCTAATCCATCTTCTGTAACTATCACTGTGCCTAGAGAAGGGAGAGTGTGAGATACCCATCCCATTTAAGGCTAAGAATTGCATTGTCCCTTATTCCCTTAATCTTGATCCCGTGAAAATATCTATGTTAATTGCCATCAAATGAAAAAACTTCTCTAAATGAGGTTGAAAGATACATTAATCTGTGGGAATAACAATAAGTCATTAAGAATTGGTTTTTACTATCCCTCTTAGAGGAGTGTAATTATAGTAGTAGGCTCTCTCCTAGGCTAGCCCCAGGTTCTTTGCCAGAATAACAGTGCTAAGTATGGATCTCAACTTGTGGAGCTGTTGCTACCCTGTTGCTATGTATTGTAATGCTAAATTCTGTGCCAGAAGGTCCAGCCCTACATGTGGGTTTTGAGTTACTGATCTGGGGTTGAGAAGAGAGAGAGAGAGAGAGAGAGAGAGAGAGAGAGAGAGAGAGAGAGAGAGAGACCAGGAGAAGGAGGAGGAAGAAGGAGGAGAAAGAAGGAAGCTGCCATAAGGGAAGACGAACCATGAGCACATGGCAGGGAGAAACAGTAAGTACCTGGGGAAGTAGCCAGGCCAGCAGTTAGAAAAAGTAGCGTGAGGTTGCCACCAGGAATTGTCAAAGCCAAATAAAATAGCCACATCCTGATTTTCATCTATTTGTAAGCTAGTCAGGGATAAACTTAAATTGGTTGTAGTACATGGAACAAGCATAAAATCTAATCAGAAAATGTTTGGCTACACAATGACATTTGTGTCACTGTTACATCAGTGAGCGTGTCTAGTCAGGGTGTTTGTTATTGTAGTTTGTAGTGTTCACAGCTGGGTAAGACTGGTTATTACTTTTCTCTTCTAAGCCCAAGGATTTTTATGTTCAGATTGTATGAATGTGTGTGTTTGTGTGTGTGTTTCCCAATTGTTTTTTGTATAATTTATTTTCTTTAAGATGTGTGTTTTGCTGACTGAATAAAGTACACAGTTCCAAGGAAAATCAAATACTTTAGGTGAGTTCTGGTGGCAATGAAGGTTTATGTAAGTCAAGGTCTGGAAGATGCAGATGATTTAAAGAAAAGGCAGAAATCCATTGGGAAGACCTCATGTATAACCCTAGTATATTGAAAACAGAACAATTACTAAGAGCTTTGTCTTTCTATAGCCTTTCTGAGACTGGATTGGTATCCTGACCTGCAGGATAGTCAGTGGGGTGCCCAGGACCACCTAGGAGAGAATGGGGTACAAGAGACCCAAGAGAAGGACAGCAAGATAGGATTCCGATCAAGCTATCAAATTTTATTTTCACACGCTGCAATATAGAGAAAAGCAAGCAGGGTATAGGGAGGGGGTAAAGGGGAGTTAGACATTGTCTCCAGGGAACAGTCTCTCAGGGGGCAAGCACTGTCTCTAAGGAGTAGTTTCTCAGAATTGTCTCTCAGAATCTCATGGGGAAGTTGGCTACTACTACAAGAAGTTGGCTAACTAAAATGATCAAGAAGAGGTGAAGCAGAAGGAGATTGCTATGGTAACCTAACTAAATGGAAAGAGATTGCTATGGTAACCTAACTGCAGGTGAACTCTATTTGTTCTAACCATCTCAGGTGAGCTCTGTATGTACTGACCACCTTGCTATTTGGCAAACCTGAGAGTTAGTATTTTTCCTTCTAAAATCAGGCTTGAGCATGTAAGATGACTGAAAGGAGGACATTTTTAGATCTATGTGAGAATGGCTCCTGGCAGATTGGTGGTTGGAAGTATTGGCAAATAGAATAGAGGACAGTTTCTATTTTAAGGCAACTCCAGTGAAAAATTCTTTATATTACTAAGAAACTTCATGTATTAAGCATTGGTATATGTGCATGAGGTGCATTGATTCAGTCTCTTCCCTCATGAAAGACAATACTTAAGTATGTAGAGTGATCATTGCATGTTAAGGAAGATGAAGCTGCATCACTATAAATTCCCATGGGTAATGGACTTAATTGTATAAAAATATATTAACAGATTATCAAAAACCAGTGTTAATGTCTGAGAAGACTGGTGATATGTGATGTAATATGTGGGAAAGGTTTGTGTAGATTCTATTGAGTTCTTACATCACTAAAACTTACCAATATTTATAGACCACAATATGATGTAATACATAGGTATTGAGAAACTCAGACAGATTATTGTTTGCAAATGGATCAGAGATTATGCAATGTTAACTATATTAATCTTCATTTGTTATTATGGCATGTAATTAAATCACTATCTAATGTTTATCTGTAATATCTAGATAATATGGCTGAGGCCACCTTTACAATTCTTATATTTCTTATTTTTTCCTTATTTCTATTTTTCTCTACTTGTGTGATATTTATATCTACAGTGAAATGTTAATATTTTATTTTTTTTCACATTTTTATACAAGTCTCAGAATTTTTCAGTTGATCTTATTATTTCTTTATTTTTTATTGTAACATAATTACATCATTTCTTTCTTCCTTTCTTCCCTTCAATTCTTTTCATATATTCATCTTTGCTCATCTTTTTAAAATTAATTGTTGTTACATACTTAGATATTCCTAATTGTAGGAGCATAGATCTCTGAACTACTGGGCACTGACTTTCCTCATCATACAGTCACCTGGGGACACCCTGCAGCATCCGCCATCTTTGCTCTAGGATGGATCGGACAGGCAATATCAAGTACACAGAGATATCCCAAGTTTAATATAGCTCAGGACACAGCCCACCAGGCTTCTGCCTGCTCCCAAGGCCTAGGCAGCTCTACGGGCCATCTGTGTGCCAGCCTTGTCCTGGGATATATGCCCTGCAGAGTAATTGGCACTTGGAAGGGGTCCCGGCAGCCTCTGCCATTCTCACTCCTGGACGGACGAGGCGGCAGCACCAGGTACACAGAAACAACCCAAGTATAACATTGCTTGGGGCAAGGCACATCAGGGCTCTAACAGCACCCAAGAGTAGGGCAGCACATCAGCAATCTGTGCCAGGGGAAACCCAGTTATCCAGTGGTGCAGAAATAGCCTTACAGGCTCACAGGGGGTTCAAGCACTAGCCAGTGACATCAGGACCAACTACTGCCATAGATAACCAAATGGCAAAAGGCAAACATAGGAATGTTTCTAACAGAAATCAAGGCAATATGGCAGCATCCAAACACAATTCTTCGACAACAGGAAGTCCTGGATACACTAACACACCAGAAAAACAAGATTTGTATTTAAAATCACTGGTCATGATGCTGTTAGAGGAACACAAGAAGGACATAAATAAATCTCTTAAAGAAATACAGGAGAACATGAATAAGGCCCTTACAAAAGAAACACAAAAATCACTTGAAATTCAGGAGAATATGGGTCAGCAGACAGAAGCCAATAAAGAGAAAATGCAAAAATCACTTAAAGAAATGCAGGAGAAATTGAGTCAACAGGCAGAAGTCATGAAAGAGGAAACACAAAAATCTCTTAAAAAATTACAGGAAAACATACACAAACAAGTGAAAGAACTGAGCAAAACCATCCAGGATCTAAAAACAGAAGTAGAAACAATTAAGAAATCCCAAAGGGAGACAACTTTGGAGATAGAATACCTTGGGAAGAAATCAGGGGCCATAGATGCAAATATCAACAACAGAATACAAAAGATAAAGAATCTCAGATTCGGAAGATTCCATAGAAAGCATTGACTCAACAGTCAAAGAAAATGTAAAATGCAAAAAGCTTGTAATCCAAAACATCCAGGAAATAGAGGACACAATGAGAAGACCAAATCTAAGGACTATAGGTGTAGATGAGAGTGAAGATTTACAACTTAAAGGGCCAGCAAATATCTACAACAAAATTATGGAAGAAAATTTCCCTAACCTAAAGAAAGAGATGCCCATGAATATACAAGAAGCATACAGAACTCCAAACAGACTGGACCAGAAGAGAAATACCTCCAGTCACATAATAAATACCCCAAATGTACTAAACAAAGAAAGAATATTAAAGGCGGTAAGAGAAAAAGGCCAAGTAACATATAAAGGAAGACCTATCAGAATTACACAAGACTTCTCACCAGAGACCATGAAAGCTAGAAGATCCTGGGCAGATCTCATACAGACTCTAAGAGAACACAAATACCAGTCAAGATTAATATACCCAGCAAAACTCTCAATCACCATAGATGAAGATAACAAGATATTCCATGATAAAACCAAATTTACACAATATCTTTCCACAAAACAAGCTCTACAAAGGATAATAGGTGGAAAACGCCAATACAAGGAGGGAAACTACACCCTAGAAAAAGCAAAATAGTAACCTTCTATCATCAAAACCCAAAGAAGATAACCACTCAAACATAAAAATGACATCAAATATAACAAGAAGTAATAATCACTATTCCTTAATATCTCAACATCAATGGACTCAATTCCCCAATAAAAAGGCATAGACTAACAGACTGGATATGTAAAGAGGACCCTACATTTTGCTGCATATAGGAAACACGCCTCAGTCAAAGACAAACGCTACCTCAGAGTAAAACTCTGGAAAACAATTTTACAAGCAAATGGTCTCAGGAAACAAGCTGGAGTAGCCATTCTAATATCAGATAAAATTGTCTTTCAACCTAAAGAGACACTGAAGGACACTTCTTACTGGAAAAATCCACCAAGAAGAACTCTCAATTCTGAACATCTATGCTCCAAATACAAGGGCACCATCATTCATAAAAGAAACTTTACTAAAGCTCTAAGAACACATTGCACCTAACACAATGATTGTGGGTGACTTCAACACTCCACTCTCCTCAATGGACCTATCAGGAAATAAGAAACTAAACAGGAAAACAGTGAAACTAATTGAAGCTTTGGACCAATTGGATTTAACAGATACACACACACACACACACACACACACACACACACACACACAGATGTATAACAGATATGTGTGTGTATATATATATATATATATATATATATATATATAACATTCCATCCTAAAGCAAAAGAATATAATTGGTCACAAGACAGACCTCAACATATATAAGAAGATGGAACTAATCCCATGGCTCCTATCAGATCACTATGGAGCAAGAGTGGTCTTCAATAACAACAAAAATAACAGAAAGCCCACATACACATGGAGGCTGAACAATACTCTAGTCAATGATAGCTTGGTCAAGGAAGAGATAAAGAAAGAAATCAAAGACTTTTTAGAATTTACTGAAAATGAAGGTACAGCATACCCAAATAGATGGGACACAATGAAAGCGGTGCTAAGAGGAAAACTCATAGCCCTGAGTGCCTCCAAAAAAGAAACAGGAGAGAGCATATACTAGCAACTTAGCACACCTGAAAGCCCTGGAACAAAAAGAAGCTAATTCATCCAGGAGGAGAAGAAGACAGGAAATAATCAAACTCAGGGTTGAAATCAATCAAGTAGAAACAAAGAGAACCATACAAAGAATCAACAAATCAATGAGCTGGTTCTTTGAGAAAATCAACAAGATAGATAAACCCTTGTCCAGACTTACCAGAGGGCACAGAGACAGTATCCAAAGGTGCTAAAACCATCCAGTGAAAAAAAGATAGCCCTTTCAACAAATGGTGCTGGTTCAACCAGAGGTCAGCATGCAGAAGAATGCAAATTGATCCATTCTTATCTCCTTGTACTAAGCTCAGCTCCAAATGGATCAAGGACCTCCACATAAGACAAGACACACTGAAACTAATAGAAAAGAAACTGGGGAAGAGCATTGGGCACATGGGCACAGGGGAAAATTTCCTGAACAGAACACCAATAACTTATGCTCTAAGATCAAGAATTGAAAATGTTATGGGACCTCATAAAATTACAAAATTTCTGTAAGGCAAAGGACACTGTCAGAAGGACAAAACGACAACCAACAAATTGGAAAAAGATCTTTACCAACCCTATATCCAACAGATATCAGATAATATCCAATATATACAAAGAACTCAAGAAGTTGGACTCCAGAGAGCCATATAACCCTATTAAAAATAGGGTATAGAGCTAAACAAAGAATTTTCATCTGAAGAATTTCGAATGGCTGAGAAGAACCTTAAGAAATGTTCAACATCATTAGTCATTAGGGAAATGCAAATCAAAACAACCCTGAGATTTCACCTCACACCTGTCAAAATGGCTAAGATTAAAAACTCAGGAGACAGCAGGTGTTGGCGGGGATGTGGAGAAAGAGGAACACTCCTGCACTGCTGGTGGGATTGCAAGCTGGTACAACCATTCTGGAAATCTATCTGGCAATTCCTCAGAAAGCTGGGCATGACACTTCTGGAGAACCCTGCTATACCACTCCTGGGCATATACCCAGAGGTTTGCCTGGCATGCAATAAGGACATATTCTCCACTATGTTCATAGCAGCCTTATTAATAATAGCCAGAAGCTGGAAAAAACCCAGATGTCCGTCAATGGAGGAGGGGATACAGGAAATGTGGTATATTTACACAATGGAATACTACTCAGCAATTAAAAACAATGAATTCATGAAATTCTTAGGCATATGGTTGGAACTGGAAAATATCATTCTAAGTGAGGTAACCCATTCACAAAAGAACACACATGGAATGCAGTCACTGAAAAGTGGATATTAGCCCAGAAGCTCTGAATAACCAAGACACAATTCACATATCAAATCATTCCCAAGAAGAAGGAAGGAGAGGGCCCTGGTCCTGGAAAGGCTTGATGCAGCATTGTAGGGGATTACCAGGACAGAGAAGTGGGAGGGGTTGATGGGGGAATGAGTGGAGGGAAGAGGGCTTATGAGATTTATGGGGAGTGGGGAACTGGGAAAGGGGAAATCATTTGGAATGTCAACAAAAAATATAGAAAATAAAAATAAATTAAAATCACCTGGAATGTGGGCTTTCTTCCTAAATTTCTCCATTATTACCTTGGTTACTTAACCAATTTATGCATTTCTTGTCATATTACATTATCTAAAATCTTGATTTAAATTTTTTCTTTTTATGCTGAGAATTTCACAAATATATACAATTTACTGTGATCATATTCACCCCCATTTCTTCCTCCAGCTCTTTCTAAAACACTCCCAACATATCCCCTACAAATTTTTTTCTGTTTTTTCCTCTCTCTCTCCTTGTTTATATATATGTATAGGTATTATATTTATATATACCTATACATATATATATAAAACCTATTAATTTCAATTATTTCTGCCATTATGCTGATAGTTGTGGGATTTTCCACTAGTGAATGGGAAATCTTCCATTGGGAACACCAAAAAAATATGAGTCTTCTGCCTTCAGCATTCATTAAGTGCCAATATCTTCTCAGTAATAGTTGAGACCTAGAGAATGCCTCCAACTATTCTGGAATTTGTCTCATTTGACTTTGTGCAGGTACCCACAGATGTTATGAATTCATGAATAAAATCTTGTTCATTAAAAAATTATTGGCTTGGCCATTTCTGTTAGATGTTATCATTATGAAGCCCCATACATGTGTTTTCCATAAAAATCACTAGTTTTAAAAACAATGTTTAACATGATTAAGCACAAAACTTCAAAAAAATATGCTGTGAATTACTAAGAAACTTTTAGATGCTGTGATTATTACATGATAGAAATTCCAACCTTAATAGGAGCAATGAACAGGGACATAAATTGGATGATTAGAAGAGGTACAAGCAGGAAAGGGTAAGAAAAAAATCAGAAATGACTGCCTAAAGAGGCTAAGAAAAAAAGTTGGAAGAAGTCTCCAGCCACTGTCTGGGTTCCTGAAAAGATAAGGAGCTCATCCTCTGCTATTCAGTTTAAATGATTTCTGGGTCAGGAGGGATGGCAACTCATGATAGTCCGAGTGGCCAGCCTCTTTTGTGTGTGTGTGTGTGTGTGTGTGTGTGTGTGTGTGTGTGTTTAATGTCCTCATTGTTTTATATACATTACTTTTTTATTTTATTCGATATATTCTTAAGTTACATTTCATATGATTTCCCCCTTTCCAGGCTCCCCCCCCTTCCCAAAAGTCCCATAAGCCCTCTTCCCTCCCCCTGTTCCCACCATCCACCCCTTCCCTCTTCCATGTTCTGGTATTTCCCTACACTGCTGCATTAAGCCTTTCCAGAATCAGGGACCAGTCCTTCCTTCTTCTTGAACATCATTTGATATGTGGATTGTGTCTTAGATATTCCAGTCTTCTAGGCTAATATCCACTTATCACTAAGTGCATACTATGAGTGTTCTTTTGAGACTGGGTTACCTTACTTAGGATGATGTTCTCCAGTCCCATCCATTTATCTAAGAAGTTCATGAATTCATTGTTTCTAATGGCTGAATAGTACTCCATTTTGTGTGTGTGTGTGTGTGTGTGTGTGTGTGTGTGTGTGTATATATATATATATATATATATGCCATATATTTTGTATCCATTCCTCCATTAAGGGACATCTGGGTTCTTTCCAGCTTCTGGCTATTATAAATAGGGCTGCTATGAACATAGTGGAACATGCATCCTTATTACATGCTGGGGAATCCTCTGGTTATATGCCCAGGAGTGGTATAGCAGGGTCCCCCGGAAGTGTCATGCCCAGTTTTCTTAGGAACTGCCAGACTGATTTGCACAGTGGTTGTACCAACTTGCAATCCCACCAGCAGTGGAGGAGTGTACCTATTTCTCCGCATCCTTGCCAACATCTGCTGTCTCCTGAGTTTTTAATCTTAGCCATTTTGACTGGTGTGAGGTGAAATCTCAGGGTTGTTTTGATTTGCATTTCCCTAATGACTAATGATGTTGAACATTTCTTAAGATGCTTCTCAGCCATCCAAAGTTCTTCAGGTGAAAATTTTTGTTTAGCTCTATACCCCATTTTTTCTTTTTTTTCTTTTTTAATTTTTATTTTCTATATTCTATGTTTACATTCCAAAGGCTTTCCCCTTTCCCAGTCCCCCCCCCCACCATACGTCCCATAATTCCTCTCCCCCCAACCATTCCCCAATCATTCCCCCCCCTCCACGATTTCTCTGTTCTGGGTCTACAAAACTGGATCCAATCTTTTCAGGCCCAGGGTCCTCTCCTTTCCTCTTCTTGGGAATCATTTCACTTGCTAATTGTGCCTTAAGTATTTAGGGCTTCTGGGCTCATTAATATCCACTTATCAGTGATTGCATTTCATGTGTATTCTTTTGTGATTGGGTTAACTCACTTAGGATGATATTTTCCAGATCTAACCATTTAGCTACAAATTGCATGAATTCATTATTTTTAATTGCTGAGTAGTATTCCATTGTATAAATATACCACATTTTCTGTATCCATTCCTCCTTTGAGGGATATCTGGGCTCCTTCCAATTCCTGGCTATTATAAACAAGGCTGCTATAACATAGTGGAGCATGTGTCTTTATTGTATGCAGGGAAAACATCTGGGTATATGCCCAGGAGTGGTATGCCAGGGTCCTCTGGAAGGGACATGCCCAATTTTCTGAGGAACCGCCAAACTGATTTCCAGAGTGGTTTTTACCATTTTGCAATCCCACCAACAGTGGAGGAGTGTTCCTCTTTCTCCACATCCTCGCCAGCACTTGTTGTCTCTTGAGTTTTTAATCTTAGCCATTCTGACTGGTGTGAGGTGGAATCTCAGGGTTGTTTTGATTTGCATTTCCCCAATGACTAATGATGTTGAACATCTCTTAAGGTGTTTCTCGGCCATCTGAATTTCTTCTGGTGAAAATTCTTTGTTTAAGGGTTGTTTGGTTCTCTGGAGTCTAACTCCTTGAGTTCTTTGTATATATTGGATATTAGCCCTCTGTCAGATCTAGGGCTGGTGAAGATCCTTTCCCAATTTGTTGGTTGCCATTTTGTCCACTTGACAGGGTCCTTTGCCTTGCAGAAACTTTGTAATTTTATGAGGTCCCATTTGTCAATTCTTGATCTTAGAGTATAAGCTATTGGTGTTCTATTCAGGAACTTTTCCCCTGTGCCCATGCACTCAAGGGTCTTCCCAATTTTCTTTTTTATCTGGAGTGTATCTTGTTTTATGTGGAGGTCCTTGATCCACTTGGAGTTGAGCTTAGTACAACGAGATACTAATGGATCAATTTGCATTCTTTTGCATGTTGACCTCCAGTTGATCCAGCACCATTTGTTGAAAAGGCTCTCTTTTTTTCCCACTGGATGGCTTCAGCTCCTTTGTCAAAAATCAAGTGACCATAGGTGTGTGGGTTCATTTCTGGGTCTTCAATCCTATTCCATTGATCTACCTGCCTGTCACGGTACCAATACCATGCAGTTTTTAACACTATTGCTCTGTAGTACTGCTTGAGGTCTGGGATACTGATTCCCCCAGAAGAGAATAGTTTTAGCTATCCTGGGATTTTTGTTATTCCAGATGAATATGATAATTGCTCTTTCTAACTCCATGAAGAACTGAGTTGTGATTTTGATGGGGATTGCACTGAATCAGCCTCTTGATAAGATAGTACAGACAAAGACATTCTCAGAGGAGTCCATATAAGTTAGATTCCTGGAAAGGACTGAAGAAATTGAACTGAAAAAATTGATTCCATCTTCTCAGATTTGTAATCTGCTTCCTGTACACTGTGTTATATAGATGAATACTTTGTGTCAATATTTAGTATCTGAGTATTACCAATCAGGTCAATTTGTACTTTTACAAGTGGATGAAGTAGCATTAGTATAACTAGCTCATTCAGGAATACAGAATGTAGACTTGAATTAAGATAAATTATTGAGTTTATTTTATACGGATTAAAACTCAGATGATTAAGTAGCTCAGGATATCCATGTGGTAAATTGGCAGAAAGTATTTACACTTGAGTCTGTACCCAATGTTTCTTAGTCTGTGGCCTACCTTTCTCAAATACATCTCTTGCACTCAATGATTTCCACCTCTTCCCCCTTTTTTACTGTTAATCATCATTTTAGCTATCCAAATTTATAGAGCATCTTGTGACAAAATTTTTCACTGTAAAATTCCAGATCCTCATCTCTCATCTACTCTGACACCAATAGTAGCTTGTGTTTTCCTCCTATCAAAATTGGCCTTTCCTTAATTGAAGTGAATGCTGATTTAAAAAGAAAACACTGGGTAATTTGGGATTCTCTTCACATTTTCTTATGCTCACTAATGTTTCACTGTCAACACATTAACTTTGTAGTTACCATACCACTGATACTCCTCAGTCTTATTTACATAATCTCCACCAGCTAATCTCCAGCTCTGACTTCTGTGCCATATCCCCACAAATGTCTATTGGATCCATTCACAAGATGTCTCCTTTTACTGCTGACCTTTTTCAGTTTTTCTGCCAAGCCTTTTCCACTAGTTTCAACCACTTTTGTCATAATGTGTTTATGTGCCCCTCTTAAAACAGAAACTTAGTTCTTGATTTTTTTCTTTCTTGTGATCAATAACAATAATATTTTGGCTTATAGGTCAAAGGAAAATTATCTATAACATTATTCAAAAATCACTCTTGACACCTCTCCACCCAGCCATAATATACGATTTCCCACTTCAGAATAAAAAACAGCCATGACATTGATATTTTGATATATAAATGCAGTCACACTGACCTAGGGGTATCAGGGATATAGGGCTTATCTAACATCAAAAGGCCCTGGACTAGATTCCCAATTCTTCAGCACAGAAGCACCAACTATCCAGCCAACACATCCTCCAACAAACTACATAGATTGGTTGGTTACTCTGATCAATTTTATGTTGCTGAAATCATACACTGCATCTATCTTCCCTGGTACACATTTCCTCTTTTTCTTCCATTTCATTCTGAGCCTCACAGGTTTCCTCCCTCCATGTGTTTATGTCTTCTTTCCTTCCTCTCTCCTGCACTTCTCTGTCCTGCTGCCTCCCTTCTTTCACCTCTTTTAGTTAGATTTCCTCTTTCTTTCTTTCTTTCTTTCTTTCTCTTCTCTCCCTCCTTTTCTCTTTCCCTCTCTCCCTCCCTCCTTCCCTCCCTTCTTTCCTTCTCTTCCTTTTCTCTCTGCCTTCCTTCATCAATTCCCCTTATTCTTTCCTTCTTTTTTCTCACCTCCTGATTCTTTCCCCTCCCTCCCTCCTTACCTCCTTTACTCTCCTTCACTTTCCTTCCCTCCATCCATTTTTTTCTCCCCTTTTCTCTATTCTCGTAATATATCCAGCTATGAATTTGCCACTATGATTTGAATTGGAATAAAAGAATAAATGCTCTTCTAATATATTTTTTTAATTAACTAGAAAATATCATCCTGAGTGAGATAACTTAGACCTAAAAGGACATGAATGGTATGTATTCTCTAATAAGTGGATATTAGCCTCAAAAAAGTACAGAATACCCAAGATACAGTCCACAGAACTCAAAAGGTTCAACAAGCTGAAGTGCCAGAGTGAGGACTCCTCAGTCCCACTTGGGAGGGAGAAGAAAACAATCACAAATGGGGAAGGAGGGAGCGACCTGGGAGGGGAAGTGGATGGAGAGGGGTTGCAAGGGGCAGAGGGGAACCTGATCTGGTATTCAGTGAGGGAAAAGGACTGAAGCCCTGAGGGTCAGCAGAATGGAAACAGGCAACCCAGGGAGATAGGAGGTTGGGGGCACCCTCCAGAATGCACCAGAGACCTGGGAGGTGAAAGACTCTCAGGACTCAAAGGGAGGAACTTTAGATGAAATGCCAGACAGGAGGGAGAGGAAACTCATAGAGCCAACCTCTATAAGCAGGAAGACAGGGCATCAAATGAGGGAGAGGGGCGCCAACCCACAGTCAAAACTCTGAGCCATAATTGTTCCTGTCTGAAAGAATTACAGGGATGGAAATGGAGAGGAGCCTGAGGAAAAGAAGGTCCAGCAACAGGACTAAAGTGGTATCCAGCTCAAGGGGAGGTTCCAAGGCCTGACACTCTTACTGAAGCTATGGATCGCTCACAAAAAGGGACCTAACATGACCGCACTCCAGAAGACCCAAGAAGCAGCTGAAAGAGTCAGAGGCAGATATTTGCACCCAGTCAATGGACAGAAGTAGCTGACCCCTGTTGTTGAATTAGGGAAGGCTGAAAGAAGCTGAGGAGAAGGACGACCCTGTAGGAGGACCAGCAGTCTTGGAGTATAAACAAATAAACAAACAGACAGACAGACAGATAAATAAATATTTTTTTAAAAAGATTATTCTTCTCTCATACAATGCCACCCTACCACGGTTTTCTTCCCCCACAACTCCCTGTTCTGCAAACCACTGCCTCCTTCCCTCTCCCCCAGATCCGTTCTTCCTCCATTTCCATTCAGAAAAGAGCAGGTCTTCCCAGGATATTCACTGAACCTGCCTTAACAAGTTACAGTAAGATGAGGCACAAATCCTTATATCAAGGTTGGGCTAGGCAACACAGTAGAATAAGAAGGGTTCCAAGAGTAGGCAAAAGAGTCAGTGACACCTCTGACTCCAACTGCTAGGAATTCCATAAGAACATCACTCTAATAACTGTAACAGATATGCAGAGGACCTAGTGCAGACCCATGTGATTCTGGGTTTTAGTCTCTGTGTGTCCCTATGAGCCCTGCATAGTTGATTCTGTGGGCCAGTGTTTTGTTCTCCTGGTTTTCTTGACCCCTTTAGCTACTAAGAATCCTTCCTCCCTTCTTCCATGGGGTTCTTTAAGCTCTGCCTGATGTTTGGCTGTGGGTCTCTGTGTCTCCTCCCATCAGTTCACCTCACTCCCTTCCTTTAGAAAATAACCTGTGGCTTAATGTGCTCTTCTTCTCCTCAAAGCACTGCCAAAGCTAGCCCATTTGAATAAAAATCAGTGTGGTTTGTACTTCCTTTGTGTTTTTTTCACAGTATAATTTCAAAGAGTTATATGGTAAGTATCTGGTTTGTGTCTTTATATGTTTCATCAAAACGTTCCCATGGTAGCCCATCATCCTAACCATATTTTTATAGGTGCCAGAGTACTATTCATTTATTCAATTTTTGTGAATATTGATTTTAATAAGGAAAAGTAAAATAATTTGTATTTATCAGGGTTTTTTTCAAAGTAGAAAGAAAATAATGCAAATTTAAGATAAAATGCATTTACATATACCACTTGAGTTCATGCATTATATTTTTTATTTTATTTTATTTTTTGTATGTGTGCATTATATTTTTTTAAAAAAGAGAAAAGAATGTTATGGTACTGTGAGAAGGTGAGGATGGATCTGGGAATAGGCAAAGGGAGGTATTAGGGATGAATATTATTAAAAAACCTTGCATGACATCATTTATAAATTAATAAAAATATTTTTAATAAAAATTTTAAAAATACTTCAGAAGACACAAATTTCTAGAGACAAAGAAGAACTAGAGTCAGTTTGATAAGAATTTCATGCCACATTCCTTTCCATGAGACTGACTCATAGATATGGATGAGAGTGTGTGTGTGGTTGGTGGCTGTATGAAGAAGCAATGGGGGAATCAGATGGGAGATACACAGAGGGGATAATTATTTCTGCATCACAACATAGAACTTAGGAAAGCTAACACTACAGCCAGCTAGAGTAAACTGGAGAGGGTGGATATATCTTTCATTCACAAGCCAAATGATTTCTTCATATCTCAGGGTAACTTGCTCATAGGGCAGGGAGGGCAGGAGTCTGGGCAGGGTATAAAGGGCAGAGCAGGACCAGCTGTGCATGCCCTTACTTCTGGCACAGTTGTGTTTACTAGCAACCTCAGCCGAGACACTATGGTGAAGCTGACTCCTGAGGAGAGGGCAGCCATCACTGTCATGTGGAATGAGGCAAAGACAGAAGAACTTGGTGCTGAGACCCTGGAAAGGTCAGTATCTGACAGCCCAAGAGAGCAAGTAGGAGGAGGTCTGTGGAGTCACTGAATTTCTCTGTCCTCATGTTTCATCTCCTAGGATAGTGACGGTCT